>CM057453.1:51217500-51817500 GCA_016271365.2 Neoceratodus forsteri
CCTCAGTTCATTATCATACCATGGTGACCTGCAGTGGGAAATCGAGAGACGAACACAGAGAGGTGCTAAGGAGTCACAAATGGCTGTAAGAAATAGATTATACCTCTCCAAGGCCCTCTCAGCTCCCTCAGCACAAGCTATCTCCATGCTCGAGGTGTTCAGTACCTCCAGGAGACTCACAGGTTCCAAATTCTGAAAAGGGCAGTAACTTGCCACCTCCATTGGGGGAGGGGGATGTTTAAAAGTGAGACCATGCAGGGGAACCACACAGCATGATGATCTGACTAAACGGTCGGATCAACTCTGACATTACTAATGTCAAGACCCAATGGGAAGACCAGCATACAAGTGTATACTGTACTCCTACGCTGAAAGCAATCAATTTCATTTATTAGTTGCATGTCTGAGGTTCAGGATGGGCCCTGAGGGAATACTTGTGACACAGCCAACCCAATCGTTCAATATAAATGTGTCGCTCTGCCATGCAGAAAACCTGAGTGTGGGAGCAATCTCGAGATGCCACATCCTGAGACCTGTCTGCAGCAGCTGCTACTGGGCAGTGCGTTGCAGTTGGGGAAGGATGGCTCTGAACATCTGGTGCTGCAGTGACCTCTGCCATTGGCCTGGGAGCTTGCTCCCTCTACAGAACATTGCTGTCTGCAGCTGAAGCCCTATAGAGCTATGCATATGCCAAAGGGCGGACTGGCAGAAAACCAGTGAGAAAAAAACACAAAAACATCTACCATCTATATGATGACCTGGGTTCCTGGGCTCCACTGGGTTCTAGTGCCTGACTGGCACTGGATCCTAACCCACATAGTGGACTACCTTTGGGGAGGACAGCTCTCCCCCCAGAGCCCCTGCCATGGACAGGAAGCCATAAGGGATGTTGGAATGGAGGTGGACCCGGGGGGGGGTGAACATGGGTCAAGGAACCAGAACAGACTATATTCCTGGGACCAGAGTATATCCCCTACAAGACATACCTACCTAGGAGAAAAAGCTCTATAGGAAAAATAGTATTTGTGATGCACGCCCTAGGGTTTTTGTGAGGTACTGTACAAGGTCGAAGGCAGAGTGTCCTCACATACCCTGTGAAGTGCATCACAGATTTGTTAATGCAGACCCTGAAGTGTATTAATGGGTTTGGTGTTAAAAACATTTTGGGGGGCATAAAAAGGAGGTCAGAGACCTGACCAAGTGTCTATAAAGATTTAATGTATGGTCAGGAGACCTGTTTTAACCAATGAAGTTCTGAATTTGTTTCTTTCCATTTTATAACCTTTATTAATTGTTTTCGGTAACATTGATGTGGTGGATGCCTTTCCTGAAATGGATGCTTGCTGCATTTACTTAAAATTCAATAAATAAAAAGTAACAAAAAAAATGCCCATTAGCAACAGAGACAAAACCCAACTGACTCTCAGACCTGCCAGGAAATGCATGGGTCCTGCCAATAGATGTTTGAGCACACTGCCACTGAAATTATGTGCATTTAAATATTTCTTTCTTGCTTGTTCTATGCTCTTCACATTTTACACTTGATTTGCTGTATTTCTCTAGTCTCTCTCTCTCTCTCCTGCTCTTCTTCCACTGAGTCACTCCTGGAAACAAGCTTCAGCTTAGTGTGTCTATCGGGGTCATAAGTTAAAAAAAAACCCTACCAAAGAGGAAACCAAGTGGCACAGCATTGTGCTGGCACCTGAGAGACAGCACCCCATTTATGTGCAAGCCCCCGATGTCCACACTAGAGCAGGGTGGGGACCAAGCACGTTTTTAATTCAAACAAGTCAGTACGTTCTAGGGAAGCTGTGCCGTCCCCAGGCTGCTATGCCTGATATCGAAAACCAAAACTAACAAAATAGGAGGCACTCTCGTTGAAGATAAGATGCTCTCACAAAAGATCATGTGAAAGGGAATTTATTATTAAATTCCACCCATCAGTAAAGGACATGGAAGCAAGGTGCCCTGGCACTTCAACCACATGGGTCATGAAGAAAACCCATGTGGTTGAAGCGTCAGGGCATCTTGCTTCAGCATCCTTTACTGATGAGCAGAATTTAATAACAGTTTCACTTTCACCTCATCCTTTGTGTAAGCATCTTTTCTTCAACGAGAGTGCCTCCCATTTTGTTTTGTTTGTATCGGACCAAGCATGTTGCCTAGCATTTGGGAACCACTACCGACTGACCTAGGAGAGGCAGTGGCATTGGCTTCAAAGGCATGGATTGGCAAGTGACCACCTGGTCACAAAAAGGGTGCAGTTGCAGAATTGGGATGGAGACAGTGTGAACCATAACGGTGTATAAAAAGGTGTGGTGGGGATAATACAAATTCAAGAGTCCATCGGAAAAAGAGGAAAAGGAAAACGATCAGAGAGAAAGAACAAGAGAGACAGAGACATGAAACTTGAGAGACCACTGAGACAAGTAAGAGAAAGAAGAAGAAACAGAAAAAAAACAGAGCAAGGACTGTCTGTACACTGCAGAAATATTTAAAATGTATTTACTATGACAGTTATACAAAATTCAGTATGGTCATTCAGTCACTAGCACAACAAGCTGCCAGTACGTGGCAGAGGATGATCACAAATAGTTGGCACTTAATCTTTTCAAAACTGATGCCCCTGTGGTGCCAGCAACGTACAGTAGTTTTGTTGGGGGAGGGGCATGCAAGACAAGAATGTCAGTGGTATTTATGAAAGTGATACTGCTAATAAAAGCTTGCATTTTAAAGTGTTTTTTTTCACTAACAATAGAATGCATGAGTGGCACAAAAGGCAAGGCACTGGGGGAAGCTCCCCACCCCACATCCCCCCCCAATTAGCACAAATTATTTGCTCTGTCACTGTGTTCAAGTCTTAAAGTGTCTCTCTGAGTATGCACTCGTTGGTTCATAATAAACTAACCCAATAAAGTGCATGGAAGATAACTGAACTTTTTCCCTGTATGACACTCCAAAGGTTCAAAAATAAGGCTAGTGAGGAAAACAGTCCCAGACAAAACACAAGTATTAAAAAAATAAGAATAAAAAAAAATAAGGACAAACTGTAAGTCACCTCTGCTTTGCTTTCTCCTTCAGCTGTGCGTGAACCTGTGACGCAGTCATCAGAGCTCTGTCAGTTGGTTTCCTACCAATTGGATCCAGCCATGCTGGAATTCCTGAGGGAACAGGGTCTCGGACAGCTGCATACAACTCTTCAAACTTGATGATAGTCTTGTCATGAAGTCTCAACCTGGCAGCAGTTTTACAAACATAATACTTATTGCATAGTTTTAGTGAGACACATCCAGATTATGCAGATAGACAAAACAGATAGGCAGACAGACAGATAAACTGAGGAACCAATAGAGTCTTAAGTTATTTCAGATTTTATACTTTGAATTTCCAGTGTTTGTGAATCAGTGTAATCTTCTTAGCTATGATCAGCAGATTCAATATACAGTACACTACCAGCACATCACTCAACAAGAGATCTTACTGAAACTATAGATGACATATAGACTAATGCTTGGGGTGGTGAGCGTCATGAGAATTTTATACATACATGTACCTGAGGTGTGTGATGTCAAAATAAATCTCAACAGTGAAGCTTGAGGGTTTGTATAAGCATCTCACACCAAGGTGTGTATAAAATTTGAGTTTAAGAACATCACATTATATTCTATTTTATATAAATGATGGGCAAAAGTTTTTGGCCCAGAGGCTTATGATGCCATTGTTTTCAGTTTCTTTGGTTAATTTTTTTACAGGATGTTTAAAGCTGAATGAAACAGAAGGCAGTGGAGTGGGGAGGACAGAGAGAGGTGTGTGGAATCAGATCTTTTAGGTAACCAGGTACCGTATCATGTAGAGCCTCATATACCAACAAGCATATCTTGAAGTTAATATACCACCAAACAGGCAGCCAGTGCATTTCACGCAGCACCGGTGTAATATGATCTTTATGCGATGTCCCAGAGATCAAGTGTGCCACTATGTTCTGGACCAGCTGCAGGGGGCCCATTCACCTCCCAGATAACTCTAGGTAAAGAGCATTACTGTAATCCATCTTAGATGGGATGAAGGCATGGACTATCGTCACCAGATCCCCGAGTCCTAGAAACAGTTTAATCTAGGCGATACTTTAGAGATTCAAAAAAGCCACTATGAACGACCAGTGGCACCTGATACTCCAGGCTCAGCCTACAATCCATAGTGACTCCCAGATCTATAACCATATCAACAGCTCCTCGGGCGGCAGCATTAAAGATGACAACTTGGCATTGCTTCTTTGTCATTGCCGACCGCCAGCAGACCAGTTAAATAATCATCACCTCAGTCTTGCTTGGGCTGAGGCTTAGCCAGTTGGAGGCCATCCAGTCACTGATCTCTTTCAAACATCTACCCAGCACATTGCCTACATGAACACCATCAGGGTGCCCACAACAAGTATAGCTGGGTATCATCTACATAGAAGTGATACTCCAGGCCATACGGTTTAATGATCTCACCCAAAGGTACATGGCAAACAACATGGGGGCCAGGATTGAGCCTTGAGGCACACCACAGTCAAGTGCAGCTCTGTCAGAGATGAAATTACCTAACACTACCCGTTGCATTCTTCCAGACAGCTAGGACTCAGACCAGCACAAAACAGTGCCAGTGAGTCCCATGTCATGCTTCAGACATTCTAGAAGCACACCATGGTCAACCGTGTCAAATGCCAACAATAGGTACCTTGATGTGTACAGTTCCACTTAAATTCTGGCTGGGGGAAGCTCATAGATGTTATGCCTTTCCAGCTGAGTCTCCAACTGCATTGCCAACACTTTCCCATAAAGGGGAGGTTCAAGACAGGTCTGTAATTCAGAAGAATCTCTGGATCCAAAGATGGTCTCTTAAGGAGGTGACCCGACAATCTGTGAAATAATCAGGCCCCCCAGACAATAAGAAGCCAAGTGGGCCCTGGGAACAACAAAAAAAGCAGGCAGGATGCAGTCCTGAGATCAACCAGAAAACCTCTTCATCTGAAACTGATGAAACCTCCAGCTAAGATGGCTGATGTCCTTAGCCCATATCAGAAAGTGTACTGTCAACCCATAACAGGCCACTTGAGGAGATCCTGTCCTAGATAGAGGACACTTTGGTGAGGAAAACCAATTAAACTTGCTACATTTTTCAGTCGAAAAATTCTCTTGGATTGTAAACAGGGGGAATTAAGCAACATTGAGCCAGTCAGTTTTTTCCTTCAGCAATCACCCTTGACAGGAACTCTGTCTTCGTCAGGGTGATTGCCCACTAATACTCATCATAATGAGTTTACAGTAACAATTTTCCTCTGATGAGCAGGACCTGCACAAAGAAAGAACAGTTACATATGAACTTACCTTAACAGTTGATCTTCGAGATAAACTCTTGCAGCAGGCCACAGGACTATGCCGCCTGGCACTAGGACCATACGGAAAATGTCTAGCTAGCAGTCTACCACAGGGGACCGCACTCCCCCACCGATGTCAGTCATCTGATATCAACATAAGCTATATAGAAGGGCAGTCCCCCACACCACCTCAGTTCTGCTGCCAGAGACTCTGCATAGCCAGCTGATGGAGAACCGAGGAGGTTATTCCGAGAGCCTATAAAAGAAGGCAGAAGTAGATGTGATAGAAAGACAAAAGCAGGGGGAAGGAGGGAGGGAAAGCAGGGCCTGCTGCAAGGATAACAACCCTGGGTGGAGGACAAATCAGCAGACAAGAGCTCATGACAGAAGGCTCTGAAGAACTGCCAGACCGAAACTGTCTCTATGCCTAGAGACGATATCCAGACTGTAATGCTTGGAGAAAGTGTGGACAGAATTCCAGGTGGCAGCTGCACAGATGAAGCAAGCTGTGGAGGCAGCCATACCCCTATTGGAATGGCCCTTGGTATCCTGTGATAAGGGCATCCGCTATTGAGCGCTTACAAAAAGGGTGACTCAATAGCGATGCCTGTTCACAGGGCTACTGGACAGGGGTGAATACGGCTATAGCGACATCCTGTCGCTATAAGTATACATGTACAGGGGGGGAGTGAGCATGCCGTGTGATGGGCAGAAGGGAAGGGAGCGTCTGTGAGGTGTAGCACAGTGGTGGGTTGCCAAGCTGGCTGTGTGGCATGGTGGGTTCGTGGCAGGCTAGGTTTGGGAGGATGCCGGGTTCGATGCTGGGCGCGTCGGTAGTTTTGCGTCAGTCCGTGAATTTTTTGTTTTGTTTCACCCCGACATGCACCCCTTGGAGTTGAGAATCTTTAGTAGGTGGTGCAGGGTGCGATGCCCCGCGGGGGGATGCGGGGGGGCACAGCCCTTCCCCTGCAAAAACAAAAAAAAAACTATGTTTTCGGTGCCCTTTTGGTCTGTGCTGCGAGTGTACATCAGCAAAATAGATTTTCGCCGATGTACACTCACCCTAACAGCGATCGCCTTTCCGCGATCACCATTATCACATAGAACCATGTCCCTTGACCACTCTCGGAAGGGTTTGTTGTACTTGCGGTAGCAATAAACAATGCAATTAGCTAACCACTTAAACAAACACTGTTTGGAAACTGGAGCACCTTCCCTTTTGGGGCAAATGAAATGAACAACTGGTTAGTTTTCCTCAAAGATTTGGTGCAGTTTGTGTAATATCACAACATTCTGTGAACATCCAAAGTATGGTGCAACGCCTCCCCCTGACTGGAATACTCAGGAAAATAAACTGGAAGGTGGATGGATTGATTTAAAGCAAACTCAGACACCACCTTAGGCAAAAACTTAGGATTAGTATGCAAAGATGCCCTGTCTTTGCGAAAAACCAAATAAGGCTTTTTACACATCAGAGCCTGTAGCTCAGAAATCCTTTGAGCAGAAGTAGCAGCAACTAAAAAGAGTGCTTTCCATGACAGAAAGTGCAGCTTGCAACTCGTGGCCAGTTCAAAGGGAGGTAAAGTGAGTTTCTCCAACATAAAGTTGAGGTCCCATGGAGGGATCAGGTCCTGAATGGGGGGCTTCAAATGCAAAATGCCCTGCAGGAGTGTGCGGAACACTTCAAGCTGGGCGACAGCTTTGCCCTCAATAGGTGCATGGTACACAGAGATGGCAGAAAGATGCACCTTTAGGGAGGAGTACCCCAGGCCTGAATCCAAAAGGGAAAGGAGGTATTTCAGCACCTGATTCACTGGCAGGTGAAAGGATCCAAATGGCGAGGAGCGGCCCAAGTGGAAAAGCGCTTCCATTTCATAGTATAAGCGGCCCTAGTGGAGGGTTTCCTGGCAGCTACCAGGACATCAGTGACTCTAGAGGATACTCCAAAGTGGGCAATAGCTAAGTCCATAGGAGCCATGCATGGAGATGCAAGGACTTGAGATCTAGCTGCACCAGGGTGCCTCAGTCCTGGGAGAGCAAGCCTGTGCACAGAGGAAGGGGCACTGGAGGTTTCACAGCTATTTGCTTCAGCAGGGGAAACCAAACCTGGCGAGGCCAGAAGGAAGCTATGAGACTCATATCTGCCCCTTCCATCTGGAGCTTCAGCAGAACCCTCTGCAGGAGTGGGAAGAAGGAGAAGGCATACAGAAACCTCCCCTTCCAGGAGAGGGACAATGCATCTCACCAGAATATTCCAGGCCCTGGATCAAGCGAGCAGAAAAGTGGATGTTTTGCATTGAGTGGGGATACAAAGAGGTCCAATTCTGGATGACCCCACCTGTCGAAGAAACCTTTAAACACTGAGGTTAGAAGCTCCTACTCATGAGCCTGTGACCTGGAGTGGCTGAGACTGTGTGCCAGGACATTTTGGAAGCCTGGAACATTAATGGCTGAGAGCTCCAGACCATGCTCGATATCCCAATACCAGACTCTCATCGCCTACTGACACAGTGGGTAAGAATGAGCACCCCCTGTTTGTTGATGTAGTACAGTACACACATATTATCCATCTGTACTGGCAACGGACCTGGGAGGAGATGAGTCTGGAAGGCCTGCAGGATGTAAAGCACCATCCGCATCTCCAGGACATTGATATTTAGACCCTGCTCTACGTCCATCCAGGTATCATCGGTCTGGTGATCGGCTAGATGAGCACCCCATCCCAGACCGGAAGCGTCTGTCATGAGAATGTGATTGGGGGGGTCAGGCACTGAAAGAAGATCCCCGGAGGAGGTTGGCCGGATCGAGTCACCATGACAAAACCCTCCGGACCAGGTTGGAGACCAGGACCAACCGGTCCAGGTCATCTGTGCGTTGGTTCCACTGGACCCTCAAGGTCCACTGAGAAACCTGTATGGCAGACAGGGCAAGGGAACTGTGACAATGGCCACTGCCATGTGGCCCTGAAGCTGCATGAAAACTCTGGCCTGACGACTGGAGGAAACCTGACAAGCCTGATCCATCAGTCGTTCCGCCCTGTCCTCGGGCAAAAAGGCCTTGCCCTGGCTGGTGTCCAGAACTGCCCCTATGTGTTGAAGGTGTTGTCAAGGGAAGAGACAAGACTTGAGTAGATTCACTGTGATCCCCAAATCCTGCAAAGGATGCAAGTTGCAGTCCAGGATCTGAGCCAGGAGTTCCCTGGAGGGGGCTGCTAGCAGCCAGTCATCCAGGTAGGAAAATTCATAGAAGCCCTGCCTCCGTAATGCTGCTGCCACAACTGCCACGCATTTGGTAAATACCTGGGGGGGCTGAGGAAAGGCCAAATGGAAGGGCCCAAAATTGGAAATGGGCACCCTGAAACTGGAAACGAAGGAAGCAGCAATGGGCAGGAAAGACTTAGATAATGCAGGTAAGCATTCTGCATGTCCAGCGAGTGAAGCCAATCCCCCTGGTGGAGCAGGGATAGTAGTCCCAGAAGGGTCACCATGCTGAAGCATTTTCAATTCAATTCAATTCATTTTAATTTATATGCCGCCCTTCAAATGCCAAGGCACCGCACATAACATTTAAAATAACTTCAGAGCATTACAACTATTGTAAATAATATAAAACACAGAACAGGCAATAAGATAGCATTCCAATTATTAGCCAAAAGCCTGAATCCATAAAAACAATTATAGAGTCAATTTAAATCCCTCCACAGTCGTGTACTCATGTAAATGACGGGGTAGAGAATTCCAAAGGGTAGGGGCAGAGTACATGAATGCACGGGCCCCAGAAGATTTTCAACAAACCCTTGGAATCTCTAGCAACCCCTTGTCAGTAGAGCGGAGCAATCGCCCAGGGCAGTAAGGGACCAGGAGCTCTTTCAGGTAGACCGGACCCAGTCCGTGTAGGGCTTTATAAGTCAAAAGTCTGACTTTGAAGGTGATTCATCACTGTACCGGCAGCCAGTGCAGTTCGCGCAGCACCAGCGAAATAAGACAGGACAGAGGGGTTCCAGTCAGTAGCCAAGCCGCCGTGTTCTGCACCAGCTGCAAGCAGTGAATATCTACCTCCGGAAGCCCTAGGTATAGGGCATTGCAGTAGTCCAAGCGCGAGAACACAAAGGTATGGACCAGCATGGGAAGGTCCCCGGATGGAGCAAGATGCTTAACTCTGGAGATATTCGGGCTAAAAAGAGGATTTGATGATGGCCGACACCTGCGAACACAGTGTTAATCCCTCGTCAAAAATTACCCCCAGGTTTTGCACCCGTTCAGAGGTCGGGAGTGGTACTCCCCAAAGAAAAAGTACAGTGGGTGACCCCACCCAACCCCCATCCGGCAACCCGGTCCACCACCAGCATCTCAGTCTTTTCCGAGTTCTACCTCAACCAGTTCAAACTCATCTACTCCCGGATTTCCACGAGGCAGTTATTGAATACTGAGAAGGCTCTATTCTGGTCCAGTGCAAAAGAAAGGTAGAGCAGGGTATCATCAACATAGCAGTGAAACTTCAGCCCATACCTTCTTACAATGTCTCCAGGGGGCAGCATGTACACTACAAACAACATGGGGGACAACACCAATCCCTGAGGAACCCCACACGATAGCGGAACTGGGTCAGATGAATAAATCCCCAACACCACCCATCTGAGTTCTTCCAGTGAGGAAAGATGAAAACCATCTGAGGACCATACCTGACATGCCTCAGATGAACCTCAGGTGATCAAGAATTTGTACTTGATGTACAGATTCAGACTGCTTAGGTCCAGGATAGGCCAGAGGTCCCTGATCTTCATGGGAACAAGAAAGAAGAGGGAATAAAACCCTTTCCCCACTGAGCCGGAGAGACAGGCTCTATGGCTTTTTGCAGCACAGCATGAATTTTTTCCTGAGTCAGGGGCAGGTGTGCGGGAGGGTAAGTAGAGTGGACTGGAGGATTTTCTGGTGGCCACTCCAGAAATTCCAGAGAGTGACCTTGAGCTATAAGCTGGAGTACCCAATTGTCTGTGGTCACTGCTCACCACCCTGACAAGTGGAGAGAGACCTGACCCCCTGATCACCTCCCCTGGACCTACAGTTTGAGGAGAGGGGTCAGGTAAGGAGTTAAGAGGTAGGGGATAAAGTGGGCAGGGGGACCTCAGGGGCTCTGGGGCCCCAAGTGGCGGCACCTGCGGGGGTATTAGTGGCCTTACGTCTGTGTTGGCCCTTGGTGGGCTGTCATTGGAACTGCTTGCGGGAGGACCAGCAAAAGGACTGACCCTAGGCTGAGTATGGTACAAAGAACGAACCAACTTAAGGGCTTTACCTGACTCCTGCAGCTTAGAAATAAGGTCCTGAACATCACCTCCGAAAAGGACCAAGCCCCAGAAGAGAGCATCTAGAATGTTTGCTTGGACATCTGGGGTGAACCCAGAGATCCAGAGCCAAGAGAAGCACTGGAGGCAAAGGCTAGTGAGGACTGCACACCCAGAGGCGTCAATGGCATCATAAGATGCCCAAAGGACATAGTTGCCCACATCTGAGCCTGACTTCATTAGCTGGGCAAGTTGAGTCTTAGTGGTGTCTTCATGCAGCATCTGGGCCAGGTCCCTGGCCTGATCCCAGAGGGCACTGTGGTATTGAACCATATGGGTCAGATAGTTGATGGCCCTAATGGCCAACATGGCAGAGGCAAAGACCTGTTTGCCAGTCTGGTCCAGGCGCCTGGACTCCCGGTCTGGAGGGAGTGTGCTGAGGTGCTTGGGCTTCTTGGTGCCGTTGTGGGCAGCATTAATGACCACAGAGTCCACCTTGGGGTTACTGCCCAAGAAGGGTTTACAAGAAGGGCACGGTAAAGTCGATCTGCCTTCTTGGGAAGAGGTGGGATGGAGGAGGGATGAGCCCAAGCCATTTGGGTGACGTCCTCATAGAACTCAATCAAAGAGGCACCACAATGGGAAGGACATCCTTCTTTCTAAGAAAGATAGCCAAGTGATGCCTTTCTGGGTCCAATTCCTCCGTCTCCCATCCCATGATGGACTGTAAGTGGCGCATGACTCCCATAAAGGATGGGTCATCGGGGGGGGGACTTAGTATCTTCTTGGGTTGATCCTCCCCTGCTGATGACTCCCCTGGTGAAGAGGAAGATCCTGAAGAGAAGGAAACATCCTCAGAGGAATAACTATCAGGGACCAGCATCAGAGGCCAATGATTGTCCCCTTTAGAACTGGCACTGGCATCCAGATGGTCATTCGAGGACCCAGCCGCATGAGAGTTGCTCGGGCCAGCCCCATTACTGTCCCTGGGAGGGGGGGTCCCAGGGGGGGAGAATGGAGGCTGGAGGAGGGCCCAGAGGGATGGGGGTCTGCTTCTGAACCAATGACCACGACATGGAAAACAGGGCATTAACATCTATCTGTGGCATAAAGTCATAGACAGGTAGAAAGGGCAAAGAAGGCATTGGGTTAGGGTACGACAGCTGAGGAGCCAGTGATGAGTAACCCAGTGTAGGTCCCTCAGGTGCTGGCAAAGGATCCGGTGATAGGCTAGCAGGCATCAGCTGCAACGAAGGTGGCGTCAGCATTGGGTCTACAGTTTGGGGTGCTGGTAGTTCAGGTGGCCCAGTGAGCAACTGCCTAGAGGGTATGGGTGAAGGGCCAGGCAGCCCCGGCCCTATAGGGGAGGCCAGCACCTGTGGAGAGGGAGATCCCCTGGGCGGAGGCAGAGGTGATGCCAGGGAGGAGGAAACAGCAGTCCTCCGCCTCGGGCACTTCCCAGGATTGGGAGATGACGAAGGCAGCACCGTGGCTGGAGGGGGTGATGGGCGCAAGGCTGCTACCTGGGAGCCCAGAACCAGCCAAGCCACCTGGCTGAGGGCCTGCTGAGAACAAGGGCCTGAGCATCAGAGGCTGGGGAGCAGGAGACAAGGTGCTTTGCCCTGAAGAGCTGCCACCGGAAACAGATGAGGGCAGGTGCCAGAGCCACCGAGAGCCTGGAGTGAGTAAGGGCTAGTGGGGCTAGAGGTGCCGACCACCATGAGAGGACAACGCTGTCATGGTCGCGGGTTTGTGGCACAACTGCTACCGGGAAGTAGACAGGGCCCTGTCTCTGTGTATGTCCTGGTGTTTGTGCTTTCCCAACTTTTCCTTAACAGAAGAAGAAGAAGAAGGACTGTGCTGGTGAGGCCAAAGAGCTCCTGGCCTGCAGCTCTATTTCCATTACAAGGAGCTTCTGCTTAAGAAGATGGTTCTCCAGCATTTATAATTAACGTCTCTTAGTGGCTTGGTTGAACTTCTGGCAAGGTTGGCAGGATTCTGAGTTGTGGCTGGGGCCTAGACAGAGCAGGCCCAAAGAATGGCCCTCCTTTTCTGGAATCTATTTGCTGCAGGCACACTTAGTGGAGCGGTCAGAAGATGAGGTGGATGGAGAAGGCATAAATCCGTCAAAGAAAACACTGAAAAACTGATGTTAACACTGCAAGAAAAAATAAAAAGGGGCACAAAAATGCGGTGGACTGTAGCTGCAACGTTCACTGAGGTTCGATGTGCACGGGTCAACAAAGGGAAAAGAGCTGAGGTGGTGTGGGAGACTGCCCTACTATATAGCCTGTGCTGACGTCAGATGACTGACATTGGGGGGTGAACCCCACAGCAGAATGCTAGCTAGAAGTTTTCCATGTGGTCCTAGTGCCTGGCAGCATAGTCCTACCAGTGTGGCCTGCTGCAAGAGCTTTCCTTGAAGTAAGATCTCCTCCCTCCATCCCTTAGCCTTCAACAACCTCAGCTCCTCATAGTATCATGGGGAGCTGCAGCGGGGTGTCAAGGGATGACCATGGTAAAGTGTCTGCGAGTTGAGCGCAGACATAAGAGTCACATTAGAGCCCCCCAATTCTTCTTCAATCCCCTTAACACATGCTGACATCATGCTCGATAGGTCCAATACCGTCAAAGGTTTGCGAAGCTGCATATTATTTTTAAGGTAGTATCAGAACATCTCCAAGGGGGAATTAAACTAGGGGCCCCATAGAGGAACGATACAGCATCAGATCAGATCAACCTTGATGTCACTTATGTCAAGCCCCAACGAGAAGACCAGGTCCACAATGTGACCATGCTGGTGTGTACCAGTGGCAACTGCCTGTGCTAGGCCCAGTAGCATCTGGAACTGTTGATCAAAAAGTAAAAATTCATCATTGACCCAGGCATTAAAATCACCCAAAAACAACCAGCCTAAAGACTCCCCACACCAGGTCAGTGAGCACAGGTAGGTTAGGTGACTTGCTCAGGGTCACACAGTATGCAAGTGGAGTTTGTAGGAATCAAACCCAGAATGTAACAAGCTCCATCACAACTCACTGTTCAATGGCACACAGTGAGCAAATTACTTTGTTGGGAGTTTCATAATTCAGCGTGTTACCCACTGCACCAAACTGCCTTCAGATTAGATGATATGTGCCACATTTACTGTACATTGGTTCCACTAGCTAGCATATAGCTTACGCTTTTAGAAAATCTTAAAGGGACACTGTCAATCTGTTTTTCATTATATTATTTCTAGTTAAAAACCCACATTTTATGATTGCTTACCCTCTCTAAAATTCATTAATGCTGCTGTTTGTTTTGTCTGTCTCTTTGTTTAGTAGAACTAAAATGCATGGAAATGTGTATTTATAAACAACTTTGTTTTGATTCAAATCCTGCATCTGTTTTTCTTGAATACTTCCTAAACATTAGAAGCACACCCAAACAGTGCAGTTATGCATGAGGCAGTAGCCATCTAAACTCCCACTGCATCATGAGTGACTAGACTGTGTTGGAGGTGTTCCTAAGTCCAGGAAAGATGTAGTGGGAGTTGATCAAGGAATACAAACAAACATGGTTTGGTGTGGTAATACCAGTATGGTGGGCAGTCTGTTTTTCACTTTTAAAAGGAAAAAAAAATCAGAATTAAACTACCAACTGTATTAACAGTCTTTACAGAATGTTAGCAATCATAAAATGTGTTTTTTAAATAAGGGACACTTTGAGGCCTAAGGGGGTTGACAGTGTCCCTTTAAGCTGTCCCACTTCAAAAGTGGAAATATTGGCAATCCTGCTTACTAGGGATGAGGGAAGTCTGTCCACTGTGCTTTGCACAGTCTTTGTGTCCAAGTTTAAAAACTTCATGAAATTCTGCCTTTGCAAAGGGTGAAGTCGGCATTGAAAAACTATGTAGACTTTGCCCTTGGCAAAGGGCCAAGTTAGTGCTTGAACACAAAAAATAAAAAAATGATAACCCCCTTCTTCACACTCTTAGCATTATCTCCCCCTTCTCCCCATCTCTGTGATGAAGAAAAAACCCTTCCCTCTATCTAGTTAGCACTCAGTCCCCTCCCCCCATTGTCCTGATGATCAAGATAATAACCCTTCCCCCTCAATCTTAATGATCAAAACACAAAACTGTCCCCTCCAACCACTTGGCACCCTAACTGCTCCCCCACTCCTCATGAGCATCAACTACTTACAAGCAAAGAAAGAACAGAAAGAAATTAGAGTTACTAGTGCAGCCTCCTCACACCACTTCAGCTGGCTGCCATTTTAATAAACAAGGCACAAAGTGGCTTAAAGCATTAAAGTACACTTCTACTCTCCTTCATTCAGATAGTGCCTGCCAAGTTGGGGTGATGAGGACTGCACTGTTTGCCATCTGATTTCTTTAATTTCTGTTTTTTGTAACAAGTCAGTGCACCCAAGTGGGGGGGGGGTGGCGCTAAGTGAGTTGGGAGGAATGTTGTTTTTTTCTTGGTTTTCATGACTAGGTAGAAAGAGGAAGGGAGCTTGGGTGGCAAGTGTGTTGGGAAGGGTTTTTACTTTTTTTTCCCCATGATTATCAGGACAGGGGTGGGAAGAAGGATGGGAGACTGGATGCTATGTGGGTTAGGGGCAAGGATTTTCTTTTGATCATTGGGACCAGGAAGGGAAGGAGGGGTAGAGATGGGGTGCTATGAGGGTGGGGAGAAAGGGAGACAGGTTTTTTAATCTTTTTTTTTTTTTTTTACAGATACACTATATTCACCCACATGGTTCACTGCATTTGGCAGTGGGCCTAACAGGTAAATTAATGTGAAACTTTGCCAGTGAAATGCGCTTCACCACACTTTGTAAGATTTGGGCAAATTGCCAAATTTGCTGACCTTTGCCACTTCACCACATCTTTGCCAGCAAAGTTTTTATTGGCAACATCTCTACTGCTTATGAATGTGAGGATCACCTTGTGACCCTCTGCCTATTTACATTTCTGTTACAGCCTCATAAAGGGCACACGTATGGTTTCCAAGGATACTCAGCCTCACCATTTTACCTGCACAGATATTCTTAAAAACATTTTACCCTCTCATGTGAAAATGCATACCTTAAAAGAAGTTGCTGGTACTGCTTGGGGCTGATGAATCTTCCCAAAAACTTGGTGAGTATGATAAGCAGCACATCTCTGCAAAAACAAGCATCGATCTCTTGAGTCAGGCTGTACATTCTCCTGAACATATTCTCAAACAAATTCAAATGTATACAAATTACATGAAAATCCTTGCTTTCTATTAATAGTGGTAGCACATGAAGTCAGAGCTCTTTTGAAATAAATATGTGTGGATCTCGAGTGCTCAGAGCAATGTATGACTTTTATAAGGGTAGGGGAGATACAGTATAAAGTCGCCCCCATATTTTGGTGTGATGAATTTCCTTTTTCATCATATTTCATAAACTCTTCCAAAACACCAAAGTTAAATTTAAAGGACACAACACTTTCCAAGCATGCAGGGCAAATCTATTCACTGCACCTGAAATCACATCATAGTTACTGCCAGAGACAAGAAGCCAAGTTTTCTTCAATAGCTTAGTGAATTGCTAGTGGGGCGATACAGCTCTAGATCATTGGATCTAATCTGGCCCAGATCAGAAAGCCATTATCATCTATGCAAAATGAGTTGTAGTGGTGGTCTCAGTCCAGTTCCTAGTGGACAGGTTGCCACATCACAAAGCCACCAGCAAATAATTGGCACCTTTGTTGGCAGTCTCACATGAATGGCCACAGAGTGGATGGGTATGGAAAATAAAAACTACTCATGGCTCTGCTTCATTCTGCCACTTGTTGCATTGTTGGCAACATTCCAGAGTGAATATTATTCAAACCCCAGGAATCCCCCACTATGCTTAACAACTGCAGTTATAAAAGGAGTAGGGAAAATTCTGTATTTTGATTGGTTGCTAGCCGTGCATTAGAAGTGTCTAATGCATGGCTAACAAGTTCAGGTAAATAGAGCTGCATTTTTAACATTAGATATTAAGAGCCAAATAGAATCTTCGTTTTAAAATTACTGCCATTTTTTTGTCGTTGCTAACCACGAACTTGAACTGAAGAAATCATTCAGTAACAAAACAAACAAACAAAAAAAAACTGCCAAAATGATCTTCTTGTCCCTTATCAATATTTTGTTCCTCATGCCCAACAACTCACACTGCACACCTAGAGACAGACTGATGGCCAAACACAATAATCACAACAGTGTGAAGTATAAACAGTCTGCTTCTCACCCTGCTCACCCACCCAGCCATGCTGTGCTGTAGGATCTGACTTTTAATGTCTTCGCTGAAACTGCTACTGATCCTGCGTGCCCACCAAGCAGCTCCACAGTTATTAATACATCATCAATTAAAAAAAAGTCTTTTACTTGAGTTCAGATCGCTGTTCTCTACCCCCACAAAAGAAAAAACAACATCTGAACCTGACCCAGCCAGCCCACCCTGTAGCTATTGTCATCAACCACTCATATGTATTGCTCTCGACTCCCTCTCTCACTCTCCCTAAACACATGCAGACAAAATTTAAACACTGAGAGAGTGATCATACCTGGCATTGCTTAATCAGCAGCTCCACAGTCATTAATACATCATCAGTTTAAGAAAAAAACATCTTTTACTTGAGTTCAGATTGTGGTTCTCTGCCCCCACAAAGGAAAAAACAACAACATCTGAACCAGACCCCACCAGCCCGCCCGCTAGCCACTGCCACCAACCGCTCACAAGCACTGCTGTCGGCTCCCTCTCTCGCTCTCCCGATACACATGTAGACAAAATTTAAACACCTGGAGAATAATCATACCTGGCATTACTTAATATGTGCCTCACAAGCCGTTTGGTTTGCAGCAGACACAGCTCCATTTTCTTAAGTGGTCACGACTTTACTTGAGTCCACTTGTTTGCCCACTCACTCCACTCCTAATCCATCCAGCAATGTAATGTCCTTCCTACTTTAAATGTATGTTTCTATAACTAAATAAATAAGCAGTAAAATAAAAGCATTTTATCTATTTAAACTCGTGTGTGTTGGAGGGGTTACTATGGCAACCAGCTCCACACTCACAACTACAGTGGCTCCAGGTAGTCAAAAGTCCCTAGCTCAAAAAACAAGCAAACAAAAAACAGCATTCTAATGCAGGCAGAGGAACTATTTTAGTACAAAATGAATGAAACTCTTAAGAATTTTAACATTTAAACATAAACATTATTTTTTCCCAAACATATGTAATACAGTGGCCCATTTTAAAGGTACAATAAGACATTCCAGGGCGTGTGTGTTAGACATTTCTAATACACAGCCAGGGGCTAAAGGCATCCGGCCAGCAGCCTCGTGCCTCACTATGCCCCTGACTGTGTGTTAGAAATGTCTAATGCACATGCCCTAGTGTCTTATTGCTTACTCATTCACCTGAAATGAACTGCCCTGGAGCCCAGAATGTTATGCTAATTATGTAGTCTTAGAATGAAATTCAAAACGGTGCTGTGTGGTCACGCTCACACCTGCATTCTAATGGCAGATTTATTCCTCCAGTTGAAGGAAGTAGTCGCCCTGAAGCCTTTTTTTCATGTCGACCAATTACGGGTAATTATTTTGTTGTCTTGGTTCAGGATTTAGAGTTTAGTTATACCCTTGATAACTCTGCATTAGTTAGGTACTTTATTGTTTAAAACAGTGATTTGGGTATTTTTCTCCCGTTCCATATCAGTTCCTGGGAACCGGAAAAAGGCCTGTTGTGGCGTGGTTCCAGCTTTCAGGGAACTGCTTTACTTCACTACATTTATTTGTAAATTTCTATAAAGAGCACTGCTTTGTGGTCTTTTTCTGTTACTTATTCCCAGTTCCTTTTTTTCGGAACCAGGACGTCAACTGGTTTTATTTCTTTTTTTCTGCACTCTTATTACCGCAGTTCTCACAAAAAAAAAAAAAGAACCAAACTGCATTTTTATATTTTGTATGTAATTTCCCTTTATAGGGAGTTTTTCTGGTCTTATTGGGAACCAGAGCACTCCTCTTGGGTTGTCAGTGTTTGGCATGACCGACATGCCCAAAAGAAGACAGAATCTACAGGTTTTAAAAATTAAAAAAATGTGTTTCCAACTCCTAGCTAAGGCAGACTGTCATGAGTTGTGTTTGAAGTGCCTGGGCCAAGATCATGATTTTGTCAATTGTGAACTCTGTGATAAGTTTTACCATAAACAAATAAAGAAAAGAGCTAAAAAATCAGAAGACATTATGGCTTCTTTGTCTGCCTCCAAGTCTCCTAAAGGCTCAGAGGAGGGTCCCGCCTTCAAAGTAAGCAGACAGATACAACTGCTAAGGATGGTTCAGAAGTCAGGGTGTCTGAACGAACCCTGACCCGAGTAAAAATAAAAAGCCTCTGAGCAGACATTGGAATCAGTGCCTAAAAAGAAAAAAAACAAAAAGAAAAACATGTCACTGTCCCTTCTCCTGAAGAAGGAAAGGAGATGCCAGCAGACAAAAATAAGATGTTCTCAGTAGAGGACATGCCTAAGGCACGGCAATTCCTTCAGGCTTTCCAGGCCATGGGAAATGTCATGAATATGCTTGCCCTCCACCAGGCTGCAGTATCAACCCCAGTGCCAGTGGAGGAGGAGGAGGAGGGTGAATTTTACTATGCAGAGGAGGAAGGAGAAGCCAGAGAGCCTGAAGGTTTGCCTGAACAAAAGTTTGGTTCCCCTCCATGTCCCTTAGATGACTACACCTCACACTACACTTTTGTGAAGCAAATGGTCAATATCCTCAACATCTCATCACCGGAGACTGTGGAAGATGAGGATGAGGTGGAGTTTTTATGGATATGATGGGCTTAACTCCCATAAAAAGTTTGCTATTGCCTATCCACAAATCCCATAAAAAGGCCACTTACAAAGTGTTGTCAGCACCTACGTCTACTTCTGGCATAGACAAGAAAATAATGAAAAAATATCAGGTAGACAAACAGTACACTGAGTACCTGTATTCCCACCCTAATCATGAGGGGGTAGTACAGTCTGCCACCTGTGATGAGGCCAAAGTGCCCCTTTCCTCTCAGACTCCTGAGAAAGATTCCAGGAAAATGAATAGTATGGGCAAAAAGGTCTATACCTCAGTTCCATGCTTTTATGGCAGGCAGCATACCTGGCCTACACAGCTCAGAACCAAAAAGCCCTCTGGAGCTCCATTTTGGCAATGAGCAAGAAAGCTACTGGTGACCTGGCACAGGATTTGGCTGACACAGCAATGGTTGCCATGGATGCCACCAAGTGCCAGTTCCACATGACAGTGGACACCAATGACACTGCACCTAAGGTCATGGCACATGCAGTGTCCAAACTTGGCTTAGAATCACAAACCTCTCTCATGACACTCAAACAAAAGGAATGGATTTCTCTTATGAGGGAAACTCCTTGTTTGGTAACAAGACTGAGGCATACATGAAGAAGGTGGATGAATATAAGACCACCTACAAAAGCAATACTGAGAAAGAAAAGGCCTCTACTTCCAGCAGGCCTTATGGAAGGGGAGGCAGATGCAAGGGTTACTGCCCCTGTGCCTACATTGTTTATGACTTTGTCCCCAGAGAGGTTTCTTTAGAGGTAGAGGCAGAAGGGTCCTAGGTGTGTGGATACAATGCCTGCACCCAAAGGTCAGGTGAAGCAAAATCTCTGACAAGTCTGCAAGGTTGCCCAGCCATTGCCAGTGGAGGGAAGGCTGATTCACTATTTTCATGAATGGGAAAGAATTACCATGGACAAGTAGGTCCTGGAAATAGGGAATCAGGGTTTGACCTTGCAGTTCAGAAAACATTCAAAACTGCTGGGTCACAAAACGTTCAGCCCTCATACACCAGCACTAAAGCTCTTGTTGGAATAGTTAGAGACAAAAAAGTTGCTGGAAGCAGATGCAGTGCAGAAAGTCCCCCCCACACAGTGGAAGGTGAAGGGCTTTACTCAAGATAGTTCCTGACTCGCAAGAGAAACGGGAAATAGTGGCCCATTTTAGACTGGAAATACCTGAACAAATGCTTAAAAAAGGAAAAGTTCAAGATGCTAACACTGGGATCAGTGATTCCGTCACTGCAAAAAAGGGAATGGTTAGGATCACTGGATCTGAAAGACAACTACTTTCACATACCTGTACCACTCAGGTCCAGTCACAGAAAGTGCCTTGATTTCAAGATAGGGAATTGCTGATACCAATTTGCAGCCCTTCCCTTTGGCCTATCCTCAGCACCCAGTGTGTTCAAAAAGTTCCTAGCCGTTGTGGCAGCACATCTGAGGAGGCAAGGAGTAGTGATTTTTCCCTACCTGGATAACTAGCTAGTCTCAGGAAAGTCACACCAGGAGGTTATGTCCTCCCTACTTCTCACATAGCACACCCTGGAGGGCCTGAATTTCCTGATGAATGCCTCAAAGTCTCAAACAGAACCAGTTCAGGTACTGCACTTTATGGAGGCAGAGTTAGATACCTACCAGGGAAAGGCATTCTTTCCTCAGGAAAGGGTAACAAACTTGGTAGTACTTGCAAAATCCTTCAAAGCAGGTCATCCAGACCTACAAGAGATTTGCTACAGATGCTGGGGCACAAGGTCTCTTCGACTGCAGCGGTGCCGGGCACCAGGTTCCAAATGAGAGATATCCAGTATCACCTGGACAGCTTCTGATCCCAGAGGAAGGATCCACTGTCAAAACTGGTGCCTGTCACAAAGTGTCTGTTAAGGGCACTGGGGTGGTGGAAGGATGAAGGCAACCCCAGAGGGAATTTCCTTCCTTCAGCTATCACCCACAGTAATGCTCATTACAGATGCCTCCCTTCTGGGCTGGGGTGTGCATCCTGAGGACCTCACTGTAAGTGGTACATGGAGCCCATAGGAGTCTCAGAATCACATAAATCTCCTGGAATACAAAGCAGTGTACTTGGCAATGCAAGTCTTTTCCTCCCACATCAGGGGTCAGTCTGTCCATATCACAACAGACAACACCACTACCATGTACTGTATTGTATAAACAAGCAGGGAGGAACAAGATCTTCAAAGCTGTGCATAGAAGCAGTGAAGATTTGGAACCTAGCTTATTCCCTGGAAGTTCCGCTATCGGCGGTACAGCTGCCAGGGAAAGACAATGTCCTGGCAGATTTCCTAAGCAGAATCAGCCAGGGGAAACCATGAATGGACACTGAACAAGCAGGTACTGGTTAAAGTGTTCAGAAGGTGGGGTACACCAGAGATAGATCTGTTTGCATCCTGGGAAAATAACCAGCTCCCACTGTTCTGTTGAAGACCCCCTCAGTGAGTACAGTCCCAGAGGATGCCCTAGTCCTTGGCTGGGAGGGAAATTTCTCTATGCCTTCCCACTGTTCCCATTTTTGCTGAGAGTACTGCTGACACTGAGAAAGGACTCAGCAACAATGCTTCTCATAGCTCCAGATTGTGCCAGCAAATCTGATACTTCTCCTGTCTCTCTCCATCAAGCATCCCATCAACCTTCTCCTGAGGCACAATCTGCTGTGCTTGTCTCAGGGCAGTATAACATTCCCATATCCAAGGACTCTGTGCTTCAGAGCATGGTACTTCAAGAGCTAAAGTTCTCCAGTCTAAACTATTCTGAGAAGGTTTTGGAAGGGCTTAAGATTTCCAGGAAACAAGCAATTAGGAGAACTTGTGCCTCAGAGTAGAAAAGATTTCCCATTTGGTACTCCTCTAGACAGCTCTTCCCAATTCAGGCAAGCATTCCTGTAATCCTAAACTACCCAGTCCACCTGCAGTCCCTGGACCTTGTGTCCTCAACCCTGAAGATGCATCTGGCAGCAGTCTCAGCATACGCCTCAGCTGGCAAGGATAGGTCAGTGGCCTCGCAGCACGTTTTCAAAAGGTTTCTTAAAGGCTTTGCTGACCTGTACCCTCCAGTAAGAGATTCTGTGCCCCCATGGGACTTGAACCCGTGTGTTGCTCAGCTGATGGAGGCTCTTTTCCAGCCTACAGCAACTGCTGCTCTGAAGTACGTGACCTGGAAAGCAGTTTTCATTGTGGCACTCACGTCTGTCAGAAGAGTAGGTGAGCTCCAAGAACTATGTTCCTTTGGTGCAGGAACGCATATGCCAAGTAAGCCACAGCTTACACATTTATTAGACAGACACTGACATTCTAGGCCCCAATCACCAATTCTGGTCGCTCTGAATGTCTGATCTCCATCCCTGATGGCATCATAATCTTAATATAATTGTGCTCTGTTTGAAATAAGCATAATACTAAATGTATAAAACTAAGTAATTTGGAGTGTACAATGGGTCTGGGTAACACATATGGATATGTCTACAGTTGAGAGGGCAGCAAAAAGGCAGCAAAGTGTCATGGCTTATACATTTTATTTTCCTAGCTGCACCACTGTGTACAGATCCTAATTATATCATATTCCACAAGGACAAGGTACTTTTGAGAACTAACAAAAAATTCCTCCCCAAAGAATTTCATTTGAATCAGTCAATCCCACTTCCATTGTTATTTATGGCAAAAGCCACCCCAGGGGAGCAATAGCGTCACAGTCTGGATGTTATGAGCTCTGAGGTACTACTTGGACCATAGAAATGATGTCAGACCCATCAGTACTCAACTGTTTGTCACCTATGGTGAAGTAGGGTCGAGTAAGTCAGCATCCAAGAGAACCATTGCTTGCTGGATAATTTTCTGTATTCAGTTCTGTTATGCCAAAGCTGGTGAATTGCCACCCGAAGGCCTCGAGGCCTTCTCCACAAGGGGCATGTTTGCCTCTGGGGCAGCTTCCAGGGGTGACTCTCTCTACAGGAAATCTGTAAGACAGCTACCTGAAAAACAATTCAGATTCTCACAAAGCACTACTGTCTGGACATACAGTCCAAAAGGGATGCCAGCTTTGGTACTGCTGTCTTGCAAAACCTTTTTCTTAAGTAGGTTCTGTACCCAGGGACCCAAGGTACTGCTATGGAGTCTGCAGTTGTTAAGAATCTCTCCTGTGTCTTCATAAATCAGGCATGCCATGTGCCTTGGGGGTCATCAGTTCTTAACATTTCACCCCATTCTCATATACTGTACACATTTCAGCTTATTTACTGATGGAATGGGGTGAGTATTTGGTCTGACAACCCCAAGGCACATGTCCTGCCTGATTTACAAAGACACAGCAGAGGTCATACCATAATGGTTTTTCCTATTGTTGCCTGCAGGATGGGGGTGGGGTGTTAACATTCGCAGCCCTAACACCACATTTCCCTACTTTTGTCATTTCATTTTATTTATATATTTCTTAAGGATAAGGCATCAGGCAAGCCTATTTTCAATGCCGTCCCGAGGACAAAATTACAGAAAGTACAAAGTCACAAAAGTGACAGAAGTTTCAACACTCATCAGGAACATACACGTGCAAAACTGCAAAAGTGACAAAAGTTGTGGAAACAGGGGAGGTACCCAAAGACTGGAGGACAGCAGATGTAGTCCCCTTATACAAAAGTGGGAACAAAGAAGAAGTGGGGAACTACAGACCAGTCAGCCTCACCTCGGAAAAGGAGAAGATCATGGAAGCACTACTGAAGGAGAGATTGGTGGAACATCTGGTTATCAACGGACTACAGGACCCAAGGCAGCATGGTTTCACCAGGGGGAGGTCATGTCAGACCAATCTCGTTGAATTTTTCAACTGGGTGACTAGGGAGGTGGATCAGGGGAGGCAAGTGGACATGGCCTATCTGGACTTTAGCATGGTTTTTGACACTGTGCCACATAGAAGACTATTACACAAACTGGGGAATATGGGTGTGGGCAGAACAGTAGTGCACTGAGTAGGTAACTGGCTGGGCAGCAGGACACAGAGGGCGGTTGTAAATGGCAGTCACTCCACAGAAGGAAGAGTGACCAGTGGGTACCACAGTGATCAGTGCTGGGACCAGTCCTATTCAACATCTTCATCAGTGACATTGCACAGGACCTAGAAGGCAGAATTTCCCTGTTCGCTGATGACATTAAGCTCTATAACAGAGTAGACACATCAGAGGGTGTAGACAGAATGAGAAGGGACCTGCAGAAACTTGAAGAATGGTCAGGGGTTTGGCAGTTGAAATTCAATGCAAAGAAGTGCAAGATAATGCATATGGGGCACAAAAACCCAGGCACAATATATCAGTTGGGGGGTGAGGATAATATGCACCAAGCAGGAAGGGATCTTGCGTTTATCATCTCTGAAGACCTTAAGATAGGGAAACAGTGTGACAAGGCAGCAGGTAAAGCAAATAGGATGCTGGGAGGCATAGGCAGGGGCATCACCAGCAGGAAAAGGGAGGTCATAATTCCGCTATACAAGACACTAGTGAGGCTCCACCTGGAGTACAGTGTACAGGTCTGGAGACCTTACTTATGTAAGGACATAGACAGGGCACAGAAGGTTCAGAGGAGGGCAACAAAGATGGTACATGGATTGCATCACAGGTCCTATGAGGACAGGTTGAAGGAATTGAATATGTACTCCTCGGAGGAGAGGAGGGAGAGAGGGGATATGATAGAGATATACAAGTATCTTACAGGAAGGAACAGGGTGCAGGAATACATTATTTTTAAGCGAAAAAGGTGTTCCAGGACCAGAGGGCATGGGATGAAGTTGGAGGGAGGATGATTCAGAGGAAACATGAGGAAGACTTTCTTCACAGAACGGGTGATGGACAAGTGGAACACCCTGCCAGAGGAAGTGGTGGGGGCTGAAACAATCACGCGATTTAAGAATGTATGGGATAGACATAAAGGAATTCTGGAGGTCAGGGTTAAGGGGCAACAGACTTCTAGGAAAACATAAACTAAACTTACAAGCTGAAATGGGCAGACTGGGTGGGCCGTAGGCCCTTATCTGCTGACACTGTCTATGTAGCTATGTATTTCTGGGAATATACATATACAACAGATTAAATACAGTACAAATACAGGTAGTCCACCAGTAAATATAATCACTAAAAACATTTACACTCAAACAAATAGCACCCTATTAAAGTAGATTTAAACGTCGAAAAGGTTGGCTTTTGACCCTTGGGGGTAAGGTATTCCAAGCACAACACAAGTAATAGTGGACACAGTGGTCATTAGCTCTCCTTAAACAACTTTCACCCTCCTTGCCCTTTACCCCCTCTTGATTCTCCATAACCTACCTCAATCTCTTTCTATTTTCCCCTGACACTTATCCCTCTCCCTACTTTAGCCACTGACATATCCTTGCTCACTATGTGGGGTCATAACTTACCTGCCATCCTCATACTTCTTTTTTGTTTGGTCCAAGCCCCAGGCAGTACCCCATCAGGTGACACTGTCCTGGTATGCCACCGACCCTTTCTAGTCATACCTCTGAGCACTGCATCTTTCATACCTGCCACCAGTTGCCCCCAGTCCAACACAGTTTCTTAACTGCTCTACCTTCTACCCCCTGCTATCTACTTACCCTCACCTTCTTACCCTCCTCCTTCCCCACATCTATAATACTCAAAATAATAGCATGAAGCAGAAATTGCTTCTCACTCTCAAATCCTTTAAGTTATACCTAGCCTGAATAGCCTTGACTATCCTCCTTCTCCTCTCTGGAAATGTCCTCCCTAACCCTGGCCCACCTCCAGCCCCACAAGTTCCTAACATACATGGCGGCTATCTAAAAGTAGCCAAATTAACATCCGCAGCCTCCTATCTAAACTGGATGATTTACGAGTTTGGGAAGCTCAGCATAACCTGGACATACTGTACGCTCTCTTAATGAAATTTGGCTCTCTCCTAAGGTCCATGACTCCACCATCTCCCTCACTGGCTACTCCCTGTTTCGCCAGGACAGGTTCAGCAGAAAGGGTGGTGGGTGCGCAATATATCTTAGGGACTACTTCAGATGCCAAGCCCTCCCCTCAGTTACCTCAACCAATAACTCACAGGTGCTAGCAATTAGAGTTTTCCTTGGCCACCAGAGCAAAACCTTAACCCTACTATCAGTCTACGTCCCACCACGAGACCAGACCTCTGGTTTTAAAATGCTGCTAGACTATCTTGAGTACATACCTAACCATGCAGAGATGATTATCCTAGGTGACCTTGACATTAATTAGTTGTCTGTAGATGCCAACCCCTATAAGGATGCCTTTGCAGCCATTGGGATTTCCCAAATGGTTACTACCCCAACCCGACTAGATCTAAGGCTGGACAGCAATTCCATCCTTGAACTTATCCTTACAACCCACCCCAAAAGAATCTCAGGAACAACTGTACTCCCAGATTCCTAAGGGATCACTCCCCTGTGATCTGTACCTGTTCTCTCCCCCCCCCCATCAACAAATCCCTCCCCTCTTCTGATTACAAAAGGGAATCTCCTCTCAGACCCTCTCTCGGTTGCCTCTGAGTTCAACTCCTACTTTGCCACATGTGCTACTACCCTCCTTACCTCCCTTCCAGCAGTAACCCTGCCCACTCACCATGCTGAAACTCTTATACCTCCCAGCCTGAACACCTTCTCCTTCAGGAACATCTCTCCCATGGAAGCTCTAGATGCCCTACTCACCCTGAACCCCTCCAAGGGAAAGTCCCCTGATGGGCTGGACACCAAACTCCTCTACCTATCTGCCCCGGCCATTGCTTCTCCCCTTGCCACCCTTCTAAACCTTTCGTTCACCACTGAATCAATTCCTATGGAGTGAAAGCATGTCACAGTCCTACCACTACCAAAAGGAGGGGACCCCACCACCGCGTCAAATTACCACCCCATCTCCCTCCTCTCCTCCCTCGCAAAACTGCAGGAGCACCTCGTGCTTTCACTACTCTCCCACTGTCTCTCTGAATCCAACTTCTTCATGCCTTTTCAGTCTGGATTTAGGAAAAAACATTCTACTACCACCTCCCTACTAAGACTCATGGATTCCATCCTCTCAGGGATGGACAAAGGTCTAATTACATCAGCCATCTTTGTCGACTTAGCCAAAGCTTTCGACACTGTATCCCACCCCCTGCCATTATCCTGCCTATGTGATGCAGGGTTATCTGCGACTGCCACCAGCTGGTTCAGAGCCTACAGTACCTGCAAGACAGAACCCAGTCTGTAAAAATTGATGAATCCACCTCACCTCCACTCCCTATTGTCACTTGTGTTCCCCAGGGTTCAGTTATCGGCCCCATTCTCTTTTCCATCCTGCTAAATGACTTGCCACAAACTTGCTCTACTACCTCAATACATATGCAGATGACACAGTCCTCTTTTCCTCCAGCCGGACCCACAAGGAGGTCACTTCCAATCTACAGACTGATTTCAACAAGGTACAGCTCTGGTTTAACTCCCACCAACTCTCCCTCAATGTCAAGAAGACAGTCTCCTAGACCTTCGGCACTAGGCAGAGACTATCCAGACTTACCTCACCCATGATCTTCCACACCCTTGATGGGACAGTCCATGAGGATGTGTCCTCCTTTAGGTACCTAATTGCATCATAAGCTTAGTGCTCTCTATAGGAATCACAGTAGTCTCCCGCTAACCGTGAGATGTGAAATTGTGCAGAAAATGATACTACCCACCTTTGACTACTGCGATATAGTCTACAGCTCCATCCCCAAGTCCACCCTATCCAGACTGGACCCTCTCTTCAATGCTTTCTGTCTTTCCTCATCCAAACTCTCCCTTTCCTATGCCCTCTCTAACTTCTTTATCCCCAACTGCTGCTGCCCCTGCCCTCCCCCCTTTACCTCCCCTTCCCCCGCTCCCCTCTGCGCCAGACCAGCTGCCCAGCTATCGCCTAATTAACTGGCCTAAATACTGACCCTACGCACTTATACTCTCTCTCTTACTCACTCCCCACTGCCAATTTCTCCCTTCCCTCCCTTCAACCCCTCCCTTCACACCTAACCTCCCCTTCTCAGCTCATCACCCTGCTCCCTCCTTTCCCTACCCCCATCTTGCTCTCCTATTCCCCGCTCTAGCCTGTCACATCTCCCTTTAACTCAACTTCCGCTACTTGTACTCATACTATGCTATCATTACTCCTGTTATGAAACTTGCACTTATGTACCTCACGCTGCCTCAATGTGTACCATGTTTTGTATTCCAAACCCTACTGATCATGTTCAGCTCCGTACCTAACTCGCTGCACAACCAAGACCATGTTTACTTCGTAACTGTTTGATATGTAGCGTACTTATCTGTTCTCCCTATGTATATACTCAATTGTATGTTCAATTGTAATCCCTTCCACCTATGCTCTGTCTCTGATTGTATTATTGCTAAGCTCCAACCATTTATGTTTACTAGCCTCCTCTGCTTCCCAGGTGGCACCGTGAGACTAGCATCTTTGCTCAGTGTGCCTTTCCTGGTAAAACATTTTCAATAAATAAATAAACAATAAATAAATTTTGCCCTTGATACCACCCCCCCATACCCACCACTGCAAGCTTTTCCATTCGCTGGCCCTCCCATCCCTGAGCAACCAATGAATGCTTCACAGTGCTATATTTGCTTCTAACTTCTGGCTCAGTTCCCTTCCACCCTACCTCGCCTCCTCCCTATCTTCTCCTCCAACCCCCTCTCATGCCCTCAGGCCTACTGACTCCCGACTATTGGTAATCCCTCACTGTCAGACCTCTGCAGGCTAATCAGCCTTCTCCTACCATCTCCCAAAGCTTTGGAATGACCTGCGGTCCAAATCCACCATTCCTCCTCAAGGCATTCTCTATCCTCTGCCCTCATAAACTACTACATGATAAACTGTTCATGCACCTGACTTCCTCACCCCCCTCTAGCCAACCCCTCCCCTTCCTGCTACTACCCCCATTGTTCCCTACATCCTATGTGGCCTGACCAGCGGCTTTAGCTAACGGCTATAAATGCTAGCATATATTTCTACCAACCTCTGTACTTACCCCATACTGAACTTCTCCTTTGTCTCCCTGTCAAACGTATTCCCTTAGTCAGTGACTGTCACCCATGTATAGTGTAACATAATCCAGGCCTAAACCTTATTTCTTTTTCTCCCTTGATTGCTAAACCTTCCCTGTACTGTTTCTCTACTTGTTGTATACCCCCTACATACAAGGCAGTCCAAAGCCCTGTAAGCAATGTGTAACTCTAATTCAATTCAATGTAAGTAATGTATGTATGTAAGCAATGTAAGTAATGATACTCTCAATTCTTGACTTCAATGTGTAACTCAATGCTATGTATCATGTACTCACCTGCTCTCCTCTGTACCCCCCTCCCCCAGGACGCACTGTGAGACGAGCATCTTGTTGCTCAGTGTGCCTTTCCTGGTGAAACATTTCAATAAACAAATAAATAAAATAACAAGGCCCCTAGCTCCGCTACCAAACTCATCCAGCACTGTTTCCTTAAAAAAACGCATACTAAACCATTCTCAGACCATCTCTCACAATGTGATTGGTCCCCCATTCACCTTGCCATCCTCATAAACACTTTCCTAAACTACTTCATAAGCCAATTTAACTTGGTGTGTGACAGGTTTGCCCCCTTTTGCAAGCACAAAATCAAGGGAGTCACAAACCCCTGGATCACCCAATCCCTACTTAAAATAATGAAGACCACAGACAACCTTTGGCATTGAGCCCAAGTCTTTGATAAACCAGCTGACTTGCACAACTACAGAGCCGCTAGGAACTCCTGCACGTGGGAAATATGGAAAGCGAAAATTGAATACTTCAAAAATGAGCTCACAAATTCCCATGGGGACACTTGGAGTTTCTGGAACAAACTAAAGGATCTCACTGGCAAGCTCAGCAGATCCTCCCCCTCAATGACTGATGTTGATGGCGTCATCATTCACAACTGACAACAGATAGCTGACTCCTTCAACCTGGCCTTCACCTACCTCACTAGTATCCTTCCCCCAGACTTTTTCTCCTCACCACATGGAGATGGTTGCCCCATTAACCCCCTTCCCCCCCAGGGCCCCTCCCTTCTATTTCAAACAGGTATCCCATACTGTAGCCAGAAAGTACCTCCAGAAGGTTCTCAACAAAACGCAGTTTAGTAGTGATACACTAGACCTGAAATTATTAAATCTCTCCCTCGATGTTGTTCTGAAACCGCTAACCAAGCTTTTAAACCTATCTCTCATCCTTAGGCAGTTCCCATCCTTATGGAAGGCAGCAATTGTTACACAGGTACATAAAAGTGGTGACAGAAGTTTAAACTCTAACTAATATTCCATATCCATCCTTCTCCGCTCTCTAAAGCCCTCGAGCGAATCATTGCTGACCAACTCTCAGAATACCTAGCCAAGTATGATATTCAGTGCCCTCAGCAGCACGGTTTCAGAAAAGCACATAGTACATCAGCCTTAATTGAGTTCACCAACTACATACATACTGCACTAGACCATAGCCAATTACTGGGGGCAATATTCATTGACCTCACTAAGGCCTTTGATATTGTTCACCACCTCCTTCTGCTCAATACACTTACATCCCTTGGCCTTTCCAGTGCAGTCACCAGCTAGTTTTCTAGCTACCTTGACAATCGTACTCAGCAAGTTAAAATCAATGATACCCTCTCCTATAGCCTTCCTGTACACTCTGGAGTTCCCCAAGGGTTTATCCTTTTCAGTCTGCTTCTAAACAATCTCTCAAGTCTGCAACACTAACATGATCCTTTACGCCGTTTATGCTGTTCTCTTTGACTGCCACTCTCACCCCTCCCCTCTCTCTAATGCATTGCAAGCTGACTTCCTATCAGTTGAATCCTGGTTCACCCAACATAAACTTGTAATGAATTACAAAAAATAAAAGTGTTGCTCTTCTCAAACCCACGTAACAGACATAATTCCACCTCCTTTAACATCCTTAACAATCTCAAACAGCCCCTTGAACAAATTAAACAATTTTAAATACCTTGGCATCACTCTTGATTGCCCACTAATCTATGTGCTGCACATCAGTAAGATCTCTAAGGAGGTCAACTCCAGAATTGGTGTCCTGTATCAGCATAGACATTGCATGACCCTTGATGCCCTCTGACAAACAGTCTGTCATCAGTTCAATTATCGCCATTATTGACTATGGTTTAATCATCCACGGAGTGGCAATGGACACTGCCCTTAATAGAATTACAATTGCACTAAACAAATCCTCTAGACTGGTCTCTAATGCTGACAGGTACATGCATACATGTGATCTCTATGTGTAAACAAACTGGCTCCACCTCAAGGGCAGAGTTAACTACCAAACCTGCTTATTTGCCAAGAAAATTCAACTGGGACTGACTCCTCCTGCTACCCTGCCCCTCATTGAGCCTTCTCTTAACCCCTATACAACCCGCAGTGCCTCTAGACAAGCATTCATTGTCCCTTTTTGTAGGACCTCCCAAGCCCAGCGCACCTTTAGCTACAGGGCTCCCACATGGCTCAACGCGCTTCCCCCTGATATTGTGAATGAACTCAAGTTAGGTCCCTTCAAACTCAAGCTTCACAGGCACCTTATGGCCCTAAGTAGCTGTGATTATGTCCATTAGTTGGCCTTCCATTTTTGCCCCTCTAGCACTCTTCACCCTTCACTTGTTCCCCCCCTCTAATTGCTCTCCCCTTCCTTTTACTCCCCACCTTTGTTTCTTTCCCCTTCACTATCCCCCTCCTCCCTCGCTTTACCCCTACAATTTCCCCTTCTGGCTCCCTCTACCACCCAGGCTCCCTCCCTTCCTACCTACCTACCTACTGCTCCCCCCTTCCTCCACTTACCCTTTGATTACCAGGCCTCTCACCCCCATCCCTACTCCTCCCTTAACCTTTGCTCCTTTCTCTCCACCCGACAACATCACTGCTGACTGCCTGTTCGCCCCCCTTTCTCTTGTACACCCCACTCCTTGCCCCCGCCTTCTGTTTTCTTTTTTTTTTTCTCTTACGCTCTTATTTGACAATGGCCATCTTTGGCTGCCTTATGCCCCTCCCATACTTTCACTGTACCTGCAACCTTGGACATATGTTCTCTCCCTCCTCCCTAATCTCTTGGCCCTCTCTCAAGTACCCAGCCTATTTACATATTTACATCTTACTACTACTATGTTTATGCTCTGCTGCCTAACTTCCTTGTAAGTGTCCTACTACGCTGCTTATATTACACTTCTACCCATGTTTCCTTTATTGATCTGCTCTTGATGTTGTTTATTATTCACTTCATCTTTCTGTTGCTTAATTTGTTTTGATGCAAAACCTTTGTAAAAGAACCTCTGGTTCAAAGGTATTTGTAATCCAAGATTCAATAAATAAATAAAATTAAAATAAAGCATTAGAGGCAATGTAGTCAGATCTTGTTTTGCCATATATAGGTTTTATAAGTGGGACTTTGAAGCCTCTTCCCTTTACGTTATGTAAAACGTAACGTGACTTATCTAAGGCCATTTTATCTGTTAAATATGTAGGAGCAGACCCCTGAAGACTTTTATAAACAAAGTTATTCAGAATTCTACCCCTTCTAACATCCAAAGGGACCCATTGCAGTTGAGAGAGTAAATCACAATGATGGAAGTGATAATTTGGGCCCTTAACACCTAGTATAAATCGAGCTAATTTATATGTTACCTATCCAGTCTTTGGAGATTGTATTCACTAGTATTTGAATATACCATACTTCCATTGTCAATTAATGTAAGAATTACAGATTGGGCTAATGTTCTTCTAGTATCTAGGGACATACTATCTTTATGCCTTTTTATGTCATTTTAACCCTAACTACTGCATTAACAAAATTTTTTGCAATGAATATATATGTAACTATACAGCAGCACCCTGTTTATTCAAACTGCCTTGGGTACATCCGATCAGTTTGGATAAACAGGGAGTCAAATAGAAGAGAGTGCCTGCTTAGCCAAATGCAGTTCTGTACAATGGTAACACTAACTTAAGAGGCACTGTAAACAAGCACAACAATGTTGTTTCAAAAATAGGCACCATGTTATTAAAAACGCACAGCACAATAAAATCATAAGTTGCAGTAAATAAAAACCAAAATAAATAAAGTATAGATCACTGAAAAAAGTCTTTAAGTGATTTCTGCTTCATGCTGTCATATGTTTTCTTACAAGCTCTCTGGCGCATAGATCGTAATAGAATCACCTGTACTAGGTCATAGTCAGGTTGATTGTCTAGGTACAGCATGCAGCATTCAAAGAGCTCCACTGTGTCAGGGTGTAGGGGAACAATCGGGAGGTCAGTCTCATCCTCTTTGGGCTCCTTATCTGATTCTTTGAGTGTCTCATATTTCTATTTGACCATCTGAGTAACGGCCTCATCAGACAGTTGTTCATGCCTCTGATCTCTTGCATCACACTGCTCCCTCTCTTTTAGCTCCTCCTCCTCTGTAAGGGGGTTTGGAATCAATGTCGCCAGCTGAAAAAGTTCATCTGCTGAGTTTTCTTGGTCTGATTGAGCACTGATTGTGTCTGTGTTCTCAAAGAAATGTCTGAATCCCTGACTTCCCCAGGCTTTTGGTATGATCTCTGGGCGCAAACTCTCACAAGCTTCAAAAGCCATGTATTGCACATATTTGAGTGATACTGATGTCATTATCACATTCAGTGGTGTTTGCTCATTTTCTTCAACAAGCACAGTCTGCAACAGTTTTTTCTGTATGATCTCTTTAAGATTTCCAGAATGGCCTGATCGCAGGGCTGCAACTTCGATGCAGGCGTCAATGTAGTGTTTGCAGGGAGGAAAATACACTTAGTAAAGCCATCTCATGTCCTATTATCAGGGATGTCTGGGTGGGCAGGGGAACTGTCAATTAGCAGGACTGTTTTCACTGTAATAGAAATCCTTCTGAATGCAGATACCACTTGACGTGGGGCATAAACTGGTTGGCTAACTATCCATGAGATACACTGTGCTTCATACTGCACAGGCAGGCTGGACATACACCATGGTTCCTGTGACTTCCCTACCAGTACCAGCTTCAACTTATGGGAACCAGAAGCTTTCACAGACCCTGAATTGTCACCCACTTTTTGTGTCTTTTGAAACCAGGTGCATCTTTCTCATTGCCATGTGCTAGGGTTCAATCCAGCAAACAACACTTATACAGCTCCCTCTCACTGGCATTGTGTAGCTGCTTGGGGACAAGACTATCTGTTTCTATAATTGCAAGAAGCTGGTCAATAAAAGGAGAGATCCCATTCTTGGTGGCACTTAGCCTTTCCCTACATAGCTACAGCTGTCAGATACCATAGTAATGCTTAAAATGATCACGCTATCACTCAAAACTACAAACAGGCTTACATTGCCAAACCATTGGTGGAACATAAGCACTTTTCTTTGAGAAGGGGGGCCGAAATTAGAGTCCCTTTCTCACGCTGCTGCCTGAACCGTATGTAAATGGCAGTCATGCTGATCGTCCTAGAAGCCATCTCCATAGTGACTGCAAACTCACATAGCTTTTTCCTTGGCAAGTTTGATATCACATATCACTAAGTTTCCACCTCCATACTCACCAGCAAGCAGTGTAATCTGCACTATATTCTTGAGCCGCTCAATGATATGCAGCTTCTGGGACAAGGTTGGTATAACCGGCTTTCTTTTACACATCATTTCAAAATAAAAGAGTTTGAATAGAAGCAGAATGGGTTTGAGCTGCATCTACTGTTCCATTTATAGACGTGCTAATCAAGTGCGATCAACGTTAACAAGAGCAACTTGCATTTCTAAAGCAGTCACAGCAGGGTATTACAGCAGTTAGCAGTTACTACTGTACCTTGCTAGTGGTTGACAAACAGGACAATCATTAGAGAGGGAGGTTCAGATTATATGGGGTCAGATAAACAGGGTTGTGCTTTATATAATATAGATATTGCAACAGATATTTTTGCACTTACCCTAATTCTACATAAAGTTATCTTTATGTGGGCCCTGCGCAAAGCAGATCATTCATAACATTCTTTACACAGAGCCCTGTGGAGCAGGAGATTAAGATCATTCACTTATTTTATTTTTTTACACATAGCCCTTGCAGAGATCATTCATAACTTTCTTGGCACTGGGCCCTCATGCCCTGGACCTGTAGCTTCTGTTTGGGTAGCGAGGCTAGGGCCTGGGGTCTGGGGAAGGGGTTAGACATTAGGGTTGAAAACCTCAAGGAACACCCCTCCACTGATTTGTCAAGTCTCATGAGACTTTGAGCACTAATTATTTCATTTCCTTATTTTGTTCACTTTGTGTTTTTGCAACTTTAATAGACACATTTACATAATTTCTTGCAATTAATTCATTTTCAAACAGCAAGTCCTAACTTGCTTTGTACAAGCCTTGGCGGGACCTGTGTGGAACATAACATACATCTTAACCTGCATAAAGACTGAGTATATTTTCACAACCACTTTACTCCTTTACGCACTTTCATCGTGCTGAACTAAGACAATTGTTCGCAAGCAGTTGGCAGGGTAACTTGTAAAAAAAGCTAAATCCAGAAATGCACCTACTGAGCATGCTTATGGACTTTAGTTCTAGTGCTTGGATGTAGACTACTATGTCTGTCCATATTGACCCGCAGAATTAGTCACCACTTTCTTCACACAGGGCCCCATGGATCCTTTATAAAGCAGGAGATCACATATACCAGTCTTTGTACTCTTAGGGCCCTTTACAAAGCATGAGATCCAGATCACTCATAGTTTTCTTTGCACAGGGCCCTGTGGGCCCTGCATAAAGCAGGAGATTATTATGACTCTTTTCTCACAGTAAGCACATGCTCCAGACATGTATCTTTTTTCTATTTTTCTACTTTTATTCATAACATGGCCATTTTTGACCATTTTGTCCCCAAATTTTGAGACTGGCCATACTGCCACCACACCTCATGAACACATACTTGTCCCCTGTTTGATGTGCCAAAGAATGTGCCTTGGGGGTTCACCCCTCAAAACACATCTTGGGTCAGATTTTCAAAATATCTCTTAGGTGTTCATGAGGTGGAGTGGCTATATGGCTACCCTGAACATTTGGGGTGCAACAAGCCAAAAATGACTATGTTATGGGTAAAAGTAAACAAACTGACAAAAAAAAAACTGTCCAGTGCATTTTTGGGCTTAAATTTTTTTCTCACTTTTTTCTTTATTTGCATGTATAAGAGTGCAGCAAGGGACATTAAGGAATCATACTGGTGGACCTTGAGGGTTCATGAGGAATGCTGGCATAGAGACCAGCCATGGGAGGGGTGAAGGGTGCTGTGGCTGCTAAAGGTTGGACTATGGTGGGCATTTAATTTTAAACAGATTGGGAAGGAGGGGGGATACCAGCGATGGGACTAGACACCTGCCACCAGTAACAATGAAGACATGGGTGTCAAATGGAGGTGGTGTGGGTGCTACAGCATGGGCAAGGGTGAGAGACTCTGGTTTCAATGAGTCAGGTGGTAGGAGAGATAGAGATACCCAGCTGAGTCTTTGATTTTTTTTTTGTCTGTTTTTTCTTTCTTTACAAATAGAGGAGTGTTTTGGAATACACTAAGTAATCACAATGGTGAATCTTGAAGATTCATGACCACTAAGTAATCACTAATACACTTTGGAAGACAACAGAAGTTATTGGTACTTGAAAGAATAGTTACTTACTGGAACAGTACATCTTAGACAGACTCTCCTCCATTGAGCCACATCATGGGATTGTAAGCTGTCAGCATTAGGACCACCCAGAAATTGTTTGCTGGCTGGCAGCACCCATGCCGATGTGCCTCGTTGGCATCTACATAACATGGGCATCCCCAGCATGCCTCAGTTCCCCACCAAAGACAAGCTCAGGGGATCATCAGACTGGCAGGGAATGGAGCAACCAGGACTCAGCCAGGCACACAGGAGGGGATAAGGAAACCTGAGTAAAGGTGCTGAAGTGGCATCAGAGGGGTAAACCAGCATGTGTGAGCATGCAGGATAGACATCCATCATCAGGAAAGGGGAGGAAGGGGGGAAGCTGTGGCTCAATGAAGGAGATTATTTTGAAGATCTACTGTTATAGTAAGTAACTATTCTATCTTCTTCGAGGACATCTCCCTCCATTGAGCCCCATCATGGAATGATTCCCAAGCACTGAGAGAGGAAGGCAGGATCGAAGGACCCTGAGTGAGAAGGCCTTGCAGAACAGTAAAGCCAAAGCTGGCACCTCTGCGAAAGACAAAGTCCAGACTGTAGTGTTCAGTAAATGTATGAACAGTACTCCAAGTGGTCACAGCACATATGACAGCAGTGGATACATTGTGGCAACAAACCACTTAAGTAGCCACTCCTCCACAGGAAGACAGGGCACTGGAAGCATCAGGAAGTCACTTACAGTACTTCTGGTAACAGAAAGTAATACAGCAGGCCAACCATTTGGATAGGCCCTGCTTAAAAATGGGAGCACCCACCATTCAGGGGTTGAAACCACAAACAGCTGAGAGGATTTTCTACAATCCTTAGTACAGTCCAAGTAGCAGTACAATGCATTGCATATGTAAATGACTTTCCCCACTATCCGTCGGCGCCTAGAAATAAATAGAAAGGTCAGTGATCTGATTTTGTGTTCTACCAGACGCGACCTTCGGTAGAAAATGAGGATTAGTACAGAGCATAAAGATACGTTACTCACCTGCAACTGTTGTTCTAGGACAAGTATACAGTTCACATCCACACACTGGCAGTTGCACTGGAACAGACTTTCCATCAGACATTTTTAAGCTAAGCTCCTTCTACCATCTGGGTGGTATATCCCCTGACTCTGCCCTAGATATTAGATCTTTGCCCACTGGAAGCAGGGATCTGTATACCACTTCCCAGTGGATGCTGGGTGGGTTGTGTGGATGTGAACTGTATACCATGCCTAGAACAATGGTAATAGGTGAGAGCCAAATCTTCCTAGGGGGTGGGGATACAGTTCACTATTTACACTCTGGCAGACTCCTAGCAGTTCTCTGAGAGAAGGGGGCAAGGTGCGCACCCCTACTTGGCTAACAGAGATTGGATAACTGAGGTTCCAAAAGCAGCATCTTGAAGGGATGCTATGTCAGTGCTGTAGTGGGAAATGAAGGTGTGTACTGACTTCCAGGTAGCAGCCTTGCAGATCTCCTGGAGAGGGATGTCTCTGGAAACAGACACAGATGCAGTGGTATGTCTGGTGGGATGAGCCCTAAACTCTACAGGAGACTCCCTACCAACCAAGCTATAGCAGAGGTCGATGCAGGATGTGATCCATCTTCCAATCATTTGCTTTGCTGCTAGTCTATCAGGTAGGCTTCAATGTATGTTACAAACAGCTGGTGAGCCTCACCCCAAACTCCAGCCATGTGCCTCTTGTAATAAGAGTGTGTTCTCTGTAGGTCCAGAGTATGGAGCCTGTGGTCGGCCTGTGCAAATGGGTTGGTAAAATATACCAGAAGGTTCATCACCTGGTTATGGTGGGACTCCAATACTACCTTCAGGAAGAGCTTCAGGTGGGGACAAAGTATGGCCTTGTCCTTGTGGAAGACCAGATAAGGAGACTCCACTAAGAGCAACTGGAGCCCGCTAATCCTTTTGACTGAAGTAATGGCCACAACGAAGACTATCTTCCATGGCAGGTGTTACATCTCACACCTGTGCATAGGCTCAAATGGCTTGCCCATGAGCATGGCCAGCACCAGCAGTAGGTTCAATGATGGTGTGGTGGTGGTGGTTCATGCAGCAGTGAGGACAGGTGATCCAAGCCCTTGAAAAAGCACCTGACCACCTTCTCCTGGGCCACAGCTGGCTTACTAGCCTGTGCCTGGTAAGCAGAGATGGCTGCCAGGTGCACCATAAAAGTCATGCTCATAGTCCCAACTGAGAGAGGGACCAGAGATACTCCAAGATGCTTGCCACAGGGCAGACAAGGGTATCAAGCTCCTTGCCCTGGCACCCTATGGAGAACCTCTTCCCCTTAAATGTACAGTATTTGTGAGTTGACTCTTTGTGGGAGGCCTCCACAGGGTGGAGCACAGCTTATGACAGACCCTAGGCCTGGAACTCTAGTCACTCAGGAACCAGGCTGTAAGGTGCACGGATGTCAGGTCTGGGTGTAGGATCATCCCCTGCTTTCTGATCAGCAGATCCAGGTAAAGAGGCAACCACCATGGAGGTCTGCTGCTGAGGCTGAGGAGATCCAGGTAACAGAACTGTATGGGCCAGTCTGCAGATATTAGGACCTTCTACACCTTGTCCATCAGAGCCTTGAGCACCACCTTAGGAACAAAGGGAAAGGAGGGGAGGCATACACAAGGCCCAGGGTCCAAGGCCTTGCAAAGGCATCCTCAAACAGTGTTTGAACAGGAAGGGGTGGGCTCAAAACAGCTTCAGTTTGGCATCCTCCCAGGAGGCAAACAGATAAGCAGAGAAGTGCCCCACAGGAAGAACAGGTGATTCACCACCTTCTGATTCAGGGACTACTCATATGACGTCTCTCCTGCCCGGTTGAGAGAGTCTGCCAGCTGATTCTGAACTCCCACAATATGGATCGCCAGTATATCTGCACACAGGCTGCACACAAGGGTACAAGTGTACAGGGCCTCCCAACACAGGGGAAGAAAGTGTGTTCTGCCCTGCCTGTTCAGGTAGAACATGGTCATGGTGTTGTCCATCTGGATCTGCATGACCTGACCCCTGACTAGAGAAGTGAATTCTGTTAGAGTGAGCCACGCTGCATGGAGCTCCAGCAAGTTGTTGCGGTGATGGGATTCATGGGGGGACCAGAACCAATAGGCTCTGTGGTCTCCCTGGTGTGCTTTCCACCGAACCAGAGATGCATCTGTCGTGAGCACAATGGTCAGCTGTGGGAAAATAAACAGGATTCCTTCCTCCAGATGTTCCGGGATTAGCTACCACTGAATGAAGTCCCACATTGGCTGGGTCACTGAGACCAGCTGGTCCAAGTGGCCTTGGTGCTGAAACCACTGACTGCCCAACTCCCACTGCAGGTCACACATCCACCAGTGGGTCCAATAGACCATGCTGGTACAGGACTCCATGTACCCCAGCAGCCACAGGAAATCCTGGGCAGGGTGCGAGAGCCCAACCTGCAATGATCAAGGAAGTATGACCCAGTGCCTGATCCAAAGGGAGGAGGGCCTTGGCCCACAGGGAGTCTAGTTCTGCTCCAATGAACTTGATTACCTATGAGGGACTAGTTCAGACTTGTCCCGGTTGACTACGGGCCCAGGTCTCGACAGGTCTGGAGACCCAGATCCCTGAATCTCTTGACAGTCTCTCTGGATGGCTGAGCTATCAGCCAGTCAACCAGGTAGGGATACACCCTGACACCCCTGCACTGCAAGAAGGCTGCCACCCCTGCCATACACTTGATGAAGACCATGGGTGCAGACTTGAGATGAAGGACATTACCTGGAACTGGTACACTACCCCTTCCACCTGGAATCAGAGGTACAAGCAGTGAAACAGATGAACTGGGATGTGTGAGAATGCATCCTTGAGGTCCACGAAGCAGAACCTTATGCCCTGCTCCAGAGACGGAATAATCCAATTCAGGGTAACCATCTGGAGCTTGCACTTCCACATGAACTGGTTCAGATCATGCAGATCCAGTATGGGTTGACAACATCCCATCCATTTAAGAACGAGAAAGTACCTGAACACATACCCCTGAATGGCCAGGGTGTCAATTTATTTATTCATTCAAATCGGGTTTACAACCTTTGAGTCAGAGACTCATTTACAAAAGCACCTCATCGCGGGGTGGGGGCAGACATCAAGACAGCTATTATTGTGCAGATTAAAACAGAGGATAACATTACAGGTGCAGTAAAAGGAACATTTAACATAGATACACTTATGTTACAAAATGTAGTAGTTTGTATGTTACTTAGATTACATGATGTTACAAAATTGTGAGTTACACTCATGGATATAGAAGGTCCTCTGAGAAGACAGCGGGTTACATCCCTGTTTGGACCAAGTAGGGAAGGAGTGAGTCTGGGGAAGGGAGGGAGAGGCTGTCCAGTGGACATTGTTGAGCCAGGGGGCAAGGTGGACGGGTACCACAGGTTACAACAGGGGGTTAGTTGCACCTACAACAGCGGGTATTAAAGATATGGTTCTGAAGGGCTGTTTTGAAGGAGCCAATTTTTGGCAAGTTGGAGATGCAGCTAGGGAGGGAGTTGAACCAGGTGGGGGCTTGGTAGAGGAAGTATCTCTGGGCAAGAGAGGTCTTGGTTCTGGGCACCTTGAAAGTGGCCTTAACAGAGCTATGGGTGGTGACAGACGATGATGACTGTTGTAGGGAGATGGAGACCCCCGGAGGGGAGAGTTCTAGCAGTAATTTCTTAGCAAGAAGGCAGGTCTGGTAGAGCAGTCGCTCCTCAAAGTTGAGCAGATTGGTGGTGGTATGGAGAAGGCAAGTGTGAGTTCAGCTGGGGGCACCGGTCAGGTGCCAACAGGCCTTATTGATGGAGAGTTGAATTTTAGAGAGGGCAGTGTTGTCAGCTGCGGCATAGATGGGCAAGCCATAGTTCACGAGGGACAAGACGGAGGAGGTGATGGCCAGCCTGAGGACAACCTGAGGCAGGCAATCCCTGTGCTGGTATAGCAGGCCAATCCGAGAGTTAATGGCAGCTGACAGGGCATTAATGTGGGTGTGGAAGGAGAGGGCAATATCGAATGTGATGCCTAGGTACTTTTATGTGGTCACTTGTTCTAGTGGGTGCAGAGCGCTGGGGATAATCAAGAGGGGGGTATTTTTAGCTTTATTTTGGTGGTTGGAGAAGGGCATTGATTTGGTTTTCTTTAGGTTAATGACCAGTCTGCGGTCGCCGAACCACCTTTCAACTTGGTTGTAAGCTTCCTGGAGGGATAATTGGAGGGAGGTGGGATTGGGATGTGAGGTAACGAGGACTGCATCATCGGCGTAGAGGAGAATTTTACCAGTACATGAGCTGGGGAGGGTGTTGAGGTAGAGACTAAAAAGTATTGGACCCAGGATGGAGCCCTGAGGGACCCCAGACTGAATGGGAAGAGTGCTGGAGAGGGAGCCGCTGATCTTGACACGCTGGGATCTAGCAGAGAGGTAGCTAGAGAACCAGGAAATGGGACTGCCGGAGAAGCCAAGTTGGTGGAGAGAGTCGAGTAGAAGGGGATAACAGACAGTGTCAAAGGCCTTGTAGAGGTCAATGAACACTGCTCCTGCAATGCTGCCAGAGTCGAGAGCAGCATGCAGGTGTTGGGAGAATTCCAGAAGAGCCATGGTTGTACTGTGTCCTGGGAGGAAACTGTGCTGCTCCGGGCACATAATGTCGTACTTGGTTAGGTATTCGGAGAGCTGGATCAACACCACTTTTTCAAGGGCTTTAGAGTGTGGGGGGAGGATAGAGATGGGCCGGTAATTGTTGGGGGTGGATCGGTCCCCACTCTTATGTATGGGTGTGATTTCAGCAGTTTTCCAAGCACTTGGGAACTGACCCGGGCATAGAGACCGGTTTAGAAGGTCAGTCAGGGGGACTAGGACTTCATCCAAGACCATACGGAGGATCCTGGAGTTGAGGGGGTCACTGCTGGGGGTATTGCTGCCTAAGGCTTTTAGCAGGTGTGGCCTGGCTTCTTGGGGGGATAGGGTGTGCAGGTAGAATGGTGGGTGATGCAGAACTGGAGGGAGAGAGGTGGAGAGTGGGTCAAAGAAACTGCTGGGGAGGACCGAGCTTAGGTCAGATAAGGCAGTGTTAAGGCAATCGGCTATAAGGAATGGATCTGTGGTGGGGTGCCATTGACGGAGATCTGAGATGGGGGGCAGCGGGACTTCCCATTTAGCTCTTTCATATTATCCCAGAAGGTCCAGGCTGAACCCCAAGTGGAAGCAAGGGTGGTCTGGTAGTGCTCTGCCTTGGCCCGCCTAATAGCCCAAGTGCACGTATTGCATTCAGTGTTGTAGACCTGTCTATCAGACGCCTTTCCAGATTCTACAGCAATGTGCCAGAGATTATCTCTGTTTTTGAGTCTCTGGAGGAGGGGTGGGGTGATCCATGGGGCATTGCATTTTTTTGGAGCAGATCCTGGTGAGGGGAGCAAAAAGGTCACGAGCCTTACAGAAGTAATTTGTGAAGTGGTCAAGAGCTGAGTCAATGTCAGGGGTGCACTGGATAGGGGACCAGTCTAGCTGGGCTAGGTATTGTTTTAATTTTCTGAGGCCGCCGGGGCATAAACAGCGGCATAGAGTGGCCTGGGACACTGGCTTCAGAGTGGAGGATGACCAGAGACAGAGGACTGGGGAGTAATCACTAAGAGAGTCGAGAAGGACAGTGACATCTCAGATTTTGTAGGGGCGGTTAGATATAACAACATCTAGGAGAGTGCTGGTGCCAGTAGACTGGTTGAATCTGGTGGGCTGGGTGATTATCTGGGACATATCCAGGGCAGCAAAGGAGTCCCTTATATGGGAGGCAGTGGAGGCAAGCCAGTTAACATTGAGATCACTTAGGATGACTTGCTCCAATTTGTGAGGGAGAGATGCGAGGTAGTCAATGAGGGACTGGCCCGCTTGGTTTTGATTCCTCGGGGGAACGTAGGAGACCGTGAGGAAGAGAGGACCTCGGGCGGGGTTAGGTGTGATTTTTAAGGTGACAGCTTGAGCTCCATAATCAAGTTGAGGAGCTGGGAGTGCCTGACCTATAAGGGAGTCCCGTATGAGTAGTGTGCAACCACCACCGAGTTTGCCTACTCGGTCTTCCCTGTAGATGATATATCCAGGGAGGGTGATAGCAGAGTCAAGGAGGGATTTGGAGAGCCATGTCTCCACCAGTGCAATTATGTCAGGTTGATGTTGAATGACCAAGCACTGGAGGGCAGCAGATTTCTTTAGGAGACTGCAAATGTTTAAGGATGCAAAGCAGAGGCCAGTTGCAGTACAGGGTTTAGAAGGGCTGGAAGCCATAGGTCCTGGATTTGGGTGTACATTACCAGATAATAGTAATAATAGCAGTGTAATTATTCTGTTTAGTGGCCGATGGTGATAGAGACCCTTGGGTCGACACCCAGCTGAGGACTTTAAAATAAGGGTGCATGGGATAGATAAAGTGCGAATTGTGGGAATGGCAGGGAAGAGCTGGGTCCAGGTTGGGCCTTGGAGGATGGGGGAAGTGGGGGTGTTGGCAGGATGGGGGTGTGTTGGGGACTCATGGGTGTGTCGAGGGTGGCAGCGGGCTGAGTCACTGTGGGGTAGTCTGGGGATGAGGTGCCTAGTGTGGAGGAAAGGTGCTCTGGTCGGTGTGAGTCCTGTACCAAGAGGGTGGAGAGCAGACTTAATAATGGAATGTAGGTACCCATAGCAGCTGAGCAGTAAAGGAAGAGTGTCCAGGAGTAGTAGAGAGTAAGGAGATGTAGAGCAGCTTTGGCACGGTTGGGGGAAAACCCCTCTAGTGGGCGAAGAGTATAAGCTGCAAATGGGAAAAATCAGTATCAATCAGTAGAAGAGGGAGGGGGCAAAGACTGATGAATAGTGATAGACTGACCACACAATAAGTGAAATGAGACAGGAACTGTGTTGTGTTGGATTGGGTAAGTGTGCTTATAACTGGGCCGTCTAGTGGCTAAAAGGTATAATCTGCTAATGGAAAAGTCAGCAAAAAAAAAAGAACAGGCAGGGAGGTTCTAAAGCAAGTTTTTTGGGGGGGCATTGCAACAGTCTCAATTGGACACAGAGGTCAAGGGTGCAGCCCATAGACTTACAGCTCTAAGAGAAGGTGCACTGGGCTCAGGGCAGACAGCAAAATCACACTATCTTAAAACCTATCTCAAAACTTAAATCAACTCTTAAGAAATCTACATCAGTATAGGATACAGGCTATGGCTCCTCTTGCAAGGAGCTGAGCAAAGTGCTCGTGAAGGGTAAACAGCATGTCCTGTGACACCATGGACTCCAGAGGAACATGGAGTTGGTAAGGCGGGACAGCCTAGAAGTCCAGAGGCAGCCCTCTACCTACCACTTCTAACACCCACTTGTCTGTTGTGATAGCGGACCTCCGTGGCAAGAAGTGACTCAACCGAACCCCCATGGGGAGCGCAGAGAAGGAGAGGATTGGTGGAGGGATGACAACCCCTCACTGTGCAGCTTTTGTGAAGGCACTGGGCACTGCAGTTGGAGGGGCACCACTACCTCAGCCCTGCCTCTCTTGGGGTCCTGATCACCGAATTTGGGTTTCAGGTGCTAGGCCTGGAACTGCCCCTGATGGGGCTGCTGCCAAGGAGGCTGTGGCTGAAATAGACAATACTGAAAAGTCTTTTTCTTAGGCTTTTGTTTCTGGTCCCTCTGGGATGATGCCACAGAGTCTAGGGCAACACTGGACTTTTCTATGTAGGTGAGATGTGCCTCTACCCCAGGGCCAAAGAGGTTGGTATTCAAGAAAGAGACATTGGCCAGCTTCTGCTGGGTATCCATTGAAAAGGTGGACAGATACAGCTAGGCCCTGTGATGCATGGAGATGGCTGCTGCAATGGCAGGGCACAGGAGTCACCCATGCCCAAAGCTGTCTGGAGCTGGTGTTTAGCCAGTGACTGATCATGGTGCCTGACCAACTTCACCAGCAACTGTTGGTCAGCAGAGAGGTGAGGGAGGATTTCATCAGTGACTCCCAAAAGGGACTGAACAAAGTTAGATATAATGATGGAGTGAATAACTTGCCTGACAGAGGCCCAAGGACACCACAGCATACACCTTTTTAGCAATGTAGTCAGTCTTTCTGGACTCCTTGTCCAGAGGCTTGTCCGCATCAGCTCGGCCCCCAGCTTTGCAGAAGGCCATGTCAGAGACCAGCCCTTTGGCTAAAGGGTGGTCTGAGAACCCTGAAAGGACCGGGTAAGGACCAATGACTAATATCATCAGGTGATCGGGCCTTTGAGACTGCAGCCCAGTTTTTTAGAACCCTCTTCTGGGCTACCTCCAGGAGGCACCTTCCTTGGAGAGCTTTAAAAAGGGTCTGAACACCTTTCTATTTCAAGCCGCCTTTGATTCATGGCTAGCAGAATTATTTATATTTTTAGAGAGCTTTTTCAATTAATTTTGTTACTAATTTTATTGAACTGACTAGTCATGTACTATGTTCACTGTTTGTTTATATCTGTAAGGGCACCCTGAGCCTCCGGGGAACGGTGCCTAAAATAAATAAAATCTACTACTACTACTACTACTACTACTAAGGACCACATACTTGTGGACCATACGAGTGGAGGGTGGAGGGCAGGATGTTGGACACTACCAGAACTCCAGGGCCAGTCTCAATACACCCTAAGCCATGTGAAAGGCAACCTCCAGGGATTTGTCCCTGTCTAAGATGTCCATGAAAGGCTACGTAGGCCTTTTCTGGGCAAGCTCCAAAGGGACATTCATGGACTACAATAATAATTAGATGAGAACCCCGAAAGATACTGGCCCATGGTTGGTGGTCAACTCTTCAATTGAACTCCAGCTCAGGATATGAGTACCGAAGGAGACCATGGATGAATGAACCAAGCTATCCAAGGACCCCTCAAAAACAACCCTCAACCATTTCTCACCACAGACCACCTGAGTATCCTCAGATTGAGTGATCTCCACCGACAACTGGTCAGGCAACCCAGTTGCTGATTGGGCCTCCTTGGTCAGAACACCCATCTTTGGCTGCAGTGGCAATGGTTCCACCCATAGGGGTGTAGATGCAGTTGCAGAAAGTACCTACATTGTGTGAACTGGTGAGGGCATCACTGGCAGCTGTCAGGTGACCGAAGGCCCAAGGGGTAGAAACCTACCCAGTCCTGCACTGGCTCACAGTTGCCAAAGAAGCTCCTTGACCCACTGGCATCTGGCAGTGCTTGTCCTCACCCGAGGATAAGGAGGTTGAGGAACGTCAATGGCGATGACTCCCAGTCGAGTGGGGTTGAGAGCGGGATCACCTTGATTGAGACCCCAACCATCTACTAGACAGTCAACATTGGGGAGAGCCATCCAGTTGGTCGTGGCAGACCACACACCAAGCTACATTCAGCAAAACAGGCTTCAAAGGCTTGATCACCAGTGGAGGCTGCTCTTGAGGTGACCTGGTTGGGGACACCAACTAGGTCAAGTCCTCCAGAAAGATGACTGGAAGTACCAGGATCCAGGAGATCAAATCCTCAAGTCTCAACCGACAGCTGATGAACAGGCTCAAGGAAAATCTCCACAGCCTGTTTGACCAGAGTTGAGGTCAACAAGCCTAAGAGGGGTACCAAGGAGCTCTTGACCTTGCTCTCAAATGAAGGAGTCATGACTAAGGTTGAGTACTCAGGGGAGTCGAGGACTGGGAGGACTGCAATCTTTCTTGATCCTATGACTGGTGTTGGCAATACTTGTGCTTTTTGCCATGGTGGGCATGACTCTCCTCCAAGGTCTGGAGGACCATACACATTTCTCAGAATCCCTCTGAGAATGATCCTGTGACACTGCTCCAGCCAGCCAGGTGCAACACCAAGACTGAGGAGGTACCCTCTGCAGCAGCTGACACTTCCTCCTCAAAGGCTTCAAGCTACAGTGCCAACCTGGCATCCAGTGAGGCCTGCTAGCGGCCCTTAGACCAGGTTTTCAGATCCTGCTCTGAAGGTCAGTTGAGGGTGAGCTGGCACTTCCTGTCTTCCAGGGATTCAGGAAGCATTGAAAGGCAAAGGCCACACCTGGCCATGTCGTGCAGCCTGTCCAGGAAGTACAGGAACATGTTGTACGGGCCAGTGACCCAAATATTCTGCTAGTACTGTACAAAAAACTTGAATCCTGGCTTTCATGACTCCATTGTTGATCACAAGGGGGAGTCCAAGGACCAAGAGATAAGTTAAACTTAGTAGAAAACATTGAAATACTTCAAAAAAACAAGGTTTGTCAATGACACAATACCCAGAGCAGCAGCTGTGAAGGAGGTAACCTGTTCTTCCAGTGGAAAGAAAGATCTGACACATACAGGGTGGAGCTGTGGAACATACCACCTGGGTGGTATGAGGAATTTAGCTTAAAGGTGCCTAATGGAAAGTCTGTTCCAGTGGAACTGCAAAAGTGCCGAGAGTAAACTGTATCCACACCCCTAGAATTCTAACCTTGTAGAAAATAAAAAAGGAGGATCTGCAACAAGAGCCTGCAACTCAGAAATGCATCTAATAGATATTATGGCCACCAGAAACACCATCTTCCAAGAGAGGAAGCATAGTTCACAAGTAGCAGCAGGCTTGAAGGGAAGTGCAGTAAGGGTCTCTAGCACCAAATTAAAGTCCCTCACCAGAACTATATTGCAGACCAGCAGGTGCAGAAGGAGGACACCTCTCAGAAACCTACAGGAAACCTCAAGCTGGATCACAGTCTTGCAGTCTATAAGGGCATGAAAAGCAGACACCGCAGCCAAGTAGACCTTTACAGAGGAATACCCGAGATCAGAGTCCTTCAGGGGCAAGAAGTAGTCATAGACCAGATTAATTTGACATACAAAGGGATCCAGGGTAAAAGCAGCACATCAGACTGTAAAACATTTCCATTTTTGCAAGCAAGTGTCCCACTTAGATGGCATTCTAGCTGCCAGAAAAACAGCATAAACCACTGGGGAATCTCTGAAGCATGAGAGCTCTACATCCTCAGGAGCCAGGCATGGAGGTAGAGGGACCACAGATCAGGATGCACAAGAGAACCGTGCTCCAGTGTCAGAAGTCCCACTCACAGAGGGAGCGAGATGAGGTTACACTGCCAACTGCTGAAGCAGAAAAAAACAAATTTGTCTGGGCCACTGCCTGGTCAACAGAATCAGGGTGACTGGCTCAGCCTTCAGCTTGATCAGAACCCTCTGTATTAGAGGGAACTAGGGAAAGGTGTAGATGAACCTCCCTTTCCAGGAGAGGGACAATGCATATCCCCAGAAGGAGCGAGAAGCAATGTGGCATTTTGTGTTGTACTCAGACACAAACAGATCTATGTCTGTGCAATCCCATTTTATGAAGAGGTCATCCATGACAGACTCTAAGAGCTCCACCTGTGACAGAGCACCCAGGACCGACTGAGGCAATCCCTCAGGGAATTCAGGGTACCAGAGAGGAACAATGTGGTCAGAAATGTCACATTCTATTGCACAGTGCCAAATTTTCATTGTCTCTCTGCAGAGATGATATGAGTGGATCATGCCCTGTCAGTTGATGTAGCATATCACCAAAATATTGTCTGTATGGATCAGCAGCTGATGCCCTAGAAGGAGGGTGTCGAAGGCCTGTGGATCACGCAGAATAGCCCTCATCTCCAGATTGTTGCTGTGCAAAACAGAATCTAAAGGAGTCTACTGGCCGTGAGATCTTCAGAGGCCCAGATGGGCACCCCATCCCAGACCCGAGGTGCCTATCATCATCACTAGGAACGTTGAAGGACTGAGAACTGGGGACCCCATCACTAGGTTGGAAAGGTCCAACCACCAGAGCAGGGAGCCACGCAGTGGAGGAGTCACTGGTATGAGATGCTCAAACTCATCGGAATGCTAAGCCACTGAGCCCAGAAGAACCACTGTGGGATTCTCATGTGTAGATGTGCCAGAGGGACTGTCAGTATGGTCACCGCCATGAGGCTAATAAGCCATAGCAGGCATCTGGCCAATACAAAGTCACTAGACGAGACTAGCTGAGGCTGGGTTACCAGTGCCGTAGTGCGGTCCGTGGGCAGAAATGCAATGCCTGACCCAGACCTGTATCCAATACAACCCTATGTACAACAAGCATTGACATGGAGTGAGGACTAACTTCGGCTCATTGACCTGGATATTCAACTGGCTGAATAGCTGTCTGGTCCGAAACAGTATACACTATGGCTTCCTGTGATGGGGCCTTAAGAAGCCAGTCATCTGTATATGGGAAGATATAGAGGCCCTCCCTGCAGAAGACTGCTGCCACTGCAGCAAAAGCTTTGGTAAACACACATGGTGCAGAACACAAACCAAAGGGCAAGACACGAAACTGACAGTGCAAGCCTTATCATGAACTGCAGGTACTAGTGATGAGACCTGCAGATCGTGACATGAATCCACAGCAACCATCCAATCCCCTTTCAGTGGGGGGGGGGAGGAGGGAGTGCAGAGAGACCATTCTGAACATTTTGCATTTAATGAATAGATTCAGACCTCAAGGTCTAGTACGAACCTCAAATCATCAGTTCATTTTAGTACCAAGAAGTACTAGGAATAACAGCCCAGGTTCTGTTCTGAAACTGGGATGGGCTTTATTGCCCTCTTGCAGAGGAGGGTTGAACCTCCCCCAGTAAACATAGAAACATAGAATCTGATGGCAGATAAGGACCGCTTGGCCCACCTAGTCTGTCCATTTTCCTACCTAATGGGTAAGCTGCAGATCCTAGTTAACCAACAGCCTACTTCCTCCAACCCCCCTGGGACTACCCCCAGGGACCTGGGGGTAGTCATATCAGATGACCTAAAGATGGGCAAGCAATGTGAGAAGGCAGTAAGGAGGGCTCGGGGGATACTGGGATGTATAGGGAGAGGCATCAGCAGCAGAAAACAGGAAGTTGTTATCCCTCTGTACAGACAGCTGGTAAGACCACATCTGGAGTACTGTGTACAGTTCTGGAGACCCCATCTCTGCAAAGACATAGACAGCATGGAGCCTGTCCAGAGGAGGGCAACCAAAATGGTGCAGGGTCTGCACTGGAAGACATATGAAGAGAGACTTAAGGAGCTTAATATGTATAGCCTTGGGGGGGGGGACATGATGGAAACTTTCAAGTACCTCAAGGGAATCAGCAAAGTCCAAGAGGGTAGCATCTTTTAGAAAAAGAGGTGTGCAAGAACAAGGGGGCACAATTTGAAGATGGGGGGGGCAGCTCAGAGGTAATGTAAGGAAGTATTTTTTCAGAGAGGGCTGTGGGTGCATGGAACAGCCTTCCTGAGGCGGTTGTGGAGTCAAAAATAGTGGTGGAATTCAAGCATGTGTAACCCCTAGGTGGCGCTATCCCAAGGGCTACTACCCCTGCCTGCTTGACTACTGACAGGTTGAGGGGCCTAGGTTCTATGGCGGGTGCCTCCACACAGAGGTCAGGGTTTCTAGTGGTTAGACTAGCTTGATCACAGCCCTCTGGGACGCCATGACCCCCTTTGGTTCCCTCTAGTGGCTCACACAGTACACAGGAGTTACAGCCCCAATACCGCACGTATACACACTGTTCACTCATAAAGCACCACTTACCCTCAAGACTGATTCTGCAGCACATCTCTGAGGACCCCCTGTAAAATAAGTTAAACAACATACACAGCGATATTGTTTCCAGAAGTATCAGCACCACAGACTGTATATAGTATAACAACAACAAATCTGATTTATTTAGGGGACAGTAACACGGGTGAGGGAAATCAGGTTAATTGGTGGCATTAAATCACAGTACTGTGCACACATACAGGGTCTGAAAAGTCACACTCTGGGTACCCAGGTTGGGGGGCTAGCCAGGTCCAGATGGATAGGGCCCTGTAGAAGAAAATATATGCACAACACCCAATTGTAATCTGGAGCCGGATGGCTCAGTCCATGAAGCAAAGAAACAACAAGAATTAGATGGCACACACGTGATTGAAAACAGGCTGCAGGGGAATACCCTGATTTGTACTCACAATACCCAAGCTGAGAACCGAATGGTGGATGTTCTTCTGGATTGTCAGAAACAACAGGGCATGGAGACAACGTCCTTGTGACTGGACCCCACTGCAGTTTATAGCAAACAGATTTAGTCCGAGACAAGCTGGGATTTGTTTCCAGCTTCAACACACAGCACACAGTACAGGGGATTGGAAATAGCGATTCCCCACAAGCACTACACACATTCATATGTAAAAGGAAAGTACTGTACCAGGCAGGCTGCTCCTTGATCCTGATCGCAATTACTGCAAAATATCTGGGAGCACACATAGCAGCTTCAGTTCCTGACAGACCGAGCGCGATCCAGCAATTTCTCCAGTCTTCTACAGGGTGAGCCTGGTTTCCACACTTCTGGTGCTTCTTTCTCCTCACAACTTGGATTCAGTCCAAACTGGCACTCACAACGCCTCAGGCCGAACCTCAGGGCCTCATACGTGCTTCCCGCGCTAAACTACACACCGCAGAAGCACATAGCTCCTTCTCTCTTCACTGTCACAACTGATCAGACTTTCCAGTAACAGAGCAGGGCATTTCCTTTGATTTCCTCCCAGTTCAGTTGGCTGATCCTCCTTGTCAGTCACTACAGGCTCCCTCTACTGGTGAAAAAAGGTGCCAAGGATTCCAAAACTACATTAACCAGAGGCTTCTTCCATCCAGCCCCCTTTTGAGCAAGCCCCAGCTTGTAGTCCCTATTCTGGCTGGCCCAAGCAGTCTCCATCTTAGGGCTCTCACATATTGATTGGTCCCACTCGGCAGTCCGGGACTAAAATGAAAGAGTTACACTACACAGTCCTTGCTGAAGGGAAAGCAGGTTAGACAAACTGTATTTTCATTATCACTCTAACAGATTACTAGCAGACAGTTACACCTTTTGAAAGAGCTCCCTCTGCACTTTTAGCGATGGCAGAAACAGAGTGATTTAGCAGTAGCTCAATCAGGACTCAAGCAAGGAAACACGCAGACCCCCATGCAAATTAATTATGTCTGCAGGCAGACAGCTCTTAAAGAGACAGTACATGGAGGCTCAAATAGCACTCACCTGGAACCACATTTAAACAGCTCAGACGCTGAACACCTCCAGACTTGGAGCATTCAGGCAAGCTCTTGGAAGACTGTTGGGAACCCCCATTTGCAGGGAGGGGTTACACATGCATGGGACAGTCATAAGGCAATTCTAGGGGTTGGGGGTAGTAAGAAGTAGGCTGTTGGTTAACTAGGATCTGCAGCTTATCCATTAGGTAGGGAAATGGGCAGACTAGGTGGACCAAGCGGTCCTTATCTGCCGTCAAATTCTATGTTTCTGTGTAGACTCTCTGAGGAGGCTGTGTACACAGGTAATGTTCCAGTGTTTCATATGAAACTGGAGCCATATCTAGTGTAGAATAATATTACAGGTTACTCCATATGATGCTGAAGGATGCTGTAGGGTCATGTGGGACAGCATTGCATGACTGCAACAGAATACCTAGGAGAAACAGGCAGACATATAGTGCCTCAGGTTCCAAGAGGCTTATGACACTGGTGTTTTTCTCTCCCCTCAGTGCCAAGATTCATAAAAACAAATAAATGTAGTCACTTAAGCAAATCTTAAACTTTTTTGTTTTTGTAAAATATAAGAAGCATCTGCTGTGCTGGTGGGGCGGGACAGGGACAGGATGGGCTTCTGGTGTTTTGTCATATTACATCTCTTTTTGTTTCTACTCCATGTTCCTCTGCTCCCCTACAAGCAAGCAACATATGTTTCTGTAGTTTAGTACCTGTTAACCTGCCCCTTGCCTTCTGGGTCGTTGTTTCTGAACAGTTGTCTCAGGGAGAAATATCCACCAGATCTCATCTTCTCTCGCAACAGGTGCTCAAGCTGAAAGGAATGACAGTCTTAGTACAAGTGGTCACATACCACTACCACATACCATTACCCCAAGTGCTTCATACCCTTACCCCAAGTGCTTCATACCCTTATCCCAAGTGCTTCATGCACTTACCCCAAGAGTTTACGTTCCCTTACCCCAAGTGTTTGCATACACTGCCTTCAGGCTTACTGTTTACTTACAAGCAACTACATAAGTGTAACCCCTAGGTGGCACTATCCCATGGGCTATTACCCCCGCCTGCTTGGCTAGTAGCAGGTTAAGGGGCCTGGGTTCTGCAACGGAGGTCAGGGTTGGTAATGGTCAAACTAACCTGGGTACAGCCCTCCGGGACACTGTAACCCCCTTCTTTCCCTTCTAGTGGCCTGAGCAATATACAATAATCACTTTCACAGTACCCCTTGTACACCATACAAGTACCCACATTGTTTGGACTTACCACCAGGGCTGGTTAATCTGGCTCGACCCTGGGGACCCCCTGTAAAACAAGGTTATGCACAGCAAATAGCAACAGTAAAGTACTCCTGGCACAAACTGGAACCACAGTCAGTTTAAATGCAGAAAAAGTCAGATCTGATTTATTCAGGGGACTTGAACAAGAAAGGGGTGCAATCAGGTTGATTGGCTTAAAAGCTATATTAATCAAACAGTTATGCATGCGCTTTAAGTCCCCACACAGTCACACCTCTGGGTACTCAGGTAGGGAGACGATGGGCTAGCCAGGAACGTTGCAGCTGGTTGGGGCCCTGTGATGGAAAAAAGCAACATGCACAACACTATTTGTAATCCAGAGCTGGAGGGCTCAGTTCATGAAAGAAAAAGCAACCAGACAATCAGATGACACACTTTAGATTTAGCTGTTGTTACAGGGAGCTACCCTGATGTTTACTCACAATACCCAATACTGGACACAGGCAGGATGGAATAGAGACTGCAGGTTGTTGAGCTGGTGTGCCCGGAGAAGCGGGGCCCACACGAATCACCAAGGCGTCATTCCTGTTCAAGTGTTGAGCGGGGGGCTGATCCCTGGGCAGGTCTCTCGTCGATGGCTTTCTCTGTGCAGCAGGTGGTCAGGCTGGGACAGTGTGGCAAGGCCCAGGCCCAATGGAGAAGATTTTGGATTCAGTCCGTGGGGCTGGATGCAGCTTCCAGCAAGCAGAATACAGTTCAAACCACAGTGGGGAACAAAATCGGGACCCACTAGCAGAATACAGCACATTTACACATAAGAAAATTTTACGCAGCTTCCAGCAAGCAAAATACGATTCAAACCACAGTGGTGAACCAAATCACGACCCACTGTAAGCACACAACACATTCACACGTAAGGAAATTCCACTGTACCAGGCAAAAGGCACTCCAGTTGCAATTACAGAGTCTCTGTTACAAAAAGAAAACAATGTCTAAGCTTTCTAACCAACCAAGTCCCTGGAGGAAGGACTTGATTGGTCCGAAAGCTTAGACAGTGTTTTCTTTTTGTAACATCTATGATAGTCAATTAAAAGGTATCAAACCATTTGCTTCTGGATCTCTTCATACAAGGACCAATACGGCAACTACTCTATTTCTGTATGTCACACTTTATACACGCCAGAGAGAACTACAACAGTTTAAAGACTCAAAGGCAGCGGTACCCGTGTAGATATACCAACATTAGAGTCTTACTGAGCACTGGAACAAAAGTCCAAAGCAGAGACAAAGTAAAGAAGGAAATCAAACCATGCAGCAGAACTTTCAAACTTGCTGGAATCCTCCTCAAGCTCTACACTGCTGACCGCCTTTAACACCATCTGCTGCAGTCTTGCCAGCTCCCTGTGTGAAACAACAGCGTCAGAACAACTTAATTACACAAATCAGTAAAGGGGAATTTCTAAACCAGACACCCGTTCTGGACTTCACAAAAAAGGTTCAAATCTCCAGAAAATGAATCTGAAGACGCAGTGCTCAGATCTACAGGTTTTCAGAAATGCTCACTACCCATCTCTACTGGCATGTTTCACACAGTAAAGGCCAACTCTTCCTTGGATAGATCCTTCAATTTCTGATTTAAAAATAACAAGATGACTGTATGTCATGCCTAGCATCTGAGTGGACAATCTGTAGTTTTTCTAAGGAGGAACACTGGTTTTGTAAATGATGATGTAAGCCAGGGCCCTTGAGGGAACACCTCCCTACATTATGAGGGGAACTGCATGGGTTCTTGATGTTGTAAACACTGGGTAAACAACTTTACTAGCATGGTGCCACCACCTGGTGTAGCCTCCAGAAAATATGGAATGGCAGTCAGGAAGTGATACCCCTCTCCCAGTAAATAATGTGCAACCTGGCCCACACAGGACCCCCATGCCATGACACAATAACCAGAAGTTAATGGATGCCGCACAAAGTAAATTGCAAAAAAAAAAAAAATGTATTTATTAAGAGGGTGAGTAAGGATAAGGGGACTAGAAAAGACCACAAATAAGGTAATAACAGATAACAAAACACAACTGCACTTTAGCCCATTATCCACTGGCAGCTCCAAGGGTCCTGACAGGTATACCAGACAGTATTCCAGACACAGGTCTCAGGAAGCTCTCTGTTGCAGAAATGGAATTCCCCAGCTAAAGATGCACTGTGGGCCTGATGATGGAAGCAGTTAACGTGGATTGCTAGGAATTAACAAATTAGATGAAAATATATAAACAATTGTGATCCACAAATATCACCAAGGCCCAAAGGCATAGTTGTAGGGCAGCTGCCTTGGCTGTCCTCAAAGTACAGTCTGGCCCAGGGTTTCTGTCACACACACACACAGTTTTCCTAACAACCTAACTACTGTAAATAACCATGTTAAAGGGTCTTAACCCTGTAATTACTCATGGTTCCCCGGCAGATGGTAGGGCATAGGCCAATAGCTGGAAGAGTATCACCCTCCGACCTCTCTGGTGCTAGGCAAGAACCAGATGCTTTAAGCATTCCTCCTCCTCGGTTGTTCACATTTGCTGTGAACCCCTGACATGGCATACCACCCTTCTTTTCTCAGGCTGATGATTTGCCACCACCACTGGGGCACTGACTCATCTGTGCCTCTAGGGCTATGGGTTATGCCAAGGCAACGTGCTCCCTGACAGGCAGAAACAACTGCAAGCACTGAAGCTGCTGGCACAAGCCCACTATAGCTTTGCAGATTAGTTGATCAAGCATGGCTGATACACGCACTAGCATACCTCTCAAGTGTCCCTCATTACGAGGGACATCCCTCATTTTGTCCTTTAAAATTGCTGTATCCTTCATCCGTCCCTCATGGAAAAGGTGCTGCCCACACAGAGAATGTACTGCAAATTCAAAAGTTTAAGCAGAAACTCTTAATATTTTAAAATACTAAATCCAAAATAAACTCTGTACAAGTAAGCGCCATAGTTTCCACAGTGTTCTGATCTTGTATCTCCATGTTTGAGGATGTGTCCCTCATTCTGAGGGTCTGTGTCGCTCATTGTCCCTCATTTTGGGTGTCCAAAAATGTCCATGTCCCTCATTTCAGTGACAAAAGGTTGAGAGGTATGCACACTAGTTCCAGCTAGAACACTAGCTCGGTGTTTGCTTCACAAGAATCTGCTGGCTGCAGTGTTTGGAGAAAAATTCCCTAAAAGACCCGCCTTTCTTTTTACAGTTCAGATAGGGAACTGTCACTACACATGAAATACTGTAGGTCAAGTCACTGGGCCTCTCAGTCCCTCATGGGCCCGGACAGCATATCTATCCTCTTTCAATGCAGAGCAGGCACTCCCTTCACAGTTAGAGAAATGCTGGCTTCATTCTGTCCAGAATCTGGTCTCCCATCTCTGACTGGTTCAGATTCACAGGCAAAACCTACACAGCTCTTGCAGTAACATGGTGCTTGCATGCTCTGCAGATCATTAGCTTCACAGCATTACTGGGCAAACTGGTGTCCTACTCTCTAATCCCTTTGCCCTGTAGTCCCAGAGGTGAAGAGACTCAGGCAGCATGGATGATGCTATCTTTGTTTACGTCTGAGCTCCACATTTACTGTGCCCCCTTTGTGCAGCCTCGGCTGCTCTTCTGGCACCCTGGGGTGCTGCTTTATTTCTGTCCTGGCCCCACTGTGTGCCCTTGGGCCAGAAACATGTCCATTTGTTGGCACTCAGCAAAAGCTGGTTTTGGCTTAGCACAGTCGGTGCAAACATCAAAAGAGCCGCTACTCCTACTCTTCTACCCATCCGAGCACTGCTGGCTAAGGCCCAGCCCTGCTGTCTTTCCTGGGGCTGGGAATCCTTAAACTGCCTTCCTGATTTTCCCACTTGCGAAGTCTTGGGACTGGGGAACCAGGAGGCACAGAAGACTCCTGAAAGTGGCTGTGCTGTGGGGACCTGAGAGCTCATGAAGGTAGGCCCCTGAATTGGGAGGTTTACATTGAGATACAAATGTTTGCAAATACATGTACTTTTCCACCTGCCAAAACATTCAGGTAAACTTTTTTCTTGGGGGGGGGGAGTAGGATAGTGAATGAGTGAGCCTTTCACCTGTCTGGAAAAGGCATGGTTGTTAGATAGCCAAATGTCAAGCCCTCACTAATATAAGAGAAAATGGTGTTACCTTCTGTAAAGCCAAGCCTCACATGTCAAGATTAACAGGAAAAGTACAGCTTCAACTAATGATTATGTTTCCTTGAACTTTTTCTAACTATACAGTAGGTTATCCCCAACATCGGGAACCAGTATGCCCCAGTTAGGAGATCCAGAGTTCGCAGGAGTCACCTCACATTTGTCACCCCTGAATTACTGGTATGCCAATTGGTGCATGACCAAGCATGGAGAATTCATAAAGCCTCCAAGCAGCGCAAAGACTTTGAAGCATACCGTACACTTCGGAGTTCATGCACAAAAGCTATCCATTTGGTCAAGGCTGAATACTTCAGATCCACCTTCAAATCAAATATAAACAGCCATTCTAAATTCTGGAAGGTAATCTATGCCTTATTTTCACCACCCTCTAAACCACCAACCCCACTCCTTAATATAAACAATTCGCTAATTTCAGACCACCCTATCATCGTCGCATAATTTAACTCCTATTTTATATCCTGTGTCTCTGCTCTTCTGTCCTCCCTTCCCCCTCCTCCTCCTTCTATTCAGCCCCCCAACAACCCCAAGCATATCCCATCTTCCTGCACCTTTCTCCTTTTCCAAACTCTCCCCCTCTGACACCCTGAATGCGTTACTCGCACTCAACCCCTCTAAAGGCAGCTCACCTGATGGCCTATACCCAAAACTACTATACCTATCTGCTACGTCAATCTCCGCTCCTATGTCTGATCTTCAAAATCTCTATTTCTCATCTTCTGCTGTCCCAGCTGAATGGAAGCATGCCATAGTCCTACCCTTACCTAAGGATGGAGATCTTTCTTCACCTGGAAACTACCGCCCAACATCTCTCCTCCTTATCCTTGCCAAGCTTTAAGAGCACTTGGTCCTCTCCTAGCTCTCTTCCTTTCTTTCTGACACCAGTTTCTTCACACCTTTCCAGTCTGGGTTTTGGAAGAATCATTCAACCACAGCCTCCCTACTTAGGCTCACTGATTCAATCCTCTCAGGGATGGACAGTGGCTTAATCACTTCTGCTATTTTTGTCAACCTCGCCGAGGCTTTCGACACAGTCTCCCACTCTCTTCTCCTAAACAACCTCATTTCAGCAGGTTTAACTGACTCTGCCACAAACAGGTTCAGAGCCTACCTTGTAGGTAGGACTCAGTCAGTTAGAACTGCTGATTCAATATCACCTCCACTCCCAATTAACACTGGCATGCCTCAGGGCTCAGTGCTTGGCCCTATATTATTTTCCATTTTTCTCAGTGACCTTCTCTCCATCTGTACCCATCCTCCATCCACATGCAAGTGGACAACATGGTTCTGTTCACCTCTGGCCAATCTCCCTCTGATGTTGCAGCCAGACTTCAACTTGACTTTGACAAGTTTCAGCACTGGCTTTTGCTCTCATCAGCACTTTCTCAATGACAAGAAGACAGTGTCTATGAACTTCGGCACTAGGCAGAGACTCTCTTAGCTACCTTCCATGCCCTACTTCAACACCCTTGACGGGACAACCCTAGAAGACACCTCCTCCTTTAGATACCTAGGGGTTTGGTTAGACTAATACCTCAACTTTCTGGACATATGGATGCCGTCCTGAAAAAGTTGCACCCCAAGCTTGGTGCCCTATACAGGAACTGTAGTTGTATACCACTATCGGCAAGGTGTGAACTCATCCAGAAGATGATACTCCCTATTTTTGACTACTGTGATGTAGTCTATAGTGCTACTCCCAAGTCTTCCTTATCCAGGTCAGACACTCTCTTCAACTCCTTCTGCCACTTCGCTCTTGATTCCCCCTCCTTTACTCACCATTGTGACCTTTACCATTCTCTGGCATTTCCCTCACATGTTAATAGACGTCTCCTCCACTGTGCTAAATTCACCTCTAAATTCTGGTTTGGGTCTTTCTCCTCCTACATCTCCTCCTCTCTCTCCATCCCACCACCCCCCGCTCATTCCCTTGGATCCAATGACTCTTGCTCTTTGGTAGTCCTTTGATCGACCTCAGTAAGGCAGGCCGCATTCTCACACTGCTTCCCCAAACTTTGGAATGCTCTACCTCCCCAAATAAGACTCTCCTCTTTCCTTCCCTCTATCTCCTCAGCTCTTCGAAACTTTCTCTCTGCAAATTGTACCTTCTGTTAAATGTTCTTTCAACTCCACCCATTGATCGTACCATGACAGCATATTCACAATTATGATAACTCTACCCGCCTGTTCTCACCCCTATCCTTGACCTACCCTTTCCCTGTTGACTTATTTGTTACCAAGGCATTTCAAGGCACTTATGTCACTTACTGTTTGTTTTGTGTGTATAACAGTGAAACAAGTACTTATTATATCCTCTGAGCTAGTTCTGTCTGTACTCGTATACCGCACGTCAACCTCTGACTAATTGGATAATTGCACAATTGTTTATGCCTATCACTGTGTTACTGAATCCTTGCACATATACTGTATATAATATGCTCTCAAAATATATATTTTTTTGTTACTCCCTTACCCTCTCCCCCAGGACGCACTGGGAGGCAAGAAACTTGATTTCAATGTGCCTTTCCTGATTAAACTTTTTAACAAATAAATAAAAAATATCTGTAGCTCAGGTTCCAAAACACAGTATAATGTATCACTGACTGTTTGTTATTTTTCTGCAGCAGCTTGGGGCCGTAGGCTATGTACAGATAAATGCAGAACCACCGAGTTTTGTGTTGACATTGAATGTAAATAGGGGTATGTTGCCAGGCTGCACACTATTGACCATGTCAGCCTGACCACAGCACAGTAAATATTTATTTCCATAACCCTTGGGTCTTGTCCTTGCTACATTACATTAACCGAATTACATCACAACACCCAGGATCCATTCACGTGTATTTTTAAAACTGGATGACTGTGGGCCCAATCCTCAGAAGGATCCAAGCCTGTCCATACATGCAGAGTGCTGGAAAAGCCCCTGAGTGCCCCCTACATGGAAGATGAGCATTACTGGGGTATCCGTAGCATCCACAGATATGGATGATTATACCCTCGGCTCCCGATCCCGAGCCACACACCTGGCTACGTGGGTGGCCAGCATAGAGCTGGGCAAGGGGTGGAGGCTTGCATGTGCCCCATTGCCAAAAGGATTTTCAAGGTGCAGATGGGTAGTAGGGGAGCATTGGTTATGCCACCCTACAGGCCGTAGCAGCACTTACGTGCCCTTCTCTACCAGGCTTTTGGAGCACCTATGGAACCCAATTCATGGGAAGATTCCCCACACCCAGCCCTCTGAGCCAGCTAGAGAGGACTCAGGAGCCATGCCAGCACCAGCCGGTGCAACTCTTAAGAGGTAAATTGTTGCCAACAGGATGTGGCAGACCTGGACAACTGCCATATCCCACCAGTATCATAAAAACAACAAAAGACCACACTACAGGGACTGGGGTGCTTACGATACACCAAAATGTAAAACACGTAAAAAATTGGGCACTCCATCTCTGATAGCGAAAACAGACACTGGCTCAGACCCATATAAGTGATTAAGTTGTGCTTGTTTTATTCAGTGCCTCTTGCCAAAAATACAGATCTGAATGCTTGGCGTATCTTGGAAAAATAACTCTCCTTTCTCAAAGGTGTATCCTTTGAGATGTGCCTTTGAGAAAGGAGAGTTATTTGTCCGAAACACATCAGGCATTCAGAGCTGTATTTTTGTATGTGGCACTGAATAAAACAAGATGTCTTAATCACTTATGAGGGTCTGAGCCAGCATCTGTTTTCTCTATCTGGGATGAGCGCCTGATTTTTAACATGTTTTACATATCCCATCAGCTCCTGAAACTAGCACAAGCAGATATTCGGTGGTGGATCAGCATGGGTATCCAAATGGATCCCCACGGTCTGGACCCATTCCTAACCACCCCACCCCCACCCCATGTTACAGTGTATGGCTCCACACCATCAGACCACAGGGGCAGGGATGGCGGATGCCAGTAGGTGAACCGGCTATCACAGATGTGGGCCAACACACCACAGACACGTGCAAGGTGCGTGTAACTAGAGTGCCTTTGAGGATCGGGCCCTATGTGAGTAGGAAGATTTTATAAACCTTTGCTCCAGATTTTAGTGCACATTTGTAAAGAAATTTGTCAAAATGGGAAGTTTGTTTGAAATGGCCACACTAATGAGATTTCCAGAGTGGCTGCTCTATCTGTTTACAGGCTTCGTGAGCACAAACAGGAGCCGTGTTGCTATTTCAAAAATGAAGCCATCTTAAAATGACCAGTCCCACCATTTAGATGGTAAAATGCCATACAGACCCATTTATAATCGATTACTTTTTTCATACTGTACTATGATTTTTTTTAATAACAACTACCCTGAGTCCCTTTCTGAGACAAGGAATTCCACCAACAAACTATTTTTATTTTAGCCAGGCACGCATACCGAGCCCAAGCTCATTTGCAGGTGGGACCCAGAAGAGAATTAAACATGGGTGGATGTGCTTTAGCTGCCGTTAAGATGGCTGCATGAGACTATACTGATTTACTCCTCTGAACCCCTCACTGTTATCAATCAGAATCTGACTACCAAAACTGACAAAATCTCTTAGAACTGCAAAAGTTTGATGCCTTTTGATATAGCTCATTATGGGCTATTCAGAGATCAGGTAGTTTCTCTTTCTTGAACAGAAATGAGCAATTATTCTTCAGCCACCAGTCAGGCTGCCATGCACAGCCCACTCAACTTGAAAGGACAAGATGGCAGATGTCACGAGAGCAGCAGTTGTGCATATAAACTAGAGAGACTACATCTGTATACTATGGAAAAGAGGAAATTAAGGGAGCACCATATGGTGTTCGTCCAAATGCCTCAAGGGTAAATGTGCTTTTTCACACCACCACCACCAGGCTGCCATAAATGTCCGTGGTGGCTCCTGGGTTCTTTTTCTCACTCACTAGTGATGGAGTCTCAAATCCAGACAGAAGAAATATTTCCATGCCTCCAGCCTGAGAAAGGTTTAATTGGGCAAAATGACTGGTTAGTGCAGCTCCCTGGGATGCTGTTCCTGCCCTTCCCCCCAAGTGGTTAGTGAGTAAATAAGTAAGTAAAACTTTATTTGTACCAGATGCCCTTCCAGAGCTCAGGGCGCCTTTACAATCCACATAAAACACGAATACACAACATGCAAATTACATTAACACAATAAACTAAGCTAAAATATTACAGGGTTCCTACGTCATGCTTCTCAGGTTCCATCAAATGCCTGTCAGAACAAATGGGCTTTAAGGGAGTTTTTCAAACCTTCTACGGTCAGGCTATCTCGTATCTGACGAGGTAGAGAATTCCACAGGGTAGGAGCCATAAAGGCAAATGATCTTCCTCCAGATGTTTTCAAACGTACTCTGGGAATCTCTAGCAATCCCTTGCCCGGAGGATTGGAGTGAGTGAGAGGGACAGTAAGGAAACAGGAGATCTTGCAAGTACTGAGATCCCTGGTCGCGTAGGGCTTTGTAGGTCAGCCATGCAACCTTGAAGGTGATCCGCCAATGTATCGGTAGCGCAGTTCACATAGCACAGGAGTTATGTGACTGGATCTAGGGGTTCCAGTTAACAACATGGCCGTCGCGTTCTGCACTAGCTGTAATCGGCGGATATCCACCTCTGGGAGCCCTAGGTAAAGGACGTTGCAATAATCAAGACAAGTGGTGACAAAGGCATGGACCAATGTAGGCAGATCTTCGGATAGCACCAGGTGCTTCACCCTGGCAATATTTCTTAGATGGTAGAGGGAAAGATTTGACCACAGCTGACACCTGAGCCATCAGGGTCAGGTCTTCATCATATGGCACACCTAGGTTATGCACCTGGCTTGAGGCATTTAATGGGATTCCCCCCCAGTTGTAGACCGGAGGGTTTTCCCACCCATGTCCCAGCCGTCCTATAATCAGGGTCCACTACCAATACCTCTGCTTTCCCCAGGTTTAACCTCAGCCAGCTAGCATTCATCCAGTCCTGTATCTCCAGTTGGCAGTTATTAAATACCAAGGCCATATTAAACTCATGGTTGGGCACAAAAGACATGTACAGCTGAGAATCATGTGCATAGCAGTGAAAACTCAGCCCCTACCATCTTATAATGTCCCCCAGTGACAGCATGTATACTGCAAATAACAGGCGATAACACTGAGCCCTGCGGCACCCCACAGGGCAGGCCACGAGAAGTCGAGAAATAAATCCCTGATACAATTCTCTGGGATCAGCTCTCAAGGAAAGATCAAAACCAGCTGAGGACCAGCCCCTTCAGTCCACAGAAAATCCGTAGGTGCTCTAGCAACACCCCATGGTCCACAGTATCAAATGCCGCTGAGAGATCAAGGAGAACCAAGATAAACTGGGTCCTCTGATCTCGCGCCACCAGGAGATCATTCAGTACCCACACCAGGGCAGTCTCGGTGCTATGCCTTTTTCTGAAGGCTGACTGGAGAGGGTCATAAATACTGTGGCTGGATAAATGATCCTCCAGCTGCAGAGTGACCACCTTCTTAATAACTTTACCTGCGAAAGATAAGTTAGAGACTGGTCTGTAGTTGGCTGGGCAATCTGGATCAAGGGAGGGCTTTTTTAGGAGGAGCTGCACTACCGCTTCCTTCAAGGGATCAGGGAAGTTCCCTCTCTCCAATGAAACCTTACTATCCTGGCTAGGTCCAGGCCGATAACCTCAACACACCCTACCAGAAGGCGAGTTGGGCCCAGATCCAAACTACAGCAAGTTGGCCGCAAAGTCTGGATGATCCTCACCGTATCCATGATCACCGGCTGGATGAAGACAGACCAGGTTACCTGGGTATTTGTACCACTCGGTTGGACAATGCAAGAACCAATGGGGAGACACTGGCTGATCTCTGACTTGGTGGATGACACCCTATCAGCAAAAAAACTGCACAAACTCCTCACACTTTTCTTGTGACAGTGCTCGACTGGACTGCAGACAGATTGGATTGCACAGTCTGTTCATGGTCCAGAAGAGTCGAGCTGGTCTGTTTTTTGCTACAGCAATTTCCCTCGACTGGAACTCTGCCTTCTTATGGGAAATTGCTGATTGGTAGATCTTACAATGATCTGATAACCTAAGTCTGTCCTCCTCCAGGTGAGTTTTCCACCAGTGTCTCTTCAATCTTCACCCCTTCCTCTTCAACTTCTGAAGTGTCCCCTCAAACCATGGGGCACCCGATCGAAGAATGAGCAGGTGAACACATACCGGAGGAATGACATCCAGGGCCCCAGTTACTGCCCTGTTATAGGCTAGCACAAGGGGCCCTGGGTTAGTGCTATCTGTCGGAACTCCCAGAAGATCCAGTACCATCATTAGGCTTTCCGAGGTAATTCCTCTTAAAGGATAATACTGTACCATTTCCTTTGGGGCAGGCCAACTTCGGGGGACTGCAAAATTGAACCTCAAGGAGTGATGGTCAGTCCACCAAACAGGATCCACCTCCATATCAGAGATTTCCATCCCCAGGTGGAACACCAAGTCCAGTGAGTGCCTCCCCCCAGTGAGTTGCGGTGGTAATAACCCATGTCAGGCCCAATGATTCCATCAACTGGAGGAGGTTTTGTCCAAAAAGTGATAGTTCATCATCAACCCAGGCATTGAAGTCCCCCAAAATTAACCATCTGGGAGCCTCCAATACCATCTCAGTGATGAAGTCTGCTACCTCCTTCAGAAAAATCCTCCCATCACCTGGTGGACGGTAGACGAGAAGGATCCTGAAACCTGTACCTGCACCCATTATGCACTCAAAGGAATTGGCAGTCCCCACTGGCAATTCTCTGATGTCCAATTCATGTCTAAAACAGACTGTGACTCCCTCAACCCTATAGTCCACTCTCAGGCGGTGTATCACCAAGGACCCCTCTGGAACTGCAGATGCCAGAATGAGACCTGCATTTTTGTCCAGCCAGGTCTCAGTGATGCAAGCCAGGGCTGCAGAGGCTACCAATCTGCAACCACTGTGGCCTTTTTTTCAAAAGGCCTGGCATTGCATAGCACCACCTGAGAGGGACGAGAATCTGAGGATGACCCCACCACTTGCCTGACTAAGTCAGGGCCCTTGAGTATGGGCACAAGTCAAGGCAAACCCCGGTCTTGTGCCCATTTCACCCCAGGGCATCTTCTAGTCCCTACTGTCTCTATCCGTCCACCCCTTTCCTATCCCCCTTAAGCTCTCCAGGACCCCCGTCCCCTCCGCCTCTTCGTAATGCCCAACGCCCGGCATCTGCTATATACTTCAGATGAAAGTGGAGGACAGTCGAAGGGATGAAGATCCCTCGGTCTCAAGGAGGAGTACTCCTGACTGTTATACTTTCTCCCCAGCACATTTTTGAACCCTTATTCTCACACTAGTTCAATTTCACCCACACAGTTCCTCACTCTTACCCCCTACTAACCCCACCAGACTCCCTTCCCACCACAGAGCCCCAGTCCTATTCTCTCCACCTCACTCACACATACCCACAATCAATCCCCCAACTTCTGTTCTTCCAATGATTATAACAATTCTCCACTACTCCTCATCCACCCCCTTATACAACAATCCAATCCAAATAGCAGCAGATAACTTTAAATGTAGTTTCTTAGTAATATTTAAAAAGTCTCCAGATAGTTCTGATTTATTTTCCTCTGCAGTGCTCTCACTACTGCAGACCAGAGTCTGAATACCCTTCAGCCCCCACTCACTGGGATTATTTATATCAGTATATAATAGTCTAAAAAATGTTTCTTTTCAATGTGTCCAACAACAGTATAACTTCAATTAAAATGCCACACAATAAAGTTCAAATTTTTCACATCACTGCCTCAGCAGCCTGTGGAGCTCTTTGGAGTGTTCAGTTCCCCTCTTTAGATGTTCTCAGGCAGCACTTTCCAGCACTTTGCAACTGAGTTTTTCCACCAATTTTCCATGGCCACCAGCTCCAGATACTTCAGGAGGCCTCCCCTTGGTTAGGGAGGGTCCCCTCAAAACTTCACCTCGGCAGCCCAGGTGGTTTCCCCCTCTGGAACCCCCACTCCACCTAAGGACGGATCCCTACCTCACCCTCACGGTGATGGCAGGCCGTCCTTCGTCCAGTTTGTGGGTTCCCACCCCACCTCTCCAATCCTCAGAGGCCTTCCTAATAGCCACGAGCTGTGATTATTCCTGCTCGCTCCCTGGACACTTTCCATGCCTCCTTCTTCCTTCCTCCAGCCAGTCCGCTCAAGTAATAGGTCAACTCACTTCCTCTTTCCGGTCCGACTGTTCTCTCTTCCCTGCCGGCTACCACATCTGACTCAGTCATTTCACTGCCTCTCTCTGAACTGCTTTGGGGGTTTGTTTCTCCCTGACTACGGCTCTGACTCCACAACCATAACTCTAGCTCCACTATACCACACTGCTCCTCTCTGCTCCAATCCACCTCTTTCCAAAAGGTTTCAGAGGTTCCTCCAGAAAATTGCGGGCAAAGGAACAGAGGCAAAGTTTGTAATAATAATACTGAGGAAGGAATCCTGCAGCTACTTGGCTCCCCTAGCGTCCCATGGTCTGGGCATCCTCAGGGAAGGACCTACTACCCTTGTATACTCTCTAGTGTATTTTGACACAACGCTCAGATCTTTCTACCTCGCTGTAAGTCCTTATCTAGCTAATCCTCTAATCCTCTCATTTATTTTACATTAAACCCCCCCAAATTTGCAAAACACATAAAAGGCACATAAACTGGGGATTATCTGCTGCTGCTTTCCAACAGGCACACCCAGCTTGGTGGCCCTTCCGCAGACCCCAACACTACATCAGTTCCTCCCAAACAGCATGCACTGTAACCTTGGAGTTAATAATGAGATGCACCTTTAAACAACTTTATTTAGGGTACTCAGCTCTAAAAGGGAAAAAGGGTTAGTGCAGTGTTCATGCCAGTATCGCTGGCCATTGAGTGTCCTGCACAGACTTAACCTTAGCTCACTGGTTGCTTAGTTGCACTTCATAGGCTTGGTCTAAACAGATTCACTTAAAATGCCCTGCATAGGCAGTTTCAAACTATAACACTTTTATGGGGCTACCACTGATACCTTTGCAAGGTGCAGCCCTACGCTCAGTCTGCTCCCACACCACATACCACAACAGAAACACAAAAACATAGAAAATGTCAGCAGAACAAAGACCTATTGTGAGCTGCTACAGAGATGAGGAATCAGAGGATCAGTTCAGAATCACCTCAAAAAAGCTGTTTTTTTAACTCAGACGGTTTGGTTCAACCATGCAGCACCTGAAAAAGTCATTGGAGATACCAGGAAGACCTCCACAAACATAGAATGTGTCGGCAGATTGGGACCGCATGCTCCATCTTAGTCTGCCCATGGCTTCAAATCCACCCCCATGTTGTTGTAGTCTTAAGGATTCCCTTATGCCTGTCCCATGCTATTTTAAATTCCCTTACCATTTTTGCTCCCACTACATCCTTGGATAGTTTGTTTTATGGTTCTACAATCCGCTCTGTGAAGAAATATTTTCTCACGCTGCCCCTGAATCTGCCACCCTTAAGTCTTATATCATCTCCCCAGTCCTGTTACAATTGTTCACCTGAAAAAGGTCCTGCACCTGCACCTTGTTGATATCCTTCAGGTATTTGAATGTCTCGATTATATCATCTCGATCTTTATGCTGCGCCAGGGAGTATAAGTTGAGCTTGCTTAGCTTTGCCTCATATGATTCTCGATGCATACCCTGCACCATCTTCGTTATCCTTCTCTGCACTGTCTCCAAATGATCTATGTCCTTTCTGAGGTGTGGTCTCCAGAACTGGATGCAGTACTCAAGGTGAGTGCTCACCAGTGATCTATACAGCAGCATAATCACCTCTTGTCTCCTACTTGTGATCCCCCTCCCTACGCCTTCAGTGATACCTTTTCACATTGTTTGTTTACTCTCAAGTTATCAGAAATGATAACTCCTAAATCACGTCATGTTGATTAGCCATTAGCTGTTCCCTCCCATTAAGTATACTCTACCTGGGTTATGCTTTCCCAGGTGCATGACCTTATATTTTTTTGCATTGAATTTTAACTGCCAGGTTCTCAACCAGTCCTCTAGTTTCCTTAGCTCAGATACCACTGTTTGCATCCCATCAGGTGTATCCACCCTATTGCAGATCTTGGTGTCATCTGCAAACAGGCACACCTTTCCTTCTAGCTCATCTGTGATGTCACTGATGAATATATTGAATAGGATTAGTCCAGCACCGACCACTGTGGTAGTCTGCTAGTCACCAGACCCTCCCCTGACAGAGTACCATTCACCATTACTCTCTGAGACCTCTCACTTAACCAGTTTTTAACCCAGCATGTTATTTTATGTCTGACTTCAGTGTGTTCTAGTTTGTTGACCAACCTCCTGCGAGGAACAGAGTCGAATGCCTTGCTGAAGTCCAGGTAGACTACATCAATGCCCCCATCCACTGTCCTCGTGACCCAGTTGAAAAAGTCAACCAAGTTAGTCTGGCACAACCTTCCTGCCACGAAGCCATGCTGCCTCTGGTCTAATTGATTTGTTGCTGCTAACCCTTCCTGTATCTTTTCCTTTAGCAGGGCTTCCATCAGCTTTCTTACCACTGAGGTGAGGTTTACTGGGCGATAGTTTCCCAGTTCCCCTTTGCTTCCACTCTTGTGGAGCAGCACTACTGTATCCTTTTTCCAGTCCTCTGGAACAGTCCCTGTCTCCAGTGACAGGGTGAAGAGCTCTGCCAAGAGTGTGGCCAGCTTCCTCCCAAGCTCTTTTAGGATTCTTAGGTGTATCTCATCTGGCCCCATTGTTTTTTCTACTTTCAATTAGTTGAGTTCTTCCAGGACTCTGTTTTCTGTGAAGGGAGTTGTGTCAACCCTTCCTGGGGGGTTATCCTTATTGCCTAGGGATGGTCCACTGCCTTCCTCTTGTGTGAAAACAGAGCAGAAGTACTCATTTAGTACCTCTGTCTTTTCTGTGTCATTCTCCATAAGATGTCCATCCTTTGCAATTCTAATGATACCTCCTCTGCTCTTCCTTTTTTCACTTATGTATCTGTAGAAGGTTTTGTCACCTTTCTTTGCTCCCTGTGCTGTTTTTTGCTATCCTTATTGCCCTCCCTGCTTCTTTCAGTCTTTCTTTACTTTATTTTGCCCATGTCCTTTTTTGACTCCTTGTACTTTCTGAAGGCACTTTTATTTTCCCTAACCTTGGATGCCACCTTCTTGAAGAATCAGAGTGGTTTCTTTCTTCTTTCAGACTTGCTTACTTGTCAGGTGCATTGTGACGTGACTGTTGTAAGTGCCTCCTTTAACCTTGCCCAGCAGATTGCTTCCACACCCCCTTCCTCCATCCTGTGTAGTTTTTCCTTCTGCCATGTTCTCATTTTATTGAAATCTGTCTTCCTGAAATCAAGGACTTTCACCTTTGAATGTTTGACTTCATCTATTTTGTTTACCTTGAACCATACTGTGCGATGGTCGCTTGTTCCCAGATGGCCCCCAACCTCAACGTCTATGACCCTAACAAGGTACAGCAACACACATCAAACCTTGAAGGTGAGTTGATGAAGAACTCAGCTACCTTAGAACAGCAAGGCACAGTCCTACATTTCCAGACCGAAAGGGAAAAAGAATTAATTGAAAAAAATCAATGATATTGTGCTCTGTGCCCGCAGTAACAACATTCAAATATACAGGCTGCCTAAGGGAACGAAGCAGGGAACAATGGAGGCATTCCTTGAATCTTTTTTGAGGGAACTACTAAACTGGCTGGCTGAGAATCCACTAAACATAGTCTAGGTCACCAGAGCTTTGGGTCAAAGCCAGGACCAAAGGCTCATCTGAGATCTATGATCCTGAAATTTCTCGACTATAGGTGATAACGAAAATACTGCAAATGGCCTGGGCAAAGAAGGAAATCTTGTTTGGGGACACCTGGTTGCACTTTGAGTACAGCTTTGCTCCCTTAACTCTTCTTGAATGCCATGCCCTGCTTGTGATCCAAAAACAAATGACATCTAAAAATATCAGGATGAAGCTTTTTGCCCCTGCTCAAGTTCTGGATTTACACCATAGAAGGGCTCAGTTTTTTCCATACTCTCGCTGATGCCCACCCCCCCTCCTATAGAAGCTGGGGGTGCCTACTGAACTCTTCACTGCACCACATCTGCGACTGGTGTAACCCCCCCCCCCCATACACCAATTTCGGGTTTACCTTAATGTCTTCCCTGGCTCCTTCCATGTCCACTGCCAGGCTGACATCCTATAGAAGTAGTGGATCCAGGGGTATCTGTTTGTTTCTGTTTATTTACGTGTGAGTGCCATGCTGTGCCTCCGCGCCTGTCCCTTTAAGAGTCTAGCCAATGTGTGTATAGTGAATGGTCTGGGCTGGGTCCGAGTGATTTAAAGGGGGCAGAAAATGTGTGATAATTGGCAACAGTTAGTAAAGCTCCAATTTATAGAAATTAAATTCACATCTCCAAATTATCCATATTTAATTGCAACTGAATAAACACCAATGTGAAAAACTGAGTTTTCAACTGTTTCCTTTTTACCGGACAGCATTCTATTACCGTTTTCTTCATGGAACTAGTAATTTGGAGTTCTTGCTATGTCATGGTTTGTGTACAGAATGCTAAGTATGAGCCATTGTCCTATCAGAACCATGTTCAGATTTCTGAGCTCGAGCCATGACTTAGTTAACATTCCAGATCACTGGTTCTATGAAGAGAACTGTAACAGAATGCTGTCCATAAACAATTGGAAATACAGTTTTTCACATGACATTTTATTTAGATACAGTTACATATAGATCATTCGGGGTAAGAATATCATTCTGAAACTAAGAACATTATAAACAGCTGCTAATTAGAAATCATTTCCTGTCCTCTTTAAGGCTTGGAACTGGCCCGACACCACTCTGATTCGCTCCATTCTGCAGTTGATAATAGTGCAGAGGAAGCCTGCATGGGAACGGTACTTATTTACTTCTAGTGCATTGTTGTATTTGAAATAGAGAAGTTTGTTTAACCTATTTTCCTTGCAGTTTGTCTTTGGGAATAGGAGCCACCATGTTTGGTCTGGGACTTTCGGTAAGTGGATCAATAGGACTCCTAGGATCTAAAAGAGTCCTCAGCCCAAGTGTCTCATGGGAAGGAAAAACTGTAGTTTTTGTAGCTTTTAGGTTGGCACCTAAACTAAACAGAAGGGGGAGTCCAACTTGTGACTGACAGCTTCCCCAGCCAATTCCGAATCCTGGAATCGAAGTGAAATTCCCAGAACTGTTAGAGACAGTGGATCAGTTAGAGTTGGAGCTTGAAGTGTGAGCAGCTCAAGCTTGCAAGGAGTGGCTCCCTGAATGGAGTTTAGGGGAATTGGTGGGAAAAGGCCTAACTTGCCTCCCTGCCACTGTTTCCCCTGCACTAGACTGCCTGATTGCAGAAGTCGAAGTCATCCAATTTATGACCGAAACTGCGGCAGAAAATGTCGACGAGTTTAAAAGCACCGCTTGCGTTTTGGATCGAAGATTTGCTCCTGTGAAGCGATCGGCCCAGCTAGTGTGCAAGACTGATTTCGTATCGAGAGGTTTGCCCAGTGAATCTACTGTAATAGCAACTGGACTGTTCCGATCTGTGGAAAGTTAATGTTGTTTGATTTAAATGTGCTGAATGTTCCTCGTGGGTCGAGACCTGCCTGTTTGCAATCCAATTTGTTACACCAGCTGCAGGCTTCACCAGCAAAACCTGAACTGAACTTTGCCAACATGCTCATCACACCTGGGCCTTTGCCATCCTGGCCCAGGCTGACTGCCTTGCACCAGAGACTGTCCTTGGCGAGAGATTGTCTTTGGGGATCAAGACCCTGTGCAGAAACAACTCGCAGGTTACGGGCCACCTGGAGAGAAAGGCCATGAAGAGGAGGTGTGCCGTGACAGCCCTGCTTCCCCATGCTCATTGGTAAATAACACAAGGTCTCCATATCACTTGCAACACTACAGCCATCTGGTAGCATGAGTACAATCAGGGTAGCTCCCTGCAATGAGTCGTTTAATTATCTGTGGTACCATCTGATTTCCTTTGAAGTTCGTGGGTTTCACAAAACTGGGCCAACCGGCCAGGATTACAAATAATCATTTTGTTGTTGTGCATGCTAACTACCTTTTCTTTCCATCAAGGGCTCCAACATCAGCTGCAATGCGGGCCACCCTTGGGCAATGCCTCTGGCTAGCCAACATTCCATCCTGGGTACCCAGTGTTGTAGAACTGCTTATCTTGGGACTAAAAGTGCATGCCAAGAACCTGAATTAAATCAGAAAACCGATCAATTAACTAAATTCACTCCCCTTCCTTGTTCACATCCCCTAAATAAATCTGATTGTTGTTTCATGTTTAACTTGGCAAATGTGCATATTATTAGTGTGTCACAGTACTAGAAGTGCATATGTGTTTGCCAGCTTTGCCTTTGCAGGGGAATCCAGAGATACTGCTGAAGGCCAGAACCTGGTGGTAAGTGTGAAGGTTGTGTGCTTATCATTACATAAGCATTAATCCCCGAGAAAGGAGGCATTCACTGGGAATTAATGCATGGTTGGGCTCCCACCATCCAACCATGCATTAATTCCAAGGTAAATGCCTCCTTTCGAAGGGATTAATGCGCTTGTAACATTGCAAGTACAATGTAGAAATTGTGCTAAGAAAAGGACACGGTCATCAAAAACTATAAAAACTGTATTAAATTGTTTGACTTTTTATCATGATTTGGCTGTTGAATAATAATGTGCATTAATGTTGTGACTGTTGTAATAATGCCTAGTTATTAAACAATGTAGTTATGCTACTGAACCTTTTCTAATAGTATGCTGCTTAATAATTAATCAGCAGAACAACTGTGAAAATGAGAACACTACTCGAGGATTATTAATATACTCTTGCAATGATTTCTGGGTTACAGATCATTGATTTGGATATTGTACACACAGTCCACAGAGTGTTGAGAGTGTTTCAGGCTCTAAATTTACCTCAGCACTTTTTTTTATCAAATTTCTAAAAGAAGAACAAAATTGTGTGCCGTTCTGCTGCAATCGGGCGTGAGACGAAGGGGTGATGTACTAAACGCTGATGCTACAGGAGTTCTGTGTCAACCAGGGGAGGAACCAATGGAAGCAGTAGAAAGGTGGGAGAGCAAGGGAGAACTGAACCAAGGCAGCCCTATGAAACTTAGGTCGGAGGACAAATTACTGCACAGCCTGCGATCCATGAACAGAGCTTATCGGAGGTGCAGCGGAAGGTGCAGGGGACTGTCTGCAAGCAAAGACAGTATTTATTTTGTAACCATTATGACAGAAGATGAGACCTGTTTGCAGGAGCTTATAATATAGCAAGCATAGCAACAGTGTCAACCAGGTGGGTGTGTGGGAAACAGAAAACGTTGGATTTCTATGTGGCTGTTATGGGTATTACCTCAGCGGGTATATCTTGGGAATTAATGCACACTAGTTTTTACATCACATGGTGTATTTCCCCAATGAACTTGCTGTATTCTGCAAATAATTAACTGCCATGTTACAATGGTATTTACTGACTGTGTGTTAACTGCTGTCAAAGGTTACAAGCCACTAGGAGGGTTGGTGGGTGGTTATAGCTTCCCAGAGGGCTACAACCAAGTAGACAGACATCCCCATTGCCATTACCCTAGGTGGGGGCACCTTAATGCAGAATACAGGCCCTTCAACCTGTGCTCAGAAATACAGGCAGGGGTAGTAACCTTAGGGATAGCACCGCCTAGGGGTTATGCTAATGGCACTACCTGCTTTCCAGCCATGGAAAACTGTCACATGGCTGAGAAAATGCCAGCACCATCAACAGGGAGTGGGAAAGGCCTCTTCTGGCAGACCGCATGATGCAGTTAGTGCCCCATCCACTCTGAGAGCTAAAGACGGACTGAAGGTGAGCTGAGTGACCCTAGGCGTGGGACAGCATAAGTTAATGCCTGTGTGGTGGTAGATAATGTTTTACTCTGCTTGCTAAGGTGGGGGACTATGAGACCGTACACCCTTCAGTATTTCTTTCTCCAGCTGCAGTAGATGCAGTGACATTGTAGCGGCGACTTTAGCCATGGAACAGTACGACCACTCGCAGCTCCACTAAGTCTTATTGAGCTGAACTGTTTTTCTTTTTTGTCCCCTGATTTCGGACAATTACTTTGACTTACTGAATAGCTAGGAAAATCATATCCTTTTCGGCTATGGTTTACATGGTTTCAGCCTTTACATTAGTATAAAGGGGTTGGGGGCACCAAGACTGCGTTGGCCTCACTGGGAGCTCTGTGTAAGGTTCTCACAACAGGAGTTCACAATGATGTACAGCAATAGAAAACAGAGTTGACAACAGAGCCAATGAGACAGAGGCAGGGAGCTAGGTGACTATGACTGGGGTGGGAGGCCTTATGCATCTTGGTTGCTCTGATCACATGTTGAGAGCGCGTGTGCTGCCCTCTCTCCTGCAAGGATGGAGGCTGGTGGAGGAAGGAGGCAATTTTTTGGTTGTTGATTGTGGGGGGACTGGTGGCCGCAACACTGCATTTCACCACAAAGCCTATATGCTAGCCTCGGCCTTGCCCATTGCAGTGTCACTATAAGGGCACTTTTAGGGCAGACACCAGAAGTAAGGCCACTGCAGAACTGGGTTGGAGGAGATGGGGGAGACCTATGGGTTGCAGCCTCTTCTGAGATGTGGGGTCTTCATGACTCCCTATGTAAAATCCCGGATATTTTGGGAGGGCCAGGCACATCTGGTGGTCAGTTATACAGCAGAAGGACCGCAGACATTACGGATGGTGGACTGGGGTCGGCAGCAGGAAATCCCCCTGCTCCATAGGTGGTATACTCTGACCTATCCTGTAGGTGGATGATGGGCCCCCTTTTTCATTTTTAGCATGATTTACCTTGGATGCGGTTGGGCAGCTGAGAGGGGGGATGAGGGGTGGCCTCCACTCTTGACCCATGAAGATCGGAAATGGGAAGGATGTTTGCTGGGGTTTCCTAATTCTTCAGAGGGGTATTCCTGGGCAATTCTTACCCTTCTCTGTTGCCTTGGTCCCAGAATGTATAATACTTTAAAGCCAGCTGTTGGGGGAAGGGGTGGGGAATAAACGTACTTACATGTGGGGGGGGGGACTGTATGAGGCTGCAGAGGGGACCCAATATTTGCAAAGGTCACTGGGTGGCAGACAGAGAGGCCAAGAGTGTCCTGGGTCTGTCTACCCTCTGGGCCATTGCAGGGGAGGGGGCACATTGTACTGGTAGGGATTTATTAGAAGAGAGCCATCACTGTACTTTGAGATGGGCATCTTTACAGAGTCATAAACAAAGAAATCTGCCCCACTGCTCAGTGTGCTAGTTCAAAAAACAGTCCTGCAAGAAAAAGGAACAGCACCACCCTGTCCAAGCCCAAATAACACCGGCAACAAAAAATGTAAATGCAAAAGGTGTATGAATGATGGCGGTGGAACTACGGGGGGGGGGAGGGTGATAACCTCCCCGGGAGAGAAGAGCTGCGGTTAGGTGGCGCAATCCTACTCTCTCCTCCTTCCCCCCATGCCAGCTACCCGACAATATGAGGTCTTTCCCAAACCCGGGTCGCCAGCATGGTGCAAGGTAAGGCATCCAGTGCCTCAACCCTCAGTGCTACTGGGCCGGCCACTCCATTTTTACAAAGCTGCCAGGACAGAGGGAAAGGAGGGCGGCTCCAGTGTGTCAGTCAAGTGCCAGACCAGCTGCCTGTCAGCGTCTTTCACCAGCTCCTTTTCCTTCATATGGTTGGAGGATTTCAACACGTTTTGAGGTTACATACTGTAAATTCTGATGTTTTTTCTTGTTTGTTTCCAAACAAGTCCTGTAATTTTAATTAAAATGGAAAGTGTCTGGGGGGAGGTGGGAGGTAGGCAACGGCATTCAGCTGCACTTTATGAAATGGATTGTAGGGTACAGTAGTTACTGAATAGCCCCGTGAAACGAGCCCGGGTTTTACAGGAACTGAAACATTATGGGGCTGCTATTGCTACAATGCAAGAGACTACTCTCATAGAAAAAAGAACACACTGAACTGAAGCCAGTGTTGGGTAAGTTATTTTCTATTACTTTCTATTTATGTTTGAAACTTGTATTAAGCTTGTGCAATCACTAAGGATGGCGTATACTAGAAGTAATACACCTTACATTATAGTTACTTATTTCTTTTTATACAAAAACAATAAATAATGGTAACAGATTAATTTTTTTTGAAAGTCATAGGTTAGTTACTAGTTGCTTTCAATTAAATGTAATCAGTTACAGCTACATATTTCTTTTGTATAAAAAGACATAAGTAATTGTAACTGTAAGATGTATTACTTTTTCCAGTACTTCTCCATCCTTGCTAGTGACTGCACAGAGCTTTCCGGAACACGTTTCCAAAAGTAATAGAAAGTAATAGAAAAAGTAACTTACCCAATACTGACTGAAGCATTGAAGGGTGGGGCGGTGTATTCCTCCTCTTTCAGAGAAAATGCACACCGCAGGGGTGTGACGATTCTGGTCCACAAGACAAGCCCCCTTGAGGAAACAGAAACAATAACTAACCCAAAGGGCTGCTTTATCAGTATTAAAGGGAATATTACATCGGTACCCTGTGCATTGCTTTATATATATGTAACCCCTAGGGGGCGCTATCCCAAGGGCTACTACCCTTGCCTGTTCAGCTAATAACAGGTTGAGGGGCCTGGATCCATTGGCGGGTGCCTCCACCCAGAGGTCGGGGTTAAGATAGTCTGATATGACTTGGTCACAGCCCTCTGGGTCACTGCAACCCCCCTTTCTTTCCACTAGTGGCCCACACAAATCAATCACAGTACCCTTGCAATATACACTTACCCCCAGGATTGGTTCAATCAGCTTGACTCTGGGGATCCCCTGTAAAGTAAGATGCAGTTATACACTAACCACTGTATAGTAATTCAACATAGACACACAGTTTAAGCAGTGTAACCTTGCTAAACAACCAAATCTGATTTATTTAGGTGATAGTAACAAGGACAGGGGGAAATCAGGTTAATTGATTCAGTCACATTAATAATCACAGTACTGTGTACATATTTCAGAGTCCCAAATGTCACTCTTACCGGGTACCCAGGCAATAAGAGGCTAGCCTATTTGGTACAGCTGGTTAGGGCCCTGAGGATGGAAAATGCATGCACAATACCCACTTTGTAATCCGGAGCCGGTAGGCTCAGTTCGTGAAGAAAGAAAGGAAAAGTAATCAGATGGAACACTTGCAATTAGATGATGGCAGGGAGCTACCCTGATTTGTACTCACAAATTCAGTGCTGAAACTAAATGGAAGGCAGATTGTCCTGGATTGCCCGGAGGAGCAGACCATGTGGACAAGGTCCTTGTGACTGGACCCCACGGCAGTTGAGAGCAAATGGATGTAGTCTGGATTAAGCTGGGGTTTACTTCCAGCTTCATGCACTCAGTTCACTGTACAGGGGATTTGAAACGTGATTCCCCACAAGCACTACACACATTTATATGTAAAAGGAAAGTACTATACCAGGTAGGCTGCTTCTCTATCCTGATCGCAATTACTGCACAGTACCCAGGAGAACACACAGCAGATTCAGTTCCTGACAGACCGAGCGCGATTCAGCAATTTCTCCAGTCTTCTACAGGGTGAGCCTGGTTTCCTCACTTCTGGTGCTTCTTTCTCCTTACAACTCTGATTCAGTCCACACTGGCACTCACAAACAGTTGTAGGCCGAACTTCAGGGCCCCACACGAGCTTCCTGCGTGAAAACTCAATAGCGCAGGAGACCGGAGCTCCGTCCCTCTTCACAGTCACAACTCATCTAATCTTTCCAGTAGACAGAGCCCGGCATTTACTTTGAGTTCCTCCCAGTTCTGTTGGCTGGTTTGGCTGTCACTCACAGTAAACTCCCCCTGTTGGTGGAAAAAAGGCGCCGAAGTCCAAACTACAGTTCCCAGAAGCATTGGCCATACAGTACATAGGTGGCTGGCTCCACAATGAGAGTCCAAGTTCTGATTTGCCTGCAGCAGGCTCCATTTCAAAGGTCACCCCACACTGATTGGTCCAGTTCAACAGTTCAAAACTAGAATGGGGGACTAGGCAAACACAGTTCTGACTGCAAAGAAAAGCAGGTTAGACAAACTGTATTTTCATTATTACTCTAAATGATGTCTGGCAAACAGTTATATCTTTGAAAAGTGCTCACTCTGCCCACTTAGTGACAGCAGAAACGGAGCGATTTGGCAGCAGCTCAAGTGGGACTCAAGCAGGGAAACACACAGACTCCCATCCAAATTAATTATGTCTGCAGGCAGACAGCTCTTAAAGAGACAGTACCAGAGGCTCTAAAAGCACTCACAGATAAAAAGCTTAGACGCTGAACACCGTCCAGACTTGGAGCATTCAAGCAAGCTCCTGGAAGACTTTTGGGAACCCCATTTGCAGGGGGAGTTACACACACACACACACACACACATATATATATATATATATATATACCTATATGTATGTATATATATATATACATATATATACACACACATATATACATATATTATAGCTGCACAGTAGTGCAGCTATAGTTAGCGTTGCCCGGCCACTTCTATGTTAAACCCAAAAATTTGCACTTTAATAACTTTACAACTGTATGATGGATTTGCCTGACATTTTGCATGCATGGTGTGGAACCATAGATCTCTCAATTTAGCAAGTTTTGTAAAAGTCGGATGAGCGGTTGCGGCGCTGTGGAGTGCCCAAAAAACATGGAAAAATGGGGGGTTTGCGTGTTTCTTTGCTCAGGGCTACAGCCCAAATGATTTGTCCATCTGGTCTGAAATCTTCAGGGAAGATGCAGTCTTGGGCACTGATCTGCCTTTTGAAGAAGTGGTGAAAAAATATTAATATGTTCAAAAGTTATTCACATTTTAATTTTTCAATTATAGTCTATGGGAAAAAAATATATACAGTGGGCCGGATATTCAAAAGGGTTGCACCATGCGCAATAGGGTTGCGCCTGCGCAAGTCCAAACTTGCTCCATTCTGCGATATTCAGCAGGAGGCAGTTGCACCACAGAAAACATGCTGAGCAACAGCGCAATGCAAATGAATGCATGCTGAACCGGAGGGGGAGGAACCATGCATAAACTGCACAGTCCGCTATTCAGCCGGGCTGTGCAGTGTTGTGCAGGCGCAACCCCTAACCTGTGCCTGCACAGCTTTGAGCCAAAAAAAAAAGGCTCAAGTCAAGGGCCACCCACAGGTGAGTTGCTGCATTGCAGGGCGCAACACAGCAGCTGCCACCTGTGGCTGGCCCCAACCCACTCCTGTGCCCCCTGCAGCCCGATCGGGCAAAGAGTGAAAATCCCCATCACCACCCCCACTGGCCCGATCGCGGGCAACAGCAGAAATGTCCCCCACCAGCGGGCTGCATTAGTTTCAAACCACCACCCCCACCGAATACATGCCTGGTGGTCCAGTGGACCGAAAACCTGATCGCGGGCTGTATCAGTGTAAAATACAACCCCCTCCTGAACAAGCCCTGGTGGTCCAGTGGCTGAAATTCCCGATCGCGGGATGTATGCAGTAAATACCCTCAACACATCCCTGGTGCCTAGTGTCCCCACCCCACCCACCCATGAAGCTCACCACCCCGCACCCCGGCAGCCGGGCGGGCGGCAGCATCCCACCTGCCTGCCACTCCACCACCCACCGACTCGACAAGTTTGGTAGTTGTATGCTGACAGAGCAAGAGCTGCCGGGCTGCAGCCCATATCAGAGCGAGATAAAGTTCAGATTTGTAAATCGAAATGAAATTCATTCGCAACACTGGACTGTTTTTGTATGGTATGGGCTGCACGCCTATTGGCTCTTGCTCTGCACCAATGGGCGGTAGTTCCACCGGCTGTCAGTCATGGTGGCGGGCGGCAGGCGGATGGATGGTCACCGCCGCTGCCGGGAGCGGGTGGTGGGGCTTCATGGGTGGGTGGGTGGGGACACTAGGCACCAGGGATGTGTTGGGGGTATTTACTGCATACATCCCACGAACGGGAGTTTCCGTCCATTGACCACCAGGCTATGTTCGGAGGAGGGGGGTTGTAATTACACTGATACAGCCCGCGATCAGGCTTTTTGGTCCACTGGACCACCAAGGATGTGTTCTGGGGTTGTTTTGAAACCAATGCCCGCGATCGGGCCAGTGGGGGTGGTGGTGTGGATTTTCACTTTTGCCCGCGATGTGGCTGTGGGCGGTCCTCGACGGCTGCGCCGTCGGGCAGGCGCTAGCACAAGTCTCGGGATCAGCACCTGCATGCTAATGGCATGCAAATGGGGCCATAATCAGATGCAAATGGCCCCTGTGCCTTGCATGAATTATGGCCCCATTTGCATGTCACCTTTTGAATATGGGGATTTTGCGCATGGCGCAATGGTACTTGTGCCACCGCAAGTTGTATGCTCCACTCTGACAACTTGCGGTGGCGCAAGTTCCACTGCACCATGCACAGTGGCTGTGGCTGGGGGGTGATATTCAAAGGAGTTGCTCAATAGCGCAACTCCTTTGAATATCGCCCCGGCCACACCCCTGCGCAACTATTTTGCGCAGCACAAGGGCTTGCGCCTAAGAATGGCGCAGTTTGAATATCCAGCCCAGTATGCCTCACAAAAGCTGCCACCAGTACATTTTACTGTTACAAATGGCCCTTTTGCTGTCATACTGCCACTATCATGTTTCAGTTAGTGGTGAAGAAAATTGTCTGTATTCAAATTCTACTGCTCCTAGGTAAACACTGATGGTGTTTACCTAAACGGGGCCTGAGGAACACAATGGTGCCATCAGTTTTTTTTTCTAGGTCCCCTAGAAATACCTTTTTTAAAATTGAGTCCCCCGTAGTGTTGCAAATCATGACAGTACATTTACGACACGTTCGCAAATCACGACACTGTCGCATCTGTACTGTCGCAATTTTCGACACTACTGCACCAAAAAATACCATTTGTTTGCCACACCACTACACCTTAATGGTTAGGGCTTTTTTGCTGAAATTTCAGGGTGTCAAACCCTGACCCCATAGATGTGCCTTTTGGTGGTTTGGTAAAAACATTTAAAATGGTTACAAAGTTACAGTGCTCCAAAGTTGAGAAATTTCCCATAGGCTAACACTGAAGCACCCAAGGTGCCTCTCGGTGCCCATATCTCAAAAACAATTCGAGATACAGATTTTTTGCTACCCACAGCATGGAGGTTTCGAAGTCATGATTACAACTACAGTAGAATTTTTTTTATAGCTGCTAAGCCAAACAAGTGTTACAAGGGTTCCTTTTCAGTATTATGGGGCTGCTGTATGGCTCCGTACTTATGTGTAAGTGGGAGTGCTGGCCCCAGAGGGACCAGCGCTCCCACATATTCATACTATTATACAAAAAATGGGCAATGTGAAGGGAGCGCAGGGCCTGGAGAGCCCGCACTCCCACAAACACATACCAGTTACCAGTTACATTACACTTTCTCAAAAAGAAGGGAAATCCATTGCAAAAAACTTTGTTAATGCATCAGTTAGGTTGATACCACAGCAACAAAAGTATGGAAATGTGATATTAGGGTTACCCCCCCACTGCCCCACCTATCTCTCTCACACACCAACAAACATCGGGTGTGCTATGGGGTCATCAGGCCTTAATCTCGCACCCCATTCACCTGTACTGTAGCATCTCAGCTTTTTTTACATGGAATGGGGTAAGAGTTGAGCCTGACAACTCATAGCACACCCCTGACATCTGTTGGTGTGTGAGGGGGTGGGGTGGGTGGTAGGTGGTAACCCTAACATCATATTTCCATACTTTTTTCGCTGTGCAACCTTAACTGATGCATTAACAAAGTTTTTTGCAACAAATATATATATATATACACACACACAAATCCTGAATACAGAAAAATAAACAGTATTGTTCTTAAAAAAACTGGTTCTAACACATGCCACCTCATGCAGGACATATATTTAATTGGCGAGGACTTCAATGGCAACATTGCAGCTATCCCTGAATAAGTCAGGAGGTCATGGGAGGGGAGCAAGGTAGGCGACGGCCTCTGCAGGCTAAACCAGGAGATGAAACTAATGGAGATAGAGATTTCTCCATCCAGGCATGCAAGACTACACATGCTAGTATGCACCACACTAGGAATACCTAAAGAGTTCTTGCTCCTCTCATCCAGTTGGGTACATGCAGTGGAGTCCTGCACAATCAAAATAAGGACATTGTCAGATCATGAATAAGTCCTGCTGGACTTGGGGGTGGCCCCAGTAATAAAACACCCAGTTGGCATCTCAGTGTAACCTTGTTCACAAGTAAGAATTATCAGTCATTGATGGAGTGGGAGATTGTGGCATAGTGGGCATTAAACCTGGATTGGGGGAGTGGCCTAATGGTTGTCCTCATGGCCGGGTTATACGGTAAGTTTCACTTCATGTCTTAAAAGAGTGAGGATGAAGGCCCAATTGGAATTGGAGACTAAATTATGTGATCTTAAAGCAGAACACAAAATGGTCCTGAAAGAGGAAGTCAAGGAAGCAATTAGAAAAAAAAGTGTAAGTATCTAGATATTACATTTGACTCTTCCCTCTCGTTCCACAAACATATAAAAATCCTCACCTCTGCCACGAATACCCACATTGGTCTCCTTTACAGATATAAAGACTGCCTGCCACCTGAAGCACTTCACCTACCCATTACCTCCTCAGTCATATCGCTGGTAGACTATGGCCTCAAAATCTGTGCTGCTGCTGACCCTACAGCGCTTCATCAAATACAAGTAGTCATCAACAAGGCCTGCTAGGTCCTCTCTGGTACCAACAGAAATACACATGCCTGCACACTATATGCACTCACCAATATCCTCTCCCTTGATGAAAGACTATTATACCAGACCTGTCTCTTCACCAAAAAAATCCACCTGGGTTTAACCCCAATAGGTGTCATGGCTTCTCTTCAGGCAGCCACCATCTCAGCGTCCTCATGGGCCACCCCAAAAACTATCTAGAAGGTGCCTAGGGTCAGGACAACCCTGGACCAGTTATCCTTACCCCTTAGAGCTCCATCCTGGTACAATGCCCTTCCACCGGCCGTCATGTCAATCACCAATCTAGGTCCTTTTAAAGCTGCCCTAAGGGCCCATATCCTCTCCTCACGTCAATGCCAGTGTAACCAGTAACCTGTGGATCCTGCACCACGCCGCTAGGCCACACACCCGCCTTTGGCCTGGCAGTGGAGAGCCCTCACTATTTTTAGCCTACAGGCTCCTCACCTCCCTCGGTTACCATACAGTTGCACTGGACTATGAATGCACTGTATTATGTATAAGACAAGGCCTCCCTGAGGCGGCTTACTACCAGCTCATATCATGCATTGCTTTAGCTACCAATTGTATAGGTCTTAACCGCCCATTAGATGAATATGTCAATAGCTCTGCCCTGTTTTAGCTACCAAATGTATAGGCATTAACCAGTGCTCATTGTACTTATACTCTGTGATTGCTCACCTACATTTATTCTATGTATGTACTGTATGGATGTCTATGTTTTATTCTGATGTGGAGCCTTTGGAAACGAGTCTATGACTCAAAGGGTTGTAATTCTGATTTCCTAAATAAATAAATAAATAAAAATAAATAGAAGCCTGTAGGGCCAAAGTGAAGAGGTTGTTGGAGGCCAAGGTGGAGGGGGCACTCAGATACTACCATCAGCATTTCTTTGAGTCTGGGAATAGAGCAGGGCACCTTTCAAAGTTACTCTGCACAGAGATGACAAATTGGGTGGTCTTTAGACTCCATAAGCAGGGTATAACTTATTCTGAGACAAACCCTGGGAAGATAGTTGAACAATTTTTTTTTATTTATTAAACTCTAGGATTACAAATACATTTGAGCAGGAACTGTTCATTTACAAAGGTTCCACATCAAAGGATGTAGGGTAACATACATACAAAGGTCAACAATGGTTAGTCTTAAAACACAGAGATGACTAAGCATTATACAGCCAAAAGTGGAGAGAGACAACATAAGCCAGCTTTTAACAAATTTCAGGGTGACCAGTATAAAGTTAGTATAAGGTAGGAGGGAGTCAGGAGGAAGTAGGCAGGCTATAGGGCCATTGTCAGAGGGTAGAGGTGGGTGACAAAAGAGTGGGGTGGATGGGCTGAGGGCCCCATGAATGAAAGTGCCAGTTGAGATGGGAGGGGTGGGTGGGGGGTAATGGGCAAGAGTGGGGGAAGCTGGTGCCAATGGTGAGAGGCTTTACGGCAGGTTATAGGTCACCTTCGACCAGGGTAAAAAGAGATGACAGTTACTTAAGAGAGGCAGTCACATTGAGTGGTAGAGGTGAGGAAATAGTCGGAGTTGCCTTTTAAAGGGATCTAGCGTGGCAGTTGCAAGTGTTTCTTTGTTAAGGGTATTGTACCACTGAGGAGCCCTGTGCGTGAAAGACCTCTGACCCTTAGCAGTCTGGCATCTGGGGACCTGGAATGTCTAATATTGAGCACTGCATGTAAGCTGGGTGCTGCTGTTGGCAGTAAGGAGTTTTGCTACTCCTGATGGCATGAGCCCGAGGAGAACTTTTTTGGTTATCAAGCAGGTTTGGTATTGTATTCTACTAAGGAGTGGTAGCCAACCGACCTGGGCATACAGGTAACAGGTGTGCATTAGGCATGCGGCACCCGATAGAAGCCTGCAGGCCTTGTTGGGTATCACAGCTATCCTCTGGAGGGCAGTAGGGGAGGCAGAGCCATAGATGACTAGACCGTAGTCAACGATGGAGGCGACAGAGCTGTAGATGGCCAGTCTAAGGGTATCAGCGGTCATGCAGTGTTTGTGCTTGTGGAGCAGGCCGATCCGTATATTGGCAGACTTAGCTACATTGTCAATGTGCTGCAAGAAAGTGAACTGTCCAAGGTGATGCCGAGGTATTTAAACTCAATAACATGTTCAAGTGAAGCCCCCGCATTGTTCTTGATGGTGAGGGACAGAGGTTTATACCTGCTCCGTGCATTGCAGAATGTCATGACCTTAGTTTTGCTATAGTTCAAGACAAGTCTGTGTGAGCTAAACCAATCTTCAGCATGCTTGAAATCACATTGCAATTGACTCTCGAGTTGTTTAGTGTCTCGGTTGCTAGTAAACAGAACTGCATCGTCTGCATAAAGTAATATTCTCTGTTGGCAGATGCAAGGGAGACTGTTAAGGAAGAAAGAAAAGAGTAATGGCCCCAGTACTGACCCCTGAGGGACACCTGAGAGGACTGGTTTCTCATCAGAGGTGACTCCAGCAATCCTAACACGTTGGACCCTTTCCCCCAGGTAGCTAGCAAACCAGGGCAGTGCATCATTGGAGAGCCCGAGAGCGGTCAGTTGCCTGAGTAGGAGTGGGTGGTTAACAGTATCAAAGGCCTTTGTTAGATCAATGAATACTGCCCCCCCCACACACACACAGATACCTTGGTCAAGGGTGTCATGGATGAATCCAGTAAATTCCAGCAGTGCTGTTGTGGTACTATGCCTTTTTCTGAAGCCATGCAATTTGTATAATTGTATAAGTATCTTTGTACTAGAGACAGGGTGACTGAGTTCTCAGCCAGGTTAGACACCCTGTTTGATGGAATGAAGGTTCAGAAACTTAAAAGGGCAGCCCAGGAGGCCCTAGGTGCGCAGGTATCCCTGGAAGAGATTCACAAAACCATTAAGAAACATAAAAACAGGTAAATCTCCAGACCCAGATGGGATAGCGGCAGAGTTTTAAAAGTTCTCAGGAAGACCCTGTCCACTGCTAAAGGAGGTTTGTCAGGGGGTACAGGGGAGACAGAAACACACCCATCTTGGCAACATGCATGGATCATGATCCTTCCAAAGCTGGAAAGGATGCAATGGTGTGTGGCTCCTATCTTTCCTTCTCTCTCCTTAATGTAGACCTATAAATATTCACCTCAGTGCTGGCCCCCAGGCTTCAGTGGTGGCTGGGATCTCTAGTTCACCCTGATTACATGGACTTTATCAACCACTGGCTTATTCATTACAACGCCCACCAACTTCAAAATGTCCTTTTGGTTCAAAAATCGTTCCCAGATTTCAAGATGGCAATGAGGGGACATAGCACTGCTGGAGAGGGTAAAGAGGAGGGTGACCAGGATGATTCAGGGCATGGAGGGTAGGACCTATGAGGAGAGACTGGATGAAGTCAATCTGTATGCATTGGAGGAGAGGAGGGACAGACAGGACATGATAGAGACTTTCAAGTATGTAGGGATGAATAAGGACGGAGTCAGGGAAGTGTTCAGGCTTAAGAAGGGGAGGACTACCAGGGGCAAGAGTGGAAGCTAGAAGGGGCAGTACAGAGGCGCAGGAGACACTTCTTCACAAAGAGGGTGGTGGAGCCATGGAAAGCACTGCCCAGGGTCTGGTGGAAGAAACCACAGTGGAAGGATTCAAGAAGGGTTGGGACAGGTACGGGGGAAGCTGAGGCCAGGGAGGGCTACCTCTGGAGCTGGGGGGGGGGCGGTAGGGGAGCAAGCTCCTAGTAGGGGGCTAGCTTCCGAGCAGACACAATAGACCATAGGGCCTATTCTGCTGCCTTTTTACTATGATACTATGAATGTTTATGGGCACAATAAAAGCATCTGACAAGGTGAACTGGGGATTCCTCCCCAGAACGCTGGGGGAGATGGGGATGAAACTTGTTTCTGGGACTTGTGTCAGATCATTATACACTGCCATGCAGGCCCAAGTAAGTGTAAATGGGCTGCTATCTGCATCTGAACAGTTTAATCTGATGTAGAGCATAAGACAGGGCTACCCACTGTCATCCCTGCCTTTGCCCAGTGTATTGAGTCGCTGGCAGTCTGTATGAATCAAAACATAAAGGGAGTTAGGGTGGGTGATCATGAACAAAAAATATATATATGCCAATGACTCACTGTTCTATCTCTCCTCACCAGATACATCTGTCCTGGATTTACTGGAAGAATTGGAGGAGTAGGGAGCCTTGTCTGGCTATAAGATCAATTTTGATAAATCAGAGGTAATTCACATCGGTGGGGGGGGCAATGCTGAACACACCTCAAAACCAACTGTCCCTACAATTGGGCTCCCCATGGGGTGGTGTGATACCCTGGGGTGAGGCTCTTCCCAAACTTACCCACCCTATTTGCACCTAATTATGAAAAGCTGTTTCAGGAGTCGAAGGCAGATATTAGCAGATGGGAGCTGCTCCCACTGAGCCTGGGGGAGTGAATCACAACTTTCAAGTTTAATTTCCTCTCAAGATTTTTTTTCCAAGCTCTGCCCCTCCAAGTCCCTAAGGAGTACCGCAGAAGGCTATAAAAACTAACCCTCTCATTTTTCTGAGCCAGGGGGTGACACAGGGTAAGCAAAAGACTCCTAACATTGTCAAGGGAAAAGGGAGGCCTGGCAGTGCCTGACTTCCAGCAGTATTATCCTGCAGCCCAATTAACACCTGGACATAGCAGAACTGGGAATCCAGGTGGCCGAAGATGGAGGCTAGCCAACCACTACCAGCGCCATTGTTTGCACTGCCTCACGTTTACATAACACTGCAGTGCTGTCTGATGTTCCCAATCTGTGGACCAGACATACCCTTAAAATGCTCTTGAAAGCTAAGACTTTGACAAAAACTATCTAATACTGTAGGGTCCCTAACAAGTATTGTGGGAGATCCACAATTTCCCCCACAGAGACTGGACCCGTGCTTCCGTACACAGAACCACCTGGCATGCACTAGATACTATCATCTGGTACTAAATGTGCACTGTGTCTCCTTTCTGGACCTGCAGCAGAAATATGACTACCAAAGCCAGATTTTTATAGTTATTTACAAGTCCAATATTATTTGATAACCAACAATTTGGTGACCCAGGTGAACAGGGAACTTAGAGCTTTAGAGAATTTCTTTTATTGAGCTGCTACGCTGGGAGTGGGGGTACCATCAATGGAGGTTATCACATTCTGATGGAAGACACATACCCGGAGCTGAACAAACTAAGACAGAAATGAGAGAAGGAGCCCCTATACCTGAAGTGGATTGGGAAGCCACATTAGGGGTTGGCTGGAGAATTACATCCTCACCTGGGTGGTGGGAGTTCCGCTGGAAATGTGTAACTCAGTTCTTTCATACACCCAGCATCGCAGGTCACTTTCATGAGGGTATCACAAACCTATGCTGGCAGAGGTGTGGGAGGTGGGCTCCCACTTTCACATATTTTGGGCTTAACCCCATTTGCAACCTTACTGGCAGTAGGTGCATCAGGTCTTGAAGCAAATGTGGGAGACCCAGATCCCATTCACTTTCCCCAACTGGTGCTTGGGGTTTCTGTTCCCAGACTGGGTAACCACAAGCAACAGCACTACTTTAGGGCCCTCTGCACCGTGGCACCGAAAGGGGTGACAGCCCTCTGACTGTAAGCCACAGTGCCCACTATGGATGGATGGAAAAGTAGGGTAGATAAATTATGCAGAATGGAACAGTTAACAAACATATTTCAACTAACACTGGACAAACAGATGTATGGCAAAATTGGGAGGGACTGACATCCGGAGACACTTCTGAGGAGGGAGACGCATAATTATTTGTGGCCCCAGATAGTCCAAAGGCCCCCCTCATAATGTTTCTCCTAGGACATATAACAGCGGCCTAAATAAAGACAGGAATGAAAGTTGTTTTGTTAAAGGGCTTCATTTCCCTATTGTTATGGTACTGTTTAATAGCATATGTTCATGGCTAATACCTATCTAAAGGGAATACGGTTCCTGATGATCTCTGATGACCTAAACCACTTGTATTACATGATCGGAAGGAAACCTGTCAGAAGCAGCCACTGTTTTTGCTATACGGCAGGGTGTAATATATAGCTTGACTCCTTGAATGCATATACTGCATTGTACTCTGCTGCACTTTAACTTCTAATAAAGCTGTTTTAAAAAAGTAGTCATTAAGAACAGCTGCCTTCTGCTCATCTTCCTCTAGTATCCTGTCCCTCCTCAGTCAACCTATCAATCCCCCCTCTCGTCATCCTTTTTTCCCTAATGTATCTAAACAACTGGTTTTCTCCTTCCTCGTCCTCCTCTGCAGTATGCAGTTCTGTGTCTGCTTTTGCATCCTTGACTGCCTTCTTAGCCTCCCTCATCTTTAATGGCTATTTACTTCATTCCTCTTCTCCCCATTTCTCCTTGCATCTGATGAAGGCCCTTTCTTTATCCCTCACTGCCTCCCTGACCTTCTTCAAGAACCAGATTGGTCTCTTGTACCTGTTATTCTTGGTAATCCTTCTCGGGCATCACACAGTTGCCTTAAGAATGGCTCTTTAATCACTCTCCACCTCTCCTCCACCCCCTTTCCTTGACTAATTCCCTCATCTGGTCAAAGTCAGCTCTTCTGAAATCCAGATCCACAACCTTTCACAAGGATATACTACTACCCAGGGCCAGTTTGGACCATATGGTGTCATGATCACTGGACCCCAATGGTTCCCCAACCCACACTCCATGTACCGTTTTCAAGCTGGTGAGCGTTGCGTTGAAAATGTCAGCCTGCCTTGTGGGTTCTCTGACCAGCTGCACTAGTAGGCAGTCCTGTAACATATCTAGCAGGGTCTGACTTCTGGTGCTCTTAGCTGTTTGAATGTCCCAATCTACATCTAGTACAGTAGACTTGATATCCCCACCACCACCACTTCCTCTCTGAGGGCCCCTTCTGATTTTCTTCCCCTAATTCCAAATCACCCTCACCCCCCATCCCAGTGGTCTGTAGACCACCCCCAATGCACAGCTTCTTACCCGATGTGGTCATAAGTTGCACCCACAGTGATTCTGTCTCCCCATCCCTCTCCTGATGGACCCCTCATCTACTACCTCTATGCCTTCCTTGACATAAAGGACTCCCCCACCTCCTTTTCCCTTACACCTGTCTTGCCTAGACATAGTGCACCCTGGTGCAATGTCACAGTACGGTTACTCAGATGGTCCTCCTGTACTGCAGGCCACAGCCCTCTTACCTGGTACCAGGCTGTTCCCCTTTAACTGATGAGGCTTCTTTACAGCAGTTCCTGGGTACTCAGGGTTGGATCACTGCAGGCCCATTGATGTTGTCGCAGTGTGGTTGGCAGTGGTACGCTTCAATTGTAGGTAAGCAACGTACTCAATTGTAAACACACAACCCAATGGTTATGCAATTGCTAAAATGGCAAACAGTAGGTGGCCCAGTGGCACAGAGGGCTGAGGCATGGGCACCTCACCTCCTGGTATGCCAGTGACCTGGATTCAGAAAAGAACATGGGTTGCACAGGGGGTGACCAGGGGAGGGAGTATTGAGTATCCCCAGGAAAGGAGAGGGGGTAACAGTATCCTGCTGCTCGTCTGCCATCTGGAGGAATTCAGGTGACAGAGCAGTGGGGTGATGCAGGGAGAGGGACCCCACATGCAGATGCTGGGGGCATCTCTGTGGAGGCAAAGTACACACACCAAGTCCACTGCATGCTCAGGGGGCTCTGGGAAGAAAAAGAGGAAAAACCTCCTGGCCGCCAGATGATGTACCACCCCCCAGAGGAATCTACGCTGGTGACCGGGCACCTCCGGAGGCCCTCTTACAGATGGCAAGCAGGAGTGAGGAAAGCCCTGGAGAAGTCAGGTGACAGAGCTGGAGAGGATCTGGAGGGCACGGCCGGGCAACACAAAGCGATAAAACAAATGATTGAAAAAAATGACAAATGGAAAAACCACACTCCTGAGGTACAGTAGTCCCTTGCTACCATGAATGCTGGAAAAGCCACAGCTGGCATTCATTACAGCAAGTCATTTGTAAAAGCGCTGGATGCTGTCTTAGGTCTGATAAAAGTGCAGCTGATTTCATTTCAGGGATTTGGGAGTGATCAGTAGTAATGGAGCACTTCAGAAAAGACTTACTTGTGCTTGTGTAAACTTGTGTTGTTTTTTATTCATTTTATTAGTACCATAACTTTATTATTTCCATCAAAATCATTTCATGTCCTATCTCAGTGTGCTTATTCGGGGACTGCTTTGGGTTTGGTATAAAAGTCGTTCAGCTGTGTCTGCTCTTCCTTTATGCATGCAGCAACATCTTTTGCAAATGAGACTAGTTACCTTAGCTGAATGATCCTTGTTAGATCTATTTCTTGACTTGACCGCCAGGCAAACCCTGTCTCTAATCTCCTGATCATCTTGTTATTTGTTGGCAAAGGTTCCTCACTGTTCTCATCTTCCCCCTCATCACTGGGTTCTTGATCTGCCTCCATGTTTTTGAGAACTGCCAAAACAACTCCAGAGTCTGGCAATTGCTCGTATGTTTCAGCAGTGTTGCTCCCAGTCAGCCACTCCTACTTTGGTTCTTTGGCATTTTGGGAGTAGGGGTGCACCATGGCGCCTCTAGCCTACTCCCCCACTACACAGTGGTAGTCCATATATGTTCCCAGCTGTCCATAATAGTATCAAGGTTCTTTTTGAAACAAACAACACTAGTTGATTCTACGACATATTTGGGCAACTTGTTCTAATATTTGACCACTCGCTGTGAAAAGAAAAAACCTTTTTTCAGTTTTGTAAGATTTCCCCAGTAGTAATTTGCTGTGATTTCAGGAATTAAATGGTAATTCCTTAAATGCAAGACTCATAGTAGACATTAGCTCACCATTCTTAGTTACACTGTATACTAATATAAGGTCCCCCGAGATGTCTCCTTTCTAGGCTGTTTAGTCCCAGTGATTTCAGCCTGTCATTATATGAAAGGTTTTTTAGCCCCTGAACTGACTTAGTGAACCTCCTCTGTATCCTCGCAAGTCTAATTTTATCTTTCTTGAACTGGGTTAACCAAAACTTGGAACAGTAGTCAAGATGTGGGTGTACCAAACTTCTGTATAACGAGACTAGAATATCTCTATGTCTACTAGCAAAATGTATTTTTATGCAGCTCATAATTTTGGAAGCCTTGGTAGCTACAACTGAACCATTGGATCGAAAGAACAAGTTCTGTTGTATCACTGTCCTTAAGTCTTTTTCCTCTCTAACAGCCTTCAGCAAAGATGTTCCTAGATAATACTCTGCACAGGGATTGTTCTTGGCTAGGTGCACTGCAACACAATTATAGTAACTTATAACATGGGCTTCAAACACTGAGGTACCTGATTGGTACAAACCAATCAAGTGACTGTTGATTAATACATGATATACCCACAGCAAGTGGTGAAAGGGCTGTCCTGAGTGATCAGTAAGCATACCAGATCTTGTTTTTGTGCCCAAATCTGCAGTCTGAGTGGTAGCCATTACCACCCTCACTAACAGAGTGAGCGCTGAAGCCTATGATCTATTGCTGCACTATTCAATGTCTCTCACTGTGTGGGTCTGTAACAATCAGGTACCTCAGCTTCTGAAGCCTGCTCTCTCTCTCTCTCTCTCTCAACAGTCAGGAAGAATTGTGAGCTACAAAATGGAGAGACAGCAGCTGTCAGTGTCAATCTTGCGGTCTCCCTTCCCTGCCCTCCGACACCAGTCTCCCTGAAGTAAGAAGCACATGATCCCTTCAACAAAATGCAGAGAAAGAGACAACTGTCATATTCTTGTGTAACCCCTAGATGGCGCTATCCCAGGGGCTACTACCCCTGCCTGATTTGCCACTAACAGGTCGAGGGGCCTGGATCCAATGGCGGGTGCCTCCACCCAGAGGTCAGGGTTTGCAATAGTTAAACTTACTTGGTCACAGCCCTCTGGGACACTGCAACCCCCCTTTCTTCCCACTAGTGGCCCACACAATATATCAGAATTACCTTCACAGTATACACTTACCCCACAGGACTAGTTCCGGCACTGGGACCTCCTGTGAAATAAGATACAGTGCAACAATCACAGTACAGTACTTTAACATAGACAAATACCTCAGGCAGTATAACTTTGCTGAAACAAGCAGCTCTGATTTATTTAGGGGATATAACAAGGACAGGGGGAAATCAGGTTAATTAGCTTATCACTTTACTATCTACCTATGGCTCTGTGCACAGGCCTATCCCTACCAGTTACTGTCCCTGGGTACCCAAGCCCTAGTGGCTAGTCCAAACTGTGGCAGCTGGTAGGGCCTTCACACAGTGAAAAGAAAAATTAGTTTAAACAGTCAGCAGTACAGTGATTCCATTTGGATTTAATGTGGCAATTCAACAGGGAGCGACCCTGAATTAGTACTCACGACCTCCAAACAAGATAGGGTCCTTCAACGTCAGCAGGGCTACTCTTGAGCTCCACGAGACTCTTCACACATTTATATGGTAAAAAGAAAGTACTATACCAGGCAGGCTGCTTCTCTATCCCGATCGCAATTACTGCACAATACCCGGGAGAACACACAGCAGATTCAGTTCCTGACAGACCCGAGTGCAATTCAACAATTTCTCTAGTCTTCTACAGGGTGAGCCTGGTTTCTACTCTTCAGAGATCCTTTGATTCTTTTCACAGGACGGATTCAGTCCTAACAAGCAGTTACACAAGCTGCAGACCGGAACTCTGGGCCTTACACACGTTTTTTGACTGAAACTGTGCACTGAAGGAGCACAGGGTTTCTTTCCCTTACTCCAGAGCTAAACTGAAACTCCAACAGACAAAACCGGCACTTCTTTGAGTTCCTCCCAGTTCTTGACTGGATTGGCTGTCACTCACAATAGACTGCTGCTGTTGGTCCAAAAGCGCCAAGTCTAAACTACATCTCTCAGAGTCACTGCCCATACAATCCTCTTGTGGCTGGCTCAGATTATGAGTCAAAGTTCTGATTCGTCCAAGGCACCATTTTAGAGCTAGCTTACCCCACACTGATTGGTCCAGTTCAGCAGTTCAAAACCAGAATGGGGAACTAGGCAGACACAGTTCTGACTGCAAAGAAAGCAGGTTAGACAAACTGTAATTTCATTATTACTGTAAATGATTTCTGGCAAACAGTTACATCTTTCAGATAGCTTCCCTTTGCACTCCTAGTGACTGCAAAAATGGAGTGAATTGGCAGCAGCTCGAGTGGTACTCAAACAGAGAAGCACACAGTCCCCCATACAACTAATTATGTCTGCAAGCAGACAGCTCTTAAAGAGACAGTACCAGAGGCTCTAAAACACTCACTGATAAATGGCTTAAGCATGAAACACCATGGAGCTTGGAGCATTCAAGCAAGCTCCCTGGAGAAGTCTTTTGGGAACCCCCCATTTGCAGGAGGTTACACCCTTCCTAGTCTGGGAAAGCTTGACGTCCACGCAAGCAAGTACCCAAGTTTTAACTGCAACCATATACATTTGCATTAGGCTCACACATGTAATCATCAGTCAATATATCATTTTACCAAGAACACATTTCTGAAACATTGCAGTATGTCACTCTTTACATAGTATTACACACATTGTACCATATCTCAAGTTATTACCTCTTGTACATGGAAACCTGAAGAGAGGGGCCTTCCCTATCAGTTACCTTTGGGACTGACGGGGCAAGGGCACCATACTTAGAGGGCAACACAAGTAACTTGAGTTAGCACTGATGCTCAGTTTGGGCAATGAGCTCGGGACATACACTTTATGGACAACATTGAGAGGCAAATCCACAGGCCTCCCAAGGGAATCATAACTGAGGTGCACCACAGGCTTTACAGCTCGACCAGTCTTTCTAGGGGAACTGTTACAGTCTCTGCACTCTGAGCCTCATTTTCAGCATTGTCCTCACTTGTCAGGAGTCTCCATGGGGTAGAGAGGCTAGAACATGGGGCACTTTCAGCTCCAGGAGTTACAGTTTCGAGTCCACAACATTTGGCTCGTGATGGAGAGCTTTGGACACTGGCAGTGGACTGTCAGGGCACTCAAAATACTTTTCTTGTTCTGGTGTATCACCAGTCTGCCCCAATCCATCATTTTCCTCCCTGAAAGCTCAAACAGTTCAACCATGCACAATGATTCCATTTCATCTGATCTGATGCTTTGCACCTCACTTTCTGGGAGCATTGGCTCAGGGACAAGCTGGGGCTTAGACAGTCCAGAAGGCCCAGCTTCGTCTCCAGTATTGACTAGGGGATTGCCCCAAAACAATTGACTCAGTTCGTAAGAAGGATAGTATTCAAAGTCACTCTCACTTTCTTCTGATATGGACTGACAGTCATGCTCAACTGGGACTTGTGGAGGGGAACACTTTAACTTTGCTTCTGTAGGTGCAGGCTTTCTTGATCTTTTCTTAGCAGCAGCTCTAGTCACTGGTCCAGAGGGCATCTTCTGGGGCTCAGACTCAATCAAGATTTGTCCAATGGGCAGTAAATGATTTCTATGCATTGTTTTACATCTTTGAATTATTCTCAGGCCTTACTTTGTACACTGGCAGATCATCTAGTTTGCCCACTACAATGTGAGGGAGATGGTGCCATCTGTCAGCAATCTTGTGTTTGCCATGCAGTCCCAGATTTCTTAGCAATACCCGATCTCCCTCCTGGAGTTCCTGTGCTTTCACCTTTTATCATACCTTTCTTTGTTGGCCAGATTTTTTTGGCAGCCATGGTTTGAGCCAGTTGGTACGCATGAGTTAGCTGGGCCTTTAACTTTTGCACATACTGTAAATAGTTGTCAGCTTGAACCCCATCAGAGAGACCCCAAAACACACATCTACCGGTAGTCGAGCTTCTTCCAAACATCAGGCGAGGAGAGAACCCAGTGGCATCACTTTTGGTGCAGTTATAAGCATGTACCAGGGTGCAATTTGTTGGCTCCATCTAGGCTTGTCCTTTGGGTGCGGTGCCTAGCATATCTAGCAAAGTGCTTGAAATGCTCAGGCTGTGGGTCCCCTGGGGGGGTAAGGAGTGGTTCTGGACTTTCGCACTCCCCACAGAAAGCATCTCTTGATCAGACGACTCTCAAAGTCTCTCCCTTGATCAGAATGGATTCTTTGTGAGCCCGTAGTGAACAAAAGTTTTCTACAAGTACTTTGGCCACAGTGGATGCTTTCTGGTCTTTGGTGGGAAAGCTTGGGCATATCTCGTGAATGGTCAGTGACCACCAGCACATTACTGATATTTCTTTGATCTGACTCCAAACTCAGAAAATCAATACAGACCAGCTCCATGGGTGCACTGGTGGTGATGTTAAAAGGGGGAGCCTCTGGGGCAAAGCTTTCCTCTGTAAGCAGCGACTACAAGTTCGAATGTGTTGCTCCACATCAGCCCCATCTTAGGCCAATAGAATCTGGATCTCACCAAGTCAAGTGTTCTGTCTATACCAAGGTGCCCCTGTGGTTGTGCAAGGACATCAGTACTGAGTCTCGAAAGGCAGTGGGCAGCACTAGTTGTTGTTTGTCTACTTGTCCCCTCTGTCTACTGTTTCTCTGTATAACAGTTTATTGATCAGTTTCAACTTAGGACCTTCTTTGTATAACTGTGCAGTCCTCAAATCAGTGGAGCGTAATTTGGACACACATCTTTCCTGCATAGAGGGCTTCTAAAGCTGCTTTGATCATGGATCGCGGATTGAGCCCACGATACTGTCATTGTCCAGCTGAGGCAGTGCACCAATGTCTATTGCAGATAAGTGGCACAAGCAGCAGGTATGCAATTCTCAGAGGGTCCCAAGCAATCCACCATGCAGTCCACTCGTCCATGGACATTTGTTCCTCCTGTCAAACTTCCGGCAGAGTGCCCGAATGTCAGGTTCTGCCAATCGGACCCAATCATTCTGGGGAACAGGCCTCCGGGAGAGAGCATCAGCATCTATGTGGTTCAGACCTGCTTGATATTCGAGAGCATAGTCATATGTAGATAATGCAGAAAGCCACCTATGCCAGTGGCATCCAAATTAGCTGAGGTCTGCACATAGGTCAAAGGATTATTGTCAGTTTTTACTAGTATTTTAGCCCCATACAAGTACTCATGGAATTGGTCAACAATAGCCCACTTCAAAGCTAGGAACTCTAACTTATGTACAGGATAGTTCTTTTCGGATGGGGTCAGGCTTCTACTGGCAAAGGCCACTGGTCTCAGGCCATTCTCGTGCTCTTGGTACAACACAGCCCCAACCCTTGCAAGCTAGCATCAGTGTGCAGGACGAAGGTTTTCTTGGATCGGCATAGGCCAGCACTGGAGCATGGGTAAGTTGATATATGATCTCATGAAAAGCAGTCTCACAATCAGGAGTCCAGCGGGCCCCAAATACTTCACTGGATGAAAATACACTCTTTCAGTCTTGAGGGACGCTGACTTTTGGTATTTTTTGTGGGTTGGGGATACCTTGAGTAAGGTTAAGTAAAGGGTGGATCACTCTGAATAGTCCTTGATGAAGTGCCGATAATAACCACAGAATCCCAGGAATCTTTGCAGTTCTTTTTAGATTTTGGGCTGTGGCCAGCTGGTCAAGGCCTCAACTTTACTTGGTCGGTCTCATTCCTCGGTGGATACTATGTGTCCCACATACTTTACTGATGTTTGAAAGAATTGACACTTATCAATGGACAGTTTAAGGCCAAAGTCCTCCAGTCGGTCCAATACCTTAAATAATCTGCTCTCATGTTCCTCCAGTGAGCTGCCAAACACAATAACATCATCTAGGTATACCAGGCACTCTAGTAGTTCATGTCCCCACTGCACGCTCCATCAATCGTTGAAAAGTGGCTGGGGCACCTGAAATCCCTTGAGGCATCCTCATGAATTCATAGAAGCCAAGCGGACAGATAAAGGCTGTCTTCTCACGGTCCTCTGGGGCCATCGGATCTGGTAGTACCCACTGCGAGCTCCAACACAGAGAACCACTTGCTCTCCGCTTAGGCAGTCCAAAGCATCCTGAATGCGGGGCATTGTGTACTGATCAGGATAGTCCGCTGTTTAAGGTGCGATAATCCACACACATCCTTACTGTCCCATTCTTTTCCTCACTACCACAATGGGGGAAGCATAAGGCTTCTGGATTCTTGTATTACACCAGCAGCTAACATCTTGCAGATGCCGTCCTCACATCATCTATGTCAGCAGGTGCCAGGCGTCGAGACCTCTCACTAAATGGTCTTTCGTCATGCAGCGGATATTGTGCTCAGCTCCTTGCACGCATCCCACGTCCCATTCCTTTAAAGAAAACACCTGGTCTCTCTGGGCAAGCTTCTCACTGATCCTCACTTTCCATTCAGCTGGCAACGGGAGTCACGAAATCAAACAATGTCATGGCTACTCTGTCATTCTTCCTCGAACTCTTGCTGCTGTTGTAGCACTGCAGTGTCTGCACAATGCACATTAGCCAGGATGCAACCTCATTTACTGAATGTCTCTTTCAGACACATTATGAACTTGAACCATTACCCTTCTGGCATAAGCATGGGCTCTAGCGGGCAAAATACTAGGCTTGACCAGCAGTCCCTCTGGCAATTTTCCATCGCCTGGTGCATCCAACATTAATATTTTATTCTTAACATCCTTTCTGATATGGACCTCTCCCTGTAAGGTACACTGGGCATTTACGCCAGGATCAGAGACTCAGGATCCTTCTTCCATACAATCCGACCGTTCCTCTGGTTCTATTTTTTCAGCATCTCTCTGTTCCTCATAGGCCTTCTTAATTAAAGCTGGAACTCTTAAAGCTCTACTAGTTTTGACCCCTGTTTTTCATAACACAACTGTGCCAGCCTTCCGAACATATGGAGCATTTGTTCCAATCAACAAGGGACACCATCATACAGTCCAGTGGGGGACACACTAAAGCTAGAGTCTCTACTTGTTCGGCCACCCAGCCACGGAGGTGGGGAAAGACAGCCAAATTCGGATATACCCGGAATAGGGTAGGCCTTCACTTAACCCCCATACATGCAGTCCTTCTAATGGTTGTAAGGTATGTCTGACAAATGCTTCTGATACCAATCCTGAACATAATTGTCACTTGGGAGCCACTGTCTAATACAGCTCTTGTAGACACTCCATTCACCTTTACAGTGGTCTCCATGGGAGGACCCACTATTCTGGACCAGTCTGAGAGGCGATAGTGGGGGCCTGGGCAACTGACCTTGCCACAAAAGGACGTGAGTTAGCATTTTTGGTGCCCTCACTGGGATCATTTCAGGCACCTCTTAACCACTGATTTGTTCTCCAAAGCTCTCCTTGTAGCCTATATGCAACTTTGTCAGTGTCTTTTGGGGACCGGCATTCCCTTTTCATGTGCCCATCCTTCCCACAATTATAGCAAAACATACTTTCTGGAGTTTGAGCTGGCCGAGGCGCCACACTGGGAGCCAGGGCGGGGGTATTACTAACTGGAAACCTTGGTGCCATCTCTGTCTGTTGTGATAAGCATTTGGAGACATCTCGTCAGTTTCTCCAATTCCATGGTCAAGGAATCGAGTTGAGCTGTTATCAGCAGGAGATACATGGGTGGGTATCCCACCCCATAGCAGATGCAGTCGGATATAGGTCGGGGTCTACTTGCAGGCGTGGCCTTCATAAAGGGACTGTTTTGAATTCCCGGATCTCTCAACAGTTCGCCCCATTGTGGCATATCTTTTCCTTATCAGAGCACTCATTGACTGCCAACCTCTGCCCTGAACTTCACTTGATGGGCCACCCTCAGTCACTCGGGTCATAGCCGAGCTATTGGTGCAGGTCCCTCCCAGGTCGCTTTTCTCAACTCCTCAAATTTCTCTCATTAACTCATCATAGGAGGGTGGGGATTCCAGTCGATTTGCCAGGCGTAACTGAGCAACAGCAGTTCTGAGAAGGGGCAGACTTAAGAATCCTGTCCAGCCTGGTTCGTCCAGTTCAATCGCTGGCAAACTACCTTTCTGAGGCATTCTTGCAACAATTTTTCCAGCCGAGATACATACACAGACAACAACTCCCTTGGTACTGTTGTGCATTTCTTACTCTCCACCATAGGTCCTCATCAGAATCTGGGCTCCCATACACATTCTCCAAGGCCTCAAGATAGGCCTGTGCAGTCGCTTCAGGGTTACTGGCCCGTTTGCTTACGGATGGTAGCCAGGGCAGGACCTCGGAGGCTCTCACTAACCCTCTTTCTCGCCGCTTCTGAGCATTGCCATTCTAGCACTTGGGGGCAACATAGTTCATCCAGGTTCCAGTCATCCTCCCTTGGGGGTGGGAGGGTGCCAGAGAAGATCCTCAACCTTCGGTAAGAGTCGTGACTAATGGCAGGTGCAGAAATAGGGAGTCTGCGCTGGTTCAGCCACCATTACGGGCACTGGAGCGGGACAGGGTGTTGGGAGGAACACCCCAGGTGGCAAGAATAGTTTCTTCAAGTCCTCCACAGTTTTCCCTCTCCCAGCAACCATTTAGCAAATTTCTCCTCAAAAGTTTCAGATAGTGGTGGGGCTCATTCCCCGGTCTTTACTGTCCTTAGTTATCACTCCAAGCAGTGAGGGCTCCCTCTGGGGTAATGGTCTGTGGCACTTTGGAGCTATCTCATGGGATCCTTAAACTCTACTAGGCCAGAAAAGTGTGGGTGAGCAGATTAGCATGCCGACCCACCACCACAGGTTTTGTAAACCTTCCACCTTGAAAGTACTCCTGTACAGTGTCCATATTGATACCCAGGGGATGTCCAGGATAAGCATGTCAATCTCTCCCAGTACACCACTCCACCAGCCGGTGCACAGCCACTTCTGTCGGGTACCCATTTTTCTTAACAGTAGTTCAGAATATGGCCACTAGAGGACACACAATCCCAGCGTGAGCCTCCAAGATGTAACCCCTAGATGGCGCTATCCCAGGGGCTACTACCCCTGCCTGATTTGCCACTAACAGGTTGAGGGGCCTGGATCCAATGGCGGGTGCCTCCACCCAGAGGTCAGGGTTTGCAATAGTTAAACTTACTTGGTCACAGCCCTCTGGGACACTGCAACCCCTTCTTCCCACTAGTGGCCCACACAATATATCAGAATTACCTTCACAGTATACACTACCCCCAGGACTAGTTCCGCACTGGGACCTCCTAGAAATAAGATACAGTGCAACAATCACAGTACAGTACTTTAACATAGACAAATACCTCAGGCAGTATAACTTTGCTGAAACAAGCAGCTCTGATTTATTTAGGGATATAACAAGGACAGGGGAAATCAGGTTAATTAGCTTATCACTTTACTATCTACCTATGGCTCTGTGCATAGGCCTATCCCTACCAGTTACTGTCCCTGGGTACCCAAGCCCCAGTGGCTAGTCCAAACTGTGGCAGCTGGTAGGGGCCCTTTCACACAGTGAAAAGAAAAATTAGTTTAAACAGTCAGCAGTACAGTGATTCCATTTGGATTTAATGTGGCAATTCAACAGAGAGCGACCCTGAATTAGTACTCACGACCTCCAAACAAGATAGGGTCCTTCAACGTCAGCAGGGCTACTCTTGAGCTCCACGAGACTCTTCACACATTTATATGGTGAAAAGAAAGTACTATACCAGGCAGGCTGCTTCTCTATCCCGATCGCATTACTGCACAATACCGGAGAACACACAGCAGATTCAGTTCCTGACAGACCGAAAGCAATTCAACAATTTCTCCAGTCTTCTACAGGGTGAGCCTGGTTTCTACTCTTCAGAGATCCTTTGATTCTTTTCACAGGATGGATTCAGTCCTAACAAGCAGTTACACAAGCTGCAGACCGAACTCTGGGCCTTACACACGTTTTGACGAAACTGTGACTGAAGGAGCACAGGGTTTCTTTCCTTCACTCCAGAGCTAAACTGAAACTCCAACAGACAAAACCAGGCACTTCCTTTGAGTTCCTCCCAGTTCTTGACTGGATTGGCTGTCACCACAATAGACTGCTGCTGTTGGTCCAAAATTGCTCAAGTCTAAACTACATCTCTCAGAGTCACTGCCCATACAATCCTCTTGTGGCTGGCTCAGATTATGAGTCCAAGTTCTGATTCGTCCAAGGCACCATTTTAGAGCTAGCTTACCCCACACCGATTGGTCCAGTTCAGCAGTTCAAACCAGAATGGGGAACTAGGCAGACACAGTTCTGACTACAAAGAAAGCAGGTTAGACAAACTGCAATTTCATTATTACTGTAAATGATTTCTGGCAAACAGTTACATCTTTCAGATAGCTTCCTTTGCACTCCTAGTGACTGCAAAATGGAGTGAATTGGCAGCAGCTCGAGTGGTACTCAAACAGAGAAGCACACAGTCCCCCATACAACTAATTATGTCTGCAAGCAGACAGCTCTTAAAGAGACAGTACCAGAGGCTCTAAAAACACTCACTGATAAATGGCTTAAACGCCAAACACCATTCAGGCTTGGAGCATTCAAGCAAGCTCCTGGAAGTCTTTTGGGAACCCCCATTTGCAGTGGGGTTACACTTGTGTCTCTCTTCTGGTTGTGAAATCCGTGAACACTTCACCCACGACCTACAGAGAGACACACAAGCATGAGCAGGTACTCGGGGAGACAGAAACCTCCTGGCATCAGTAGGCGTGCAGCCTCCTGGCACTCCCGTAACTGTGCAGCCAGTCCCGCTGATGTATTTGGTGACAGACTGATGACCACTTAGTGATCCCATAAGTATGCACTGCAGGGAGAGACAGCATCCAAGAGCATTTCTGCGGCACAGAGAACATTGGTCACCGGTTCTTTCTTTCCAGTTGTCTCCTCTCTCTCTCTCTCTCTCTCTCTCTCTCTACCACTATCTGGCAACCCACCCACCCCACGGACCTCCAAGCACTGGGCGGCATGTGTGATCTTGCCATTCGGTGATGTGTCCTGGCAACACACTGTTGTCCCTCTCGAGCAAGTGGCCCCCATCCGACGATCTCCAATGCCTGTCCGCTGTGATCCACAGACATACACAGTTGAGACTGGGAGCAGCAGTACATGAGCTGGTTGTGACAGAACAGGAAGGGGAGCAGAAACTGGGAGGTGAAACAGGGAATGCTGACAGGTAACAGGGCACACAGAGTGAGAACTGGAGAGAGGGAATGCGATGAGCAGTTTGCGACAGAACAGGAAGGGGAGAAAACACAGTGGGAGGTTACTGAGCAGAAAAGCTGTGTTTCTCTCTGTGTCACTGTGTGAGAGACTGTGGGTGAACAGCAGTTCAAAGGAGAACAAGATATAGTGGCTGTGCTGTAAGAACTGCACTCTACGGGGGGGATTACAAGACAGCATTTCATAGCTGTTGGCATGTATGAACAGAAAATGTGAGAAATCATGCTAATAATGTTTTCTCACATTTTGTGCTTATAACATCACTGAAATGTGCAGTATTTGTGACAGACTATTTGACATCTCGGCAGGACACAGGCACATCTTGTATTTATTTATATATTTGGTTTTTGTTTACCGGGTGTCACCACCCCACTCAGCAGGTCAGGCCCTCTGCTCCCACAGTGCCAACCTCCAAGCGCAGTATTGTGAACAGGAACAGAAACAGGGTAACCCTCCTGTCTGTTTTGTGGGTTCGAATCAACCTTTGGTCTCAAGTTCTGAAGGGATTCAAACTGTGAACCTCTTGCTAGCATACCCAAGCATACAGGCTCAGATAATTCTGCTCTTCAGAGAAATGCCAGATATCTTATGCCTACGGCCACCTAACCAGGTGTACAAAAATGAACCCTTAAAAACTCTATTAAAGACCTCAGATAAACTCTTACCTTTTCCCAGTTTGGTAAACCAGTAAGCTTTTGCACAGTGTCAACTTTAACCATATATGCTTCACTTGTCAAATAAAGAATTTCGAAGGCACATCAAGTAGTCTCTTAAAATAGAGGTTTACTTTTAAATAGAAAAAAATATATATAAACTGTAAATACAGAACAATATATCACAAAACCATACAATCACTTAAAAGAACAAGGTTTAAAAGTGCAAATTCCTACCAACCATACACTTAGACTGGTCTATCTACTGTATATCTTATAATAGTGCTGATAGATGTTTCTTCTTCAGAGTCCAAACATGTATATCTCTAAAGGTCAGTCACAGCATAATTAAAACACTGTCTTGAACCTGCCTTCTCCATGATGTCACCCAACTCCTCCTCTGTTTATTAAAAATCATACAACCAGGATGTCTTATCATCCAGAAGGTGACATCAGCAAAAACTCATTTCCCCATGACCCCTTTTGATCTAGAGTGTCTTCCTGTCCTTCACAGTCATCAAAGGAGCATTTATGACTTAGCACCTAAGTGACATAACCTGTATTCTTCCTCTAAACTTCATAAGTTTATGATTTCCATCCTAGCAGCTGGCAGCAACAATTAAGCCAGATAAACAGTAGATCTTTAATTTGTGTCTCTTCTAGCCTGTAATTATCTCCTGGCTTTTAGGTTAACAGCTTGTAGTTGAAACCTGGGGAGGTCATCCCAGGAACACAGCATGTCTCAAGAGAGACTTCAATAACACATTTTTATATTACAAAAAGCACAGATTAATCAGAACCAGCTGTCCAAGTGTCACAATCCTCCCCACCTAGACTGAATTAGGGGCCTCTATCCCAAATCAGTTCACTCCTCATAGACACGAGACAACCCATCTGAGTACTGATTTTTCGCTCCAGCCCTGTGTAGGATTGTCATGTCATACCCTTGCAAAGCAAGACTCCATCTTAGCAATCTACCATTGTTTTTTCCCCATCTGCGTCAGCCAAACCAGGGGGTTGTGATCAGTCTGTACCACAAAATGCTGCCCATATAAGTATGGCTCTAACTTCTTTGGGGCCCACACTATGGCAAGACACTCCTTTTCCACAGTGGAGTATGCCTGCTCCCTGGGAAGTAACTTTTTACTCAGATACTGGGTGATCTTTCCCCTGGCTGGATGTCTGACTCAGTACTGCCCCAATACCCTCATCTGAGGCGTCAGTCTGAACTATAAAGGGTTTGCTATAGTCAGTACTTGTCAATGCAGGAGCACTGCACAGTGCCTCCTTCAGTCTGGTAAAGGCTTTTTCACAGGCTGGGTCCCAGGTAATTTTCTTTTGCATCCTTTTCTTTACCAGGTCAGATAGGGGAGCAGCCAGGGTACTGTAACTGGGTACAAATTTCCTATAGTACCCTGCTGTCCCTAAAAAACTGCTGACCTGCTTCTGCGTTTCTGGTCTGGGCCATGCCTGGATTACCTCTATATTTATTTGGTTAGGACAGAGCTGTCCCCAGCCTCCCACATGCCCAAGGTATGCCACTTCTCCCATGGCCACCTGGCACTCCCCAGCTTTGACAGTGAGCCTGACCCTCTGTATCCTGCCCAGCACTTCCCTAAGGTGGGACAGGTGTTCCTCCCAGCTGGCACTAAAGATGGCAATGTCATCCAGGTACGCCACTGTGTACTCCTCAGCACCATTTAACACCTGGTTCACCAACCATTGGAAAGTGGCCGGGGCGTTCTTCATTCCGAAAGGCATTACTTTAAATTCAAATAAGCCTATCGGAGTGATGAAGGCTGACCGCTCCCTAGCTCTGTCCATTAACTCATTGTCTCCTAGCAGACGCCTGTAGTCATCAGTCAAACACACTGGTGTGTCCTGAGGATGCCTGCAGAAGTCGGCTACTGACTCCCAGTGTGCCCTTGCAACATCTGGAGAAGTCACTTATATATTTTAATATATAGTGTAACAGAATATAATATATATTTGACTGCATAGCACCATTGGAAAGGTAATTTTATGCTGAACAACTTTGTCGCTGATATTTTGTGTATATCATGTATACTTTAGGAGTTATTCGCATTTGTTTATGGTATGGTGTATATGGCTTATGTTGCCTGTTTTAGTGAAAAATATATTTTTTTTTTTGCTGTTTCAACCAGCATGAAAAAAAAAACATTTTATTATATGCATACCACCATTGGAAAGGTAATTTTGTGCTGAACAACTTTGCCACTGATATTTTGTGTATATCATGTATACTTTTGGAGTTATTCACATTTGTTTATGGTATGGTGTGTATGGCTTATGTTGCCTGTTTTAGTGAAAAAAATATTTTTTTTTGGCTGTTTCAACCAGCATGAAAAAAAAAACATTTTATTATATGCATACCACCATTGGAAAGGTAATTTTGTGCTGAACAACTTTGCCACTGATATTTTGTGTATATCATGTATACTTTTGGAGTTATTCACATTTGTTTATGGTATGGTGTGTATGGCTTATGTTGCCTGTTTTAGTGAAAAAAACATTTTTTTTTTGCTGTTTCAACCAGCATAGAAAAAAACAAAATTGCATATTATTATTTGCATACCTCCATTGGAAAGATAATTTTGTGCTGAATAACTTTGCCACTCATACTTTGTGTCTAGCACTTATGGTTCTTGAGTTGTTAGGATTTGTTTGTGGCATGCTGACTATAGCTTGATTTTGCTTATAAAGGCCCAGGATTTACTGTTAACAGTACACAGGAGACAAGTGGTGCAGCTTCAGAGAGCTCCTGTGGAGGCAATGAGTTAACTCTACCTGTCAATACCCCTTGGTCAGGTCAATGGTCGTAAGGTAGGTCACCCCTCCCAACTTGTCCAAGAGTTTGTCCTTCCGGGGCATCAGGTGGGTGTCTGACTTTGTGACTGCATTCAGTCCACAATAGTCAACAAAAAACATGTAGAGCCATCTGGCTTGGGCACAAGGACTACGGGTGAGGCTCAGGGGCTGTGGGATCTCTGGATTACCCCTAAATCCAGCATCTCCTCTACTTCCTTCCTAATGTCCTTTTGGACAGCCTTTGACACCCGATATGCTGTCCGCCATGTGGGCGTCTGTGTCCCTATCTCCACATCATGCATCGCTAAGGGGGTTAGTCCAGGCTTGGCACTAAACAATGGGGCAAAGTCTGCTAATACCTCCCTCACTTCCTGGATCTGGTCCAGGGCCAGCTGGGGAGACAATTTTACTGCCTCCACAGAGGACTCCCACTTGCTTTCTTCCAGCAAGTCCAGAAGAGGGTCTCCTTCGTCCATCCCCTCCCCAGGACTACACACTGCAAATGCCATGTTAGCCCTATTAGCATATGGCTTCGTCATGTTGACATGGTACATCGTTTCTGTCTGTCTTCTGTCAGGTAACTCTATAATATAGTTCACGTCATTTACCTTCCTAACCACTTTGTACGGTCCTGCCCACTCAGCCTGCAGCTTGTCTTTCCAGACTGGGATAAGGACCATGACTTCCTGACCTGCCATGTATGAGCAAGCTCTGGCTCTGCGGTCATACCAGACTTTTTCTTTCTGTTGGGCAGCTGCCAGGTTGCTCTGGGCTGTCCCCATAAGCTCCTTCAGCCTTTCCCTAAACCTAAGAACATAATCCACTATGGGAGTTCCCTGGGTGGCGTGCTTGCCTTCCCAGTCCTCCCAGATCAAGTCTAGGGGCCCATGTACCCAGCGTCCATATAAGAGTTCGAAGGGGGGAAATCCTGTTGACTCTTAGGGCACCTCCCTGTATGCAAACAACAAGTGGGGAAGGTATTTCTCCCAGTCCCTCCCATGCTGTTCAGCAAATGCTCAGAGCATAGACTTCAGGGTACCATTAAATCTTTCCACAAGTCCATTGGTTTGTGGGTGATATGGTGGCGTGCACCTCTGCACCACCCCACACTTCTCCCATAAACATTTCATGAGGTCCGACATGAAGGAACCCCCTCAATTGGTGATTACCCCCTGTGGAACCCCAACACGGGAGAACATGCCAAGTAAGACATCTGCCACTTTGTCTGTCCTCAGTGAGGATAGGGTGACTTCCTCTGGGTACTGGGTGGCATAATCCACCGCAGTCAGGATGAATCTCTTCCCTGAGGAGCTGGGGGTATTTAAAGGCCCCACTATATCCATTCCCACCCTCTGGAATGGCTTCTCCACTATGGGCAATGGAATCTGGGCGGCTTGGGTTTTCTTGCCCGCCTTCCCTATTTCTTGGCACTGGTGACAAGACCTGCAATACTCCTTTACCTGCTGGGTGAAGTTAGGCCAATAGAAATTCTGGGCCAACCGCTCCATAGTGCACGCAATTCTCAGATGACCAGACAATGGAATATCATGTGTAATCTTGAGCGACTGCTCACAATACCCCTGGGGAACGACAAACTGCCTGCCTCTCACCCCTCCCTCTGTCTGCACAGCCTGAGTATACATTAGTCCATTTTACCAATAAACCTTATGTTTTCCGTTACCTCCCTGTGCCCCGTCAGAGTCTGCCCAAGCCTTCAGCTTCTCTAGACAAAGGTCACTTCTCTGAGCAGCTGCAAACTCCCCACACATTCCCAAGGTATGGGACAGGTCCCCTTCTGTCTCTAAACTAGGGTCCCTAGAACTAGCACCAGGGCACTCAGGATCACTGCCATCCCTAACCCTCTGACAATGGGTCACCCCTCCCTCTTCGGAGTAACCCTCTGTAGCTGTGTGGTTAACTGCTACTTGGGAAATTTCTACCCCCTTTTCATTATTCTCTATATCAGGAGACACAGGCTGGGGAACCAGTCTCCTAGTGGTTTCCACAATGGCTTCTGTAGGGTTCAGGGAACTACAATTTTTCCTTGTTGTTTGGCTATGGGAAGCTGCACATACCATCCCCTGTTGGAGATTGTTGCCAAGGATGACGTCCACTGCTAACGTTTTGGCTACAGCCACCTGTTGCACAGTTCCCCCTGTTTCACCCCAGTCTAGGAGAACACTAGCGAGGGGTAATGTTTTCTCTCCACCAGTAAAGTCTTGTACAGTGACGTATTTATTGGGTATAAGCTGACCAGGCTGTACCAGATCCCCTTTTACCAATGTCAGGGATACTCCTGTGTCCCTTAACCCTTGCATCTGTATACCATTCACCATGACTGGGTGCATGTGTTCCCTCATGTTCACAGGCATGCTTCCAGGGACACACAAACAACCCACTTCCTTCCTAGCACCACCTTGCATATTGCTTGCCCTTTTGGGACACTGTCTGGCAATATGCCCAGTTTCTTTACACAACCAACATTCATTCCTTCTCTCAGAGAAATCTTTTCTCTGAAACCTGGGGCTAACTGGTTTTGGTGGAGGCAGTGAGGGTTTTAGCTGCCCTGAAGGCATGCTTTTCCCTTTCTGCACTGCCATGCCCACCCCATTCGCTCTCAGAGCATGTCTGCTCTTGGCATAGCGGTCCGAGAGTTCAGCAGCCTCTTGCACTGTTTTGGGATCTCGGTCCTCCAGACAGGTTTTCAGCTCTGCTGGGCAGGCCCAGAAAAACTGTTCTAACAAAATCACATTTTCAATTTTATCAACAGAGTTTGCTTTGCTGGCCTGGTGGCGCTGAGGGTTGAGGCACTGGATGCCACACCTCGCGCCACGCCAGCGACCCGTGTTCAGGAACGGGCATGGGTTGCCGTGGGTCGGCGGGGAAGAGATGGATTGAGCATCCAAGGGACTGCTCTCCATCTCTGGGGAGGGGGGATTCGGGTGGCTGGTGCTTGCCTGACCCCTAGCGGAGGCTGGGGGGTTGACAGCACATAGCTGCAAGCTATGGGGGGGCGGGATGTGGCAGATGCTTGATTGGGGCATGCACAGGAGCGTGAGTGCACCCAGTCACTGGCGTCATTGCACGCCATGACCAGCCGGGAGGAAAAACAGTGGAAAAGAGAGCCAGGCAGTATGAAGTTGCTCCCCGTGGCACCATTCCTGGAAAGGCATCTCCCTGGCATGGATCCGCTGGGGTGGGTTGAGTCACTCCCCACCACCCTGCCGCGAAGGGTAAGTTGAGGGGTGCATAAGGGAGGGGGTCTGATGTTCAGGGATGACGCTGGGGGAACAACGGATGGCGGGGGTTGCAGCCGGAGCTCTGGAGGAGAAATAATAATAAAAAAAAAAAACAGAGTTTGCTTCAATTCCTTCCCACCAATGTTTTAAAAACTGACGTTATTTCATGGCTAGCTCCTCGTAGCTCATGTCAGGGCTTCTCCTGAGCTTACGGATTTAGCTCTATATGATTCAGCAGTTAATTCAAATTTTTTTAACAGTGCAGCTTTTAGTTTGCTGTAATCATTATTGTCCTCATTGTCCATTTGACCCAGTGCATCCCGAGCTTTCCCGGTAAGTAGCGGGGATAGATGGAAGCTGCAGGACTCTCTAGGAATTTTAGCCTGAATACAAACTTTTTCAAAAGAATTTAAAAAGGCATCCATATCCTCCCCCTCTTTAAATTTGGCTATCAGTTTGGAATTCAATGTGTAACCCAGTCCTGTAGTCCCAGTTAAACCCAAGCCACTTACCTGCTCTGAAGTCTGCTCAGGTTGGAGTCATAGCTTCTCCAGTTCATGTTGCCTCTGGCACTCTCGCTCCTCTCAGTCTGCCTCCCGCTGGTCATGCTCTGCCTCTCGGCATTCTCGCTCTGTCTCTTGCCATTCACGGTCCCTCTTCTCCTCTGCAGCTCACTGTTCTCGCTTCTGTTCTCTCTCCAGCTCCATTCTGCGCAACTCAGTTTGCAGACTGAGTACTTCTGGATTCAGAATGCTGGTGATCTTCCCCTGCTGCTGTGGCCCTTCGCTGGCACTGGCCCCGCTGCCCTCCTCATCGGACCTGGACACTGCACTGGCCGCTAGCCCTTCCACACTCAAAGTTCGGTCACTTACAGTCACTGTCTGTGACTCGATGCTCTGGGTATCTGCTACCATCAGGGCATCCACGAGGTTCTGCTTGGTGGCTTTCACCTCGTACTGGACTCATCTGTCTCTGCACAACTGCTTTAAGTAGTCTACAGTGTGCCTGCTGTAGTTGGAAGCCATCTTTGTCCCTAACTACGGCTACTCTGACTTGCACTTTAGAAAAAAAAATAAAACAGGTAGGAACTTGACTGTAAGCCAAGTGATATAGTTCTTTTTCCTTTTAAAAATAAATCACTGCCTTTTTCTTTCTTTGCCAGTGAGCTGACAGTCTCAAGCTAACACACTGAACAATAAAAGCTTGTAATACCAAACTTATGCACACCGCTATCAACCAATCTGTCACAACCCCACTCAGTAGGTGAAGCCCTCTGCTCCCACAGTGCCAACCTCCGTGTGCAGTATTGTGAACACATAGCCGTTGCCGGGGGGGTTCGTATGGTTTGAAAGAACCCCCCTTTTGAAATCCCCCCTTATTTCATTATTTGTAACATTTATTTCAATATTTCTGTTTATTTTGTGACTGCCACAGAGTGCTTATGCACACATGATGAACCCTAGCACTTTCTCTCTGCATGCGTCCCCCCTCCTCATCTGCTGTTAATCAGTTTCCTCAGTGCCAGTAAGATTACTGGAGCTGCTTTTTGAGTCTTTCTCAGCACTGTTCCCCTATGGCTGGCTGGCCAATTGCAGCTCCTGTCAGCATCATGAATGTGACTGGAATACAGCATGGCTGCTGCCCACAATTCACACTGTCAGCAGGCAGTCAAGGAAGATGGAGCATGGTGGCAGGCTCAGAGACGACATCTCCAGGAGCGCAAAAAAAAAAGTAGAGAACCTAGACTTATAATATTACCAGTCACCGGCAGATACATTTTGCTGGCCATAATTGCCAAAGATGTGTCCCTTATTAACTGTATATCAAGGGATAGGCTGTGCAGAGCGTTTCAGGTGGGTGGGCTGAAGATTTAGAAATAAATTACTTAAATCCTCCTCTATACAAAATTCAAAGTTGTCATGTTTCATATGCCTGTTTTAACTTTTCATAAATTAAGGAAAAGAGGTACACAGTGGAAAGGCACTGCAAGTTTTTGGAAGTGTCTGGCTGGGATCTACACTGCCACCTCTCTAATTGTGCTGTTCAGACAGGTCTTCACTGTGGTCCCATTTTTATTGACATTCAGTTCCACTTTTGTCTGTGCTATCTGTGCCAGACGCAGTTAAAACAAATACGTTGTGATAAGCATTTTCTCCAGATGATCCCATGTGTCAATAGAATGACATTTGTTGCTACAGTTCAGTGTTATGATCATACCCACTACACTTTTGGAAGTATGGTGGGGGTGGGGAGTGGGCATTTCGGAGATGGTAACTTTGCACTGGGAATCCCCGTCTCTGTCAAATTACCTTTCCCCTCACTTCCATTGTCATGCCTACCACATTGGAGAATGAAGTGGGGGCAACAAGTGTAGTACCCAATACTGAACTAAGAATTATGTTACAGATTTTTTTTCAAGCAGGATGCTTGGTACAGAAACATAGACAGTGATGGCAGAAAAAGATGAGTTCCATCCAGTCTGCCCAAGTTCCCTATAATCCCTGGAACCTACCATTTCTCCAGGGTGCTAACCCTCCCCATCCTCTCTCTATTTTCCTCCTTCTTCCTGTTGCCCCCAGTAACCATTATTCCCTTCATTATGTCCCAGCCCTGCTTGAATCCTCTGATTGTTTTTGCACCCAATTCAGCTGACAGACTCTTCCAAAGTTCCACCACCCTTTTGTAAAGCAGTACTTCCTCACATCCCTCCAGAACCTATCTCCTGTTAATTTTAATTCGTGTCCATGTGACCATGAATTGGTACTCAGGCTAAATAGTACCCCTCAGTTCACTTTGTTAATTCCTTTAAGGAACTTGAAGGTCCCTATCACATATCCCCTCTCCCGTCTGGTCTCCAATGAGTACATATTTAGTGCCTTGAGGCGCTCCTCATAGGATCTGCCCTGCTGTCCCTGAATCATTTTAGTTACTCTGTGCTGCACTGTCTCCAATTTATCCTTATCCTTTCTGAGGAGAGGACTCCAGAACTGGGCACAGTACTCTAGGTGAGACCACACCAGGGATCCCTTGAGGAGAAGCATTATCTCCTTTTTTCTGCAATCAATACTCCTACCGATACATCCCAGCATCCCGCTAGCCTTGCTATAGGCCATGTTGTACTGATTCTATTGCTTAAATGGTATATTGAGTTGGGAAGGGTAGGGGTTACAGCAAGGGGTAGAGGGAGCTCAGATATGAGTTATATAGGCTTAAAATAAGCCACGAAAGTGCACCACAGAGCATACCATAGCTCATAGTTTCTGGGGGACATACTATATCTGAGACAATGCCTTGGGTATACTACAGTAGCAGCATCTTGCTGCCCTCTGGTACTGAATACATATATGTATTCACCCTGCAGCCAGCCAGATAATAATTTTGCTTAGAGCAAGGGTTGTAGGAGGTCTAAGATATGACTTCTTTAGCTTCAAAATAAGCCCTAAATTCACCACATGGCTTCTGGGGTCCTAGCAGCCCTAAGACCCACAGCTTTTTTTAAAGGTTGCAGACTGCATAAAAAGAACCCCCCTTGTGAAAATCCTGGCAATGACCCTGGAACAGAAACAGAAACAGGGTAACCCTCCTGTCTGTTTTGTGGGTTCGAATCAACCTTTGGTCTCAAGATCTGGAGGGATTCAAACTGTGAACCTCTTGCTAGCGTACCCAAGTGTACAGGCTCAGATAATTCTGCTCTTCGGGAAAATGCCAGATATCTTTTGCCTATGGGCACCTTACCAGGTGTACAAAAATGAACCCCTAAAAAGTCTATTAAAGACCTCAGATAAACTCTTACCTTTTCCCAGTTTGGTAAACCAGTAAGCTTTTGCACAGCGTCAACTTTAACCATATATGCTTCACTTGTCAAATAAAGAATTTCGAAGGCACATCAAGTAGTCTCTTAAAATAGAGGTTTAATTTTAAATAGAAAAAAATATGTAAACTGTAAATACAGAACAATATATCACAAAACTATACAATCACTTAAAAGAACAAGGTTTAAAGATGCAAATTCCTACCAACCATACACTTAGACTGGTCTATCTAATGTATATCTTCTAATAGTGCTGATAGATGTTTCTTCTTCAGAGTCCAAACATGTATATCTCTAAAGGACAGTCACAGCATAATTAAAACACTGTCTTGAACCTGCCTTCTCCATGAAGTCAACCAGCTCCTCCTCTGTTTATTAAAAATCATACAACCAGGATGTCTCATCATCCAGAAGGTGACATCAGCAAAAACGCGTTTCCCCATGACCCCTTTTGATCTAGAGTGTCTTTCTGTCCTTCAGTCATCAAAGAAGCATTTATGACTTAGCACCTAAGTGACATAACCTGTATTCTTCCTCTAAACTTCATAAAAGTTTATGTTTTCCATCCTAGCAGCTGGCAGCTACAATTAAGCCAGATAAACAGGAGATCCTTAATTTGTGTCTCTTCTAGTCTGTAATTATCTCATGACTTTTAGGTTAACAGCTTGTAGTTGAAACCTGGGGGGGGTGTCATCCCAGGAACACATCATTTCTCGAGAGAGACATTCAATAACACTTTTATATTTCAAAAAGCATAGATTAATCAGAACCAGCTGTCCAAGTGTCACACTGGGTAGGTACACTAGACAACAGTATTGCTTATATTCAGGCATGATCCAGGGGAGTACAATCAGGAGAGAGCAAAGTACAAACAAGGTACAAACATCAGTGACAATAGTTCATGGCGCAGCATGAAGTGGGAACAAAACAATTTCACAGTTTGCTGACAAGAGCAAGACATTTCTGTGGAAACTGAGAGAAAACAAATACCCTTACATTAACTACTTGCACTAGATGATACATCAATATTAATTAAGGAGATATGACAACAGCTATGAAATAAATAACAGCTATAACTAACGATTTTGTGATGGGAGTGGGAACATGCAGATTTTATAAAGTGGAGGGAAACAGTAAGTGCCATGTAGGTAAGGAAAGCTACTAGGAGTCAGTCTCAAGTTACAGCACAGGAGTATCCATCAGAGTCAGTTAGGTGGGTGCGGAGACCTAGTTTAAAGGTTAGGTGGGATTTAGAGAGTTTAATGTGAGGGGGGAGGGAGTTCCAGATGCTGGGGCCGATATAGCGAAGGATAGTTTGAACTGTTATAAAACAGTTTCTGTTCGTTATTTTTGTTTCCTGCTAGAGCCCATGTTATAAGCACAATAATCCACTCTAGGGTGTGGGGTTACTGGGTTATTGCTTACATAGTAACATAGTATTTGACAGCAGATAAGGACCACTAGGCACACCCAATCTGCCCATATTCCCTGCCTGCATCAGTGGTCACTGACCCTACTTGGTCATTGGCTTTAGCCTTTTCTACCCAACTCTAGGGTTCCCTTGTGCATATCCTATGTATGTCTGAATCCGCCCACTGTGCTAGCTCCCACTACTTCCTGGGGTAGGCTATTCCACACATTTACCATCCTTTCTGTGAAGAAACAGTTACTCACATTTCCCTTTATCCTGCCTCCCTCCAATTTCATATCATGCCCCCTCGTCTTTGTACACCTCATATACTGAAAGATGTCGCCTGCTTGCACTTTTGTTTCATCACTTTGACATGCACTTTGTTTTATCAGGGTTGAAATACATTTCCCAATTTTTACACGAATCATGAAGTAAATTGAGGTTAGTCTGTATTTGTGCAACCACGACATAGTTGGCTTTACCCCCAATTTTGGTGTCATCAGCAAACTTGTTGACATATCCCCTTAAACCATGGTGCATATCATTAACATATACTGAACAGCATCAGCCCCAACACAGAGCCCTGGGGCACTCCACTGGTAACACTGATATAAGTTATCACCGCAAATTCTAACCATTTTCTCCTACTTGTTAGCCAATTTTTAATCCAGCCTATGATCCTCCTATCTAAGTGTAAGTTTTCTAGTTTTGTTATTAATTTACCATGGTGTACTCTATTGAAAACCTAACTGAAATCCAAATATATGATGTCACAGGGAAAATTGCTATAAAGAAGTTAACTGAAGGGCTCATAGAAAGATATCAGATTTGTAATGCACAAGCAAGCCTTAGTGAACTCGTGCTCAGTTTTATCTGTTTTTCCTGTTTTGCTTACAGCATCCAATATTGCTTCTTTTTTTTTTTTTTATCATTTAACACTTATTACTCCTCCATGGCAGAGCAGGCCACAACGACCGCCGGCCGCTGGCACCTGAGCCCCCGGACCAGGTCTGGCGTACGCTGGATGCACCTGACTCACACAGGCCCAATGAAATTAATGGGACACCCCGGGGCCTGTGACCGGGAACCAGATCGCCACGCCTCTCACATCCAGGGGCTTGGGACTCGGCCTTGAGCCGCCGTAGTCGCCCCACAATTTTCCACCGTTACTGCCCCAGGGAGCCAGATGTGCAATGACGTCTGATGCACCTACGTGCAGATGTCCGCTGCGCTCCCTCCCCTCAGAATGCCGCCACTGGCAGTGCACCTAGCCTCCGCTAGGTGCCACTGCAGTGCGTCATATGTCCCGTGCCCACCCCAGAGGAAGGAGAGTGGTCATGGGATGCTCAATCCTTCCTCTCCCCTGCCAGCCCCTGGCTCCCCGAGTCTGTTCCCGAACATGGGTCGCCGGCGTGGCGCGAGGTTGGCGTCCAGCGCCTCAACCCTCAGCGCCACCGAGCCGGCCAATATTGCTTCTATGAGTTTACCCTCCATTACTTTACAAAGAATTGAGGCTAGACTGATTGGTTGATAGTTATCTATCAATTGTTTGCTACATTTTTTATGGCTAGGCTCTACAATGGCAATTCACCAATCCTCGGGTACCACACCAGTATCAAAGGAAGAACAGATTACACTTATAGACTTTGCTAGCAGATGTGCCAATTTACTTAGTATCTGTGGGTGCAGATCATCGCTTGCTGGTGCTTTTCCAGGTTTTATTTTAACCAGTTCCGAATTAATTTTACTGACCTCAAATAATTTACAACTCATGTCTAAAATCTGACAATTGCTATCAAAGTTTTCCCAAATTATCGAGTCAGCTTTATTAATATTCAAACCAAAATAATGATATATGTGTTGTGCCGTAATTATGGGATTTTCTATCACAGACACCTCTATTTCTAGTGGTCCTCCATTTGAGGCATTTCCTTTTTAGGGAATTTACATAGCTGTAAAAAGCTCTAGGGTTCTTGGTGTGTCTTGCTATCATGAGTTCCAAGTTTTCTCTTACTTTTTTTATTGCCTTTCTACACTTTTTAAGGTCCTTTTTATAGAGTTAATAGTTATTACTACTTGGGTTGTTCTTGAATCTTTTATTGGTAAGGCTCTGCCTGTGGTTCAATGGGCGGAGCAACAATGTCACTCCCCCATCAGGCCTTAAAAGGCCACTCCTCTTGGACTGTTCAAGGATTCGTTTCTTCGTTGTGGCCAGACGCGCCACCTTCCTTCACTCCTGCCTTGTCACATTTCCCTCCCGCCTCTGGCCGCCCGTTTCCCTGTCTTGCACTCACCCTGCAACATTTGCATTGTTCTTTTTTCCCTCCTCGTACCTCTGTTCATAGTTGTTTGTTTGTTTTTCTCCCCCTCTGCTCCCATTGCCAGCTGTCTCCCCCCCCCACTCCTGCTGAGAAGCTCAGGGTGTTGCGCTGCCCTGAGTTTGGCAGTGGTCCCTCCCGCCCCCGCTGCCCCATACCTCATTCTCTGCCTGTCCTTCTGCTGCGGGTGGGTGTCCTTCTATCCGCTCCCTCCCCTGCAGTGCCGGTGCTTCTATGGTGCCATTTCTCCTGTGGTTTCAGTCTTTCCTGTCAGGGGAGGATCCAACCTCGGCTGGGTTCTCTGTATCCTCCTCCAGCTCACCTTCATCTTGTACTGGTGCCTTCTGGGTGTGTTGTCACCCTGTGCCCATCTTTCGTGATCCCCAGCTCCTGCCACTGTTACCTCTGGCTGGAGTATTCTCTCACTGGGACTTCAGGCCTCTTGCTATGTTTTACAGGATGGTAGGTGTTATCCCTGCTCGGCTCCCACCGCTGATACTTCTCCTACCCTCTGGCTCCATTTCAGTGTCATGCCTTCTCTTCTTGCTGCCCTCCCGTCTTCGCTCCATACTGTTTCACTTGTTCTTCTCCTCACTTCGGTCAGGTCCTATTCGCACTGCGTTTTTTTCTCACTTCCTGCCTCTCCATTCTTTTGTGGTTTCATGCCTGCCATCCTCCCCTTCCCAACTCGCACACTCATTTGCCTAGTCCTACATTCAGGACCCTCTGCTTCTATTGGTTTTATCAGTATTATTCATTGCTAGCTCGTATTTACCTGCTCCCCACAACCTGTCAGCCCTTCTTCAGATGCTGGTATTCCTATCAATCACTATTGATGAGTCCCTTGCCTTTGACGAACATATTCATACTGTTACCACTGCCACTATCAGGAAGTTGTGACCCTCTACAGGCTTCAGTCCTGCCTCACTCCAGAGGCCCGGTATCAGGGCATCAGAGGTACAATCCTACCAATCCTAGACTATGGAATTGTGATCTACAGTGCAGCCTCTGACACCAGCCTACACAGTCCACACCACCCTAAACAAAGCCTGCAGACTTGTCTTAGATGCTGATTGCCTTATGCATACTTGTGATCTGTACATTAGAACAAAATGGCTTTCTCTCAAGGACCATATCTGACTCCACTCCTGCCTCCTGGGGATGAAAGCCCTGCTTGGACTTGCACCACCTTCTTTACAGGCTTTATTCTGCCCTGCCCCTTCTGAACATGTTATGAGAAGTGTTACAAAACACATGCCTGTGGTGCCATTCAGAAGAAATGCCCTTGGGAGTTGTGCCTTTGCAGTCAGGACACCCACCTGGCTAAATGAGCTCCCTTAAGCCATCGCAAGCCTCGCCAGCATTAGTCACCTCAAATCTGAACTTTGGAATTCTGCTCTACCTACCCCCCAGGGCATTACCTGTGTACACTACTAGACTGTATCTATATATACTCTGTTGAAGCGGCCGCCACACTCTCTTACTTATTGCCCAATACACATTCACTGAGCTGTTTCTCCTTTGGCATCCTCCTGCCTATGACAAGGCTACTTAGCTGCTATTTATGAGTACCTAACTGAACTGTTAGCCTCTTATTTTTACTGCCAGTGTTTTATTCCTTATGTACTCTGTGTTAAGACTGTACTTTACAATTTGCCGCTGTCTTTAATACTCAATTTCTTGTATTATATTAGTTTGTTAATGTGTTACTAATATGTTTATGACAATGCCTGTTAGCTGCATTTGCTAGTCCCAACTCGTATAAATGTTCCCCTCCTTTGATTGACGAGGACCCTCTGTAAATGAGCTCATGGCTCAAAGGTTTGTAATTCCGATTCTTTAATAAATAAATAAATTCCATCCCATTTCAGCTCCTGGTAATTAATCATTTTATCTTCTCCTACTAATTTGTTGAGCTCTTTCTCTGTATCAGACCCCAACCATGCCTGCTTTTGGCTCTCCATTTTTTTTGGAGTTCCTCCCTATTGGCCATTTCTCACTATCTAGTCTGCAATCCACAATGGGACTTCCAGGCCATTCATTCTCAGACTTCATCCCTCCTATACCCTACCTGCCTTCATACTTAGCATTTACTCCTGGTACTGCATACCTTCACTGTCGGCTGCAGGCTGCACTCGGCTGTTCTCATCTCACTCATGTAAAAATCCACTCCTAATTTGGCTTATCAATGGAACTGGTTGGCATGCAGTCCTGTGGTTTCTACTTGCAATCTCCTCCTCCGGACCCATGTTGGGTCTCCTTCGCTCAATCCAACCTCTCTGTAGGTCTACTCATTCACATCGTCTAATCGAGCATACCCCTCAGATGGGTTCTATGCTACCTCTACTCTACCTGCTCTCAATTTGTAGACATGCCTTCTGTGTCCATTGCTCCATGGCTCAGGGCTAGCCTGTAGCGGATGGTCTTACTCTGCACCTATGAAGTCCGCATCTAGAGCATGCGAATCTCAGAGTGGGGTCCTTCTCCCTGGCCCATAGTGAGGATGTCTTCGCTCCAGGTGGACCTTCAGTTGTCCCTCATTTGAGCAACCCCTCTTGATGTAGAATTTTTGACTTCAAGCTGTGAGGGGTGGGCCTCTTTGGCTGCCCGAGTGAGTTCGGAGGCACCCTCTATGCTATTCTCCATCAAGACCTCCTCTGGATCACTTGGTCTGTTTCATAGGCTCATGTAGGCTGGCTGAGTGCCTCAGCGGTCTTTTCTCTCCTCCTCCTCCTCTGCATTTGGGTGTCTAGTTGCAGAGACATCGTTCACAACCCTCAACAGCATTCCTGTTTGAAGGATAGAGTGAGAGCTTCATCTAAATTGGAATCTTTTCCTCTTCCCTTAATATCGACTCTAAATTGTAGTAGCTGAGCCGTCACTAACCAAAACATCCTTCAGCCTGAAGGGAAGGCGACCTAGGCCTTGGATCCTCAGAGGTTTCCTCCTCAAAGGGAATTTTTCCTCTCCTTCGTTCCGATGGTCATAATATTAGTCAGGGTTAGTGCTTTTCATACGTTCTGTAGTTAGGTTCTGCTGTTGGATGGAGTCAGATGCTGGCCCCAGCTGTTCCCTCTCTCCTTAGGAAGTCCACCCTTCTGCATCTTGTCAGATTTCCTTTCATTGTCCTCATCGTATCTTTTTCTTCTCCTGTCCTTCCCATCTATGTCACATTACTTTCCGGTCTCGATAAATTCTGATTTCTCACCTCTTTGATGCTTGACACCCTTTTGGGTATTCTTTTTGGGCCTCTTCCTAAGCTACCTTTAGCCAAGGGAATCATTTCCATGGCACCTATGGGGTAGAACTCTCATCCAGGGTTCCTCGCTTTTATACCCCTGAAGGGTGGTATATCCCATGGATAGAGAGGTGAACAGCCACAATGTATCTAAGTCACACAAGCAAACATCATATCAAGTTGCGTAAGCACACTGAATGGTAAGGCTATGCCTGTTGTTCAATGGGCAGAGCAACAATGTCACTCCCCCATCAGGCCTTAAAAGGCCACTCCTCCTGGACAGTTCCAGGATTCATTTCATCTTTGCCCCACCATCCTCCCCTCCTCCTCCAGTGGCATGACTCTCTTTTCCATGGGCTTCTTCCTAAGCTACCTTTAGCCAAGGGAATCATTCCTATGGTACATATAAGGGTAGAACCCTCCTCTAGGGTTCCTATCCATCGTACCCCTGTAGGGTGGTATATCCCATGGATAGAGAGGCGAACAGCCACAATGTATCTAAGTCACACATGCATACATCATATCACGTTGCATAAGCACATTGAAATTATTTTTTTTGTTTTTTTGAAAGTATCCTAATACTACATTTGAGCCATCTGGGTTTGGGTTTTTTGTATGCATTCTTTCCTAGTGGGTACCCATTTATCCTGTAGATATAATATTTTTTCCTTAAGGATTCCCCACATTTGAGCTGTATTCTTCCCTTCGAATAATTTCTCCCATTGCCACTGACGAAGTTCCCTTTCCATGCTATCATAATCTGCCTTATTGTAATTTTTGATTGTCTGTGTTTTAGAGGTATTTTTAATGATGTTGTGGACAAATACCTGCATCATACCATGATCACTTTTCCAAGAGGTTGGATGACCCTGCACTTTATTACCCTGTTTTTGATGTTGGTTAAAACCAAGTCCAGTAGGTTACTACCCCTAATGGGTTCTGAAGCCAACTGATCAAAGTCACATTCATCAATTGTTTCCATTAGCTCAGTGGCTACTTGACCAGTAGCTGTGTTATTTATCCAATTAATACTGTTGATGTTAAAATCCCCCAAAAGAATAATATCGTTTTTGTTCATGCACCTGGTTTCTATGATCTCTTAATAGTTTATCACTATACTCATGACTACTACCAGGAGGTCTATAACAGGTTTCAAGGGTGAGTGGTCTTTGCTTGCCCTGAATTTCAATCCAGAGACTCTCTATGTTTAAACCTTCTTCTTCTAGGATGAATGGTAGCATTCTACTATTTAACTTGTCTGTGACATATATTGCCACCCCTCCACCTCTGCGATCTGTGCGGTTTAATTTGTACAAGGAGAGGCCATCTATTTGATGACCCCAAGTGTCCGAATCGTTCCACCATCTTTCAGTTATCAATATTGTGTCATAGTTGTGCTTATTTATTTCAATCAATAATTCATCCATTTTGTTATTTAAACTTCTGGCATTAAGTGACAGAATACAAAGTTTTGTACTACCAGTCATGTGATATTGTTGATTGTGCTGCGTAGTTAGTGTTATTGAATTGAGATGAGTATTTTGTATCACCTCCCCCCCAGTATTCAGTTTAAATTCAACTGTATTGCCCAAGACTGCAGGCCCCTTTCTGTTTAAGCATATTCCATCTCTGTTATATAAATCATTACGTCCTGTGAATGTATTTGGTGCCTCACAAATTTAAACCTTTCTTTGTAGCATAAGTACAAAGCCAGTTGTTGTGCCAATATAATTCCCTTTGTATTATTCTACTATCTCCAGGTTTTGGTAGAATTTCAGAGAAGATCGCAGCACACTTGGTACTGTACTTTTAAGCAAGTTACCAATGTCCCTCGTATCTTAGACTATTGAACACTGGTGTTCTGCCTATGTCATTGGTTCCGGCATCTATAACAACTAATGGGCAGCATTGAGTACTTACTAATTTACTTATGCCCTGTTTGATGTGCCCCTTACGAGTTCCTGGCAAACAGGACATCTGTATTTATTTAGTTTTTGTTGACGGGGAAGGAGGACTACACAATTGTTTGCCTATTTTCAGCCTCGTCTGGAGGGGAGAGGGATAGAGATGGATGCCAACTGAAACTGAACCAGATTTTCAGCTGTTGGTGGCATTTTTGGTGAATGTTCTCTCTGTCCATATTACATATTGTGAAGTCTGTGTACTTTAATCTAGAATCTCCTATAACTAGCACTTGATTTTTTATAGTTTTTACTGTTACCATGGTCTCCATTACTAGAGTTCTTCAACTCATTATTTCCTGTAGTTGGTGTATGAGTCTTATGAACTGAGAGGGGCATATGATTTACTTTCAAATCAATAAGCCCTTCCATATCTCCTTGTGGTTGACGAGGGCCTTTTTCTTACCCCTGTAAATTAGTGCCATGTACATCCTCTAGAAGGTCGTATCTATTAGATAAAGTCACTGTCTCTAGCAGTAATAAAGTGTTTTTACCCCTTTTTTTCCTATTTGAATAGATTGCACATCATTCATTGTTATATAGCTCTGCCTCTCCTGTATGTTTTCTTTCCCCCCATGGGGATAGCATGATCATCAGCTAAATCGGTATTCACTAAGCTATTCTCAACATTGTTTAATTTCAAAGTCATTCCATCCTGTGAATGTCCCAACTTATCCAGACAAGAGCCTAAATTGGATAGTTGCTGCATCAAAGACTCCTTAAGTTTACATTTATCACATACAATTTTTTCTTTGACTATTTGGTTCATAATCATCAGGTACATGTTACATTTAATGCACTTAAGTCTGATCTCTCCATCAATGGTGACAACTGTATCAGCCATTCTGGTTAGTTAGTGATGTTCTCAAATGGATAACCCTAGTTTCTTATCAGTTGCTGGCTGTCCCAAATGGACAAATTTAAAGACCCTTAAGCGTAATGACTCCCCAAACAGGAGCTCTCCAGTCTGTATGTATATGTACTGTGTCACTCTTTGATGATTTTATCTATTGGGCACTAACCCCACTATCCACAGTCACCCCTGGCACAAGCCAATGTCATGTGTCTAAGTTTGTGTCCTATACCCTTGTCTTGTGTTATCAAGACAAGAACACACTGGTCATTCAATTTACATACCCACAGGGTACCAGGTCGCCGTCCTGCCCTTCCCACGGGACATGTCTGATACGCACTTGTGTCAGTATGCTCAAGCTCGCTCCGCTCACTAAGAGGGGAAAATACATATCACATGACCTGGAAGTGTAACTCCCGAGGTCAAGCTATGTCCATGCACCAACTTAGTTTTAAAAATACACTTAAAAGTTAATAGTTCTCAGGAATAAAAGGGCTGCCTACCCAAACTTAGACTGTCTTGGGACAAGTTATTTTTAATCTGCCTCACAGAATTTGTAGTTCGTAGTAATGCTCCTACAAACTACACTTCTCACCACTTCCTGGGCCACCTCCTCTAACATTCTTGTTCCATCCCCCACAATCACCCAAAGCAAAGAATACAAATGTAAATGTAACAACTGTTAGCTATCACTGTCTCACAGCTTTTGGCTGTCTCACAGCACTATACAGCTTTCAATAAATGCCCTGCTGGCTAAGGGGCGAGAAATATACATCACGTGACCCAGAAGTGTAGCTCTTGAGCTCACGCTATGTCCATGCACCAATTTAGTTTTTAAAACACATTTAAAGTTAATAGTTCCCCTTGGGAATAAAAGGGATGCCTGCCCAAACTTGGACTCTCTTGGGACTAGTTATTTTTAATCTGCCTCACACAATTTGTAGTTTGTAGTAACACTCCTACGAACTACACTTCACACCACTTCTTGGGTCACCTCCTGTAACCTTCTTGGTCTGTCCCCCACAATTGCCCAAAGCACACAATAAAAATGTGAATATGACAACTGTTAGCTATCACTGTCTCACAGCTTTTGGCTGTCCTACAGCACTATACAGCTTTCAATAAATGCCCCACTCACTATGGGGTGAGAAATATATATGTCACGTGACCCGGAAGTGTAGCTCCCGAGATCATGCTATGTCCGTACACCAATTTAGTTTTTAAAACACACTTAAAAGTTAATAGTTCCTGTCAGAAATAAAAGGGATGCCTGCCCAAACTTGGACTGCCTTGGGATTAGTTATTTTTAATCTGCCTTGTAGAATTTGTAGTTCGTAGTAACACTCCTATGAACTATACTTTCCATCACTTCCTGGGTCACCCCTATAACCTTCTTAGTCCATCCCCCACAACCGCCCAAAGCACACAATAAAAATGTAAAAGTAACAACTGTTACCTGCTATCACTGTCTCACAGCTTTTGGCTGTCCCACAGCAGTTAGTATACAACTTTCAATAAACAGCTTCCTGGTCTGGTGAGTCCATCAGCTGACGGTCCATGGCCATGTGAGCTACTTCACCAGTGTCATCCTGCTTAATGTCCTCCTCTGTTGTTATGTTATCAATGAAAATGAGACCTAATGTAGCAGTCCAGCAGTGAGCAATTGTGTTCTCACTCAAACTGCCCTAGGTTTCACCGGATCCATGACAGTCGGTTGACAAATTCGTTGTCGACCGACATTACAGTGACACCTTTATGTCGACCACATTTGCGGTCGGCATAAAGCTTGTCACTTTGGACTGTGTTTTTTTTGGGGGGCTTTGCCCATCGAACTCCCATGTGGGGGCTCTGTCCCCATAACTAAAGTAATCAACTACGAGCTGCAGTAGATTCGAAGAGTGGGTGCAGGACCCCCAGAATGCACTGTTGGGTTCCCACACCGACACTACAGCGACCTGTCGCTGTTATCGCTGTAGTATCAGTCACGGTAAAATTGTCACCATAGTGATGGCATATGGGTTTCATCTGCCAACTGTGCCATGATTTACAGATTGAGGGATTTGAGGAAATCTGTAACCTGTGTGCTGGTATCTGCAGCAACCCAATCACTAAGGATCCTCTTCTGGTACAGCTTCTTGAGCATTGCTGTGATACCCCTGTCCAGAGGCTGAATGTGACAGGTTGTGTTCTTTGGCAAAAACAGTCTTTGTCTTACCATCTCTCAATTACAATTCAGCCTCAGGGGGATGTGCTGGATATTGGTCCACGTGGAGCAGTGCTTTTGGTGGCAGTTTGCTTTTTCTCAACAATTCTCACATTGAAGGGATAAATTTCTCAAAAGAAAAAAAAACAGCTTTGGAGATCTCAGCAGTCATCCACATGTTGCAACTCTTGCTATGCCAGACATATAGGGATGTCAAGTTAACATGGTGAAAGCACCTGGGGGGGTAAATTTACAGATACAGAGGGGTTTGATTTTGTGGGTCCTGGTGGCATTTACAAAGAAAAGAAAGGTGACATGGATTTTAATCACCTTGAAACCCTTACTTGCATTCACCTCTGAGTGGTTGGCAAGTGTGACATCGATGAGGAACCACCAGAACAGACCCATCTCATCAGTATTGTAGGTCTGCTCTCTTAGGTATCCCCCATTAATAAGAATCTGCTTCAATTTGGGAAGGAACTCCATGGCAGCAGTATCATCACAGGAGCATTGCTTACCCATAATACAGACCCAAAGAATGCCATGCCACTGCTGGAAGGGCCAGAAATAAAAAGTATGTACTCACTGTAATTCTTGATCTTCCAGAATATCTTCACCATTCAATGCTGGTGGGTCTGTGCTGGAGGTGCTAGGACCCTGCAAGAGCGTAAAGCTTTAAGATATTTGGAGTGGGGAGCTGACGTCAGTGATGGTGCCATCCATGAGGCAGACATATAACGTGGCACTCATGAACTGGCTAGTAACTGACACTGGCTCCTCCCTCTCAGTTCTGTCTACCTAGTAGAGGAAAAAAGGGTAAGAAGATAGAAAGGATGGAGCAAAGGAGCTCAAGGGATAGCGAAAAGGATATAGGATATAAACCAAACAACCCAACTAGAAGAGATAATAGAAGAAATTCTGGGCAGAGGTACTTCGGGATGGCCAAGGATGACCAGGACAACTTGGCAGGCCAAGAAAGGAGAGAAAGAAGGATAGTGACAGAGAGAAAGAGAGCGAGATAGAGAGACATATAAGGGTGCCCTGCCCTTGGTCAGGAAGAGGTGTGTCAGAAGAAGCGGCCAGCTGTCGTGCCAACTGGAAAAGTGACTGACATTGCCTGAGGTTCTACTTAAACAAGGAGCCGTCTCTGGGAAACTGAGGGACCAGCCCAGAAAGGGTTGCAAGGAAAGGAGTACTTCTCTGGCTGTGCAAAACTGGAAGAAACATGAGCCCTGGGGAAAATTAGCTAATCTAATTGTCCCTCTGAGGAAGAAAGACGTACAGGGTTAAGGCTGAGAATCCCATATGACCAAGGAGTAATATGGGAGGGGCAGCCTTTGAGTTCAAAGGTCTGAGGGCTAAGCTAGGGCTCAGGTCATTAAGAGTACTCCAGTTGCTGTGAAAGAGAAACCAGGAGGAGAAGATACTCCTAAGAAACTGGCCAGGGACAGGGGCCCTCACAAGAGCATAGCAGAGCAAGGAATCCAAAGGACTCTGATCTCTCAAAATGAGACTGTGGAAGAATCCCAAGGGAATCAGGAGAGAGGAAGTGCAGCAGGTTATAATAAAATAATAGCTGTACAGGGAGGGGAAAAGTCTGGAGGAAGATGGACTATTATTTAAGAGGCTAGCCGCTCACATAGGCGAGCTGTCATGATAAGCTGTGTCCCTTAAGGGGACAGAAAAAATAAGCCAACAGCAAAAACATAGATACCCTTCCACTAAGGAACTGGCGGTGGGGAAGGCTAATACAGCCTAAATAAGAAGGCAACTCTCCCCTTCTCTTGCTCTCTCTCTCTCGGAAAGAAAAACTGTGTTTTGTTTTTGTTGGAAAAGGGCGAAGGATTGAAAGAGATCCTCTAACACAGGCATGAATATAGAAACATTATCTATATATCCACACCTATAAACTTTCCTGTGGTTTTTGTTTGTTTTTAAAGAGGCACCAATAGTGCTGAAGAAGAAATGGCAAGTTACCCAAGGCAGAGATGCCTTCCCATTACAAAATCTAATGGCTAAGCAAGAGACCAAACAACAAGAGTTTTGTTTTGCTTTTTTTAGTGTTTCTTTTTGTTTTTTTTGTTTTTTTTGAGGAGGTCCACTAAGTTAGGAAAACAGAACAAGTCCCCTCAGGAGTTTGCCCCTAGGAAGTGTACTCCCTAACCCTTTTTTTTTTTGCAAAATAGGGGGAAGGCAGAAGAAGGGAGGTGACATTGTCCAGAAGCCTGGCCATAGTGGGAGATGGTGGGTGGGTAGCAGTGATGAATAGTGAAGATATTCTGGAAGATCAAGAATTACAGTGAGTACGTAATTTTCATATCTTCCAAGAATCAATCTTCACCATTCTTCACTGGTAGGTCCAAGTGCCAAGCCACCACCATAAGGTGGTGATGGCAAACCACAAAGGAAATGGTTGTTCCCTTAACCTTCTGTAGGGAGACAAAGAGAGAGGCAGGGGCCTCTTGTGTCTGTTGAGGCCCGAGACTGGTCAGGGGCAGGCGGAGGCTCCCATTGACTGGGAGCAGGAAGACACCACTGAAATTCACACCTCACCCTGCAGGAAAAGAAATGGGCCCCCTGGAATCATAAGGCAATCACCCTACACCGGGTCAAGGGTGACAACCTAGATAGGCAAAGCCATGGCATCTGTCTGATGCTAACCACAGTATCCATTAATCTGGAAGCTACTTTGTTGGCATTGTAGGACACCCTTGACTGGTGTCTTGCTAGCTCCAGACCCTGTGTGGAAAGGAGAATGGCCTGCCTGGTTGCCTCACAGTCAGGCATGGATGCAAGGAGCTGTCCCAGCATTGCCCACAGGTGCCTACCATAGGTAGCCTGAAGAGCCTAGTGTGCAGCAATGTACAACACAGTGCACGCCATGGAGAAAAATCTTCTACCCCAGTGGTCAAACTCAGCCGAGTCTGACTCAGGGGAATGGTCATGCCATGGGAGATGATGCCTAGAAGGGATGTACAGGAGCTGGACACCAGAAGTGGGGTGTGGTATGGCTTCTGGCAATCCACTGGGTGTGTAATACCTGTGCTGGCAGTCTCTAGGGGATGGAAAGGGAGCAGAGGGGACCGAGCCAGACATTCTGCGATGCCTCTGTAAATAGCTGGGGCCACAGAGGTATGACAGTAGTGTCAGAACTGTACTCCCCAGGGAAGGATAGTGTCATTTGAGCAGGACTACGTCCAGCAAAGTTGGAGATGTGCAACTCCATCATCCTCAAAAGAACGCGCTGATAACTGTTGTAATCAGCATCGGAGGTGAAGTGGACAGAAGTAGCCTCCTTCTCAGTGGAGGATGACGAGGATGAAGAGGAGCTGGACTTAGGGGGACGCAGTGCTTGGGGTGCAGGCCGGAAGATGGCCTCATCCATAGGTAGAGAGTGAAAGCACTTGCTCTGGCCCTGAACTGTTCCAATGTCATGGGCCCCATAGAGCCAGAGAAACCTGAGGAAGTGGGTGGAGGAGGCAAAGTTAAAGTTATATTTGCTGTTAAAATTCTATTTTAGCAATGATTGTACAAACTGGAATTACTGAATGTACTGTGGATGCTATACCCTGCCCCTTCTTAATAAAATGTTATTTGCCCTGCATGGTCTGGGTTCTAGCTATATAAAACATCTCTTAGAATTATATAATCTGGGCTGCCATCTCTGCTCCATGGAGGTGAATATGCTCTCCATTCATAGATCCCATTTAAGGTGGCCAGGAGATTTTCTCTATTGCAGGTCCATTTATTTGGAATACCTTGCCCATCAGTCCACAGAGTGGAACTGGATGTTTCAGTAGATTGGTAGTGAGTTAAGCAGCCTTCCACCTTTAAGACACTGGTTCAAATGCAGCACAGGTTGTAGTAACCAAGCATCACTATCACCTGTGGGCTGTTCGTTAGCCTGTGTGAAATGAGCTGTGGTGGTCTCAATCCAGCTCCCAGTGGGCAGGTGTCCACATCATGAAATTACCAATGCAACTGGCACCAACAGGTACCCTCATCGACAGTTTGACATGAGTGCACAAGGACAGTATGGGCTTGGAGTCTAAATTACCCTCTCACCTACGTGGTGGTCCCTCCAAGGCAGGCTTGAGACACACTGGCAGAGCAGTGTGGGGGAAGCTTACACTGTGATCACCCATGCTACACTTGTCCTTTGGCTAGCAAAATAATTTAGATTCCAGTGCTATCAATCCAGCACCTTTCACAAGCACTAAAATCACACACAGGAAAAAAGTGTTAACAAAACTCTGCGGAGCTCTCCCTTGGTAGAGGTGTTTAAGAAGGGGCATAAATTCCATCTTTTCAAACAAGCCCTTAATGATAACAAGGCTGTAAGAGCTTCAGGAGACAATCATTCTTCTAGTTGATTTGTGATATACAATAGGATTTTACCACCCCTCACTTTTCTATTATTGTATGCTAAATTATTTGTTTTATTTTGTCAATGTTTTGCTGTTTGTCTATATGTCCGTCTATCTGTATGTCTGCCTGTTTGTCTGTTTGTTTGGATTGTACATCATTCAGTGCTTTTGTGACTGGGTGCTATATAAATAATTTGCCTTGCCTTGTTTACTGAACTGTTTCTTGTCAAATGTCCATTTTAGTAATCAATTATGTCCTCAAGACTTAGTGTCCCTTTTTGCCTTGTTAATATTGGAAATTGTGAACTTTTTTTAATGCTTTGTATGAATTTCAATTCTTTTTTTGAGTTGCTACAAAACTAATTCAATTTAAAGGAATGGCTTACGTTTATTATAAATCATGAAATCATTTTCAGCCAATCAGGATTGTTTGTTTCTAAATATTTTAGACAAACTTATAGCAATAACTGGGTCTTTCATGCAATCAGTTATAAAATTCGGAAGTTCTAAGTAAGCATTAATACCCTCCAGGGTGGGCAGTATTGTGCTATACCGGACTGCCCAGGGGTGTAACGAGGCCCGACGCCGCAGGCCCCTGGAAGGTCTGGTATAGCACAATACCGCCACCCTGGAGGGTATTATTGTGCTTAGAAAATGGGCACTGTAAAAAAAATCGTTTTATATAAATATAATAAAAAAATTAGTTTAAAATAACTTTTAGATTAAAATAGTTCCTCCGCCTATATGAGCTGATTGTGATCTGGCTGTCATAGTTACCTTCTTCTACACAGTCACACATACAGGCAAAGATCGTGTGGCACACTTTTTTAGTTTTAAAATGATGACTGCACCCAATTGTTCCAGTTTCTTTTTTTAATGTGCTTGTAAAAAGTAATGATTTGAGCTGAGCCCAAGTGAGAGAGATCGCTATCTCCGCTACCACTGCCTTATTTGGGAGAAGCCTTCCCAAAGTAACAGGCAACACAGTCTGATGTTCAGTGTAATTTGTGGTTGTTGTGTGAAGCATTGGGGAATTGGGAGCAACTGGAGTTAGGTACTGTTTTCTTTTTTTTATTTTACTCAGTCACCACATTGACTGCAACGGGAGTAGGAGGCGGTCGCTTGAAAAGATTAAATGATTTGAGCACCAGTGAGAGGGAATGTTATCTCCGCTACCAGAGGAGCATCAGTTTTGGAGAGTAACAGACAACACCAAGATATCCGGTGCAATTTGAGGTTGTTGGGGGGTACTCAATATATGGATTTTCTTAGCCCATCTCAACACAGCAGCATTTCTTTAGTACCTCAGAAAACAAAAAAATCAGTTTGTTTTTGCTCCGTTGCATGCGGTATAATTCTCGTGCTTAGATTCCTTGCTTCAGCACAAGGTGAGGCTGTGATGTACAGAGTTTTGGCTGTGCAGGCAAGGAGAAAGGCGACATCATGGTTGCAGAAAATGAAGTTTTTTTTTAATTTGATATAAAAAGCAGCAGGGGTACTGATTACAATTAAACTTTTCTATGGAGAATGTGTTGTGGACTGGTGTGGGGTGTCAGCTCTCGGCAAGTGAGAGAAAAAAATGGTGGATATTTTGAATAGGAAATGAGGGGATGTGGCCAATTGGAGAGCTGGCTGGGCACAAACATTCTGGTGATCGGGCTGGCTGGGCTGGTACTTTTAATAGGTGGGCATCATTGTTGTCTGATAGGTGCCCACCTAGAGAAGTGCCTCAGCCAACCAGAAAACAAAATCTTTGTAGTTATAACTCTGTTTCTATACATAAATTGAACTATAATAATATAGCCCTTAGTAATGAGCATTCACTAAATATCCTGCTAGTCAATGCACGTAGCCTGTCCAATAAGTTGGATGAATTAAAATACATCCTAAAGAGAGATAATATTGCAATCTGTGGAGTAACGGAAACATGGTTCACTGGGGATGAATGGGACACTGAAATCCCGGGATATTCTCAGTTTTGTAAGAATAGAGTTAATACTAGAGGAGGTGGAGTTGGACTGTATATTTCAAATCATTATATATCCCATGATATTACTCCAGATTATATCTTAAGTAGTAAAATAGAAGCAAGCTGGGCCCAGATTAATCTACAAAACAACCCACTAGTTATAGGCCTTTGTTATAGACCCAAACCTAAGCTTGACCGAAAATAAAGAACTATTAACAGCACTACAAAAAATGGAAACTGTCCATAATTATATTTTAATGGGTGACTTTAATGTCCCCAGAATAGATTGGTCGATACTTGAAGGCCATGGACAGATTAAATCTTCTTCCATTGAATTGACCATTAACTAAAACCTTTCCCAAATAGTAAATAAGAGTACAAGAGACAATAATATACTCAATCTCATTTTGACAGACATAGAGGAAAAAAATCTCTGCTCCAACCATTGATAAACCACTAGGAGACAGTGATCACAAAACGGTAAAAATGAATATTAATATAAGTACTGATATAATTAACGGCATAACAATTATTAAGGTCTTCGCAAATGCAAATTATAATAAAATAAATGAACACTTATTCAGTTGGGACAGGGAATTAGAATTTCAAGGCCTCAAGTTAAACCAAATCTGGGAACACTTATAGTATCAGATTAAACACTGTATGGACACATGGGTCCCTAATAGACAAAAATATAATAAAGGCCTGAGACCACCGATATGGTGGAATCAACCAAAAAATGAAATATTATACTAAATACAAAAAAATATCCCACAGTATCCAATTGGAATTTATATAAAGGAAAAACAAAAACAATAAAAAACAGAATAAGAAAAGCTAATAAGGAATTTGAACTAAAATTAGTAGTTAAAACTACTGACAATCACAAATCTTTTTATAGCTATATTGGCTCATTAAGAGGTAAGACTTCTACAGTCGGCCCAATTAAAACTACAGAAGGGAAAATAAGTAATGAAACAGAAATGGCAGCTGAATTTAACAAATCCTTTACAATCATATTCATTCCCCAAGATACTATTGTGAATTACACATCTCATGCACAGGATAATCAACACTTATCAATCACTATAGAGGAGGTAAACAAATTACTACAAAATCTTAAAATTCATTCTTCCCCAGGCCCAGATAATGTACACCCCAGATTTCTCAAAGAAACACTTAATGTCATAAGTGGCCCACTAGCTTATTTGTTTAACGCCTCCTTAAACCAAGGAGAAACCATCAAATCATGGAATGAGGCATATGTTACTCCAATATAATAACTGGTCAGCAATTTCTCTCAATGTACTGACCAGGCTGATATTTTCCATAACAACTGGCTGGTTGTTATGACATTCACGAGCCATGCCAATCAAACTATGCTGCTGCCTCATTGTCCAACGTTCTGTGTGTGGGCGGGCCAAACAGTCTCACAAACATGGCAACTCCATCTCTCACTTATGGAGCTGCCACCACAGTACCCTCACATTCGCATTTTTTTAATTGATTTTACTTATTTTATACTACCTGGTTAATCCTGCTATTTGATTTTCCATTTCAAACTCTATCTGGCTGATCCCGCCCTTCTTCCGCTTCAGAACGGCAATGCGCCGTCACACACAGCGTCAGCCCAATCAGAACGGCTCTCATCAAATGTAAGTGAAAAAAAAATAACAAAACAAAGGACAAAAAGTTATAAATAAATAATGAGAGGTACAGTGTGTGTGTGTGTGCGTGTGCTCGCACACTGACTCTGAAGGTTACAGAAACTGGGCTGGAGAAAAATTGCTGGCTCGTTATCATAAAAATTAAAAGATGGGGAGGGTGTGCATATGAGAACTTAATGCACACCCTCGTTGTGGGATGCTTTGATAAACCCCTCAGGCTTTGCCCTTGGGGTTTATGTAGCATCCCACAAATCGGGTGTGCATTACATTCTCATATCAAACCCTTCCCCATCCATTATTCTCTATATATAAATCAGGTAGTAAAAAATCTGTAACAAATTATAGACCTATCAGTTTTACATCTGTTATTGGCAAAACATTTGAGAGATTATTACTAGCTAGAATTGAAGTTCATATTTCAAGTAATAATCTACAGGACCTCACTCAGCATGATTTTTGCCAGGGAAGATCTTGTTTAACCAACCTGTTGCACTTTTTCGAAAATGTTAGTGCATCCCTGGATCAGGGACTTTCTGTGGACATAATCTTTCTTGATTTTTCTAAAGCGTTTGACAAGGTTTCACATCAAGCTTTAATAAACCATGGCCCAGATATTCAAAAGGGTTGCGCATGGAGCAACAGTGTTGTGCCATGCGCAACCCACTGATGCGCCCCAGCGCGATATTCAAAGGGGAATTACGCCTGGCACAAATCCCGATGCATCAGAGCACATCAGTAATGTATGCAGGCGCAGGTAGGAGGGGCGTGCCATGCATACTCTGCACTTCCCGATATTCAGCCCAGGATGTGCTGAGCCATGCATGTGCAACCCCTACTTGCGCCACAAAAAGTTGATCCAAAAAAAAAAGGAGCAACGGCCGGCCTCCCACAGGTGAGCTGCCGTATTGCAGGGCACAACACGGCAGCTGCCACCTGTGAGTGGCCACCTGAGCTCTGTCTGCACCTCCGTGGATCCATTTACATATCTGCAATGTGTAGTATGGTATGGGCTGCATGCCCATTGGCTCACGGTGTGGACCAATGGGCGTACACCCTACCAGCCAGTGTCGGTGATTGGGCGGCAAGCGGGTGGGGTGCTGCCGCCCACGTGACTGGGGAGGGAGTGGTGGTGGGGATCAGTGGACGGGTGCAGAGGGGGGGTCCGCTGGACCACCAGGGATATAGGAAGTTTAATAATTTTACGTAAGCCCGCGATCAGGCTGACAGCAGTCCACTGGACCACCAGGGAAAAGGGAATCTTTATTATTTTACTTAAGCCCGCGATCGGGCTGACAGTGGTCCACTGGACCACCAGAGAAAAGGGAATCTTTATTATTTTACTTAAGCCTGCGATTGGGCTGACAGCGTTCCACTGGACCACCAGGGAAGAGGGAATCTTTATTATTTTACTTAAGCCCGCCATCGGGCTGACAATGGTCCACTGGACCACCAGGGAAAAGGGAATCTTTATTATTTTACTTAAGCCCGCGATCGGGCTGACAGCGGTCCACTGGACCACCAGGGAAAAGGGAATCTTTATTATTTTACTTAAGCCTGCGATTGGGCTGACAGCATTCCACTGGACCACCAGGGAAGAGGGAATCTTTATTATTTTACTTAAGCCCACCATCGGGCTGACAGCGGTCCACTGGACCACCAGAGAAAAGGGAATCTTTATTATTTTACTTAAGCCCGCGATCGGGCTGACAGCGGTCCACTGGACCACCAGGGAAAAGGGAATCTTTATTATTTTACTTAAGCCTGTGATCGGGCTAACAGCAGTCCACTGGACCACCAGGGAAAAGGGAATCTTTATTATTTACTTAAGCCCACGATCGGGCTGACAGCGGTCCACTGGACCACCAGGGAAAAGGGAATCTTTATAATTTTACTTAAGCCCACGATCAGGCTGACAGTGGTCCACTGGACCACCAGGGATATTGGATATGTTATTGTTTGTCAAATGCCCGCGATCAGGCTGTGGGGCACATTGCCATGCTGCAGGGGGCATCGGTCCCCGACGGCTGCTGCCTGGCAGGGCGCCAGGCACAAGTCACCGGGGATGGGTGCACCTGCATGCAAATGGGGCCATTATGACATGCAGATGGCCCCATTTGCACCGCATACATTATGGCCCCATTCGCAAGTGCACTTTGGAATATCGCAGTTGTTGTGCCTAGCGCAATGGAACTTGCGCTAGCATATCCCCCTGCTCCACTCTGGCCACTTGCGCTGGTGCAGTGCCACTGCGTCATGTCCACTGTGGGTGGCCAGGGTGCGATATTCAACGATGCTGAGCCACGGCGCAGCTCTGTTGAATATCGCCCAGTCAACGCCCCTGCACAGCCAAGTTGCACTGCGCCCAGGCTCGCGCCACAGCCCGGTGCAGTTTGAATATCTGGGCCCATATGTACAAGTTTAAGTCTCCTCCAAATATTATTAAATGGGTTGCATCTTGGTTATGTAATAGACGCCAAAGAGTGGTAATCAGAGGACACCACTCAGAATGGAGAGAAGTTAGTAGCGGGGTACCACAGGGATCTGTTCTCGGCCCTGTTCTTTTTAATATATTGGTATCAACAATGCAACCATCTAGTAATATCTGGATGGCTAAGTACGCAGATGACTACAAACTGGGATGTATAGTTAATAATGTACGAGCAGCAAATAATTTTCAGATGGAATTAAATAAGATGAGTGTTCGGGCTATTGATACTAAAATGTTCTTTAATGAACAAAAATGCAAAATAATGCATCTGGGTCACAATAATCTGAAATTTAATTATAAATTAAATAATGTTCAACTTATTAAAACAACAAATGAAAAAGATCTGGGATTTCTTGTGAATAATAAATTGACCTTTGACAACCATACTTTATTAAAGGTTAAAAAATGCCAAAGAATAGTGGGTTGTATTTTTAAACACATAAAAAGTAGAGATTCGAGAGTTATTTTCCCCATTTATACAAGCTTAGTAAAATCACAACTGGACTATTGCTCTCCCTTTTGCGCACCAGTTACAATTAAAGGAAAGAAGGACATGGACAATATTGAATACAATGAAAGACTAAAAGCCCTGAATCTCTATTCTATGGAATACAGACAACTTTGAGGCGATCTGTGTTTGACATATAAAGCATTTCAGGATCCTCTTCTCTTCGAAACACTGGGCTTAACAAGAAATACATCCTGCACTAATACTAGGACACATAATCTAAAATTAAAAGGCGATAACTGTAAATCTCATAAAAGAAGTCACTGGTTCACTCAAAGGATTGTGTCCCAGTGGAATGCATTACCAAGAGAAACAGTAACTAGTACCACAATGGATCTATTCGAAAACATTTGGATAGCCATGTGAGCAGTAGAAAAATATCTTATTTGGCATAAATTCCAAACCACCGTATTGGTGGCGGGCTCTATAAGGGCATTCTGCCTCCTGAGCTCGTTGTAACCTATGGAACCTACGAAAGGCTGAATTACTTTTACCCATTTTCTAAGTTCATTTAACATTGTTCATTTCCTACACAGGGGTTTGCCTTATTTTCTTATAATGTAAAACATTTAGATTTCAGGTGAATTTTCATTTCTTTTTTGCATTTTGAGTATGTCTTATGGCTATGAGTGCCTTCTCAAGTCCTTCATATGCTAGACCAGTTTAGCTTGGCTTCACAGTTCTCTCACCCACAGAACTTGAGAAGGCAATCCTAGAACCATAAAAGGTGCCGAAACTGTACACATAGTACACAAATATAGTTACTGGTAATATAATTACTGGTAACCCCCTTTAATGCACAGAGTTGACATGTGTTTAAAATGCCGTAATAACTGGCAGAACCAGTTATTCTGGCATTTAGTGTCACTAATTTGAAGCCTACCACCTCATTGGCCTTAAGTCTGTGTGTGTGGGCAGGCCGAACACCTGAACAAACATGGCTGCTCCATTTTTCCATTACAGAGCACCCACACTGATCTTTTGACCCTCACCACCATGGCAGGTAACTTTTTAAACTATTTCAGTATTTATCTGGTTGATTCTGCCTTTACAAATTAAAAAATCTATCTGGTTGATCCTGCCATTCATAGCCTTTGAGCATGGCTTCAGGAGACAGTCACTGCACTGCAAACAGAGTGAGTGACAACTGTTCCTATTGAGGTTCACACAGTAATGTAAATAATAAATAAATAAATAACAAAGGAACAGGCAGTGTGTGTGTGTGTGTGTGTGTGTGTGTGTGTGTGTGAATCTGCTCCTGCAGTTTAACCATTACTGCCCTTGCACCAGTAATTATAAAACAATGATGCCTGTGCAAGGTTTGTATTATGACAATTTTTCACACACCCTCGGTGTGTGTGAAAAATCCTCATAACACACACCTGCACAGGCATTATTCTCTATATAAAGCTCATATCCCCTTTAAAACATGCATCATTTTCACCAGTCGGTGATGTTTACATGAAATGTTTAGCCACTGGCATCGCTGACAGGTAGTAGGAGAGCAAATAAAGTGAAACATGTAAGCAACAGCACGTACCTCATCTACTTCAATCCTAAGCTGTGTTCCAGGACGGGATGTACAGCTGCTTCTGCTGCTGGCCTGAGTCACATAGCTTTCTGCTCGGCTTACTAAGTCTGCTCGCTGGCCTGTATTGATGTAAGGAAGGAGACAGTTGTTTCATTATTTTATTTCAGTTTGATAACCAAATAACTCATACAGATGCTCTAGCTTTTTTTCTTTGAAGTTGCTGGGTAAAAGAGGCAGACTGCAATTCAATTTTATTTATACAATGGCATATCTCTAAGGCTCATGGACCTTTACAGCAATAGCAAATATAAAGAAAAATACTTTAAAATATTCCCCCACTATGAAAAAAATAATTAAATTAACATAATAAGTTACTGTAGGGGTTCAGTAGATAGGATTTATTCAGCACCAAATGCTTGCATAAATAAAAAAAATTCAGTAGCTTCTTAAACATCCCTACTGAAGAGGAACTTCTAAGATATGATTGTAAGGGGCTCTAAATAACAATACTACAGGCCTAATGAAAACTTAATTTTACAGCAATCAAATTATGTCATGTATACACAGTGTCTTGACAGTTCCAGCAAAACTAGTTGGGAAATTATTTTTCTGTTCACATATTTTTTAATCTTTTTCAAACTATTAGCTACTACTTTTACTATGGCCTCACAGTAGCAGAGCTGCAGTACATTTTCCTGCATACATAAATACTCAAATAATTGAAATAGCAGTACTTATTTATTTTATTTTTATTTTATGATTGTCTCGGATAACATCCTTTGAGCTAATAAGCTCATTTATAAAGGTTCCATGTCAATAATAGCGCAACTTACAACATGGTACAAGAATAAAAACAAATGAAAAATACAAATGGTAATACACTTAGATGGTAACTTATATAACAGTGCAAATACAGGAGGCACTTACACAAGTAATTTAAAGCAGTTACGCGTGGCAAATATACAAGCAGCAGAGCACTGAAGGGAGGGCAGCAGGAAGGCAATGATTGGAGGGTGATAAGCCACCATAAAGTGGCTTTGTTAGAATAAGGTTAGAGAGTGGAGATCAGTGGGGGGGGGGTAGGAAAGCAGTGGGAAGAGGTTAGATGCAGCCATAAAGAGGCTTAGTAGAAGGGGGGATAGTGAATGGGCAGGGAGACTGAGAATGAAGGGAACATGGGTGGGGAGATGCGAAAGGAGGAGGTATAAGCAAGGGGACTAAGAAGGGAAGGGAAACATGGAGGTGGAGGAGAAGAGGTGTGAGAATTTTAAGTGCATGAGGTGTTGAGAGGCAGGGTAGTTGAAGGGTGGGGGTAGGTGCAGGGAGGCGGAAGAGTAAAGAGATAGATTAAGATTTATTACGGGACAAGTTGGAGGACAGGGAGTAGGGCAGAATAGTCAAATTTGGGTACAGAGAGAAAAGGGGAGGTGCGAGGAGTAGAGGAAGGGAAAGAGGGGGTCAATCAGAGCAGTTGCATCTCCCTACGGCATAAAGGTGCCATTTAAGCTATTTTTTAAATGTCACAAGTTTTGTGTTATTTGTGATGCTGGTCAGGAGCTCGTTGAGTCAAAGCGGGGCCTTATAGGAGAAAGATCTTTGAGCAAGTGCAGTGCAATGAAAAGGGATGTGCAAGGCGTTCCTTGCCTAACCTCAGGTCAGATGCGAATTATATGCCAGTTTGAGAAGCCTCTGAATGGATTTCAGGGTCAGACCTAGGAGGGCTTTTTTACCAAGAAGGTAGACTGAGTACTCGATCCTCCTATGTAGGTTTAGACACTTTGTTTGGGCATACAGGTCACAGATATGCGTGAGTGCACCTGCACCTAGCACCAGCCTACAGGCCTTGTTTACTGCTGTTCTAAGTCTTTTCAGCGTGTTTGTGGTTGTGCTATACACAACAAGGCCATAGTCAACAATGGAGAGAATAGAGCTGTTAACTGCTAGTGCGAGGGCTTCAACTGTCAAGTAGGAATGGTATCTATAGAGTAGGCCAATTCTTGTACTGACTATTTTTACAACATAGTCAATATGCTGTGTATAGGAAAGGGAGCTGATAAGGGAGACACCAAGGTATTTAAAGGTGTTTACTTGTTCCAGCGGTTCAAGCCTGCTGTTAAGGATTGTTAGATTGCTGGGTTTGTTCTTATTCTGGTAGTTGGAGAACAGCATCATTTTGCTTTTTTTATAATTTAGAAGGAGTTTGTTTTGGGTGAACCACTCCTCAACACTAGAGAAATTCTCTTGCAGATTATTAGGTAGTTGGTTTAGATGGGGACTACTTGCAAAGCTGACAGGATCATCCATGTAAAGAAGGAGTTTGGCTGAGCAGCTATCAGGGAGGGAGTTAAGGAATAGACTGAACAGAAGCGGGCCCAGGATAGAGCCCTGGGGGACGCCTAGAGACACCCTTCTGACATCTGAGAGTACGCTTTGTATTTTTATCTGCTGGGTTCTTAAGAGTTAGGCAGCTCTGGAACCACAGGGCTGCATCATTAGATATTCCAAGGGTGAAGAGTTTTTTTAGAAGAATACAGTGATTGACCATATCAAAGGCTTTTATGAGGTTGATACAGTATATATATATATATATATATATATATATAGGCCCCACTATGCTCCCCATGTCCAGTACCTCATGGATATAGTTGGTGTATTCTAGGAGGGTGGCAGTAGTGCTGTGTGCCTTGCGAAATCCATACTGTTGAGGGCACTGGATATCATTCAAATAGTCCACCAGCTGATCTGAAACTATCCGCTGAAGGGTCTTTGACAGTGGTGGTAAGATGAATATGGGTCGGTAGTTTGAGTGGATTGCACGATCACCACTGATGTACAGGTGTGACTACTGCTGATTTCCACCTCATGGGGAATTGTGCAAGGTTGAGGGAGAGGTTGAACTTTTTGTGATACGTTGGACTACTTCATCAACTGTGAGAGCTATCATTTTAAGATCTAAGGTGTCATTACTATGCCGTGTTTTACCAAGGATTAACAGGAGGTATTTTTTTGCTTCAGAGGCTGAGATTTCCTTAAAATAGAAGGGAAGGGTTACGGGGCGGGTAGCATGTAATTGTTCAGTGTGGTAACAGTGCTGTTAGTTTTGAAATCAAGATATTCTGGTGGGAGGACTGTGCTAAGGTCAAAAAAAGCTGTATTGAAAGTGTCTGCAATGGTTTTAGGATCTTGGGTAATATCACCATTAGCAAGGAGTATAGAGGGGGAGAACTTGCTACCTTTACCAGTGAGGTCTTTGAGGTTACTCCAGAATTTTTTCCCATCTCCCCAGATTTTGTTTAGACAGTCTTTGTAGTACTGTACGTTTGCAAGTCTAATCTCACGGGTGCAACTATTTGTGGCTAGCCTGTATTTCTGCCAGCCTGATGGTTTACCGGTGGCCTTAGCTCTATGCCATAGCTGGTCCCTGGTTCCCATGAGTTCAAGAAGGGATTGGGTGCTCTAGCCATTGCTAAGGTTTTTTAGCTTCTGCTGTTTTACTGGGGCAAAAATATCACAGGCCACACTGTAGGAGTTAATGAAGTGCTCCAGCACCTGCTCAACATCCTGAAGAGTGTCACGGTGGTACCAGTCGAGCTACTGAAGGTGGGACTTGAAGGAGTTCAGCTGTCCTTTTTTTAGTACCCTGCTAGCAGTTGTGTGAGGAGCAGATTTCAGAGTTTTATTCGACTAGATACATGTGAGTGGGGAATGGTCACTGAGTGAATCAGGGTGAACTGAGACCTCAGTTATTCTTCCCTGTCAATTTGCTAGGACCCAGTCAATCAGGGTTTGAGTGCCAGTGTGGTAGTTAGTTCTGGTTGGTTCGCCTACCATTTGGGTGAGGCACAAACTGGCCAAGGCTTCTTTGTAAGGTGCTGCATCCTGGGATAACCAATTGCTGTTAAAGTCTCCCAGGATAATAATTTCCCTGTCTCAGTTGAGATTATTTATATAACTGAGAATTTTGTTAAAGTCATAAGTCATCACATTTTAAACAATTCTGTTAGCAGTTAGAACAAACACACAGATGTGCCCTTTTTTGTCCGAATGGCTTGTTTCCTGTGCAGGATAACCACCTTCCATGTTTTTAGGAGCTCCTGCTCCCTCACAAGAACACAATTATGGATCAAAGCATCTTGGGCTGATGCTGTGCTATGCTTCACCAGAATGGCACACTATCACCACCTACAGCATATCCACAGCAAGCATAGTTGAACAGTGGACTCAGGGGAGGAGACAATTAAAAACTGTGGTGGGGGGGTATCTTTACTATAATGCAATACTAATTTCACAGCTAGTAATTAAATATAGAGTAATGTATGGGGAGGTGTTTGTTGCAAGTTTTTAATATATGGATTTACTCAGTAATGCTATCATAAAGCATACAAAAAACCTTGATGCTATTGTTGAAATCCATCGATAGTATTACAAAACCTTGTAATACTATATATGAACATCCGACAGTCTTAAAAGATCGAACACCCAGCTTGTGTCACATGCACTGTACACAGCTGAGTGTGAACCGCCTTTTACTGTAACTGTTGACTACAGTAAAACTGGCCTGCTCTTGAGCAGAAGCAAAATGAAAATTGGCACCATAGAAATCCCCCTTTTGTGCCTGGTCACTCCCTGCCCCACTGCTGCCTTGTTCCTGGGGGGCGGGGAAATGAACAGTTTGGCTTTTCTGTCCAGGAGAGGGCTGGAAGCAGAGGAAACATGCAGCTCTGCCTCCAGCCGCAGAACAAGCCACTAGGGGGACCGCTGTTGGCTGGTGCTGCAACTCCAGGCAGGAGCATTGAGGTAAGCTTCTGTCTGGAGCCATATACTGCAAAATATAACAAATAGGGGATTGAGTATTTCTTGGTTATAACGCCATCTTGAGGGTCTGGTGACATGTTGAAACCTCCCAAGCTTTGCTCACAGGTTCACATATCACTAGAACCTCTCAAAGGTACTATGTAGGTAATAAGCCACGACAGGGTGTGGATTGTTAGAGATTTAATGCATGGTCGGGTGATGTCTCTCAGCCAAAGAAATTTATAGATTTTTTCTTGTCATTTTTATAAAGCCTCATAATACACAGTCCACTCTCTAGTCTATTTATAGTGTATGGTTTGCCTTGTGTATAAAATCAGCTGTGTATGATTTTGACGATGACACAGCCATGCACAACAGCTTTTTTTGTGAATGGATGTGGCGTCATAGCTAGGCTGTGTGACACTTGGACAGCTGGTTCTGATTACTGTATGATTTTTGTAAAATAAAAATATAGTGTGATTGTCTGTCATGAGAAATGCTGTGCTTCTGGATGACTCCCCCCCCCCAGGTTTTACTTCAAAGGATGGGATACATGTTAAACAGCAGATCTCTGTAATGCAATTAATTTCTCAGTTTGCTTTAAAAGCTAAGAAGTGGAATATCCATTTTATGATATCCTCAGGAAGCCAGTTAAATTGCATCTGGTGTCACTAAGCACATTACACTTCAGTGAGATCTGGCAGTTAGTTATAAAAAGTCATTTGATGTGTTTGAGAAAGGAAACTGCTCATGGATCAAAGGGACTGAGAAATCACAGTCTTAATTAATTGTGTCATCATTTGAAAAATTAGTTTTGCTGAAGTCAAAGAATTTAATACATCTTGATGGGACTTCCTGTTTTGTATGTGTGTGTATATATATATATATACTTTTTTATATATCCTGAAAAGGAGGAGCTAGATGATGACATCATGGAGAAGGCAGGTTTTTCTAAGTAAAACCTCTTATTTTAAGAGACTACTTGGTGTGCCTTTGAAATTCTTTCTTTGACAAGTGAAGCTTATATGGTTAAAGCTGACACTGTGCGTAAGCTTACTGGTTTACCAAACTGGGAAAGGGTAAGAGTTTATTCTGAGGTCTTTCATAGAGTTTTTAAGGGTTCATTTTGTACACCTGCTTTGGTGCCCGTAGGCATAAGATATCTGTCCCCCCAAAAAGCAGAATTATCTGAGCCTGTACATTGGGTACATTAGCAAGAGGTTCACAGTTCGAATCCCTTCAGAACTTGAGACCGACGTTTGATTCGAACCCACAAAACAGACAGGAGGGTTGCCCTGTTTCTATTCCTGTTCACAATACTGCGCCTCGGAGGTTGGCACTGTGGGAGCAGAGGGCCTGACCTGCTGAGTGGGGTTGTGACAGGCTGTACTTTTTCATTGCAGTAATGGATTCCATGATTGTTCCCATTTTCTGAAAACGCCATGATTTTTTCATTTTCTATGATGAGTTGCAACTCCATGATTTTTGTTGTTTTCCACGACAACTCCGTGATTTTTAGCATTTTCCATGAAAATACCATAGTTTGCAAATCACTGACACATAATTTTACACCTCACCTCCACAGTGCACTTTGTCCCCAGTGGACCTCAGTGTGAGATTCTGGAGCTTGCACACGAGTCCTCTTCCCAGGTGGCAACACAGTGTGATGCATCCTGCCACTGGACCAGCCTAACAGTGCAATTTTTAAAACATTTTAACCTTTGCTTATGTGCTTATATAAAAAGTATGCCAAACCGAGGTAAGCTGTTAAATACACTATGGATCCATGACTTTTCATTACTTTTATTATAATTTCCATGATGTTTATCATCTTCACCATGATAATAGCATGATGTTCTCCAAAATGTTCCATGACAAAAGTACAGCCCCAGTTGTAGCCACACATGACATCAATTTTAAGTGTCCCTTTCCTCATGCCATTCACCAGTGTGCTGTCATTACTTGCAGTGGTCCCTAATGTTTCTTTCATGCTGGCACCCCCAATCACAGGCCCAGCCACACATTTCCACTTGTTTTCAACGTTTGGAAAACCACCTCAATTTAAAACAGTTTGCAACAGTTTAAAGAAAAACAATACTTGTATCAGGTGAACAATAGATAGTTCGGACTTCACATGGAGCTATTGGAGGTAATGAGATAAGAACTGTTGCTGCCTGAGCAGTGACTTCTCTGTATAGGATTCTCCATTTGGATACCAGAATCACTTACTCAGAAAAGTCAGTGCTCAGGCAGCACTATACGGGAAAAACTCAGTTTTTGAAAAAACATATACTACAAATAATAGCATATAGGTGACCATACACAACTTGGCATGCGTTTCCACCTCCAGGGAGAGATGACATCATCGGAAATCCTCAATGTCCCCATAATGTTATCTCAACCCCTCAATGGAAACATTGACTTGTTGTGTATGGTCACCCAATATATTATTCAAATATTGTTTATTTTTTTATTTATTAGCTTTTGGTAACTAGGTAAATGCATTAGGCAATAACCTTGCCTATTTTCAAGCATGACCTGGAAGAGTACAAGATACAAGCATACAGTCTATATAGTACGAATAAGAAAACATACCCTAGAAGCTTACAATCATTATAGGAGAGTACAGGCATTCGAACAAACACAAGTTGGATACAAGAAATGTTCTAATGTTACAATAGTTCCCCCTGCAGGGAGTGTCTAGGGGTTACACATACAAATAGTAGCCATCCTCGCAAAGATGATAATGACGGTGACAGATCAAGGTAATACATTCGACGTTAGGAGAAGCAAGTAATGCTAGGCAGGATGAAACAGGAACAGAGGTCCAGGGAAGGTTAGGTACAGTCACAGGAGTCAAGTGCATGAAGGTGGGAGAAAAGTGTGGTCTTGAAGGAGGAGTGAAATAGATAGTGCTTTAAACTGGGAGGCAGGGAGTTCCAGAATTTGGGGCAAAATAGGAGAAAGCTTAATGACCCATTTTTGTTGAGCAGTGCGGGACTGAGAGCAGAGGGGAGTCTGATGACCTCAGAGTGCGGGAGTGATGCACAGGGGTAAGCATAGCACCAAGACCATCAGGGCAAGGGGTTCTATGCACCTGAAGTGTGTGATGGTCACAGAAACCATGGGAACAAAGCTCAAGTGGTTAATCAGGACATCACACACCAAGAGTGTGTAAAAACTGAATGTCTTCACATACTGTATTTATTTTTTATAATTACTAGCTTAACAAAATAAACTACATTATATTCTTTATCATTTAAGAAGCTAAAAATCACCCCCAGAGTGAAAATTAAATGGGAGAGTGTGCAACACAGACCTCTACATCACATGAGCTGTATTACACACTTGTGTATTACTGAGTTTTTCTGGCACCTACTGTCGCTGTATTACTGAGGTTAACTAGTAATTATATAGAGAATAATGCATAGTGTGCAGTGAAGCTTGTTTTACACACCCTTGATGTGTGATGAGGCTCATGTGGTCATCACACATCTAGAGTGAGTAAAAGAGACTTCATAAACACATAGTCCACTATTATTTTTTATAAGAACTAGTGCAGGGACTTAAGAAAAAGACAGCACTTTAGGTGACAAGTCAACTGGATTTTAAATGAACAGATAGAAAACATTCTTTTCCCTGTATAACAGTAAGGACTAAAATAAAGATGTGATACCATGGTCCCGGTGCTGTGCTGCCAGAGGACTCTGCTCCCAGCTGTGGGAGGCCTGATCCCTCACTCCTGCCATCCCCATTGCCAACAACATCCTGTGGCAACCATGTGCTTTGTCCGCCTCTACTTAGAAGCAGTGAAACCCAGCCTGAAACAGCATTGGGTGGTGCCGTAACAGGTCGAGTAACTGCAGGACCAAAACTGCTGCTGCTTGCTCCCTTGCCAAGCCTGATATCACCAGCACACAATAATGTCTGTAGATCTGCTTCTTCAGCTCCTCAACTAAAACACTACTGTACACTGTGCTCTGACCTCCGATGGTTATCCCACTCTTCAAGTCGATAATATTCCTTAGGTTGCCTCACTGACAACATAATTTGTTCTCTTTCCTCCAACCTAGTAGCTATGCTCACCCCTTGTGACCACCCTCGGTCCCTTTGGTCCTCACCTCTAGCACTGCAGTCTGTCCCAAAATGCTCCACCAAAATGGGTGAACTTGCCTTCCCTATGCCCCCAAATTCTGGAACTCCCTTCCATTTGAACCAAGATATATCAAAACCCACCTTGCATTCAAAAAGTTCTTTTCAATTACCTTCCATCCCTTGACACATGTAACTGTACTTATCTTTGTGATCCATCCTATCGATTCTGCCTCGCACTTCTCTCTCCATGCCTTCTCTGTCTCTTCCACTTCTCCAGTTTCTTTTCCTTAGCTGTGGCTATGCACTTTCTGTAGGTTGCTCTTTTCTGTTCTGTGTCTCCACCCCCTTGCCTACCTACTAATGCACCTCTCTGGCTTGTCTTATTCTATCCCTTACTGTTCCAATCTTGCCTTCACTTTCTGTTTTGGTGCACTGTTTGGTTACTTTGAATACAGTATGTTGTACTACTGCCAATTAGGTGCTAACTTACTTTGTACCCCTGTATTGCTGTTGTGTCACTTACATACTGCAATCTATTCATTACACCTGTCACTTATATGCTATGTAACTTTGTACCTCTGTAAAGCTGCTGTTACGTCTATATGTACTTGTTCCTAAGTAAGCTTCTGTTATCTCTGTATGAACTGCAATTTATTGGTTGACTTGTACTCTCCCGGGTCGTGTCTAAAAATTGGCAGTTTTTGTCTAGTATGCTTACCCGGTTACCAAAAGCTAATAAATAAATAAACACCCCCCTTGTAGTGGCAGTGGCTGACATTGGTCTAAAAGGATCCTGCTGGATAGGTTTGTCACAGATGGGTGGCACAGGCAGTCAGGAAAGCATGCAGCTCTCCATGCATGGAAGAACTATTGGACTCTGGCATGCAGGTAAGGCTGGCATCTGTCTTAGGTAGAGGCAGGGAAGACAGGACATGTGCCTCCTACTGAGGTGATGATGAGTGCATGAGTGAGCCAGAGGGACAAGAGCTGAACTGTCATAAGAGTTAGACGGGCCTGCACTGATTTTATTGTAGGGATACCGAATGGACTCACTGGGAGGGAGACTTAAGACCTGCCAAAAGCATACCCTTCAATGCCATTGGGAGGAGGAAGAATATGCTTTTAGCTGCCGCTGGGATTGTGCACTCTTCCACAGGTGTCTTCCATTTCATACTCAGGTCAGTGCCCCAAACTCACGTGCCACTGCCCGCTGCTCTGAGTAAATACCATAGTTATGTGATGTTAGATGGGACCTAGGGGTCCACCATAACCCACCTCAATCCCTTCCATCACTACAATACTATGTTACTCTGTTACTAGGTGCAAACAATAATGCTAGTTGTGTTTGGTGTTTCCCTCCTTCCTGGTGATTGCCCAGGAGGCACAACCAGAAAATGCAGGGTGGAAGTGACAGGAGGACCACTGAGGGGACAGGCAACACAGTGCTTAGCCTCCATGATTCTGATAGCTGTGCCAGTCTTTAACTGTTCCCAGTGCTGCTCCCATTCATTACTGATGGACACTGCTATTTCTGTTCCAGGGCTCTGTGCCTGCCTTTGGATACTGCATTTGGGTGCAACTGGACAGACTCAGTCCCTAAAAACACTGCTACAGATGCAACATGGGTGCCAGGCTTGGAACATCCAGCCCCATGTGTCCAGTGGCAACATCCCACCTCATCCATGTCAAAATGGGTCCCTGGTGTCCAGTAGCTCCATCTTCCCTCACCCCTCCACTGCCAAATAGAAATCACAGGTGTCCAGTGAGGCCCTCACAAATTCCCCTGTCCATCTCTTTCAAACAGTGACAGGTACAGCACTCTGCTCCCCTTCTCAGCCATCTACCATCTAACTGAAATTTAGACAAATTAGCATAACAGTACCATATATCTTTGATTAAAAGCAGTGACTTCTGTTGCATGTAACTGTTTTTTTTTTTTTTGCTATGGCTTCTAATCAAGAGTGGCTACTATTCAAGAACAGCTTTTATTTAAAAAGCAGCCCAGCGAGGAGAGGTTGCAAAGCTTATCTAGTCCCAAGTTACAAGTAATGTAAAAAGTAAACCACCTTAAATAAAGAGGAGAGGAAACAGAGTAACACTTTATAAATGTAATCCCCCTTTGGGGGGAAGAAGAGGTAGTGGCAGGTATGAAAGGGTCACCCTTTGTTGGGTCCTGCAGTTAAACCCCAAAAGGGTTAACTTTATGCTTTTCCTCTGGGAAGGCTACAGCCATTGGATGGATACACCCCTGGGGGGGGGGGGCAGGACACGTCTGGCCCATGTGGCCTGGTAGGAGTCTGTCTGAAGGAAGGAGTGGGGGCCATTGTTCACTCCTGCAGGAGTTCCATTAGTTTTTTGGGGGATTAGAGGCTGAGGATGGAGCCCATTGTGGCCACTTCACCAGCCATAGTCTACAAGACCATGCGGGGCCTTCCTCACCCCAAAAGAGAGAGGGAAGCAACATGTCCTGCTCGGCACCAGTGAGACTCGAACCCTGGATATTGTGGACTGCCTAGGTCCCCATCATGAATTCTCAGCCGGGCTGCCTAGTCTGCAATGGGGAAGACCACCACGAGCCAGAGGGCTCCCGTGTCAGATGGGGGCATGACTGCTACACCGCAGCCAGAAAAATGAGGATTCTTATGATAAGCAGGCATTAAGGGGTGTCAGAATTTGGGGATCCAGGACTTACTCGGAATGAGTTGAGTGAGTTAAGATTTGAGAATAAGTAGGATAGAGTATAGATCTGGGGTGCCATCCACTGGAGGCTCGGGCAATCCATCCTGAGAGTCCAGGAAGTTAGGAAACATACACAGAAACATTGAATTTGATGGCAGATAAGGACCGTTTAACCCACCAAGTCTGCTCATTTCCCTACCTGATGGATAAGCTGCAGATTCTAGTTAATCAACAGCTTACTTCCTCCTACCCCCCCACTAGAATTACCTTATGTCTGTCCCATGCATCCTTGAATTCTCCCACTGTTCCTGACTCCACAACCTCCTCATGCATCCACAGCCCTCTCTGTGAAAAAATATTTTTTAACATTACCTCTGAGCCGTCCCCCCTCTATCTTCAAATTGTGCCCCCTTGTTCTTGCACATCTTTTTTTCTGAAAGTTACTACCCTCTTGTACTTTGATAATTCCCTTAAAATACTTGAAAGTTTCTATCATGTCCCCTCTCTCTCTCAAGGGTATACATATTAAGCTGCTTTAGTCTCTCCTCGTATGTCTTCTGGTGCAGACCCTGCACCATTTTGGTTGCCTCCTCTGAACAGCCTCCACTCTGGCTATGTCTTTGCGGAGATGGGGTCTCCAGAATTAGACGCAGTACTCCACAGAAGTCAGGGAAGCTCAAGCAAGTCGTGTTGAGCTCAAGGGCCCATTTTAGGATAAGAAGATTGCCGCCTTTGAGGAGAGACAGCCTTAAGCCCTTCTGAGACCGTAGCAGGAGGGAAGTGTGCATACTCTTCCAGATGCGGACATGGGGTGGAGGCTATTTGATGCCTTGGGAAGTGCTACCGAGGATGTCTAGCTTTAAAAAGGGGGTGAGTTGTAACATAGAAACATAGAAATTGATGGCAGATAAGGACCGCTAGGCCCATCTAGTCTACCCGTATACCCTACCTTCAGTTAGCTGCCTCTGACCGTATTTGGTCACCGGCTGCTGCCTTCCCCCCCCCAGGGTTCCATTGTGTCTATCCCATATATGTTTAAATCCCCCCAGTGTGCTTACTGCCACCACCTCTTGGGGCAGGCTATTCCAAGCATCCACCACCCTTTCCATGAAAAAGTACTTTCTTATGCTGCCCCTCAGTCCACCCTCTTCCAGTCTTCAAGTCATGCCCTCTTGTTGTTTTAGAGCAGCTTCTCTTCTGAAAGGTGCTGCCCTCCTGCACCTTATTAATCCCCTTGAGATACTTGAAGGTCTCTATCATGCTTCCCCTTTCCCTTCTCTCCTCCAGGGTATACATATTGAGTTCCTCCAATCTCTCCTTGTATGATCTTAGGTTCAGGCCCTGCACCATTTTTATTGCCATTCTTTGAACTGCCTCCACCCTGTCTATGTCCTTCCAGAGATGCGGCCTCCAGAACTGGACACAGTACTCCAAGTGAGGTCTCACCAATGACCTCTACAGTGGCATTATAACCTCTTTTCTTCTGCTGGTAATACCTCTTCCTATGCACCCCAGCACCCTACTGGCTCTCCCCACTGCCTTGGCACATTGTTTAGCCACCTTTAGGTCATCAGATATGATGGCCCCAGATCTCTTTCCTGTTTTGTGGCCAATAATATATCCCCCTCATAATGTAATCCTCCCCTGGGTTCCTGTGCCCCAAGTGCATGATTTTGCACTTCTTCGCATTGAATCCTAGCTGCCACACTCTGGACCATTCTTCCATTTTAGCTAGGTCCCTCCTCATTTTCTCCAGCCCTCCTGTACTGTCTACCCTATTACAGATCTTTGTGTCATCTTCAAAGATGCACACCTTCCCCTCCAGCCCCTCAGCAATGTTGCTGATGTAGATATTAAACAGCACAGGTCCAAGAACTGAAGCCTGTGGCACTGCACTGGTCACCCTCCCTACTTTGGATTTAGCCCCGTTTACCACCATCCTCTGTGTTCAATTCTTCAACCAATTTCCAACCCAGTTCACCACCTTGTGTCCCAGTCCCTGGCTTCCCAGTTTGTTTACAAGCCTCCTATGTGGAATGGTGTTGAATGCCTTGCTGAAGTCAAGGTAGGCCACATCCACCACTCCGTGACCCAGTCAAAGAAATCAGTCAGATTAGTTTGACATGACTTTCCTGCCATGAATTCATGTTGCCTCGGATCTTGTGCTCCACTTGATTCAAGGTGCTCTACTATCCTTTCCTTTAGCAGATATTCCATACTTTTCCCACCACCAAGGTCAGGCTGACAGGTCTATAGTTTCCAGCCACCTTCCTGCTCCCACTTTTGTGAAGAGGGACTACATCAGCCCTTCTGCAATCCTCCAGAACCTCCCCCGTTTCCAGTGACTTGTTGAATAGGGCTACCAGTACCTCCCCCAACTCCTTTAATATTGTAGGGTGTATCCTGTCTGATCCCATTGCCTTATCCACCTCTAGTTTTGTAAGTTCTTCTAGGACTCTCTCCTCTTTGAATGGACTGTTGTCCTCTTCCCTTCCCATCCTGACTCTTAGCTGCGGTCCCTCCCCTTCCTTTTCCTCCATGAAAACTGAACAGAACTATTTGTTTAGGACTGATGCTTTTTCCTGGTCCCCTTCCACTCCCACTCCTTCCTCCCCTTTCAGCCTTACAATCCCCCGGTCCTTCTTTTCTCAGTAATGTATTTATAGAAGATCATGTTCCCTTTTTTAACTTCTTTTGCTATATTTTTCTCTGTCTTTGCCTGGTGCCCCTGACTGCCTTCCCTACCTCCCTCTGCTTTTCTAGATACACTGCCCTATCCTCCTCCTTTTGAGCCTCCTTATATTTCCTGAATGCTAATTTTTTAGCCCTTACTTTTCCTGCCACCTCCTGTGAGAACCATAGTGGTTTCCTTTTCCTTTTGCCTCTATTTGCCAAATACAAATGTAACCCCTCTACAAATGGGGGTTCCCGAAAAGTCTTCCTTGAGCTTGTCTAAATGCTCACTGCCAGGCTGGTGTCCTGCGTTTTTGCAGTTTAAATGTGATTGCCAGAGAGTGCCTATATAGCCTCTGTGTACTGTCTCTTTAAGAGCTGCCTAGATTGCAGTCATAATTAATCTGAAAGGGAACCCTGCTAGAAGATGTGCTTGTTTGCTGATTATTTGTTAGAGTAGTAATACTATTGCAATTTGTTCTAACCTGCCTTCTTTGCAGCTTTCTAACCTGCCTTCTTTGCAGCATAGACAGTTCTGTTTGTTTCCATCATCTTGGTCCTGGACTGCTGAAATGAGCCAATCAGTACAATTGGGACTTTAAAATGCAGCCTGCCTACAGGGGCTTGGTGGGGTCAAAACTTGTAGGAATTGTAGTTTTTGCATTTTGGCGCCTAAAATAACCTGGAGGGGAACCCCTTGTTGTGACTGACAGACAGATCAGCCAACCGAACCTTTTGGATCTTGGGGAAATTCCCAAGAGCTTGCAGCTAGTTTCAGTTCTGAGTTGGGAAGTGAAGAGATAACAGCTTGAATGATTTAAGCAGCAGCCCCAGTGCAGATTTGCGTGGGAGAACTTTGGAAACACCTGAGTTTTGGCCTGCATGCCTGCCTGCCTGCTGTCCCTGAGAGGGAACTTGTGCCTTTTTCAGACTGAATCTGAACTTGGAGAGCAAAGTAAGCCACTGAATTGTGACCAGGCTCCTACCTGAAGAAGACCAAAGATTTGCTGAATGCAATTGGCCTGTCTGGACCTCCAGCCACCTCTGAACTCCCGGATTGTGCAGAGACTCTGTAATTGCAACCGGAGATCCTTTTGCCTGGTACAGTGGAGTTTCCTTACATGTGAATGTGTTGTGTGCTTATAGTGGGTCTTGATTTGGTTCCCCACTGTGGTTTGAATAGTGTTCTGCTTGCTGGAAGCTGTATTAGAATTTTCTTACATGTAAATGTGCTGTGTGCTGTTAGTGGGTCGCAATTTGGTTCCCCACTGTGGTTTGAACTGTATTCTGCTTGCTGGAAGCTGCATCCAGCCCCATGGACTGAATCCAAAATCATCTCCATTAGGCCTGGGCCTTGCCACACTGGCCCAGCCCGACTACCCACTGCACAGAGAAGGCCATCGACGAGAGATCTGCCTGGGGATAAGCCCCCCTGCTCAACACTTGAACAGGAATGACTCCTCAGTGATTCGTGTTAGCTCCGCTTCTCTGGGCACTGCAGCTCAACAACCTGTAGTCTCAATTTCGTCCTGCCTGTGTCCAATATTGGGTATCGTGAGTAAACATCAGGCAGCTCCCTGCAATAACAGCTAAATGTAAAGTGTTGTCATCTGATTATCTGGTTGCTTTTTCTTTCACGAATTGAGCCCTGCAGCTCCGGATTACAAATAGTGTGTGTTGTGCATGTTGCTTTCCTCCATCACAGGGCCCCAACCAGCTGCAACATTTCTGGCTAGCCCATTGTCTCCCTACCTGGGTACCCAGAGGTGTGACTATGTGGGGCCTTAAAGTGCATGCATAACTTGATTAATATAGCCTTTGAGCCAATCAACCTGATTACGCCCCTTCCTTGTTCAAGTCCCCTGAATAAATCAGATCTGACTTTTTCTGCATTTAACCTGATTGTGGTTCCAGTTTGTGCCAAGAGTACCATACTGTTGCTATGTGCTGCACATAACCTTGTTTTACAGGGGGTTTCCAGGGTCGGGCCAGAGGAATCAGCCCCGGTGCAAACAGCATGGGTACTTACATGGTGCACAAGGGGTACTGTGAAAGTGATTATCGTATATCGTTCAGGCCACTAGAAGGGAAAGAGGGGGGTTACAGTGTCCTGGAGGGCTGTGCCCAGGTTAGTTTGACCACTACCAACCCTGACCTCTGGGTGGAGGCACCCGTTGCAGAATCTAAGCTCCTTAACCTGCTACTAGCCAAGTAGGTGGGGTTGTAGCCCATGGGATAGTGCCACCTAGGGGTTACATCAAGATTTGTTGCCTCCACTATGGCTTCTTTTAGATGGGTCCATTGTCCCCCAACACCCCCCATTTCTCTCCCCCATCTAGGGCCTCCCTGAGACATACCCCCATCCTAATGACGTCTGCCCTCCTGAAGTCCAGAATCCTCACCTTCATGTGGCATGTCCCTGTTGTAGTCCTCACATTAAACCACACTGTGCGACAGTGCAATGGTCACTTGACCCCAAGTGTTCGCCTACCCTGACATCCGTAATTCTGTCCCTGTTGGTTAGTACCAGGTCCAAAATCACTTCCTTCCGGGCTGGCTCAAGCACCAGCTGCTTGAGGCATGCCCCTTACAGGGAGTCCAGGATGTCTCTTCCCCTGGCTATTGCAGCTGCTTGGGTGCCCCAATCAACTTCTGGCAGGTTGAAGTCACCCATCAGTAACACCTCTCCTTTGGCTGCCATCACATGGATTGCTTCCAGTAGATCCCTGTCCATTTCCTCCCTTTATACTGGGGGTCTGTATATTACTCCTGTATGAATGGCTATGCCATTGCCTGCCTCCGGGGTGACCCACAGTGCCTCTGCCTCCCACTGCATTCCTTGCACCTCTGCCACCTTTATGCCCTCCTTGATGTATAGAGCCACCCCTCTTCCCTTTTCACCCTCCCTGTCCCTCCTGAATAAAGTACACCCAGGTATAGCTATGTCCCAGTCATGGTTACCATTGTACTATGTCTCTGTAACAGCTATAATAGCTCCCCCTTTGGCGGGGGAGAAGAGGTAGTGGCTGGTAGGAAGGGGTCATCCCAGTTGGGCCCTGTGGCTAAACCCCTAAAGGGTTAACTTTAAACTCCTCTGGGGAGACTAAATACATTGACTGTATGTGTCCCTGGGGGACAGAACTCATCTGGCCTGGGAAATAGAGCGTGGGCTGGTAGAAGTCAGTCTGAAGGCAGGAGTGGGGGCCATTGTCCACTCCTGCAGAAGTTTCGTTAGTTTTTGGGGGATGAGAGTCTGAGAACAGAGCCCTTTATGGACAGGACCACAACCATAGTCTGTGAGACCCCTATGGGGGTTCCCCCACCCCATAAGAGAGAGGGAAGCAACATGTCCAGCTCAGCACCAGCGAGACTCGAATCCTGGGTATTGTGGACTGCCTAGTTCCCATCATGAATTCTGAGCTGGACTGCACAGTCTGCGATGGGGAAAACCACCACCAGCCAGAGGGCTCCTGTGTCAGACGGAAGCATGACTGCCTCACCACAGCCATAAAAATAAGGATTCTGATGGTGCTCAGGCATTAGGGGATGTTGGAGTGGACACCCCTGGCGTATGTGCAGCCCGAATTGGTCTAGGGAGTGGGAAAGCTCCTGTGTAGACTGTGAAGAGGACTGTTGTCCTAAAGAGGGATTGTGGCTCAAGGGACAAGAAGTTATGAGCTACTGAGAGTGGAAAAATTCAGAGATTTTGCATACCAGCAGTATAGACAACAGATGAGAGTTGCCTGTACCGAGTGTGGGAAAAGTCAAGTCAGAAGGGTAAAGCATGCCTGTACTGAGTGTTGGAACAGTGTGCTGAGCATGGGAAAAGCAAACTGCCTACATTTCGTCCGAGGACTAAGCCAGTATGGCAATGGACAATGAGAAACATGGCCTTAAATGGACAATGCTTGGGCAGTGGGATCATAGACCCCTGGGTTCCTGTGCCCAACTTTTTTCCTCACTGGGATATATAACATCAAGTCCCTATGAAAGATCCATGGAGATCAAATAGGTTGTTATCAAAGGATCCTTATCTGTTTTTTAATTGGAGCTACAATTTATTTCCGCTTGTTGACTTCTCAGTTGCTGCTAATTAACTTTGCCTCTTAACCCAGTGCTCCAAGGGGAGGTTGGTGCCCAGATCCCAAAGACAACTAATCTAAGTCATCTCAGTAGTTTCTGTTGTGGTTGCCCCTCCCCATGGACAATTCCACCATCATATCCCTAGACACCGGGAAGGGGGGCTGCATAAGCATGGGTAATAAGTTACACAGTGGAGAGAGGAAGTGGAGTGAAGTTTATGGAGAACAAGAGCAAGAGGTCACTATGAGGTCACTGGCGTGGCATGGCACTGTAGCACTGTGGCAACTAACAGACTAACCCCAGTCCTAAATAACCCCTGCCTGCTTATTAGTGACTAATGCTAACTGACACATTATTGCTTTGTTTTACTGTATGCATATCTATTGTTGTATTTCCCACTTTCCCCTTCCCCCAGGTCGCACCTGGACACGAGCCTCAGCTCAGTGTGCCCTCCTGATGAAACATTTTTAAAATAAAAAATAAAATAAATAATGCTAACAGTTAGTTCAATGCAACAGTAACTGGTATTGAAAGGTAGATAGGGAGTTACCAATAGTGAAACCATGCTCAGAACACGTGGATCCTCTGACTGCTGAATGCCGAATCCTCCAGGACAAAACAGGTATGGCAGCCCTGTAATTGTTGTGGTGGTGAGGTGAGGGAGGAACAATCTGACTGGATTTCAGGTGAGGGAGGGGAACAGGACTGGATTTGGTACCCAAGAGGCATCCCCTGTATCATCAATTAGGTGTTGTGATTAGTAGCTGCAGCTTCTAATAGAGGGCAGCTACTAATCGAGGGCGGCTTCTAATCAAAGATTTATGGTATATCCTAGAATATATTGAAATAGGGGTATGATCGATGTCTAACTCAAAACTATGCAAAGAGCTATGTTGATATACCAGAGTGAACCAATATACAGCTCGGACCGGCCAGGCTGCAACACAATAGCTTGCAGTACTGTGCAAGGTGCACAATAATCTGCTCAGGGTGAGAGATAGAGCAGAATGGTTCATTCTCATTCTCCTTGATCTCTTTTTAGCATTTCACACCATGGACCATGGGCTGTTATTGGACCAGCTCAGGGAGTATGTGGGACTCACTGGCAAAGTCATCTGCTGGTTCGAATCTTACCTCAGTGACATCCAGAGGGAAGTGTTGGGAAGATGTTTCTCATTCCAGAAGGTTCAGTCCTGTGGCATACCTCAGCACTCGGTCCTTTTACCCATGTTGGTTGCAATGTATGTGCTACCCTTGGGTAAGATCATTGGCAGTATAGGCTGGGGTTTCACTGCTATGCAGATAATACCCAGCTCTACATGTCTTTTGCACCTAGGAACACCAGGTGCAGTTGACGTGTTTAATAGGTGCCTGGCTGAGATCCAAGACTGGATGCCATCGAGCTGGCTGAGACTTAACCCAGGGAGGACTGAAGTACTGGTAGTAGGGCCGGGATGTTGGGGGGAAGTGACAGCTGCGGAGAGGGAGACAGGGTTTCAGCTTAGCTCCTCTGGGCTCTAGGCTGCCACAAAGGTGAAAAATTTGGGAGTCATTCTAGAAGAGGGGCTGACATTTGAGGCTCAGCTGTCAGCAGCAGTCCGGGAGGAATTTGACTATCTGTGGAACATCAGCGAGATTAGATCCTGTATCCCCCCAGGTGATCTGGCCACACTGGTGCATGTGTTTGTAACTTTGAAGCATGACTACGGCAACGCTCTGAACCTTAGGGTCAATGAAGGCATGGTGGGATGCAAGCAGTTGCAGCAGAATGCAGCTGCAAGGTTGCTGACTGGCCATCTGAGGATGTGTCATGTCTCCCCGGCGCTGTGTGATCTGCACTGGTTGCCGGTTAAGTGGCATATCGCTTTCAAAGTTGGTCTTCTACATATAAGCCCCTGCACAGGCTGGGCCCAGGCCACTTATCTGAGCTCTTGCTCCCTTACATACCCCCCACACTCTCTACACTCTGCTGAGGAGGGCCTCCTGGTAGTTCCCAGGGCTAAGCTGAAAATCTCGGGGGACCAGGCCTTTGAGGTAGCAGGCCTGGTCCTCTGGAATTCCTTGCTGAGAGCTCTGAGGGAAGCCCCCTCAGTGGAGGTCTTTAAGTAGGGTCTCAAAACGTTTATGTTTATTCGGGTGTTTAGGGATTACTTTTCCCCTGAGCTGCTAACATCCCAACTTAATGTATTGAATGATTTATTTATCAATTTATTTATTCAGGACTGTTATTACTAATATTCATGTTAGTTACCTCTGAGTACATGTCTTTAATAATTATGGTGATTGATTTTATTTGACTTGCTTCTACTGTGCGATGCTGTAATGGCGCTCTGAGCCTCCAGGGATGGGGCACCAGATAAAAAAAAAGACTACTACTACTACTGCAGAGTGCTGCAGGATGCTGCGGGGAACAGCTCAATTAGGCCCTTTTGTCATGCAGCATTTTGTGACATGTCATTTACTGCAAGGTACTGTGTTCCATCCTGCCTGGCTCTGCTGTAGATGTTCACATGATTTTTTTGTTACACAACATGCAAACTGCTAACACAGAAACATAAAAGTTAAAAGCAGAAAAGGAGCATTGGTCCATCTTGTCTGCCTATAATAACCTGTTATACCCCAGAGACCTCTAGTGTCTGTATGGGGTTTATGACCACGCTACCTGCCTTCATATTCCCTCCCTAACTTCTACCCCCATGGGTGACTACTAAGCCCTAAACTCCGTCTCAGTTGTCTTATACAGTATATCAATATATTCAGGTATACAGGTATAGTTGTTTGCATAATTTTAGATTCAGCATTGGCTAGTTGAGGAAGTGAGCAGAGGGCTACGCTGGCTGCAAAATGTGTGAACTGGGCGGGAGTTCCACTGGACACCAGGGACTCCTTTAGGCTCAGAATTGGGAGGGGATACCACTAAGCACTAGGGATTTTTATGGGACAGGATGGAAAGAGGGAGAGATGGTGCACTGGACACCAGGTATCTTCTTGACATTAGATGGGGAAAGAGAGGGTGTGTCACTGGACATCATGGAGCTGCTTGACATGGGATGGTAAGAGGGAGGGTGTCACTAGACAGCAGGGACAATTTTTGGCCTAAAAAATGTTTAGAGTCCATTTCCATGGTAAAAACTATTTCAGCTTCAAAACGTACTGGGCAATAAGCAAGAAGCGCACTGTCCTGCGTGCCTCAGTGATGATGAGGTCGGGCACAGGCACAGCATACTTGTTGACTGTGGACATGTTTCATCTGGAAGTAGTTCCGGAAAGTGCTGCCCACAGCATTAGAAGGGGATATCACAACAGTAGGGGTCCCCAGGTTAAAAAAGACTGCCATTTGTAATTGTTGTAAGTGGTCTCCACAGCAGCGAGAACCTCCCAGGATCCAACAATTGCTGCCCTAAGTGGCTGGAGGGGGACTTTTTTATTTATTTATTTATTGAAATGTTTCACCAGGAAGGTCACACTGAGCAACAATGCCCGTCTCACGGTACATCCTGGGGGAAGGGGAGTGGGAACAATAAGTAGTACAACAGGATACATACATCTTAGCAGCACATAGACAGACTGTACAGTTAACAACCAACAATAGCTAATAACATTTCTAGATTAGGATACATTTGTGAGTGGCTGACAGGGGGCATAGTCAAAAGGTGCTCGGGGGGGGGGTGGAACAGAAGGGGAGATAGAATTGCTAAGTTGCAGAAGTGCTAGGATTGCAAGAGGGGTTTGGGATACGGAGCAGATATTTGGCCCAGCTGGAGGAAGGAGGAGGTATAGACCAGCAGCTAGGCAGGGCCCCGCAGGGCTAGACGCAGTTGCAATTCATCACTAGGTAGTTTGCCAGGGATATATATAGAGAGAGAGAGTAGGCTGATGAGGAGTGGCGAATTTGGGACGGTAGTTGGTTCCAGAGCTTAGGTAGGCGATGGGAGAATGCCATTTGGCCGGATGTAGTTCTTCTGTAGGGTATATTCAGTGAGCGAGAGTCATCAGATCAGACGGTATATTTGGAGGGGTGAGGGACAGATAAGGAGGCGGACAGGTAAGAGGGGGCGTGAGCTTAGCCAGAATTTAGAGGTAAACTTTGCCACATGCAATGTTCTCCTGTCAATAAGTGAGGGAAAATTTAGAGAGTGGTAGAGTGCAGTGATGTGTCAGAGCAGGGGCATCCAGGGCAAACCGGCAGAAGGAGTTGAAGAGAGGTTCAAGCCTGGATAAGGAGGATTGAGGGGCAGCTCTGTATACAACATCACACTAGTCGAAAGTTGGCAGTATCATTTTATGTACCAGTTCGGGCCTTCCGGGCATGGGATGCTACCCCTGTTACGATAGAGGGCCCCTAGCTTAGGCCAGAGTTTCTTTAGAATGGCATCAATGTGGATGGAGAAGTTTAGGTTCCTATCCAGCCAAACTCCGAGGTAGTGGAAGGAGGAGGTGTCTTCTAATACAGTCCCATCAATGGTGTAAAAGGTGGGTAAGTTGCCCAGATGCCCAAGATACAAAGACTGCCAGCCAGAGCAGTGAGAGGGTGTCAGAATTGCTGCCTCAAGCAGCTGAAGGGGGTTTCCACAGGAGAAGAAGCCCCAATACATCTCCTGCCCCTCGTATAGCTTCACAGTGGCTCTGAGGAATGGGAACCCTAGTGCATTTCCTAGCAACTGGCACAGGTCTAAGGGGGCATAGGTCTAAGGGGGGCTAACCAGAAGTGAGACACCAGAAGAGACTACCAGCAACCTGACTTGACTCTATAGTGGGGTTAGCTGGTAGCAGGAGTCCTAGGTATGCTACCAGTCACACAGCTAGACTCATTGGAGGGTCTCTCCAGTACAGGAGCCCCAATTCACACACTGCTGCCTGGCAAAGTTCTGCAGAGAGCTCCCCAACAGCTAGATCCCAGTACATGAAATGACACCTAGTGCAGCTCTGCAGGGAGCTTCCCAGCAGCCAGATCCCAGTAAATGAAATGACAACTAGTGCAGCTCTGCAGAGAGCACCCCAGCAGCCAGATCCCAGTAAATGAAATGACACCTAGTGCAGCTCTGCAGCGAGTTCCCCAACAGCCAGATCCCAGTACATGAAATGACACCTAGTGCAGCTCTGCAGGGAGCTCCCCGGCAGCCAGATCCCAGTACATGAAATGACAACTAGTGCAGCTCTGCAGCGAGTTCCCCAAGAGCCAGATCCCAGTACACGAAATGACACCCAGTGCAGCTCTGCAGAGTGCTCCCCGGCAGCCAGATCCCAGTACATCAAATGACACCTAGTGCAGCTCTGCATCGAGTTCCCCAACAGCCAGATCCCAGTACATGAAATGACACCCAGTGCAGCTCTGCAGAGTGCTCCCCGGCAGCCAGATCCCAGTACATGAAATGACACCAAGTGCAGCTCTGCAGGGTGCTCCCCGGCAGCCAGATCCCAGTACATGAAATGACACCTAGTGCAGCTCTGCAGGGAGCTCCCCGGCAGCCAGATCCCAGTACATGAATGACACCTAGTGCAGCTCTGCAGGGAGCTCCCCGGCAGCCAGATCCCAGTACATGAAAAGACACCTAGTGCAGCTCTGCAGCGTGTTCCCCAGCAGCCAGATCCCAGTACATGAAATGACACCTAGTGCAGCTCTGCAGCGTGTTCCCCAGCAGCCAGATCCCAGTACATGAAATGACACCTAGTGCAGCTCTGCAGCGTGTTCCCCAGCAGCCAGATCCCAGTACATGAAATGACACCTAGTGCAGCTCTGCAGAGAGCTCCACAGCAGCCAGATCCCAGTACATGAAATGACACCTAGTGCAGCTCTGCAGAGAGCTCCACAGCAACCAGATCCCAGTACATGAAATGACACCTAGTGCAGCTCTGCAGCGAGTTTCACAGCAGCCAGATCCCAGTACATGAAATGACACCTAGTGCAGCTCTGCAGCGAGCTCCACAGCAGCCAGATCCCAGTACATGAAATGACACCTAGTGCAGCTCTGCAGGGAGCTCCCTGGCAGCCAGATCCCAGTACATGAAATGACACCTAGTGCAGCTCTGCAGAGTGCTCCCCGGCAGCCAGATCCCAGTACATGAAATGACACCTAGAGCAGCTCTGCAGGGAGCTCCCCAGCAGCCAGATCCCAGTACATGAAATGACACCTAGTGCAGCTCTGCAGCGAGTTCCCCGGCAGCCAGATCCCAGTACATGAAATGACACCTAGTGCAGCTCTGCAGCGAGTTCTCCAACAGCCAGATCCCAGTACATGAAATGACACCTAGAGCAGCTCTGCAGGGAGCTCCCTGGCAGCCAGATCCCAGTACATGAAATGACACCTAGTGCAGCTCTGCACAGGGCTTCCCAGCAGCCAGATCCCAGTACATGAAATGACACCCAGTGCAGCTCTGCAGAGAGCTTCCCAGCAGCCAGATCCCAGTACATGAAATGACACCTAGTGCAGCTCTGCAGGGAGTTCCCACAGCAGAGGGACCCCTGATCCATGAACTGCCATCCAGCATGGATCTGCCAGGACGGGGGGAGGTTCCCCAGAAGCAGGATCCTGATCCAGGAAATGCAGCTCAGTGTGATTCAAGGGGCTTCCGAGCAGTGGGACCCCACCCCTTCCATGAACTGCTACCTGGCACAGCTCTGCAGTGGGGCTCGCAAACTGTGGGATCCCTGTTCCAGGAACTGCCATTCAGTGTCAAGCAGCAGGAACCCTGAACGTGTGCCAGTGACCTGCCATGGCACTATCAAGGGCCACCCTCTGTATGCAGGCAGGTCCCTGGGAGCAGTAAAGCATGCCAGTCTTCTGGCCAGTTTCAGTTTCTTGCTTATGCTGCCACTGTGGCCAGACCCATCAGAGATGACTGTCCTGACTCACCCATCAGAGCTGACTGCCAGCCGGATGTGTTCTAAAATTAGCTGTCAGAGCAGCCTAGAGGAGGAGGAGGAGGAGAAGCATGGAGGAACTGCCGAACGTGGCACTACAATAGAGAGATCAGCAGCATCCGTCATGGGTGGTGGTAGACAGCAGGGTCCACAACTCAACAAAGCTACAGGGATACTGTGGATGATTAGCATGGTCCCTATATGAGGAAGATGGGCTGGGTGTGAGGTAGACACTGATCCAGGGACTTAAGCTGGAGCCTGTGGGGATGGTACTGAAGCTGATGAGGAAGGTAAGGCAATCTCATGGGGGGGAGGCAATAACAGGAGACTCCTGTCAGTGTGGGTTTGCCACAGTTAGAGAGACTACAATACAAAGCCTCCCCCCCCCACACACACACGCACACATTTCACATAATAGGAGTGAAAGGAGGTGATATTTGCAAATGTATGAGCGTGTGTGTGTGTTTGTTTTGAATTGGTTGTAGGTTGGTTAGAAACATCCAGCATCCGCAGTTTTCACTCCTTTTCTGTCTTGCTGGCCTTTAAATCCAGCTCTGTATGTAGATCGTTACTGTGCCATCCTAGCTGCTCCTGCCAGTGGCATCATTACACTGACACCAGTGCTTGCCTAAGTTGCTGTTTGGATGACAACTAAACACAAGAGAAGCTGTGTCATTTTCATCAATGCAGTAGCCCACGTAAGTTAAGTTTATCAGCATCAAATATCACTAACTGACTGCAATCGATGTGTGGCTAATGCATCAAGACATTCTGGTCTAGTGACTGGAACGCTAACTTGCGGACCAGGAGACCTACATTCAAATCCCACCATACCTGTTTACGTGTGTGTAAACTCTGTTCAAGTCACTCAACCTCCAAAGGCTTCAGTCCATCCAGCTGTATGAAATGAAAACCCAGAGCCTGTGGAAAACTAAATACTGTCTCAGTTGGACTATTTATTTAGTTTTTGTTGACCCCTGAAAGGAGGACTAGGCAATTCTGCTTATTTTCAGCCTTGTCTGGGGAGGGAGGTGGGGATACAGATGGAAACCAACAGAAACTGAACTAGATTAAGCTGTTGATGGTATTTGAGTGAATGTGGCAGTCTGGCCAGGACTCCGGGAAAATCCCCCTACTTTTTTTGAAAAAGCTCCAGAAATGTCAGGTTCCAAGGTTAATGCAATACAAGTGCGGGCATGTACCTAAGAGCAACAGCTCAGACGATAGCAGGTTTGGTAGGGGGATAAAACTCACATCTGACTCCATAAAAATACTAGGAATATGGTTTGGAAATATGGACTTAGCCAGTTTTATTTGGGACATAAGGATAAAATTAGCAAAAACAAAAGTGGCTAAGTGGTGCCAATGGCCAATGGCAAAACAATAAGAGAGTTTACATAATTAAAATCTTTCTAGTCCCAATATTTCTACATGTAAGCTTTGTCTTCCCACCGCCACAAGAAACGCAGTTCCTTTTATACAGTTTATTTTTTATGATGCTGTGGGGGAAGCCTTTTAAATCCTATAAGGAGAAATCACATGTATCCGGAACTAAAAGAGGGAGGGGTTAGTAAACCCAGTTGTGTTTGTAACCCCCCTGCAAATGGGGGTTCCCAAAAGACTTCCAGGAGCTTGCTTGAATGCTCCAAGCCTGAATGGTGTTTGGCATTTAAGCCATTTATCAGTGAGTGTTTTTAGAGCCTCTGGTACTGTCTCTTTAAGAGCTGTCTGCTTGCAGACATAATTAGTTTGTATGGGGGGACTGTGTGCTTCTCTGAGTACCACTGAGCTGCTGCCAATTCACTTCATTTTGCAGTCACTAGGAGTGCAAAGGGAACCTATCTGAAAGATGTAACTGTTTGCCAGAAATTATTTAGAGTAATAATGAAATTACAGTTTGTCTAACCTGCTTTCTTTGCAGTCAGAACTGTGTCTGCTAGTTCCCCATTCTAGTTTTGAACTGCTGAACTGGACCAATCAGTGTGGGTAAGCTAGCTCTAAATGATGCCTTGACTCATAATCTGAGCCAGCCACAAGAGGATTGTATGGGCAGTGACTCTGGGAGATGTAGTTTAGACTTCAGTGCCTTTTGGACCAACAGCAGCAGTCTATTGTGAGTGACAGCCAATCCAGTCAAGAACTGGGAGGAACTCAAAGGAAGTGCCCGGTTTCGTCAGTTGGAGTTCAGTTGAGCTTTGGCAGTGAAGAAGGAAGGAGCCCTGTGCTTTTTCAGTGTGCAGTTTTAGTCAAAAACGTGTGTAAGGCCCAGAGTTCCGTCTGCAGCTTGTGTAACAGCTTGTTAGGACTGAACTGTCCTGTGAAAAGAATCAAAGGATCTCTGAAGAGTAGAAACCAGGCTCACCCTGTAGAAGACTGGAAGAATTGCTGAAAATTGCACTCGGTCTGTCAGGAACTGAATCTGCTGTGTGTTCTCCCGGTATTGTGCAGTAATTGGCGATCGGATACAGATGCAGCCTGCCTGGTATAGTACTTTCTTTTATATGGATGTGTGAAGAGGTTTGTGTACCTCAAGTGAGCCCTGCTGACATTGAAGGACCCTATCTTATTTGGAGGTCGTGAGTACTAATTCAGGGTTGCTCCCTGTTGAATTGCCACATTAAATCCAAATGGAATTACTGTACTGCTGACTGTTTAATTCTCCTTTCTCTGTGTGAAAGGGCCCCTACCAGCTGCCACGGTTTGGACTAGCCACTAGGGCTTGGGTACCCAGGGACAGTAACTGATAGGATAGGCCTGTGCACAGAGCCATAGGTAGATTATTAGAGTGATAAGCTAATTAACCTGATTTCCCTGTCCTTGTTATATCCCCAAATAAATCAGAGCTGCTTGTTTCAGCAAAGTTATACTGCCTGAGGTATTTGTCTATGTTAAAGTACTGTACTGTGATTGTTGCACTGTATCTCATTTCACAGGAGGTCCCAGTGCCGGAACCAGACCTGGGGGTAAGTGTATACTGTGAAGGTAATTCTGATATATTGTGTGGGCCACTAGTGGGAAGAAAGGGGGGTTGCAGTGTCCCAGAGGGCTGTGACCAAGTTAGTTTAACTATTGCAAACCCTGACCTCTGGGTGGAGGCACCCGCCATTGGATCCAGGCCCCTCAACCTGTTAGTGGCAAATCAGGCAGGGGTAGTAGCCCCTGGGATAGCGCCATCTAGGGGTTACATCTTGGAGGCTCACCGCTGGGATTGTGTGTCCTCTAGTGGCCATATTTACGAACCACTGTTAAGAAAAAAATGGGTACCCCGACAGAAGTGGCTGTGCACCGGCTGGTGGAGTGGTGTACTGGGGAGGAGATCGACCCCCAAAATGCTATGCTTATCCTGGACATCCCCCTGGGTATCAATACGGACACTGTGCAGGGAGTACTTTCCAAGGTGGAAGGTTTACAAAACCCTGTGGTGGTGGGTCGGCATGCTAATCTGCTCACCCACACTTTCCTGGCCCTAGTAGAGTTTAAGGATCCCATAGATAGCTCCAAAGTGCCACAGACCATTACCCCAGAGGGAGCCCTCACTGCTTGGAGAGTGATAACTAAGGACAGTAAAGACCCGGGGGGGAATCAGCCCCCACCACTATCTGAAACTTTTGAGGAGAAATTTGCTGAATGGTTGCTGGGAGAGGGGAAACTGTGGAGGACTTGAAGAAACTATTCTTTCCACCTGGGGTGTTCCTCCCCAACACCCTCCTGCTCCAGTGCCCGTAATGGTGGCTGAACCAATGCAGACTCCTATTTCTGCACCTGCCATTAGTCACGACTCTTACCGAAGGTTGAGGATCTTCTCTGGCACCTCCCACCCCCCCAGGGGAGGATGACTGGGAGACCTGGATAGACTATGTTGCCCCCCAAGTGCTAGAATGGCAATGCTCGGAAGGTGAAAGCGTAAAGAGGGTTAGTGAGAGCCTCCGAGGTCCTGCCCTGGCTACCATCCGCGCTAAACGGGCCAGGCAACCCTGAAGCGACTGCACAGGCTCTATCTTGAGGCCTTGAGAATGTGTATGGGAGCCCAGATTCTGATGAGGACCTATGGTGGAGAGTAAGAGATGCACAACAGTACCAAGGGAGTTGTTGTTTGTGTATGTATCTCGGCTGGAAAAATTGTTGCAAGAATGCCTCAGAAAAGGTAGTTTTGCCAGCGATTGAACTGGACCGAACTAGGCTGGACAGGATCCTGAAGTCTGCTCCCTCTCAGAACTGCTGTTGCTTCAGTTACACCTGGCAGATCGACTGGAATCCCACCCTCCTATGATGAGTTAATGAGAGAAATTCGAGAGTTGAGAAAGACGACCTCGGGAGGGACCTGCACCAATAGCTGCGCTACTTAATTAGTGACTGAGGGTGACCCATCATGGAAGTTCAGGGCAGAGGTTGGCAGTCAATGAGTGTTCTGACAAGGAAAAAGATATGTCACAAATGGGGTTAACTGTTGAGAGATCCGGGAATTCAAAACAGTCCTTTATGAAGGCCACCGCCTGCAAGTACGGGCCCTGACCTATATCCGACTGTATTCTGCTATGGTGGTGGGGTACCACCCATGTATCTCCTGCTGATAACAGTCTCGAACTCGATTCCTTGACCATGGAAGTGGAGAAACTGACGAGATGTCTCCAAATGCTTATCACGCCAGAGACAGAGATGGCACTAAGGTTTCCAGTTAGTAATACCCCGCCCCTGGCTCCCAGTGTGGCTTCGGCCAGCCTCAAACTCCAGAAAGTATGTTTTGCTATAATTGTGGGAAGATGGGCACATGAAAGGGAATGCCAGTCCCAAAAGACACTGGACAAAGTTGCATATAGGCTACAAGGAGAGCTTGGAGAAGAAATCAGTGGTTAAGAGGTGCACGACATGATCCCAGTGAGGGCACCAAAAATGCTAATTCACGCCCTTTGTGGCAAGGTCAGTTGCCCAGGCCCCCACTCACCGCCTCTCAGACTGGTCCAGAATAGTGGGTCCCTCCATGGAGACCTACTGTAAAGGTGAACTGAGTGCTCTACAAGAGCTATATTAGACAGTGGCCCTCAGTGACAATTATGTTCCAAGATTGGTATCAGAAGTATTTGTCAGACATACCCTTACAACCATTAGAAGGACTGCATGTATGGGGGTTAAGTGAGAAGGCCTACCCTATTCCGGTATATCCGAATTTGGCTGTCTTTCCCCACCTCCGTGGCTGGAGTGGCGAACAAGTGAGAGACCCTAGCCTTGAGTGTGTCCCCACTGGACTGTATGATGGTGTCCCTTTGTTGATTGGAACAAATGCTCATATGTTCGGAAGGCTGGCACAGTTGTGTTATGAAAAACAGGGTCAAAGACTAGTAGAGCTTTAAGAGTTCGGCTTTAATTAAGAAGCGCCTATGAGGCACAGAGAGATGCTGAAAAACAGAACCAGAGGAACCGGTCGGAATTGTATGGAAGAAGGATCCTGAGTCTCTGATCCTGGCGCCAAATGCCCAGTGTACCTTACAGGGAGAGGTCCGTATCAGAAAGGATGTTAAGAATAAAATATTAATGTTGGATGCACCAGGCGATGGAAAATTGCCAGAGGGACTGCTGGTCAAGCCTAGTATTTTGCCCGCTAGAGCCCATGCTTATGCCAGAAGGGTAATGGTCCAAGTTCATAATGTGTCTGAAAGAGACATTCGAGTAAACAGAGGTTGCATCCTGGCTAATGTGCATTGTGCAGACACTGCAGTGCTACCAGCAGCAAGAGTTCAAGGAAGAATGACAGAGTACCGACTTGTTTGATTGCCACTCCGCTGCCAGCTGAATGGAAAGTGAAGATCAGTGAGAAGCTTGCCCAGAGAGACCAGGTGTTTTCTTTAAAGGAATGGGATGTTGGATGCGTGCAAGGAGCTGAGCACAATATCCGGCTGCATGACGAAGACCATTTCGTGAGAGGTCTCGACGCCTGGCACCTGCTGGACATAGATGATGTGAGACGGCATCTGCAAGAGATGTTAGCTGTTGTGTAATACAAGAATCCAGAAGCCTTATGCTTCCCCATTGTGGTAGTGAGGAAAAGAATGGAACAGTCAGGGATGTGTGGATTATCGCACCTTAAACCGCGGACTATCCCTGATCAGTACACAATGCCCCGCATCTGGGATGCTTTGACTGCCTAAACGGGAGCAAGTGGTTCTCTGTGCTGGATCTCCGCAGTGGGTACTATCAGATCCCGATGGCCCCAGAGGACCGTGAAAGACAGCCTTTATCTGTCCGCTGTTTCTATGAATTCATGAGGATGCCTTGGGATTTCAGGTGCCCAGCCACTTTTCAACGATTGATGGAGCGCGGCAGTGGGGGACATGAACTTACTAGAGTGCCTGGTATACCTAGATGATGTTATTGTGTTTGGCAGCTCACTGGAGGAACATGAGAGCAGATTATTTGGTGATTGGACCCGACTGGAGGACTTTGGCCTTAAACTGTCCATTGATAAGTGTCAATTTTTTCAAACATCAGTAAAGTATGTGGGACACATAGTATCCACCGAGGAATAGAGACCGACCCAAGTAAAGTTGAGGCCTTGACCACCTGGCCACAGCTCAAAAATCTAAAAGAACTGCAAAGATTCCTGGATTCTGTGGTTATTATCGGCGCTCATCAAGGACTATTCAAGAGTGATCCGCCTTTACTTAACCTTACTCAAGGGTATCCCCAACCCACAAAAATACCAAAAGTCAGCATCCCTCAAGACTGAAAGAGTGTATTTTCATCCGAGTGAAGTATTTGGGGCGCTGGACTCTGATTGTGAGACTGCTTTTCATGAGATCATATATCAACTACCCATGCTCCAGTGCTGGCCTATGCCGATCCAAGAAAACCTTACGTCCTGCACACTGATGCTAGCTTGCAAGGGTTGGGGCTGTGTTGTACCAAGAGCACGAGAATGGCCTGAGACCAGTGGCCTTTGCCAGTAGAAGCCTGACCCCATCCGAAAGAACTATCCTGTACATAAGTTAGAGTTCCTAGCTTTGAAGTGGGCTATTGTTGACCAATTCCATGAGTACTTGTATGGGGCTAAAATACTAGTAAAACTGACAATAATCCTTTGACCTATGTGCAGACCTCAGCTAAGTTGGATGCCACTGGCCATAGGTGGCTTTCTGCATTATCTACATATGACTATGCTCTCGAATACCGAGCAGGTCTGAACCACATAGATGCTGATGCTCTCTCCGGAGGCCTGTTCCCCAGAATGATTGGGTCCGACTGGCAGAACCTGACATTCGGGCACTCTGCCGGAAGTTTGACAGGGAGGAACAAATGTCCACGGACGCAGTGGACTGCATGGTGGATTGCTTGGGAGCCTCTGAGAATTGCATACCTGTGCTTATTGCCACTTTTCTGCAATAGACATTGGTGCACTGCCTCAGCTGGACAATGACAGTATTCGCGGCTCAATCCCGCCGATCCCATGATCAAAGCAGCTTTAGAAGCCCTCTATGCAGGAAAAGATGTGTCCAAATTACGCCCACTGATTTGAGAACTGCACTGTTATACAAAGAAGGTCCTAAGTTGAAACTGATCAATAAACTGTTATACAGAGAAACAGTAGACAGAGGGGACAAGTAGACAAACAACAACTCTGTGCTGCCCACTGCCTTCGAGACTCAGTATTGAGGTCCTTGCACAACCACTATGGGGCACCTTGGTATAGACAGAACACTTGACTTGGTGAGATCCAGATTCTATTGGCCTAAGATGGGGGCTGATGTGGAGCAACACATTCAACTTGTAGTCGCTGCTTACAGAGAAAGCTGCTCTCAGAGGGCTGCCCCCTTGTTAACATAACCACCAGTGCACCCATGGAGCTGGTCTGTATTGATTTTCTAAGTTTGAGTCAGATCAAAGAAATATCAGTAATGTGCTGGTGGTCACTGACCATTTCACGAGATATGCCCAAGCTTTCTCCCACCAAAGACCAGAAAGCATCCACTGTAGCCAAAGTACTTGTAGAAAACTTTTTGTTCACTATGGGGCTCCACAAAGAATCCATTCTGATCAAGGGAGAGACTTTGAGAGTCGCCTGATCAAAGAGATGCTTTCTCTGTGGGGAGTGCGAAAGTCCAGAACCACTCCTTACCACCCCAGGGGACCCACAGCCTGAACGTTTCAACCGCACTTTGCTAGATATGCTAGGCACCCTGCACCCAAAGGACAAGCCTAGATGGAGCCAACAAATTAGCACCCTGGTACATGCTTATAACTGCACCAAAGTGATGCCACTGGATTCTCCCCTACCGCCTGATGTTTGGAAGAGAAGCCGACTACCAGTAGATGTGTGTTTGGGGTCTCTCCTGATGGGGTTCAAGCTGACAACTATTTACAGTATGTGCAAAAGTTAAAGGCCCAGCTAACTCATGCGTACTAACTGGCTCAAACCATGGCTGCCAAAAGAAATCTGGCCAACAAAGAAAGGTATGATAAAAAGGTGAAAGCACAGGAACTCCAGGAGGAGATCGGTATTGCTAAGAAATCTGGGACTGCATGGCAAGCACAAGATTGCTGACAGATGGCACCATCTCCTCTCACATTGTAGTGGGCAAACTAGATGATCTGCCAGTGTACAAAGTAAGGCCTGAGAATAATTCAAAGATGTAAAACAATGCATAGAAATCATTTACTGCCCATTGGACAAATCTTAATTGAGTCTGAGCCCCTAGAAGATGCCCCTCTGGACCAGTGACTAGAGCTGCTGCTAAGAAAAGATCAAGAAAGTCTGCACCTACAGAAGCAAAGTTAAAGTGTTCCCTCCACAAGTCCCAGTTGAGCATGACTGTCAGTCCATATCGGAAGAAAGTGAGAGTGACTTTGAATACTATCCTTCTTACGAACTGAGTCAATTGTTTCGGGCAATCCCCTAGTCAATACTGGAGACAAAGCTGGGCCTTCTGGACTGTCTAAGCCCCAGCTTCATCCCGGAGCCAATGCTCCCAGAAAGTGAAGTGCAAAGCATCAGATCAGATGAAATGGAATCATTGTGCATGGTTGAACTGTTTGAGCTTTAGGGAGGAAATGATAGATTGGGGCAGACTGGTGATACACCTGAACAAGAAGAGTATTTTGAGTGCCCTGACAGTCCACTGCAGTGTCCGAAAGCTCTCCATGCGAGCCAAATGTTGTGGACTCAGAAACTGTAACTCCTGGAGCTGAAAGTGCCCCAGGTTCTAGCCTCTCTACCCCATGGAGACTCCTGACAAGTGAGGACAATGCTGAAAATGAGGCTCAGAGTGCAGAGACTATAACAGTTCCCCTAGAAAGACTGGTCGAGCTGTAAAGCCTGTGGTGCACCTCAGTTATGATTCACTTGGGAGGCCTGTGGACTTGCCTCTCAATGTTGTCCATAAAGGAGTGTATGTGTCCCCGAGCTCATTGCCCAAACTGAGCATCAGTGCTAACTCCAAGTTACTTGTGTTGCCTTCATATGGTGCCCTTGCCCCATCCAGCCCCAAGGTAACTGATAGGAAGGGCCCTCTCTTCAGGTTTCATGTACAAGAGGTAATAACTTGAGTTATGGTACAATGTGTATGTAATACTGTGTAAAGAGTGACGTACTGCAATGTTTCAGAAATGTGTTCTTGGTAAAATGATATATTGACTGATGATTACATGTGCGAGCCTAATGCAAATGTATATGGTTGCAGTTGAAACTTATGGGGGTACTTGCTTGACGCGGACGTCAAGCTTTCCCAGGCCAGGAAGGGTGTAACCCCCCTGCAAATGGGGGTTCCCAAAAGACTTCCAGGAGCTTGCTTGAATGCTCCAAGCCTGAATGGTGTTTGCATTTAAGCCATTTATCAGTGAGTGTTTTTAGAGCCTCTGGTACTGTCTCTTTAAGAGCTGTCTGCTTGCAGACATAATTAGTTTGTATGGGGGACTGTGTGCTTCTCTGAGTACCACTGAGCTGCTGCAATTCACTTCATTTTGCAGTCACTAGGAGTGCAAAGGGAACCTATCTGAAAGATGTAACTGTTTGCCAGAAATTATTTAGAGTAATAATGAAATTACAGTTTGTCTAACCTGCTTTCTTTGCAGTCAGAACTGTGTCTGCTAGTTCCCCATTCTAGTTTTGAACTGCTGAACTGGACCAATCAGTGTGGGGTAAGCTAGCTCTAAAATGATGCCTTGACTCATAATCTGAGCCAGCCACAAGAGGATTGTATGGGCAGTGACTCTGGGAGATGTAGTTTAGACTTCAGTGCCTTTTGGACCAACAGCAGCAGTCTATTGTGAGTGACAGCCAATCCAGTCAAGAACTGGGAGGAACTCAAAGGAAGTGCCCGTTTCGTCAGTTGGAGTTCAGTTGAGCTTTGGCAGTGAAGAAGGAAGGAGCCCTGTGCTTTTCAGTGTGCAGTTTTAGTCAAAACGTGTGTAAGGCCCAGAGTTCCGGTCTGCAGCTTGTGTAACAGCTTGTTAGGACTGAATCCGTCCTGTGAAAAGAATCAAAGGATCTCTGAAGAGTAGAAACCAGGCTCACCCTGTAGAAGACTGGAAGAATTGCTGAAAATTGCACTCGGTCTGTCAGGAACTGGATCTGCTGTGTGTTCTCCCGGTATTGTGCAGTAATTGCGATCGGATACAGATGCAGCCTGCCTGGTATAGTACTTTCTTTATATGGATGTGTGAAGAGGTTTGTGTACCTCAAGTGAGCCCTGCTGACATTGAAGGACCCTATCTTATTTGGAGGTCGTGAGTACTAATTCAGGGTTGCTCCCTGTTGAATTGCCACATTAAATCCAAATGGAATTACTGTACTGCTGACTGTTTAATTCCTCCTTTTCTCTGTGTGAAAGGGCCCCTACCAGCTGCCACGGTTTGGACTAGCCACTAGGGCTTGGGTACCCAGGGACAGTAACTGATAGGGATAGGCCTGTGCACAGAGCCATAGGTAGATTATTAGAGTGATAAGCTAATTAACCTGATTTCCTGTCCTTGTTATATCCCCTAAATAAATCAGAGCTGCTTGTTTCAGCAAAGTTATACTGCCTGAGGTATTTGTCTATGTTAAAGTACTGTACTGTGATTGTTGCACTGTATCTCATTTCACAGGAGGTCCCAGTGCCGGAACCAGACCTGGGGGTAAGTGTATACTGTGAAGGTAATTCTGATATATTGTGTGGGCCACTAGTGGGAAGAAAGGGGGTGCAGTGTCCCAGAGGGCTGTGACCAAGTTAGTTTAACTATTGCAAACCCTGACCTCTGGGTGGAGGCACCCGCCATTGGATCCAGGCCCCTCAACCTGTTAGTGGCAAATCAGGCAGGGGTAGTAGCCCCTGGGATAGCGCCATCTAGGGGTTACATGTTTTTTTTTCTGTGGTTTTTTTTTTCAGTTTTAATATTAGACAGCTATTTTCTATTCCTTTGAATACCAGGCTACGATTATTCAAACTAACATGTGATTCATATCTAAATGTATGGGAACAACAGAAACATAAAAATATAAAGGGATCTGCTTACCCAAATGTTTTGTTTTTAACTTTCTTTCTTTCTTTGGCCCCGAGTCAGCGGGGATGTACCCCTCCTCTGTGCCCAGACTCCACACCCGGCATCCCCCACCAGGTCTGCCCAGTCCAGGGAGGTCCACAGCTTGCCCCATGTGGTGAGCCCCCCCCCCCCCCGAGGTGGGAGGGAGGGGGTGAAACCAAAATCCACTGGAGACCCCAGCTGTGGCTACAGCCTGGGGCGTCATTCAGACAGATGTTCAGAACATCACAGTGCTTGACCCAGAGGGTTTTTTCCCCATTACATGTCCCCTGGAGGTGCAGACATGCAATGACATCAGAATGGGACAAACACGCTCCTGCATCCATCCCACAGACGTCTGCTGTCACCTCCCAGCTGCTTAGTGGCCCTGGCTGCTGCACATCCAGCCTCTGCTGGTTGTCACCAGATGCCTGGAAAACTACGACCCTCCCCCCAGTGGAGAAAAACTGTCCATGGGATGCTCATTCTACCCCCCGGCCAACCATGCTCACTCCCAAACATGGGTCCTTAGCGCCAGATGTGGTAGCACTACCGCTGTGCTGGCAGGGTGGTTTATCCAAATGTTATTTACATTCAGAATTGTTTCAGGAAAATCAAGACATGGAATTTATCTGTGGACATGGTTAAAGGTAACACAGGGAGGAAATTGCATAAACAAATTATGGCTAAGCTCGGCTATCTTGCCCCAGTTTTAAATCCAATATTTGGTGTAGATGAAGAAGTTATGGGGAAAAATTATCTGAATAATAGGGTACCACATAAAATGTGGGATATTGCATGGTTATGTGTTCATGGTCGATTGAATGTAAGGGAATACACAACGTAAGAGTATAGCAGAAAGAGAATGTAATAAACCTAAATGTTGTCAGGCTTTGGAAACATTAGAGCATCTGTTTTTTTAACTTTACATATATTGCTCCCTTCCAGAAATGTCTGGCAGAAACATGAAATGAAATAAAATGTTCTAGTATTACACATTAATAATTTGGTTATGGAAGATATGGACAAAATGGAGTAAAAGCACAATTTTAGTTTTGTGGGGTTTGCATGCTTGAAATGTAGTATATGGCAAGCATATGGTCAATATGTGTTACAGAAGAAAGATATTGCATTGGAAGTACTGCTACAAAAGGTTATATCACAACTCAGAGATAGTAAAGAAAGGGAATATAAGATACAATCAAAGAAAACATTAATAGCATATTGGAAAGGGTCCAATTGGCTGGATTGACTGCACAGTGGGCTGATGCGACATTTTTGATTTACAGATGTGTGATTATATATGGGACAGCAGCCGGGAGCTGCAGACGGGAGGGCAGTCGGGAACTGCAGAAGGGCACTGGGGTTCCAGCGGCTTTGTTGTCCAGCAGGACACGACGGGTGGAAGAAGGAAGCCACTTCAGGTTTGGGGGTCAGTGTTCTGGGGAACAATGAGGGGGTTGGTGGCAACTGTAAAAGCTGTTTCATACTTGTGGTGCTGCACATGGGAGGAAGTGGCTCGGTGTAAGTTTGGGCACTGTGTAAGTTAATGAGTTGATTTTTTACCATTAGCAGGAGAGGCTGAGCTGTTCAGTGCAGCTGCATCAAGTGGGAGGGCTTTTTTAAATCTTGATACTGAGCCTGATTTTCTCCTGCAGGGATGATGCTGGATTTAGCTACAGGGCAACGAGGGAAACAGGCGACCACAACCAGTGATGCAGCAGGAGGAGAGCACCAATTGGGGCTGCTCTCGGAGGGTGCGCGCCAAGTTTAAGAAGGGGGACAGGGTTTAAAAACCCTGTAAAGTGACTTGGTGCCCACTTCGCTGGGAGAGTAGCTGGGAGCAACAGAGGGGAGAGCAGTCGGGAACTGCAGAAGGACACCGGTGTATTAGCGGCTTCCTTTCGTCCAGCAGGATGTGATGGGTGGAAGAAGGATGTCACTTCAGGTGTGGGGATCAGTGTTCTGGGGAACACTGAGGGGGTTTGTGGCAATTGTAAAAGCTGTTTCATACTTGTGGTGCTGCACATGGGAGGGAGGGGCTCTGTGTAAGTTAATGAGTTGATTTCTTACCATTAACAGGAGGAGCTGAGCTGCTCAGTGCTGCTGCACCGAGTGGCAGGGTTTTTCATCCTGCCCTCCCACCTGCCCTGTCCCTGACCTCTGTTAAATGGCCTTGGTGGGAATGTCAGCTTTGAGGAGCAGCACTGAGTCATAGGCTGAGCTGTTGGAGCATCACTGAGACAAGAACTGGGGAGAGGCGGGGGGCATCAAATTATTATTGTGAAGAGGAGAAAGGCTGTAGGTCTATGATCTTAGTGGGTAACAGAGCAGGTGCAAGGTAAAAGATAACTGCGTTGTGTTTTTTTATCTTCAAATAATTCAAGCCACACAAAGTGAATGTTTTTCCTTTGGTTTATTTTCTTTTCGAGTCCATCAACATCAAATACATGTATTCTTGCTTCTGTTTGGTGCTAGCTATTCAAGTTTTATACAAGGTTTATATAAAGAATTGTTATCTCAAAAACTACCAACTCCCTAGTATAGGCCAATCATATAACAAGATAACCTATTAATCGTAGGGTATGGTGAATAACAGTCAAAGCATAGAGATAACTGTATTTCTCTCATAACATCACAAGGTGTTTATCACATTTCTTGCACAGCATTATAACTGTTTACTTCATGTCTGGCACCACTTTCCCCAGTGCACACCATTCTTAACAGGTAGTCACCATCCTAATAAGGGCATACCATCCTGTTTAAGTTGACTATAGGTCCTTTAAATGCTGACCACTATAAAATCATAAGGTAAAGTGCTATGTAATCATGAAACTATCACAAGACAGGCATCACAAGACTTTAAACTAGGTCTTGTGAGAAACTGTCATAGCTAACTATTTGAGTAAACACATTTGGTTATATAGTATAAGAAATTACACTGAAACATTCTGTAAAGAGACTATACTTAAACACTCAGTTTATCTATTATAAAAGGTTATACTGAAATAAATGTTATACTACAAAATGTTACATTACAGCAGGGGTTTGCTGAAGTGCATTCGATAGGAAAGTCTATCTACTGGGGGATATTCAGGGATGATAGCAATGCAGGGGCGGGTAAATGGAGGGTGCTAGGGTAGGACATACTAGGAGATGGAGGGGTGCTAGCGGGGGAGGATGAGGATGGGGATGGCATAGGCGCGATGGGGGCAGGGGTCACAGGGGGCAAGAAGGACCACTGGGGGGAGAACAGTGGGTTGCAATGGTTGTGGGGCAGCGGTCTGGATGAATGTATTATGGAAGCTAGGAGGGTGTCCGATCTGTCACAGGCTGAGGAGTCTGGAGGAGGAAGTGCAGAGGCTCGGTAGAGAGTTGGGGAGGTTGGGGGGCAGGCAGCTGGGGCAGAGAGCACCAGGAGGGTGCCACGTGGGTGGAACAACAGTTGGGGGGGTGGGATGTGGGGAAGGCTGGAGCACTACAGATGGGTGGACTAGCATGGGAAGTAGGGGTAAGGGCAGGTGGAAGGAGCCCACACCAAGCACAGCAAAGGGGGCAGGTAATAGGTTTGCGGTGCTAGCAAAAGTGGAGGAGGATGGGGGAGTGAGGGATCACCAGGTGGGGTTGGTAGGGGGATACAGGGGGTTCACACATGTGACAGAAGTCAGGCCAAGGACTGTGATAAGGGTATGGGGGGGGCACAACTGGAAGGATGGATGAGTGGAACAGGGGCAAAGGGGAGGGAAGTGCCAGTGAGGAGAAAGGGAGGGACTTAGTGGGGGTGTGTGAAGAGACCGAGGTGGAGGGATGGATGGGGAGGAGAGTGTGGGAACAAGGAGAGGGAGCGGGGATAGGACTAGGGAGGAGGGGACGGGATCTAGACCCATTGGGGAGATGGGCAAGGAAACAGCAGAGGAGGACTCCAGAAGTGGATACCAAGGTAAAAGGGGAGGGGAGGATATAAGGAGTAGAGAGGGAGGGGTATTAGTGCTGGGGTATTTCATACTTAAAGGAATAAGATGGGGAGGCAAGGGGGAATGGCACAGTTGCATCTGGGTGGAGTCTATACCTGGCTTAATGGCAGACAGGGCAGGGCAGTCAATTCTTAAGTGTGCAGGGGGGGTAGGAGGAAACCGTATCAAGTGGCACATGTGGGTACTGACCTGGCAGGGGAGATGGTGGAAGTAGTGAAGGAGAGGTTTGAGGAACAGGGCAGGCTGTGTGATGAGCTAGGAGAATCGGTAGCTTTCTCAGAGGTGCTCCCTGTGCCATACGCTAGTACGGCAAGGAAGGTATGGATTGGGGAATTCAGCACCTGGCTGAGGAAGTGGAGTTGATCCAGGGGACACGGGCTTGTGGGGGGGCTTGGACAGAACCTGGGACAACAGTGAACTTTATGCAGGGGACAGGCTACATTTGAGTGGAGTGGGCAAGGGAGTACTAAAGCAGAGGGTAGGGGAATACATAGCAACGAAGGTGGATTTAAACTAGGTGGGGGGAGGCGAGTGGACAGATGGTAGGCAGGGATCCCAGAGAGGGGAGCCAAATTAAGCTTACCTCCCAGGCTAGTAGGGAGGAACTAGGAGCAGTAATACAGATGGAGATTAGGAGTGGGGTATTTCAGGAAGGGGAGGGGGACAGGTCAGGTTGGCGGGTGGTCTCACTGAATGCGAGAAGCCTTAGTAACAAATCAGTGGAATTACAGGCTCTCTTTGGCAGTAGGGAGGGTGGACATTGCGGCCATCACAGAAACGTGGGTCACCCAGTACCAGGAATGGGATTTGATGATCTCAGGTTATAGGTTAGCCAGGAAGGATAGGAATACTGGGAAGGGGGGTGGTAATTTATGTATGAGAGGGGATAAGGTGCATAAGGGTGGAGAGGGAGGTAGGCCAACAGAGGCCCTATGGATGCTGCTTCAGGAAGCAAGAGGTAGGGACTGTGAGACTGTGGGGGGTGTACAGGCCACCAGCCCAAGGGGAGGATCTGGATAGGGAGTTAGCTGTTCAAATAAGGAGGGTCTGTAGGAAAGGGAATACTGTGGTGGTGGGGGACTTCAACCTACCAGGGGTAGAGTGGAACACCCCAGCCACTACGAGTGCAAAAGAGCAGGTTATATTGGAGGCATTTCAGGACAGCTTCCTGGTGCAGTTGGTCCATGAGCTAGCTAGACTGAACAGGACTCTGGACCTGGTTCTATCAAACGGTGAGGCTGTAAGGGATCTGGAGGTGGAGGACTCTCTGGCTGGGAGTGACCACCACAACATATGGCTCATGCTCACCATGAGCAGGGAAACAGGAGGAACGGGGACCAGGGTGATTGACTTTAAGGGGCGGACTTTGTTAGGATGGGGGAAATCTTGGGAAGGCATCTGACGGGAATTCAACCACATATGGATGTCAGCCAAAAATGGGAGATCATTTGGGAAGGGCTGGTGGAGGCGACTAGGACTTGTGCAAGAACAAGGAGCAAGAAGGGAAGGGCAAAAAAAACACCTGGCTAACACAGGAGGTCATGGGAGCGGTGAGGGCCAAAAGAAAGGCATTTCAGAGGCTCAAGAAACTGAGGGGGAATGGGATAACAGGGAGTTGTATATGAAAAAGTCCAGGGAGGTTACCATGCTAGTCAGAGCGGCCAAGGCTTCCAGGGAACTGAGATTGGCGCAGGGCATTAAGAATGGGGAAAAGGACTTCTTCAGTTACATCAGTGAAAAAAGGAAAACCAAAGATCAAATTGTGGGGATCAGGAAGGTCGGGAGCAGGGTGGAGAAGAGAGTGGACCAGGCAAAGACTCTAAACAAATACTTCTGCTCTGTGTTCATGAAAGAGAAAGGGGGGCAGGCACCTACTGGGAGACGAGGAGTGGGGGGGTGACTGATATAGGGATTACAGAGGATAGGGTGCTGAAAGGATTAAGGGCACTGAAAGGGGACAAGGCACCAGGGCCAGATGGTATTCACCCTAGGGTACTCAAGGAACTAGCGGAGGTCCTGACAGGACCACTGGCTGACCAGTTCAACACCTCCCCGGACACAGGAAGCATACCGCAGGACTGGAGGATGGCTCATGTGGTGCCCATTCACAAAAGTGGTCCTAAGGACGAGCCAGGCAACTACAGACCAGTGAGCCTCACCTCAATTGTGGGAAAACTCATGGAGACGATCCTAAAGGAGAGGCTGATGGTCTTCTTAGAGAACAATGGCCTCCAGGATGGTCAGCAGCATGGGTTAGTTTCAGGTAGGTCCTGCCAGACAAACCTGATTGAGTATTATGACCAAGTAAAAAGGGAACTGGACAAATGCCATGTGGTGGATGTCCTGTATTTGGATTTCAGCAAGGCCTTTGATTCCGTGCCACATGGGAGAGTGGGAGGGAAGCTGGAATATATAGGGGTAGGAACAAAGATGGTTAATTGAATGACCAATTGGCTGAAAGGAAGGCAGTAAAGGGTAGTGGTGGTGAGGGAGCTCTCATCACCGAGGGATGTGACGAGCGGGGTGCCGAAGGGATCTGTGTTGGGACCAGTGCTGTTTGAGATATAAATAGCTGATATCTTCTACAGGGTCCGGAGTAAGATCCATCTCTTCACAGATGACACAAAGATGGGAGCGGTGGTAGATGACAATGAAGAGTGGAAGGGGCTGCAGGAGGACCTGACCAAACTACAGGAGTGGTCGGATGCATGGCAATTGGGGTTTAATAACAAGAATTGCAAGGTACTGCACTTCGGGGCTAAAAACCAGCAGAGGAGATACCAGCTGGGGGGGGGGGTACAGCTTGAATGCACAGAGGAGGAGAAGGATCTTGGGGTGCTTATAACAGGGAGTATGAATAACCCAGCACAGTGCAGGAAGGCAGCAGCAAAAGCCGACAAGATGCTAGGGTGTATAGCGAGGGAAATCTCCTCTAGAAATAAGGAGGTGATCCTGCCCCTGTATAGGTCACTGGTCAGGCCGCACCTGGAATACTGTGTGCAGTACTGGCACCCGTTCCTGAAGAAGGACATTAGATTGTTGGAGGGTGTACAGCGGAGGGCGACAAAGATGATCCAAGGATTAGAGGGATACTCCTATGAGAAGAGGCTGTGTGAGCTGAACATGTATTCCATGGAGGAGAGGAGGGATGGGGAGGACATGATCGAAACCTTCAAATACTTAACGGGGATCAACAAGACTATTTCAGAAGGGATTTTCCAGATTAGAAATGGGAGGATCACAAGGGGTTACCAGCTGAGATTGGAGGGGGGAAGATTCAGGAGGGAAGTCAGGAGGCATTTTTTCACAGAGAGAGAGAGACAGAGTGTGGTGGACAAGTGGAATACCCTGCCTGAGGAGCTAGTAGCCTGTAGCACAGTAGACAGTTTTAAGAGGGGTTGGGACAAAGTGAGGGGGGGTATTTATGAAAAGGGAGGGGTGGGTGGGCAGCTGTAAATTGAGAGGCTAGCTGCACAATCGCAGACTGGACAGACTGAGACGCCTGTTCTGCTGGCAGTTTTATATGTTCGTATATAACACTATGATATTTTAAAATACAAGATATGTTGCAAGAATTTGGGTTGTTAGGTTAGCTTATATACTAAGATGTTTGTTCCTTATATAAAATGTATTGAAATCAGTGGATATTTTAATTTTAATATAAGTACCACCCCTACTCTTTTTGAATAGTGCCATGGGATCTTTAATGTCCACCTGAAAGTGCAGCACACCCCTTATGCTGCACTACAGTCTCAGTATCAGGATTCTACCCCAACTTCCTGGTGTGGGGCTAGAACACTTAATCTTCTGATTTTCAGGCCTAAGAGGCGAGTGTGCAACCTGCTGAGTAAATAAATAATTAAAAAATTACTTGGACATCTTTCCATACTGTTGGTATTTTAGATTACAGTTACTTTCCTATCTATCATTTCTGTGCAAGTACAGTATTTTACCAGAATGGAACTTTAAATATTTAGTAGAACCCGTAAAAATGTGCGAAGAGGAGCTTGCAGATCCTTCAAACTACTTGTTAGCAGAAGTTCAACATCCCATAATTCTATCACATGACTGCATATTTGAGAAGAAGCCGTAGCTGGTGTTAGGCTCCAGAAGGGAACACCAAACAAATGCAACATAAACAGAGACTTGACTTGGGGTCTCTCATGTAAGACATTAACACCTGCCCACTTACCTAGCGCCAACAATAGTTTATGCCCTTTGGAGAAGAACTGTTGTTCACATCAGTGTTATCAAACATCTAACCTGCATTTCCATAGTAGCATCACCCAGAGTTTATTAAACCCAAGTGGACCCAACTTGCTAAAGTGGCTTTCATCAATACGGATTATTCTAACAGTTAAAGCAGCAGTGCAACAAAACTGGGCAAAAGATTTTACCCGACCTTCTTTTCACCATAAAAGATTTGGTGGTAACATTTTCTAGTTCCACCAAAACTGGATTATTTTATAAATGTTTTGATTTATTTTTTTCTAAAGAAAAAGAGTAGCAGACACATTTTTTCTCTTTATCCCCCCGACATTGTTTATCCTCCCCAGTCACTGATGGGACCTCCTTCCACCTGCCAAGTATGCCCAGATCCTGTCAGACTGAGATTCTCCCATTCATCCTTCCCAGGACCCCCATCCTGCCCATGACTTGCCACTGTGCCCCCCCCCCGGCTTGCCCCCCCAGGGTCGGGTATAGCTTCAGCTCCACGGCATTTCTTCCCCACATCAGTCTGGCCACCAGCAGCGGAGGTGAAGACTGATCATGTGTCCGGAAAGTGGTGGCTTGAATCCAGTGCAGAATATGGTAAGCCAGCAGAGGTTTCATCCTCCACTCCTGCACCATTTTCTGGTTTTCTCCCAAACCCTCACCAGGAGCACACTTCGGGATTGGCTGCCAGTGATACATGATGCAGCCAACCTGTGGACATGCTCCCATGGTCCCTCCTATCATCCGCCTATCACCTGCACCACTAACAACACTAACCCTGGTAGTGGTAAAGCAGCAGGATGTAGCACCCTCCCTCCCTGAAGGAGGAGTGTGTCCTGTGGAATGCTTGATCCTCCTCCCTCTGGCCAGCCCTCCAATGACCCAGGCTCACTCCCGAATCTGGGTTGTCGGCATCACAAGTGGCAGCGCTACCACGGCACCAGCAAGACAGCTCCCATGACTGCCACATTTGGCTTGGAAATACCACTGTCAACCTGGTAAGGGATAGGATAGAGAAAATTAAAAAAAAAACTTATGGTGCACAGCATATGATGTACCTAAAAAAGTAGATTCCCAGTGACCTCCATTGTGGGTAAGCTCATGGAGACCATATGAAAGGAAAGATTGGTGGAATATTTAGAGGAGCATGGTCTACAGGATGCGAGGCAGCATGGGTTTATGGGGGGGGGGATCATGTCAAACAAATCTAATTGATGTATTTGACTGTGTCACTAAGACAGTAGACAGGGGTCAAGTGGTAGACATCCTCTATCTTGATTTCAGCAGGGCCTTTGACTCTGTGCCCCACAAAAGGTTGATCAGGAAATTGGTGGATCTCAGAGTTGGGGAAAAGATGGCCCGATGGGTGGAAAACTGGCTGAGGGACGGAACGCAGACGGTGGTTGTGGGGGAGAGTTATGTGGCACCAGAGGGGTAACCAGTGTGGTCCCGCAGAGCTCGGTGCTGAGGCTGGTGTTGTTCAATGTCTTCATCAATGACACTGGGGATGGCATTAAGGGCAAAATGTGCCTATTCACGGATGACACCAAGCTCTGCAGGAGAGTGGACATAGCTGAAGGGATACAGGACTTATCGGAAGATCTGGAAAAGCTGGGGAGGTGGTCCAGAATCTGGCAGCTTGGCTTCAATGCCAAGAAATACAAAGTTATGCATACTGGAGCCAAGAATCCCAGGACAGAGTACTACCTGGGTGGAGTCTGAGTATCTGCATCAGAGGAGGAGAAGAACTTGGGAGTGATGATCGCTAGTGACCTGAAGCACTCCACGCAGTGCAAGAAAGCAGCAGCAAAGGCATACAAGATGCTGGCATGCATCTCTAGGGGGATCAGTAGTAGGAGAGAGGAGGTTACACTGTCCTTGTACAGGTCACTGGTAAGGCCGCGTCTAGAGTATGGAGTTCAGTACTGGTGCCCACACCTCAAAAAGGACATTAACCTGCTGGGGAAGGTCCAGAGGAGGGCTACAAAGATAACAATGGGTCAGCAGGGTAAGGCATATGACGAGAGGCTGAGGGCACTGAACATGTACTCCCTGGAAGACAGGGGAGAGAGAGAGAGAGAGAGAGAGAGGACATGATTGGGACCTTAATGTATTTGAAAGGGATAAATAAGGTTGATAAGGAGAGTCTCTTTAAGCTGAGTGGCAACCATGACACGAGGGGGCACAGTCTTAAGCTGGAGGGTGGGAGGTTTAGGAGGGAGGTCAGGAAGCACTTGTTCACAGAGAGGATGGTGGACACTTGGAATGCATTGCCGGAAGAGGTCATCTCATTGAAGACAGTGGGCAGCTTTAAGAGAGGCTGGGATAAACATAGGGGGAAGGAAAGGATCATGGGTAGGGAGGATGGGAGGAGTTGGGAAGGAGGGCAGGGACATTAGCTTAAGCTGTGGACCCTGCAATAAGAGCAGACTTGATAGACTAAATGGCCTTCTTCTGCTGGCTTCTTTGTGTGTATGTCGATTTAACAAGTATGCTAATATCTTTAGTTGTAGCTGAAACAAGCTTTTTTGAAATAAAAAAACATTTTTGGTTGCATTTCTGCTTTAAATACAACAGAACAGAATTTGGTACCATATAGCATCTTTTACACATACTGTACCTCAAAGCATTTCACGAAGTTATGAATTCAATATACAGTGTACTGAAAAGCAGTTACTGGCTGTGTATAAGTACTCACCATGGCTCCTAATACTCCTCCATGTGACTTACATCCCTTGAAGCTATGTGCCTCATTCATTGTGCCTGCTTTATCTCAAAATTCTGGCTTGCCTCCCTTCTCTCTTACCTTACCTGTCTCCTGTTCCTCCGCACCTCCCTTGTACTCCCTTCAAAACTCTAGCTATCATTCCTTTGCACTCCCTGCAAGGAAATCCCTCACTGGGCAGGCTGCTTTCTCCTACCGCTTCCCCAAACTTTGGAATTCTCTCCCCCTAACCATTCGCTCTTCCTTCTCCCAGCACTCTCTCTCTCCTCCACCTCCCACTCCTGCAAATGCACCTGATACATGTCCCTTCCCCTCTTCTCAATACCCTTTTCCCCTCTTTCCACCCCTACCCCCCTGACTTTACACCTGTTTTCCCCTATTTTTGTATCCTTCTCCACCCTACAGCATCCAGCCCTACGTTGCCTCTGCACTGTGAAATGTATTATCTTTAAAACCAGTGGGCAAGCTGTCCACCCTGTTCCTTACATAAATTTGCCTACCCTTAATGCTTAGTTTCAGCGTATTATACAATTTTATTGTTCTTAATATTTTCTGTTGTTAATGCATAATTTCAGTGTACTGTATAACTTATTGTTCTAATTATTTTCTTGAACTCGTCCTCCCCCTCCCCCAGGACGCATCTGGAAACAAGCTTTTATTAGCTTAGTATATCTTTCCTGGTGAAACTTTTGAAAATAAAATTAATAAAATAAATAACTGTTTAGTGCACACATTTCACACACACGGGCCTAAACCTGCTAGAACTTGTTTGCTTCAGAGAGGGAATAGTGACCACGATACAAGGGATATCCTCTACTTTCTTCATATGGGCCACAATATTTTTAATTCCACCTCCATAAATACAAGAGAATGGCAGCAAGAATGTAAGTTTAATATCCCCTCCAAGGTATGCTGCCTCAAACAGTGCAGCAGTACCTTCCTAGTACCAGACTGCAATGTCAGCTTTTAGATATGAGACCAAGACCCTGGTGGGGGGGATTCGAACTCGCGACCTTGCAGCCTTGAGGCAGGAGTGCTTCCAACTAAGTCCCACTGTCAGTTATGTAAGTTTTATTAAAAATGCAACACATAACAGATGAGGTGCCCTGCTTCACTAAAAATTAGCACCACCACCAAGCAGAATTCCATTTCCAGCCCCCTCCAAATAGGTTTGCACTATTTTTAGATTACTTGGAAGAGATTTCTACTATAATTACTCAGGCAGTGTTACGTGTCACATTGTCTTCAGACTTAATCACACACAGTGAGGTGAACAATACATGTAACATGTCTGTACTGCACACTGTAGGCCCACTATCAATCAGTGCTGACAGTTGCCAAGAGTTTTGTTTGTCACTTCAGGGCAAACTTACTACAGTTGCTACTACTTAACCTCTAGCTTTCACGAGTGTTGAACACAGGTAGGGACAGCAGGGGGTGGCTGTTCCAGCAAAGAAGGGTTTACAGAGCTCTTTGATTTTGTTTATTTCAATGTTTGCTTTCTTGAGTACAATGGCATTTAACCCAATACGGCATATTTTCAGAAATTTTAACCCTACAGAATGTTTTTTTTTAATATCTGGAAAAAATATATATCAGTATCCTTACTATATCAGTACAATAAAAACTTATAATAGAGATTACTTAGATCCGTACGTCTCTAAGCTTTCATTTAAGAAAATCAAGTTTCTAACCCAAATAGTTTCAAAGGTAGCTCTTTTCAATGAAATCATCTTTAGAAAAGGCTAGCCTCCGAAACATCAGGGCTTGGAAGTTTTTTTTAAACAAAACCTTGGAGTCATATCAACATGGTTTTGGCCTGTTGAGATAGTTTACATGTATCCCAACATCTTGATACATGGTGATGTACGTCAATTACTGTTAAAAATAACATATAGAATAATACATGGGTGGGTGTAACGAGAATTTCACACACACCCAAGGTGTGGGATGCTACATAAACCCCTGAGAGCAAAGCTCTAGGGGTTTATAAAAGCAACCCACTTTGAGGTGTGTGTGAAATTCTGGTTACACACACCCACCCATGTTTTATTATTTAATTACTGGTCCTCGTTTTTTTCTTTGAACACACTTGAATAAGTTAGTGCAGCACTTCTGTCGGAGACAGACAGAGAGACAGACACACACACACACACACACACACACACACACTGCCTGTCTCTTCCTGTCCAGTACAGGCATTCACTTGTTATTCTTTACTTTTTTTTAATTACAGTGCGAACCGCAATAAGTTAAGTTAGCTAGTCAGCTGCGGTCTGTGGTGATGCAGCCTCTGTGTGTCGAAGCCCTGCTCGAAGGGTCCGAACAGCAGGCTCAACCAGACAGATTTTTCACATTGTGAAGGCAGGATCAATGAGACAGATATATAAAAATATTTTAAAAAGTTACCCGTCATGACAGTGTGAGGCAAAGGATGAGTGCTGTCTCTCTGTTATGGAGCAACGGAGCCACCATGTTGGCTGAGATGTTTGGCCTGCCCACACACAGACTAAGCACCAATGAGCTTTCTGCAGCAGAGCTTGATTGACAGGCACTGATTACAACCACCCGGTTGTAACGTAAAATATCAACAGGGTGGTTGTAATGTGATTTAAATGGTGATCCAGACATAAAAAATGAGGACCAGTAAATAAATTATAGTTACAAATGTACTGAGGTATATCATAGGTATCATAGGTCTATACTGAGCTGATAGGACTTTCATCCATAATGCTCGCTTAATATCCCGCCCTACTGTAAGAACTCATCTAAGCAGTGTTTAAATGCACTCATAGATGGACTTTCTATTATTGAGTCCGGTAAATCATTCCAAATAGTGATTACTCTCTAATTGAACAATTTTTTTCTCTTTCATGTTCTGCACTGTTCTCCCATGAGCTGGAACGAATGAGCCCTAGTATTATAGTTTTAACACCTAAATTCTAAGCCCAGCTTTTCCCTCAGATCATGATCTGATAGGGATCTGGATAGTAGACATATATCGCCTCTTGCCCTCCCATACTGTAATGAAAACATGTTCAAATCCCTGAGTCTTGTGGTGTAATCCTTAGCTTCCATCTCATTTATGTGTCTAGTGGCCTTCCTTTGTGCATTCTCCAATCTTGCTATATCCTTCTTTTGGTATGGAGCCCATACCTGGGCACCATACTCCAGTATGGGTCTCACCAATGAGCTGTACAATGTAACCATGACTGATTTCTCTCTGCTAGAAATGTGCCTTAAAATGCAATTTAATATACCATTTGCCTTTTTGCTGATTTTATTACAATGGGAGCTGAAGTTTAGGTCATTTGAGATGGTGATTCCTAGGTCCCTCTCCTCAGTTGTAGTCCTTAGGCCTACATTTTCTAGGTGATAGTCTGCTTTTTGGTTTTTATGGCCAAGGTGCATAATGGTGCATTTCTCAGGATTTAAATATAGTTTGTATTTGCTGCATCAAGTGTTTATGTGGTCTAATGCTTTTTGCAGCAATGTGTGTCCATTATATTCTGCTATCTCTACCCCCAAAAGGCAGTCGTCAGCAAATTTGGTCAGCCAAACCTTTTCGTTACTAAATTTTAGTGTGGAGACATACATGCTGAAAAAGTATGGCCCCAACACTGATCCTTGAGGTACTAGGTACCTCAGTCCAATTTGATAATGCCCTCCTTATGCTAACCTGTTGTTTTCTCTGCATAAACCATGATGTCACCCAATTTACAATGCTTTCTGGGATACCTATTTCCTGTAGACTGGCTATTAGTCATTTGTGAGGCAGTTTATCAAACGCCTTTAAGAAATCTAGGAAGACCACATCCACTGCTTTACCATCATCTAAATGCTTGCTTGCTTTGTTGTAAAACTCAAGCATGTTGTGTTATGTGTAGTGCAGCTTTAAGAAATGTTAGACAGTGTAGCTTTAAGAAATGATAGACAGTACAGCTTTAAGAAATGTACTTCCTGTGAGCTTGTGAATCTTCCTGTGTGTGTTGAGATACATTTTTCCCCTTATGTCTGTGCCGAATAGAAGGCCTAGATTTCTGTGTGATGTGTTTTTCTTATAACCAGGACACTGATGTGTTTAAGGTACTTATTTTTGGCCACCAAATACAACAAACTGGCGACAAGAATGGTGGAAATTTTCATAGCTCCAGCTTACTGAATTGCACCATTTTGTGACTTTCTACATAGGAAACAAGTAAGCAATTTGGAACTGTGCTCTATCATGGAAACTTCAGCCAGCTCTGAGATTTTTACAGGAACAGACTGGGATTCATGGTCCAGATGGTTTGATCACTGGTTATTACTTAATCCTGCAATACAATCAGCAAATGATCAGCTACAGGGTGAGCTTATTCGAGCTGCTTTTTGTACTTTCTTGGGGAGTGAAACTTTCAAACTTTTATGCAGTCTGTGTGCACCAGACCGGCCGGAAGGATTTGTCATATCAAGAGCTAAAGGCTAAATTGTCTGCACAATACAGTTTAACAACTTTTCCAAGGGCTGAACGTCATAAATTCTACAGTTGCTGTCAGAAACCAGGTCAGTCATTACAATCTTATTTGGCTGAGATCAAGCGCTTAGCTCTCACGGTGTGAGTGGAGCTGGGAGCATCTTGAATCTAATCTAGCTGATACGTTTGTTATGGGGTTGAATAATGAACATCGTATTCAGCAATTACTTTCTGCAAGTGTCAAGAAGTCTGCTGATGAACTTTTACAGTTGGCACAAATGTATGAGGTTGCAGAAAATGAGGCGCATGCTAAGATGTACACTAAAAAATGAGGTGCAAGTAGTTCCAGTAAACCCCAAATTCAAACAGCTCAAATCTAAGTTTAAGCCACTGTTTTCAAAGAACAATTCAACCACTCCAACCCAAACTGCATGGCCAGTACAAATGTGCATCATGTGGGTCGCCTCAGCATAGCAGGGACTAGTGCAAATTCAGAGAAGTTCAGTGTCATGCATGTAAACGTCAGGGTCATATTGCTAAGGTTTGCAGAAGCAGGAAAACTGCAGTGATCAGTTCAGAGAGCACAGACAGTGCAGTGGTTCCTATTGCACCAGAAATGCAGACTAAAGATGTTCCTTCTTTCTATGTGTTACTTCAATTGCCACAACTGAGGCGTCAGTTGCGTTTAATGATAGACTTTGCTTCCCTAGTTACTTTCATTAACTGTCAAACATGGTCTGATCTGGATAAGCCACCATTGTCTCCTTGTAATAAGTTGCTGCATGCATTTGAAGGGCAACCAATTAGTACGCAGAACTCATTCTACTAGTACACTTTTAACTTTTCTGGTTTCAAAAAAGGGTGTCAACATTTTGGGCAGAGACGCCCAGGTTCTTCTAAACATTCATGTTGATCCAGCAGATGTTGGCCTACTTGCTGCTGTCCAGGTACCACAAAGCAGTAATATGTCCAAGCTTGGGGAGATTTTACACATATATCCAGAGTTGTGGAAAGGCCTGGGATGTTGCACAACAGCTAAAGCCAAGTTAGTTACAAAGCCTAATGCAGTCCCTAAGTTTTGTAAACCATGGAAACTTACTTTTGCCTTAAAACCAGTGGCTGGTGCAGAATTGGACAGACTGGAAAAAGCAGGGTGTGTTGGAAAAGGTTCCAAGTGGTGGTATCTAAACCAGGTGGTAAAGTTTGAATATGTGGAGATTTTAAGGCGACACAATCCAGTACTTGGCACAGATATATTTCCTTTACCCTTACCTGAGGAACTTCTTCACAGACTGAATGGTGGTGTGGGGTTCTCTAAACTGGACTTCGCTAATGCATACCTTCAAGTGGAGCTGGATACAAACTCTCAGAAATTGGTAGTGATTAATACACACCAAGGACTGTACAAGTACAAACGATTATGTTTTGGCCTTGGTTCCGCACTGGTTATTTTTCAAAAAGTGACTGAGCAAACAGTGGGTGATATACCAGGTGTTGCTTGTTATTTGGATGACATCATTGTCACAGGCAAGACAGAAGCTGAACATTTCCTTAACTTACAAAAGACTTTAGAGAGATTGCAACAGAGTGGATTCAGACTCAGGAGAGAAAAATACCAATTTTGTCAACCAAGTGTCACGTACTTAGGTCACCCTATTGACAAAGATGGAATTCGTCCAAATGATGAAAAGGTGGAAGCCATTGTGCACATGCCTGAACCACAGAAGGTTTCAGAGTTATGCTCATTCTTGGGTATGGTGCGCTACTATGACCATTTCATATCTGGCTTAGCCACTAAATGTGCTATCCTAAATGAACTGTTACATAAAGGTACTCTGTGGAAGTGGACCAAGAGCCACAATCAGGCAGTTCAAGCCATGAAGCTGTCTCTAACCAATGTGAATAATTTAACTCATTATGACCCTAACTTACCTATCACATTGGCCTGTAATGCTAGTCCTATGTGTATAGGAGGTGTCCTTTTCCATACAGATCCAGAAGGAGTAAAGAAGGAGTCTATGTTTTATTGTGACGTGGAGCCTTTGGAAACAAGTCTATGACTCAAAAGGTTGTAATTCCGATTTCCTAAATAAATAAATAAAGAAGCCGATGGCCCATGCTTCACACAAACTCACGGCAGCTGAAATGAATTATGCCCAGATTCAGAGAGAGGCATTAGCGATTGTGTTTGGAGTCCAGAATTTTGCCAATATTTGCCAGGTCACAAGTTTCACCTGAAGACGGATCACAAGCCACTAGTTTATGTATTTATTTAGGAAATCGGAATTACAACCCTTTGAGTCATAGACTCAATTCCAAAGGCTCCACATTAGAATAAAACATAGACATTCATACAGTACATACATAGAATAAATGTGGGTGAGCAATCATACAGAGTATAAGTACGATATGCACTGGTTAATGCCTATACATTTGGTAGCTAAAACAGGGCAGAGCTATTGACATATTTACCTAAAGAGTGGTTTAGACCTATACAATTGTTAGCTAAAGCAATGCATGATATGAATTGGTAGTAAGCCACCTCAGGGAGGCCTTGCCTTATACATAATACAATGCATTCATAGTCCAGTGCAACTATATGGTAACCAAGGGAGGTGAGGAGCCTGTAGGCTAGAAATAGTAAGGGCTCTCCACTGCCAGGCCAAGGGCAGGTGCGTGGCCTAGCGGCGTGGTGCAGGATCCACAGGTTACCGGTTACACTGGCATTGATGTGAGGAGAGGATATGAGACCTTAAGGCAGCTTTAAAAGGACCTAGATTGGTGATTGATGTGACAGCCAGTGGGAGGGCATTGTACCAGGACGGAACTCTAAGGGGTAAGGATCACTGGGCCAGGGTGGTCCTGACCCTAGGCACCTTCTAGATAGTTTTTGGGGTGGCCCGTGTGGACGCTGAGATGGTGGCTGCCTGAAGAGAAGCCATGACACCTATTGGGGTTAAACCCAGGTGAACTTTTTTGGTGGGTGAAGAGACAGGTCTGGTATAATAGTCTTTCCTCAAGGGAGAGGGTATTGGTGAGTGCGTATAGGGTGCAGATATGTGTATTTCTGTCTGCACCAGAGAGGAGCCAGCAGGCCTTATTGATGACTACTTGTATCTGATGAAGCGCCGTAGGGTTGGTGGCAGCATAGATTGTGAGGCCATAGTCCACCAGCAATAAGACTGAGGAGGTAATGGCTAGGTGAAGTGCTTCAGGTGGCAGGCAGTCTTTATGTCTGTGCAGGAGACCAATGCAGGTGTTGGTGGCAAGGTGAGGATTTTTATATGTTCATGGAATGAGAGGGAAGCGTCAAATGTAATACCTAGATACTTATACTTGTGGACCTGTTCCAGTGGGATGAGAGAGGTGGAGAGTATTTCAAGGGGGAAATCCTTTGATCTGTTTTGGTGGTGGGCATAGAGCATTGTCTTAGTTTTTTTTAATGTTGACCACCAATCTGCGTTCAGCAAACCAGTGTTCATTCTGAGAGAAAGAGTTTTGTAAGGTACGCTGGAGAGACAGCGAGAGAGAAAGAGAGAGAGAGAGAGAGAGAGGATCAGGATGTGCGGCGTAAAGAACAGCATCATTCGGGTAGAGGAGAAGTTTGCCGGGGCAGGATTTAGGCAGGGTGTTGAGGTAGATGCTGAATAGCAGGGGACCCAGGATAGATCCCTGGAGAACTCCTGAGTGCACGGGCAGTATAGTAAATATGGTATTATTAACTCTAACACATTGGGTTCTAGATGAAAGATAGCTGGAGAACCATGAGCGTGGACAATGAGAAACCCTAATATGTTGTAATGTGTTAAGAAGGAGGAGGTAAGAAACCATGTCGAAGGCCTTTGAGAGGTCTGTAAACACGGCCCCTGCAAAGTGCCCTTTGTCAAGCGTGGAGTGCAGGGAGTTAGCAAATTCTGTGAGGGCGGTCATAGTGCTATGACCAACTCTGAAACCATGCTGCTCCCTACACAAGAGGTTGTGTGCAAAGAGGTAGTCAGTGAGCTGATTGGCCAAGATATTTTCAAGAGCTTTAGAGAGTGGCGAGAGAATTAAGATGGGCCGGTAGTTGTTTGGGAAGGAGCTGTCGCCACATTTCAGTATTGGTGTTATCACTGCTATTTTCCATGAGGTTGGGAACTGGCCCAGGCGCAGGGACAGATTTAGAATGTCTGTGAGTGGGGAGATAACTGAGTCTATTGCAAGGTATAGGATATGCATATCAAAGGCATCTTTGCAGTAATTCAAGCTCTGGAGGGCTTTGGACAGGTCAGCTTTTGCTTCTGTAGGGATAATGACTCTGAGGTTTGAAGGGGGGGTGGAGGAGCTCAAGCGGTGGGGTAGGCTGAACTGGATCGAAAAAGTTGCTAGGGAGGACTGAGCTGAGGTCTGAGAAGGTGGAGTTGAGGCAGTTAGCTATGTGAAGTGTGTCTGTGGTGGTAGTACCGTTAACACTAAGTTGTGAGGGGGGGAGAGTGGTATTTACCATTAAACTCCTTGATGTTATCCCAGAACTTTCTTGTGCTACCCCAGGAGGTGGCTAGGACGGTTCTGTAGTGCTCTGCCTTGGCCTTGTGGATTGCCCAGGTACAGTTATTGCGGGCAGCATTATAGGCCTGCCTATCACTTAGCAAACCGGAGGCAGTGGCATGATGCCAGCGGTTGTCATGCATTTTGAACTGTTGTAGGAATTCTGGGGTGATCCGGGGGGGGGGCACTACGTTTCTAAGTTGTCACTTTGATGGTCGGTGCAAAAGCATCACAGGCGGTATTAAAGGTGGCGGTGAAGTAGTGTAATGGATCATCTATGTGCTGGGCTTGGGAAATAGGGGACCAGTCCCAGTTAATTGGATATTGTTTGAGTTTGGCTATGCCTCCTGGGTGTAGTCAACAACGAAAGGTGATATTTGGTGGTGGTTTAGGTAGCTGACAGGACCAGCTGAAGATGATTGGGGAGTGGTCGCTTAAGGTGTTGGGTAGGACACCCAGGTCAGTAATATGGTGGGGACGATTAGTGAGCAGGATATCTAGTAGAGTGTGGGTTCCATTAGTGGGGTTGGCCCTGGTAGGCTGGGGTACCAGTTGGATCATATCTAACACAGCAAAGGTATCTTTGGCGTGTTTTGATGAGCTCGCCAGCCAGTTTGTGTTGAGACCCCAATTAGGATTAGTTCCATTTTGTGGGAGTGGCTGGCTAGGTAGTCAGAGAGTGCTTTACAGGCAGGGGATTGGCTGCGGTGTGGCATTTAGGCGATGGTGAGAGTAAGAAGAGCACAATTTGGGTCAGGGGAGCGTTTTATTGAGAGGGATTGGGCACCATGGTCTAAGGAGGGTGCATACAGGGCTCGGTAATGCAGTAAGTCATTTACATAGGAGGCGCAGCCACCACCTCTCTTGCCATTACGAACAAGCTTAATGAGAGAGTAGCCAGGAATAGAGACAAAATGAGTCTGGGGTCTTGGCTGACAGCTAGGTTTCTGTTAAAGCCAAAATGTCTGGTTGGTGCTGTGCTGTTCAGCATTGCAGAAGTGCCATTTTTTTAGGCAGGCTGCAGATATTCATAGTGGCTATTCAAAGCCCCGTGGGTGACCGCAGTTGGGGGGGTGCTGCTGGGCCAAGATTGGGGTGAACATTGCCAGACAGTAGAAAAAGCAAGTGGAAGAGCCTGACAAGGGCCATGAATTGGTGGCATTTTGCTGGGTAGCGGCAGCTGGCAAGCTTAGAAGGTGATGAGCAAGGAATGGGCAGCTGCGTGAGGGCTGGGGTGGCCAGGTGGAGGAACAGACATGTAGGGCTCAAGGCACAAAGAGACGGGGAGGGGTAGAGGGGAGGGGTGGGGGCCATGGGGAGAGACAGGGTGATTTGAGAGGGCTATGAGGGTGAGGTGTTCTCAGCAGCAAAGCTGTGTACATAACAGAGGTAACTGGGGGGTTGTTGCTGATCAGGGTAAACTTGGTTAGCAACAGTAGTATGGTTAGTTTGTGTGGGTGGGTGTTGTGAGAGAGTACAGTGGTAGTAGATGTCACCATGGGCAGGTATGAGTGGGTCTTGCTGACACCTAACATTGTGGCAGATACAGTGGCGCAGTGGTAGGGTTGCTGCCTTTGGAGTGAAAGGTACCTGGTTCAAACCCCGGTTTGGATGCCACGTTGTTAGCCTAGTAATAGCCTGGGAGACTGTGCAGGGGACACTACAGAGAGGGGTGAAAGGTAGAGAATTTAAGTATGAATGACGCAGGACAGAAGTGTTGGGGGGAGCAGTGGGAAGAGGATTGCAAACTACACGTCTTGTTGCCCTCTAGTGGCTTTACAGTATAATCTGCAAATGAAAAAGTAAAAAAAATAAAAATACACTTTAAACTGAAGAAATTCAGCACTGAGTATTAAAACAGACCAGATATCAGAGGCAATACTGGATTAGGGGGAAAAAAGGTTAAATAAACTGGCCGATGGTAGTGACATAGTCCAGTCAGGAGGAATTTAGAAATGCCTAGCAGGATGAGGAACCAAACAAGGAGCTAGTGTTCCATGGACAGCCAATAAGAGCTGTCCCAAGATAAGGGCAATTGTCCTTAGAAAATTTACAGATACAACCCTGCAGCCTTGAGTTCCCAGAAAACTGTCCAGGCCGTACCTGCTAGCAAGGGCTTGGGGAGTGTGGCAGCAGGCTCTTCTCGCCGTGGAGGCGTGAAGACCGCCGTCTGAGGTGCTGCTAGCCCAAAGGGCTGTGAGAGGACACCTGCTAGCAAGGGCTCAAAGTGACAATTTTCAGGCCAGAAAAAGGAATTCCAGAGACAGTCCCTAGCAGACTTCAACGATGGGCATTCATTTTGTCTGCCGATAATTTCGAGGTTACATACCAACCCATGGACCAGCATGGAAATGTGGATGCCTTGTCGAGGTTACCAATATCCAGAGAAATGGAGTTTGATATGGGACTTAAAGAGTAGCCATTAGTATGCCAGGTGGGGCCAGATAGTTTTCCAGTGCAATTCAAAGATATGGAGGACTCTACTGTTGTGTGTGCAATGGAGCTACAACACAGCAGCTTCCAGTACAAGCCAAGGACATTGCAAAAGCAACTAGTCAAGATGCAGTTTTGAACCAAGTGTATCAGTATACACTTGAGGTTTGGACGCAAGGCACTACTTTTTCAACTGCACTACAACCCTACTATACAAAGAGACAGCAGTTGTCCATTGCTGAGGGATGTCTTCTATCAAATCAAATCAACGTTATTTTTATAGCGCCTTTCAAAACCAAGGCTCTGTACATAAAACCAAGTACATCAACTATAAAGTTAAAATAAAGACATTAAAACAGATCATCCATAACTAGGGAAGGCTAAATTAAATAAATACATTTTTAACTCAGTTTTAAATCTACCGACGGTTGGGCATTCTCTTAACTGACGAGGCAGAGAATTCCACAGTGTTGGAGCTGAAAAAGAGAAGGCACGAGAACCAGATGTCTTCAATTGTACCCTGGGAATCTCCAGCAATCCCTCATCAGTGGATCGGAGAGGACGGAGGGGGCAGTAGGGTACCAGGAGATCTTGCACGTAACCGGGTCCCTGATCATATAGGGCTTTAAAGGTTAGCAAGCCAACCTTAAAGGTAATCCACCACTGAACAGGCAGCCAGTGCAGCTCACGGAGCACAGGCATAATATGATTGGTTCTAGAAGTCCCAGTCAGAAGCCTGGCTGCCGCGTTCTGCACCAGCTGCAGGTGGCGGATATCAACCCCTGGTAGTCCTAGGTAGAGGGAGTTGCAGTAATCAAGATGGGTAGTGACAAAGGCATGGGCCAGTGTTGGAAGATAATCCGGAAGAACCAGGTGTTTCACCCGGGCGATATTCCTAAGATGGTAAAAAGAGGATTTGACGACAGCTGACACCTGGGATTTTAGAGTCAGACCATCATCAAAAATAATGCCCAGGTTACGCACCCGGTCTGAGGTAGTGAGTGACATACCACCAAGTAACAAGCCTGATGGTTGTGCAGCCCCCAAACTGACCCCCGGACGACCTGGGTCCTCTACCAGCACTTCACTCTTGTCTGGATTCAGTCTCAGCCAGCTGGAACTCATCCAGGCTTTGATCTCAGTAAGGCAATTATTTAGCAAGGCGAGTGCATCATTCTGTCTGTGCAGAAAGGACATATACAGCCGAGTATCATCTGCATAGCAGTAAAAACTCAGACTGTATCACCTGATGATATCTCCCAATGGCAGCATGTACACTGAAAATAACATGGGGGCCAAAATGGAACCCTGCAGCACCCCACAAGGCAGGGAGTGAGCACCAGAGGAATAAATTCCAGTCGCAACTCTCTGAAACCTGCCTGTGAGGTATGAATGGAACCATTTAAGGACTGTACCAGACAGACCACAAAAGAGATGCAGGCGCTACAGTAGCACACCATGGTCTACAGTGTCAAATGCAGCAGAGAGATCAAAAAGGACCAGAGTGGTACATGCCTTTCGATCTCTGGCCATTAGGAGGTCACTCAATACCCGGACAAGGGCAGTCTCCATGCTATGCTTCTTCCTAAAACCAGACTGGAGAGTATCATAGACATTGTGAGTTGTAAGATGATCATCCAGTTGCAATGCAACCACCTTTTCAATAACCTTACCAACAAATTGCAGGTTAGAGATAGGCTGGTAGTTGGCTAGACAGTCTGGATCCACAGAGGGTTTTTTATGGAGTGGTCGAACAACAGCCTCCTTGAGGGGGTCAATAAACCAGACTGCCACAGCTTCCACATACATACTGTGTGACCCTGAGCAAGTCACTTAACTTCCCTGTGCTCCCAGGTCGTGCCTGTAAAAAAGCTTTCAGCTTAGTGTGCTAATCCTGGTAAAATAACTGAAAAAAAAAAAAAGGAAAGACCACCCTCTCCAAGGACTTCCAGACACTGTCAACAAGGATCGGGCAGGTGACATCTACACATCCCACTAAAAGGGGTGTAGGTCCCAGATCCAAACTACAACTGGTTGGGCACAATGTTTGGATGATCTTCACAATGTCGGTGAATTCCGGCCGGTGGAAATCTGACCAGATAGACCAAGTGCATGCCGCTTCCTGTTGACCACTGCAATCCCTCATAGGAAAGGTCGGACCGATGCCAGACCTGATGCTGGCAACCTTATCTGCAAAGAATTGAGCGAACTCCTCGTATCTCAGCTGAGAAAAAGCTTTTCTGGGCTGGAGACAGATTGGATTGCACAATCTGTCAACAGTCTGGAAAAAGCTAAGCCAGTCGATTCTGTGCGTCAGAAATCTCCCTGGACAGGAATTCTGCCTTCTTATGGTGATTTCTGATTGATAGCCATCATAATGTGCCATCAACCTAAGCCTGTCAGCATCATGGCCAGACTTCAGCCAGGCTCTCTCCATCCTTCGGCCAAATCGCCTCAACTCCTTCAAAGAGCCATCAAACCAAGGGTATCTATGGGGATTGCGTGTCATAGTACCCCAATGTTATCACTCAAATGTGCTGACTCTCTTGCATGCAGGCCATCCAGGCATTGCTAAAATGAAATCCATTGCCAGACTTCATGTTTGGTGGGATTCCATTGACAGAGATGTATAACAGGTTGTGCAATGATGTGAAGGTTGTGCTGTATCAATGGGAAATTCGGCAAGAGCTCCAGCTCACCATTGGGAATGACCTGACAAACCCTGGCAAAGGTTGCATATTGATTTCGCAGGACCTTATTTAAATTCCATGTGGTTACTCTTATCTGATGCTTATAATAAATGGCCAGAAATTCATCAAATGTCTTCGACAGCTACTGAGAGTACCATCAAAGTGTTGAAATCTATCTTTGCTACCCATGGTTTCCTGCAAGTGATTGTCTCGGATAACAGACCATAGTTCACGTCTGTTGAATTCCAAGCATTTTGCCAGCAATGTGGTATCCGCCATATTTTCTCACTTCCCTACCATCCAAGTTCAAATGGCAAAGTGGAACGCCTGGTTCAGACTTTTAAAAAGGGTATGGATAAAGCTAATCCTACTACATCAACGGCAATACAGATAGCCATTTTGGACTTTCTTGTGATGTATCAAACAACACCACATTGTGTCACTGAAATATCCCCTGCAGAACTGTTTGGATGTCAGATTCTAACTCAATTGGAGATGTGATAATGTGATCTTTTATGATACCCTCCAAAACCTTACATACCACACTAGTTAGGCTTACCGGCCTGTAATTTGATGGACATTTCCTGTCTCCTTTTTTAAATAACAGTAACACCATTGCCTCTCTCCAAACAGAGACCACTTCCCCCTTGTTTAGAGATTGCTGAAATACATAGCTAATCAGTGGTGCTAGCTCGTTTGCTGTTTCTCTTAAAATTCTTCGATGTAGGTTGTCAGGACCCGCTGATTTATTTATGTTCAGGTGTACTAGCCTTTTTAACTTCGCTGGTTTCAATAATTATAGACTTGGGGGGTCTTGCTTGTTGCGCCCATTTTCATCAAGCTATCGTCTTTATTGAATACTGATGCAAAGTACATGTTTTGTGTATCTGCCATTTCTTTGTTAGTGACAGCCATTTGCCCCTCTGGTGTTCTTAATGGACCTATGGTCTGGCCTGTGCTCTTTTTATCATTAGCATAAGCGTAAAAGGTTTTGAAAATTTCTTCTGTTTTGTTGCTAACCTAGTTTCTTGTGATGCTTTGGCTTTCCTAACCTCCTGTTTGACTTTGTTTTGCAGTTGTTTAAGATATAGACATTGTTCCTCTGTTTTATTGTGTTTCATTGATTTAAATAATTTTTGTTTGTTTGCTATCAATTTTTTAAATTTAGGGTTCATCCACACTGGGGTTTTTGTCCATCTCCTATACTTCTTCCTGGTCGGCATATGTTTCCTTACACATTCATTTATTTTATCTATCAGGATCTTCCACATTTTGCCCAAGCTATTTTCTCTGAATGATTCTCTCCAATCCCACGGTAACAACTTGTTGCGGATAGCTGTGAAGTCTGCTTTACTCCATATAAGTACTTCGGTATCACCTTCTATCAGTACTTGTTTTTCCAGAATGTTAAAACTGATCTTGTTATGATCACTGTCTCCTAATGGAGGCCTGGTGGTACAACTTTGTATGTATTCATTTCTGTTGGTTAAAACTAAATCCAGTATATTAGGTTCCCTTGTGCTGAGATGTACCATCTGTTCCAGGCCTACCTGTTCAAATATATCTAGATATAATTTTTCTGCTCTTGTTGTACATGTAAGGGAATCCCAATTTATTCCAGGCAAGTTGAAGTCCCCGGCCACCATTAATCTATCTGCGGGATTTTGGTTCCGGATGTAATGCTGTAGGGAATAATCATCTTTTTCTGATATTGAGAGGGCTTTATACACCACTCCCATAATTAGTTTAGATGAGACAACGGGTGTAATTTTGATCCAAAGTTGTTCTAGGTTGGTATCCTGGACCTCGATTTGTTCAACTTGTATGTGTTCATTTGTGTATATAGCCACTCCTCCACCCATTCTGAACAGCTGATAGCCCTTTATCTGCTGGTCCCATGTATGTTCCTGGTCTCACCAGGTTTCGGTTATAGCACAAATTGATAGGTGCTCAGTCTCCACAATACGTCTAAGTTTGTCAGCATTTTTTGTCATACTACAAGCGTTTAGGGGTAGGCATTTCCATTCCGTTTCTATTGTATTTCTGCCTAGTTTGTTTTTATTTCCTTCTGTTGTGTCCCTTGCCACCCCCTTCCACCGCTTTCAGTTTAAATAGGTGAGCAGATAATCATTTATAACCTTGGCTAGTCTTCTTGACCCCATCTTGTTTAGGTGCAGCCCATCCCTTCCAAATAGTCTTTCGTCCCCACAGCTTGCCCAATTATCTATGTACCCATGTTTATGTACAGTGCACCATTCCCTTTAGCCATTTATTTACCAACTGTATCTCTCTGTTTTTATAAGCATTTCTACCCCTTGCTGGTAAAGTGCTTGATATTATGAGGGTGCCTTCTAAATTTTGAACTGCTTTTGCCACTGCCTCATAATCCTCAAAAATGTTTTTCAGGGGCCTATTTCCTATGTCATTTACCTCCACGTGCAACACTTCCAAGGGTTTTGTTTGGTTTGATAGCAACCCACCAGTCATGTTTTTGATATCTCTGATTTTTACCCCAGGCATGGTGCTCACAGTTGTGGACTCATTTCTGCCTTTACATATGGTTGAATCTATGCCGCTAGCGATTGAGTCCTCAATTTTCAGCACATATCTCTGTGTTACAGTCTCTGTTACTGTTTGTGGCTTTGCCTCTGATAATATCTGGAATTTATTGTTCAGTTTAATGGGATTTCCACCCACTATCTGTCCCCCTCTTCTTGGTTTATGTCCTGTTTTGGGCTGAACTATGCTCCAGGTTTCTATGTCTTCATTTTGAGGTTTTGCTAAAGCTTAGGGTTGTAAGGCGGGATTTTGGATCTGGACTCAGCAATGTTGTTTCTGGACAGAAGGAGGCATTTGCCTGATCTATAAATTCTTCCAGGTTAATAATATCCTCTTTAACTGTGGGTCTGTGTTTGAGGATAGCAATTTCCTGAAGCAAGGTTGTTAGTAGCATGCATTTATCAGACTCATAGTTGCCTAGATTCCCCCCTTTGTGTACATATTGCAGCTTTTACACAACTGCCAATCAAGCTTCATGCCCTCTGGGTGGTTCCACTATGCCGCGGTGACAAATTTGTCAACCATCGGCTGGCGACAACACAAACACGCCATTTGGTGCTGTGCCATTGCTGAGGAACAAGTGTTTTCTGTGGGGGGCAAAGCCCTCCACACCTCCAATGTGGGGGCTCTGCCCCCGCACCCCCTGTACTAAAGATTTCTAACTCCATTTGGAGTTAGTTCAGGAAGGGGGGCAAACACCCCAGTGGCAGCAGTGTCTGAATACCTGGAAACCATCACAGCGAACTGCCAAATTTTGCTGTGATGGTCTTTGTGGTATTTGTGTCACTGTCCCATCGGTATACCCCTCAGTGCATAATATACTGTGAGTACCTCTTGGTTCCATGTTTGTTTTATTGACTCCCTTCAGGCTGATTTGCTGTATTTATTGCCCAATATTTGGGATGGTGGCCTCTTACCTTGGTCACTAATCAGCTTTTGTTTTCCTTTCTATTCATGCCTAATACTCTGTCTCTCCTACTCTCCTGACTTGCCTGATATGCCAGACATGCGCTGAATGTGCGTGTCTCAGTACGCATCTCCGTGTGCAGAGCCGTGCCTCCCTGCACGGCTCGCCCTACTCGCAGCAGGACTTGCTTTAATATGTGTCCGCGACCCGGAAGTGGTAACAAGGGTCGCTCTCCACACTAGATAGTTTATTTAAAAATATATGTGCTATAATGCACTAAAATCAAATTTGAGTACTGTAAAGTCACACCTGCAGGCGAAAACCACTCATCCGTGGCCATGACGTGCACTTTAAAACCACTTTGTGCTATCTCAGATGCAAGATATGTAAGCTTGTAGTTCTATATTGCAACCCATAGAACTACACAGCTTCTTTTCCCACTTCCATACGTAGGCTTGTAGCAGGGCTCAGAACTGCTCTCCCCTTGGCAGTGTACTGCCCATTTGCTGGCTGTAATACTGGGCAAATGTAATGTACTCTTTTCTTACAGTCTATCATGTCCTGCGGCCTTTCCCTTGCCTTAAGTGATGACGTGCTGGTTGGCTCAATGTATGAGGCAAGTATGAGGCTGAAGGCCAAGTACTTTATCCTAACAACACAACACAACCACATTATTGTCGAGCCTAGTAAGCCAGCTAGCACAGAATCACTATTATGCTTTATGTGTTTGAGAACGCTAGTAGTCCTGTTTTTCCCCTTGGTAAGTCTCTGGTAACTCCACTGCTCCCCTTTCCTACACTGCACTTGTTTACAGTTGCTGCTGTGAGTACAGACAGCCCACTGGAAATAGGCATGGTTCCAGAGGACTAGAGAAGAACTGACATAAGAGCAACTTCAGGGAGAAGGGTTGCAACTATAGGCCAGTCCTAGTGTTGGTACCATGGAAAACCTTGCCTTGAATTGCCCTACTGATTTTTAGTTGTTGTAGACTCTTATATTGGCTAGTATATAATTAAACCTAGGTCGCCCTTGAAAAAGGGACTTCTAGTTTCAGTGGGCCCACCCAGTCAACAAAAAAAATCCAAATAAATACATAACTAAAATAGTCCAACAGTGGTGGGGAAATGAATGAAAATCCTACTAAAGGAAAGATTGGCAGAGTATCTTGAATCCGTGCAGCTGTAAGACCACGGGCAGCATGAATTCACGTCAGCGGGGGCAGAGGAGGGTCATGACAAAGGAATCTGATGGATTTCTTTGATTGGGTGACCAGAGATACAGATCAGAGGAAGGCAGTTGACATGGACTATCTGGAATTCAGCAAGGCCTTTGACACTGTGCTGCACAGGAGGCCGATCAAGAAACTGGGCAACTTGGGGGTGGGATTCAGAGTGGTGAGTTGGGTCAGAAACTGATGAATGGATAGGAGACGGATGGTAGTGGTAAATAGCACTCACTTGAATGATAGAAGAGGGACAAATGAGGTGCCACAGGGATCAGTACTGGGACCTATCCTCATCAATGTCTTCATGAGGGGACATTACTGAGGAACTGGAAGGGAGGTACGCCTTTCTGCAGATGATACCAAAATCTGCAATAGGCTGGATTCTCAGGAGGGGGATGGAGAGAATGATCAGGGATCTGGGGAAACCTGAGGACTGGTCTAAAGCATTGACAGTCATTAAACAGGAAAGAGACCTTGGGGTTTTCATATGTGACGACCTCAAGGTGGTAAGGCAGTGTGACAACGTGGTGGGTATGGGTATGAGTATATCCTGTGGAATGCTAGGGGGCATAGAGAGCAGTATATCCAGCAGCAGGAAGAAAGTGATGTTGCCACTGTATCGCTCACTGGTGACACCCCCACCTGGAATACTATCCTCAGTTTTGGATGCCGTGCCTCAGACAGACATAGACAGGGTGGAGGTAGTTCAGAGGAGGACAACTAAAATGGAGCTGGGGTTGCACAAGGATAGACAAAGTGATATCAACATGTACGCCCTTTTATTTATTTATTTAAAAGTTTCACCAGGAAGACATACTGAGCAAAAATTGCTCATTTCCAGATGTGCCCTGGAGGAAGGGAGTAGGGAACGGTACAGAGGATGGGGAACAACAATGGTATAACACAGCAAAAAAAGATTACAATAAGTACAGAAGCAGGAAGTGCTAGGCATTATATCGTGTTACAGGATAATATACAGTAGCATTGGGTACAGAGGCAATAAACATGAGTGCATGCACCAGTGATACAGCAATACCAAGAACTTGTAGACATAAATTCAACAATTAGTGGATAGTGATAAGTGCTAGATGTGACATTTTTATGTTTGCTTGCACGCATGTGCAAGAAACATAGTGCCATCATCCGAGTTTTCGGAGGTGTGTCAGCCCTCTTCCAATTCAGTCAGTGTTTTTGCAGGCGCGGCTGCAGTTCTCCAATGCCTGCTGGAGCTATCTATGACAGCTCCAAAATGCAGTGGAGTACAGTTGAAAGGGGGAGCTACGCTTCAGTGAGCAACGATCAGATATCGCCTGCTCTTGCGTGCTCCCCCTACACACACACACACACATGCAGGCACGCTGCTTGCTTGGCCCCCCCCATGCGCACACTGTGTAGCCGATGAGGGGTGCCCAATCCCCCATTGGCTGTGCTGCGCCCCCCCAGCAGAGTTATATATGCCACGCTGGGTGCCCACCCCAGCTGCACACATTGTATAAAGCCGACGGGTGCCCACCTCCCATCGGCTCCACTGTCCCCCCCAGCACAGGGTGCCACCGCAACCTCCGCCGGCTCCATGCCCCGCCCCCACCAGCCGTCCTTGTGCGCTGGCTGAGCCCACCCCAGCGTGGCAAATGTCCCGTCATCATATAAAGAAGAAAAAACCTGCAAATCAAAAACTGTCCCTTGGCCTTCTCCCTGCCCCACCCACAACCCACACCCACCCACTGCGCACCCTGCCTCCCCCACACCCCTCACCCCATACTTACCTCCAGACTCCAGCGCGACAATCTTTGGTGGACCGGGAACATGTCTGCACTCTTCAAAGCTGTCCGTGAACTGAGGAAATGCCGGTAAGCTGTATAATGTAATGAATAGGGTTTTTTCAACTTTGCTGCATATCTCAGCCATTTTTTGGAATTTTTGCACCAAATTTTCAACATGGTGTTTTTGGGACCCCTTCTCATGAATGATCTCACTGTCATGGCGTTCATCAGGCCCGAAGGGTGATTTCGCAATCACTGCACAAAATCACCTTTTGAGACCGAGTAATGAAACGGCACTGCCACTGTTCATAAGGTGGACTCTCAAAAAGCCTATGTTGAAAATTTGGTAAAAAAATTCCTAAAAATGACTGTTTCTGACGTGCGTTGCACAGTTCCTACGCACGCTCGTAAGTTCGCGAATTTTCAATATTTTCACTCCAGATTTTCAACATTGCCATTTTACCACACCTCCTTATGAGCAGTACAGCTGTCATTTTTCACATCTTGCCCAAAACGTGTTTCTGCCAATGTAGCGCACAATGGCGCAGTCGGTGTGTGAAATCAATGTATGGGACACATCAAGAAAATCATAGTGACACTGTTCATGAGCAGAGGTCTTAAAATGGCTTTGTTGAAAATTTGGTGAAAAAATTCCTAAAAATGACTGTTTTACGAGCGTGCGTTGCGCATTTCCTACGCACACTCGTAAGTTTGCGAATTTTCTATATTTTCACTCCAGATTTTCCAAATTGCCATTTTATTACACTTCCTTTTGAACAGTACAGCTGCCATTTTTCACATGTCTCCCCAAATGTGTTTCTGCACATGTAGCACACAATGGTGCAGTCGGTGTGCGAAAGCAATGTTTGGGACAGATTAAGGAAATCACAGTTACACTGTGTATAGCAGAGGTCTTAAAATGGCTATGTTGAAAATTTGGTGACAAAAGTCCATAAAATGACTGTGTTATGAGTGAGCATTGTGCAGTTTCCATGCACCCTCATAAGTTTATGACTTTGTAATATTTTCAGTCCAGATTTTCACCAGTGGCATTTTTCCACACTTCCTTATGAACAGTACAGCTGTCATTTTTCACAACATGGCCGAAATGTGTTTTCACACTTTCAGTGCAGAGATGCGTGGTCGCCGTGGGAAATCATTGTTCGGGACAGATAAAGAAAATCACAGTGACACTGTTCATGATCGGAGGTCCCAAAATGCCTGTGTTGACAATCTGCTGTAAAAAATCCCCAACCTAATTACATTACGGGTGTGCGTTGCACAGTTTCTATGCACGCTCGTGACTTCACCAGTTTTTTTAATATTTTGACTGCAGATTTGCAACATTGCCATTTTTTACACCTCCCCATGAACAGTACAGCTGTCATTTTTCACATCCTGTTCGGAATGTGTTTTTTGTACCTGTGGTGCTAAATGCCGTAGTCACTGTGCATAAGCAGCTTTTGGCTAACAAACTGATATTGCCACTGTTCATGAGGTGAGGGTTACAAAAAAACCATGCTGAAAATTTGGAGTGAAAATACCAATGAATGCCTGAGGTGTCAGGGTTTCCAACCATAATGCCCCACCCTGTAGAGAATGACAGGCATCAGGGGTGTGACTTGGGATTCTTGCCTGTAATGCTCATACCATTCCACATCCTGCAGCCAGTGAGAGGCATTGAGGTACGCCTTGGACTCTTCAGCCCCAAAGTTCACCCCATTCTCCTATACTGCACCCATCTCACTGTATTTCCTGATGGAATGGGGTGCGCATAAGGGCCAAAGACCCCAAGGCACACCGTGACACTTGTCAGTGTCTGCAGGGTAGGGTGTGGTGAAATGGCATGGCCGTTATGCCTGATGACCCAAAGGCACACCCCAATGCCTGTCACTCTCTGCAGGGTGGTGATGGGGTTGGCTTCAGTTCAATACTTCACTGCCATTTCTATTATGCAGCTCTGTAACTTCTACACTACCAATGCCAATGCCAGCAAGCAAACATTCGGCATTGACAAATGCTTGCTTTGTATTGCAGTACAGGGGGATAAGACAGAATTGGATAGTAGTTCAGGGAGAAGGGACCACATTGGGTCACTTGGTCATTGTGGGGGAGCCAGGTGACATTAGGGACACTCTGGTAGAGAGGAGAATGAGAGGCAACATGGTAGAGATCTAAAAGCACCTCACAAGGGTGAACAGGATGCAGAAGGGAAGTCTTTTACAAATAAGAAGGAGCACCAGGACCAGGGGGCATGCAATAAAACTGCAGGGGGAAGGGGGTTTAAGAGAGATGTGATGAAATAGTTCTTTATTGAAAGGGTAGTAGATGCCTCAGAACAGACTGCCAGCAAAAGTGGTGTCAGCAAAAAGAGTGGGGGTAGTGCTTGAATTACAGAGGGCTGGGCCCCCTTACTTTTTTGGAGGGCCCCCTGAGTTCTGTGTAACTAAAAGGTGCCGGGGCGGCCATGTTTTGGCCCCCGTACTTCCTGCTGCTGAAGCTGCCACTCTCCATTCGGTCAGGCACGCAAATTGCAGCAGCCCTGCCTGAATAGAAAATAGTAATTAGCACCATGATTTCCCTTTTAACAGCCATCCAGGAAAATAACAGCCTCCCCTCAACCCATAGCCACACAACCGGCACCAAAGAGAGTTGAGTGATACTTGAGACAGATATTTATCTAAGTGATAACATGCAGTTGCTTCACTGCTTTGATGGCCGCCTTCCTGGATGTCAGTGCAGAGGGGCTGGAAGGTAAGGTCTGCCTGTTTTCTGATGACATCAAGATCACCAAGGGTGTTGTGTCGTGTCTAGCCGTCGTATGGTCCTATTGTTGGCTGCTGGCTGTACCCTGAGAGCGGTGTGTAGAGCTGAATCTCGACTGCCACTGCCATTGTGGAGGGGTTTTGGTTGCCGACAGTCTAGGGTTCTGGCAGTCGCTCGTGTGCTCGAGGATTGTGAGGAGGAACGCTTTGTGGTGGAGTGCTGGTTCCCATTCGGGGAAGGAATATTGCCGAACTGTAGGAAGAGGAAGTAATCAGTACCACACTGTGACTGGACCTGCTGTAAGAAGGAAGCGTCTGTTGAGAAATGGACAGTGGAAACCGTGGATTATTTTGAATTGTCCAGATTCCCTGGCCCGGACAGGGTAGCGGGTTTCTCGAGCCTGGAGGGCGGTGGGTTAGCTTTTGTTTCCCTTATTGAGACAGGGTACCACGGAAGGGTGGTTCAGCCTGCCTCATCGTTGCGAGGGTTAGGTTGAGTCTGGAATTTAGGCTGGTGCTTTCTCTGGATGCCTGCAGGACTTTGGTACTGAGGTCGGATTTGTGTGGATTGTGGTGTGGACTGCTGCTCTGGTGATGTATACTTGAACTCTCGCTATTTCCAGTTTATGATATTCTGGGAAACGATTGGGAGGACCAAAACTTGAGTTAATTAGTCTAGTCTTGTGAGAGAAGACTGTCTAAAGTTTTTTGGGCCATATTAGTGGTGAGAGTACAATAAGTGTGGATATCAAAGAAGAAAAAAGACCTTGAACTCCTGTTTTGGGTTTTCTTTGGGCAACTGAGAGCACTGATTTTAGGATTTCGGGAAATTTAAACTTTGGGCCAAAATCTTAAGGGGTTTTTGTATAGGTGGAAAACTCCTTTTCTGCAGTGGTGAGAGCACTGTGGGTGGGGGTAGATGGACAAGTGCTTCTGATAAAATTTATGTGCAAGCTCTAACACATTGTTAGGAAATGTTTTATGTTTGATATTGGAATATAGTGTTTTTAGTTTTATTTAGAGTGTTCTGTTAGGGTATAAAAATAATTTTATTTTGTTTTGTTTTGCTTAATTATAATATTTATATTTTGTTATTTGAGTGTTGTATTTCAAATTTTGTTATTTATATAATTCGGTGGGTTTTTTTTTTGTAATTAGTTGTGTTATTAATTATGTGTTGGAATGAAAATAGGACAGTCGGCTATTATTCCCCCTCCAGGCTCAGGGATCTTCGTCCCTTCTCCTGTCCCCCCCTATCGCCAGGAGTCTATAGAAGGTGTAGGGCTCTGGGGATTGTGAGGGGGAGGAAGAGGGTTGGAGCTGGGCCTGGGGGGGGATGGAAAGGAGCGGGCGGATAGGGATTGTGAGGTCAAGGAGATGCCCTGGGGTGAAATGGGCATGGGAGAGGGGTTCTCCCTGTCTTGTGCCCATACCCAAGGGTTCTGGTTATCAGCAGGTAACGCGGTCATCGTCGGAGGCCCATCCTGCTCGAGCGATGTTGTGCAATGCTAGGTCTATTAAAAACAAGACGGCTATCATAGCCGATCTTGTTGGGTCAGTTGACCTGGCATGCATCACCGAGACCTGGCTGGATGGAAATGCTGGGCCAGTATTAGCAGCGTTCCGGCCGGCATACTCTCGATGACAAGCACCGCCGAGGCGGTGATCGTAGGGGCGGGGGCGTTGCCATTTGTTTTAAATCAGAATTGGGCCTGGTGGAGGTACCAGTGGGTCACCAGATCCTTTGAGTGTGTTTTAGGCAGGGGTGTGAGGTGCAGGATACTTCGGTATACGTCCACCAGGTGCGGGAATGTTTTCCTGCAGGAAGTCACAGATTTCATTGTCGACCTGACATTGGAGTCCCCCAGATGGTTGGTTCTGGGGGACTTCAATGCCTGGCTCGACGATGAACTCTCATGTTTTGGTCAAGACTTCCTCCAGTTGATGTTATCACTGGGCTTCACATAGGTAGTTTCCTCCTTGACCCATATTGGTGGGCACTCATTGGATCTGGTGTTCCTTCTGGGGATGGGGATATCTGATTTGGTGGTGGAACCACTCGGATGGTCTGACCATCACTCCATTAGGTTCAATTTTGAGGCCGCCCCTATTAGGTCAGCCCTTCGAGATGGTCCGCTACCGCCCATTAAGGGGTGTGTCCCCAGATGACCTTGATGGCGTGCTGGACCTATCGGACCTTCCAATAGATTGCTTGGATCCAGGTGACCTAGTACAGGCCTATAATAGGGTGGTTACGGGGGCCGAGGATTCTATTGCACCTGTTCGTGTTCATCCGCTCACTCTTTGCCCCAGGTCTCCATGGTTTGATGAGACCATGAGGGAGTTGAGGAGGGTAGGACGAAGGCTGGAGAGGCGTTGGCGGAAGTCCAGTCTGGATGATGACAGACTTAGTTTGATGGACCATTATATGGCCTATCAATCTGCAATCTCTCGTAAGAAGGCAGAGTTCCTGTCCAGGGAGATAGCAGCTGCACAGAATAGACCAGCCCAGCTCTTTCGGACTGTGGACAGACTGTGCAATCCAGTCTGTCTTCAGCCCAGGAGGGCCTTTTCCACAGAATGGTGTGAGGAGTTTGCTCTTTTCTTTGCAGATAAGGTTGCCAAAATCAGATCAGACGTCTGCTCTTCCCTCTCCAATGGGGGCGATGATGGTCGGCCGGAGATGTCAAACACCCAGTTTGCATGGTCTGACTTCAGCCTCCCCAAAATCAACGATATTGTGATGGTCATCCGAGCGCTGCTACCAACCAGCTGTGATTTGGACCCTGGCCCCACACGCCTCTTAGTGGATTGTGTGGATAAAATCGGCCTAGTCCTGGCTTTGATAGTCTGGAAGTCTTTGGAGAGGGGGATCTTTCCAGATCCCCTTAAAGAGGCTATAGTTAGGCCTCTTTTAAAGAAGTCCTCCTTAGACCCAGATTGTCTAGCAAATTACAGACCAGTCTCTAACCTACCCTTTTTGGGTAAGGTTATTGAGATAGTGGTGCATGAGTGCAATTGGAGATCATCTGACCAACAACAATATCTACGATGCTCTCAATCTGGATTTAGGAAAGGCATAGTACGAGACAGCACTTGTTCGGGTACTACATGACCTCCTAATAGCGAGAGATTGTAGGACCCGTTCTGTCTTGGTACTTCTTGATCTCTCTGCAGCATTTGACACTGTTGATCATGGTGTGCTGTTAAAGCGTCTGCGGTCCATCTGTGGATTATTTGGTATGGTCCTCAGGTGGTTTAGATCTTACCTCGAAGGTAGGACTCAGAGGGTGGTGTCAGGAATTTTTTCCTTGGCATCAGTCTCCTGCCTTGTGAGATACCAGGGAGCTCTATTCTAAGCGCCTATGTTATTCGTGGTGTATATGCTGCCATTGGGAGCGATTATAAGACGATACAGTCTGGGTTTTCATTGCTATGCCGATGACACCCAGCTGTATATGTCTTTTGTGCCCAGCCAGGATGCTGGCTTGTCGGAATTTAATAACTGCCTTGCAGAAATCCAAGATTGGATGAATGGGAGTTGGTTGAGGTTTAACCCAGAGAAAACTGAGGTGTTGTTTGTGGACAAAGGTCGCTGTGAGGCGGGTCTGCCAGCTGGATCGCACTCTGGCTTATGGCTTGCAGGCGCTCCGCTGACTACCTCTGATCAGGTGCGGAATCTTGGTGTAATAATTGACGACCACTTGACGCTTAAAGCTCAGGTGTCAGCGGTGGTCAAAACTTCCTTTTTCCATCTGAGAAATATCACCAGGGTGAAGCACCTGGTTCCTCCAGAAGATCTTCCAACATTGATCCACGCCTTTGTTACCTCCCGCCTTGACTATTGCAACTCCCTGTACCTAGGGCTATCGGGGGTTGAGCTTCGCCGTCTGCAGCTAGTGCAGAATGCGGCGGCCAGGTTGTTGACTGGTTCTTCTAGATACAGCTATATAATGCCTGTGCTCCGCGGACTGCATTGGCTGCCAGTATTTTGGCGAATCACCTTCAAGGTCGGTTTGCTGACCTATAAAGCTCTACATGACCAGGGACCAACTTACCTGAAAGAGCTCCTTTGCCCCTACTGTCCCTCCCGCTCCCTCCGATCCACTGATGAGGGATTGCTGGAGATTCCCAGGGTCCGTTTGAAATCTTCAGGGGCTAGGTCATTTAGTTTTATGGCCCCGACCCTGTGGAATTCTCTACCTCGTCAGGTGCGAAATAGTCCGACTGTCCTGAGCTTTAAAGGAGCCGTGAAGACCCACCTTTTTAGTATAGCTTTTAATAATTTATAATAGTTTTAAATTCTGTCTATTTATTGTTTTATGATATTGTGCAGGCGCTTTGGATTTGAGAAAAGCGCCTTTTTATAAATAAAAGTTTGATTGATTGATTTGATTGATTGATCTCAGGTCACATGTGCATCAGCAGCCTATCAGGCATAAATAACCCTAAGGTAAAGGATCTGGGAGTGCCATGGATATACAGTAACACAATCACCTTTACCAGGTGAGTAAACCATCAATACCCCAGAAAGGGTGGAGAAAATGAGGAAGGACCCGGGGAAGCTTGAGAAATGGTCTGAAGAGTGGCAACTGAGGTTTAATTTAAAAAAGTGCAAAATTATGCACCTGGCCATAGAAACCTTGGGGAGAGCTACAGGATGGGGGTTGCTGGCAGTAACCAAGGAAGAAAGGGACCAGGGGGTTATTATTGCAGATGGCCTGAAAATGTCAAAGCAAAGTACAAAGGCAGCAGGGAAGGTCAGTGGCATGCTGGGGTGCATAGGCAGGGGTATCACCAGCAGAAGAAGGGAGGTAGTGATGCTGTTTTATAAAACACTGGTCAGGCCTCACATGGAGTACTGTGTGCAGTTCTGGAGGCCACACCTTCGTAAGGACATTAACAGGCTGGAGACGGTCCAGAAAAGGGAGAAAAAGCTGGTTCAGGGCTTGCACCACAAAACGTACAAGAAAGATTAAGGGACCTCAATATGTACTTGCTGGAGGAGAGGAGAGAGACAGAGGACATGATAGAAACATCCAAGTACCTCAATGGCATAAACAAGGTGCGGGGGGGAGACATCTTTCAATACAGGAGGAGTACATGAACGAGGGGGCACGACTTGAAATTGGAAGGAGGCAGGTTAAAAGAGAATGCAAGGAAGTTTTTCTTCATGGAGAGGGTAGTGGATGCATGGAATGGTCTACTACAGGAGGTGGTGGGAGTGAGCACGGTGGGAGGAGTTAAACATGCATGGGACAGGCATAGGTGAACCACAGAGGCAACGCAGAGGGAGGGTCAGAAGCCACAATCAATTACAGGGCTTACAGGCAGACTAGATGGGCCTAGAGGTCCTTATCTGCCGACAATTTCTGTATTTCTGTGTTTCTATCTTCATCTTTATCCTTATTTACTGTAAAAACAAATGCTGTTGTGCTTGCCTTCTTTGATGTCTGGTGTGACACCTTCTTGAATGAGCACAGTTGGGGGTTCATTTTTGTTCAGACTATAGATGACTTAAACCAAAGGTGAAAGTAGTAGCCAGTAGCCCCTACACTGAGCCCCTGGGAACTTATTTGTTCACTGTCGCTGAGCTGTCATAGAGAGAGAGGAGAGAGAGAGAGGAGGGAGAGAGAGAGAGAGAGAGAGAGAGAGAGAGAGAGAAAGAAAACAAGTGCAGTTTTCAGAACCCAGAGGACTACTACTGTGGCACCTCTGCTGTACTGCCTGTTGAAATCAGATTATTGCTGGCTGTTCTGCTGGAGGAGTCTTGTTATTTTAGTTGAGATAAAAAAATCAGGAGCACACAACTCCAGATGGTATCTAAATATAATTATTTTTTTCATAAAGGCAGAGAGGGGGGATAGGCAGGAATTAGGTTGAGTAACTCAGGATTCAGAGGAACTTGGGGCGGGCTGGCAGTGCAGCTGGCTGGGGCTGGAGTGTGGGGTAGGGCCCAACACAGAGTTGTACTAGATCCTGGACCCTCTGGTAGTGTCAACACAAGTTGTCACCATAGAGAGAGCTGAGAGAGAGAGAGAGAGAGAGAGAGAGAGAGCCTAAATGGGCCAAGGCTACACTCTTTTGGCCTTCTCAGCCTGCCCTCGCATACCTGGGGGGTACTTTAGCCTCCAGAGCCCGTGTGCAGTAAGGCAAGCTTGGGGAGGGGGTACTTGTCTCCAGAGCCAATGTGAAGTAAGGTACGGCAAGCCTAAGGTGGAGGTGTTTTTGTCTCAGGAGTCCACGTAAAGTAAGGCAAGGCTGGTGGGGGGGCTGTGTCTCCGGGCCCCATGTGAAGTAAGGCTAGGTTGGGGAGGGGGGGTGTTTGTCTCCAGAGCCCATGTGAAGTAAGGTAAGACAAGGCAGAGGTGCGTGTCTGTCTCCAAACCCCATCTGAAGTAAGACAAGGTTGGGGGGGTTGTTTCCAGAGCCCATGTGAAGTATGGTAAGGAAAGGCAGGGGGGGTGCTTGCTTTGCATCTCCGGAGCCCATGTGAATTAAGGCAAGACTAATGGTGGGTGTTGTGCATCTTTGGAGCCCATGTGTGAAATACGGCAAGGCTAGGGGGTGCTTTGTGTCTCCAGAGTCCATGTAAAACAAGGCAAGGCGGGAGGGGGGGGCACTGTGTGTCACTGGAACCTGTGTCAACTAAGGCAAGGCTGGGAGGTGCCATGTGTCTATGGAGTCCATGTGACACAAGACTATGGGTGGGTGCTTTGTGTCTCCAGAGCCCATATGAAATATGTATATTATAGAAAATAGACAGTATGTTGCTTTCTCCTACTCGAGCAATACATCCCAAGTAATTTGCATAGTGCAGCCGAGACATATCCGCAACATTCTCAGATATTTGACCAGTAAATCAAGGAGAGCTACTCTGAGCTTTCCCATATGTGTATAACATGACAGAGGTTCAGTGCTAGATCCAGTAAAAGAGAAGATTCTACGAATTATGAATATTTTGAGTAGTGGTGTGACTGTGTGAGATGTGTGTGGGTGTGCGTGGGGTTGGTCAATATAAGGGGGCTCTTGAAAATAGGGAGACCTTTAATGTCTGTTTGTTGTTACTTTTCTTGAAAAACTCAGTATTATATGTTAAATATGAAAATAGGGAGACCTGGAAGGAAATATTGCATGTGTTAGCAAAACAATACAGTTACATAGGAACTTACCGTAGCAGTAGATTTTTGAGAGAGGTTCCTGCAGTAGATCTTCACATATCGGACTGTACACCCTGGCATCAGGACCACACAGCAAACCTTCCAGCTAGCAATACTTGGTGGGGGACCACTCCTGGCATCACATGATGGGACATTGACATGACAGTATATAGGGGGCGGTCCCCATGCCCACCCTCCAGTTCTCCCACCAGAAGACCCTAAAAGAGGAAAATGGGAGAAAGGAGACAAAACTCCTTGAGCCTGGAGCTAATGAAACAAAGCCCTGGGAAAGGAAAAGAGAGAAAAAACAGGAGCTGGTGGAAGGTGGGAGGGAAAATGAGACCTACTGCAGGAACCTCTCTCGAAGATCTACTGTTACAGTAAGTTCTTACGTAACTGCAATATCTTACTTCGAGAGGGTTCCTGCAGTAGGTCTTCACATATAGGACTGAATACCAAGCAGTCAAGAAAAAGAGGTTGGAGATTTGTTCTGGGAGGAGGAAATGTCTGCCAACTAATAAGCTGCTTAGGACAAGAGGCCTTGCAGAACAGTAAGACCAAACCCAGCCCTATGCCTAGAGGCGATGTCCAAACTGTAATGCTTGGTGAAAGTAAGGACAGAAGACCAAGTGGCCGCAGTGCAAATATCCGAGGTGGACACATTCCACAAGAAAGCTGTCGAAGCTGCCATACCACGGGTTGAATGGCCTTTTACTTCCCCCGGAAGGGACTTCTCGTACTTTTGATAAATGTACGAGATGCAATTTGCCAACCATTTAGACAAACCCTGTATTGAAATGGCTGTACCCTGTCATCTGGGTGTGAAGCCACAAACAACTGGTCAGATTTATACGCCTCCTTGGTCTGAGAGATATAGTATCTCAAAATCCTGTGCACATCCAACGTGTGCAAGAGGTATCCCCCCCCATTGTAATACTGTGGGTAATAAACCGGCAGTTGAACATCTTGGTTCAAATTTAATTCCGAGACTACTTTCAGAAAAAAGAAAGGGTTAGTCTGCAGAGCCACCCGGTCTCTGTGGAAAATCAAATAAGGTTCCTTACAAACAAGGGCCTAAAGCTCTGAAACCCTTCCAGCTGAAGTGATAGCGACTAGAAAGAGCGCTTTCCAAGACAAATAACACATGTCGTAACTTGCTGCTGGCTCAAAAGGGGGCAAAGTAGGTTTCTCTAAAATAAAATTTAAGTCCCAGGTGGGAACCGGATTATGGACCGGAGGCTTAAGGTGGAGGATCCCCTTAAGGAAAGTTTTGGAGACCTCTGTGTGAGGGTTTTGTCCTCCACCAGAAGTTGGTAGGTGGAAACCGCAGAAAGGTGGACCTTCAGAGGAGAGTAACTGAGGCCTGAATCTAACGGGTTCAAGATTTACTCAAGGACCTAGGGTACTGAGCAAGTGAAAGGGTCCAAGCCCTTGGCCATGGCCCAGTTAGAGAATCTCTTCCAATTCATGGCATACATAGATCTAGTGGAGGGCTTCCTAGCCTCTACTAGAACGTGAGTGACTTGAGAAGACACTGAACCGTGAGACTGCTATGTCCAAAGGTGCCACGCTTGCAGGTGAAGAGACCTGAGGCTCGGATGCACCAGGCTGCCCTGCTTCTGAGGCAGAAGGTTGTAGGAGAGAGGAAGTGGTACCGGGGGGTTCCAATGCCAGCTGCCGCAGCAGAGGGAACCAAATCTGCCAAGGCCAGAGAGGAGCTATCAAAATCATGTGAGCGCCCTCTGCCTGAAGCTTCAGCAGAACCTTCTGAAGAAATGGAAAGGAAGGGAAAGCATACAGAAATCTCCTTGTCCAGGATAGAGACAGCGTGTCTCACCAAAAAACACCACGCCCAGGAACAAATGAGGAAAACCTGGGTAGTTTTGCATTGGATGGGGAAGTGAAGAGGTCTATCTCTGGCTGACCCCACTGATCGAAAAAATCTTCCACTACTTCCTGCTTTAGCTCCCACTCGTGAGCCCATGCGAGAATGTGACTGAGACTGTCCACCAGGATGCTGTGAACTCCCAGAACATGGACTGCTATCAAAGACAGGCCATGCTGGACTGCCCAGTACCACACCCGCATCACCTCCCTGCATAGGGGGTATGATTGGTTTCCTCCCTATTTGTTGATGTACCAGACTGTGGCCATGTTGTTGGTCTGGATTAGAAGTGTTCCCAGTAGGAAGAGGGATTGGAAGGCTTGGAGAGTGTAGAGCACCGCTGTCATCTCCAAAATGTTTATATGCAGATGTTCCTCTTGTGGAGACCATTTCCCCTGAATCTGATGGTCTCCCAGGTGGGCTCCCCAACCTAGACCTGAGGCATCCGTTGTGAGGGTCATGGAAGGGGATGGGGATGAAAAGGAACCCCCAGGGAGAGTTTGGAGAGTTCCTGCCACCAGAGGAGATCCTTCTTCATGCTGCCGGAGACTAAGACCCTGTGGTCCATGTTGTCCAATCGTTGGTCCCATTGGATCCTGAGGGTCCACTGGGTCACCCTCATATGAAGTCTGGCCAACGTAACAGTGGGGATGGCAGTCACCATGAGACCCAACAGGTGAAGGACGGAGCACGCTGTGGTCAAACGAGAGCTGGACACCATTGTGGCTTGATGAATTAGAGTTTCCACCCTGTCCATGGGAAGAAAGGCCTTGCCCCGGGCCGTATCCAGCACTGCTCCAATGAATTGTAGGCACTAAGAATGTGAGAACTGAGACTTGTGGTGATTCACAGTGATGCCACGTCTGGAAAAGAGGTCCAGGGTTGTGGAAAGAGATTCCATCAGACTGTCCTGAGATGGTGTTGACAACAGCCAGTCACCCAGGTAAGGGAACACATAAATCCCCTTGCGGCGCAAGGCCACAGCTACCACCACCAGACACTTGGCAAACACCCAAGATGCTGATGAAAGGCCAAAAGGGAGGGCCTTAAACTGATAATGGTCTTCCTGAAAGGAGAACCTCAGGAAACGGTGGTGGGCCTGGAGGATAAGAATGTGCAGGTAAGCATCCTGCATGTCCAGCGAGCATAGCCATTGGTTCTGTTGGAGCAGGGGCAGGAGTCCCTGGAGAGTTAACATGCAGAACCTCTTGTATTCCATGAAGAGGGTGAGCAGGCTGAGATCTAGAATGGGTCTCAGATCTCCTATGTCTTTGGGCACTAGGAAGAAGTGGGAGTAATATTCCCTTTCTATCTGCTCTGGAGGGACCCGCCCTATAGCTGACTTTTCCAATAGGTCCTGGATTTCTTGCTGAATGAGGCTTTGATGGGCTGACAGGTAGTGAGACCTGCCCGGAAGATTGGCCGGGTAGTCTGTCCGGGAACTTGATTGAGTGCCCTCTTGCAATGAGCTGGAGTACCCAAGCACCTGCGGTTATCGCCTTCCACCCTTCCAGGTGGAGGGCGAACCTTTCCCCCATTTGTTCCTCTTGAAACACCGGAGGAGGTGGAGGGAATCCCCTCGAGTCAGGACACAATGGGAAATGCCGTTTTACTGCCTTCAGTGGCCTTTTGAGCTTTTGTCTGGGGAGTCTGGGCACCAGAGCCAGAGGCGTGTCACTTGCCCTGATGTCTGCCCTGGTTCTGCCTATTCCACCTCTTCTGGAGGCGATGAAAAGGCTGCTTGGGTTTTGGGCCTGAGCGATACATGGAGCGGACATCCTTGAATGACCTGCCACTTTCTTGGAGCTCCATTATCATATCTTTAGCGTCACCTCCAAAAAGGACAGAACCCCTGACAGGGGCATCCAGAAGAGCGCTTTGCACATCTTGCGGCAGTCTTGCAAGCAGAAACCGAGCCAGACACCTCAAGAAAATGCCTGAAGCAGTGCATCAGGCCACCAAATCAACTGAATCACAGGTGGCCTGCAAAGCATGGTGGCAGGAAGACTTGTTAAGTCTTACTTTTTCCAGGAGCTCATTTCTGAGGTCCTAATCCAGAATAGCTTGTAGTTCCTTTTCCAAGTCAGATAAAGCCAGCTTCTGGAAGGACACCATGTGAGCCACATAATTAAGCAACTGAATGGTGCAGGTGGAGGAAGCATAGACCTTGCGGCCATACTGGTCCATCTGTTTGGACTCTTTGTCCAGTGGGCATGTGCTCAGGTGCTTCGGCTGAGGCAACTAAAATCATGGGCCGCAGTGATAACAATAGAGTCAGCCTGAGGTTGACTTGTTAAATGGCATGCCCCTTCCGGTGGGGTGATAAGTCCTGTTGGCCTTCTTTGAAACTGCAGGAATGGAGGATGGTTGTTGCCATATTGTCGACGTTAAGTCCTCATGTGACCCCATCCATGATGGGATGGGGAGGGGGAACGCATTAGTTCAAGTTATTCCACGAGCCTCTTCCTTTTGGAGTCCATCTCCTGAGATGCCCAGCTGCAGGCCTGCTGGATAGACCTGAGGAGTTCCTCAAAGGACGGGTCCTCCAGTCGAGACTTGGGAGACTCCTTCAGTCGTGGCTCTATAGGGGAATGAGGCTCCGAATGACCAACAGAATTGGAGTTAGAGTCCGAGTCAGAAGACTCTAGTCTGCTTGGTAAGGAGATCATGTCAGGCACTGCCTCTGTGGCCAGAGAACCCCCCATTGGGCACCTGCTTGAGTCCCTGTCTGACGACCGGTGGTCAATTGGGGATGGGCTCCTCATCACTGCCCTGTGGGTTGGGGTGGCAGCCACGACCATATGGTGTTGCCCCAGCTCCTGCAGGAGTTGGGATTCTGCATCTTTCCACTAGGCTGGAATTGTCCCTTGTGGTTCCAACTGAGGAGAAGGAGGAGGAGGAGGTGGAGGAGGCGGTGGAGGTGGTAGAGGCTGGTAGCCTGGGTACCCTATGGAAGAGTAAGGAGGGTAGCCAGGAGTCTGATACATGTAGGGGTAAGGATGGTACCCTGATGCATGTGGCCTGGTGTCTGGTACCCTGGCATTGGCATCTGTGATGGATAACCCGGCAACGGCCCTCCAGGCATCAGGTAAAATGGGAGCTGTGGAGGCAGGTAGCCAGGGTAGTTGCCAGAGGGGCCCAACGGTGGAGGGGCTGAAGGCCCAAAAGGTGGTGGAGCTGAGGGACTGCTGGGAGCTTGAGGGTCCGTCGGCAGGCCTGGGGTCTCTATAGTGATCCCTGATGGGCCAGGAGGGGGCTCCGGCGTCAGAGCAAAAAACCCAGAGTCCATCCCCAAATCAATGGGTACTTGAACCGGAGACTGGCCGGCGTCGGGGTTTGAATGACGCCCGACGTCTGATCCGAGAATGGTGAGAGGGTTAAGGGAATCAATCACCCCATCAACAGGTCCACTGGGGAAGCAGAAATCTTGACAGGAAGGCCCGATGTAGGAGAGGTCTCCTGGACAGTAGAACTTGAGTCCCGGAGGTCTGGGAAAACAAGTGTTTGGGCTGAGTCAGTGAGGTCCAGGAGGGAGAATCCTCATAGGACACAGGGGAGCCTGAAAGCTGGCTCTGCATGCTGTTGGGTACCAAGGAAGGATCCAATGGGACAGCTTCAGCCGAGTGGTCGTCAGACAAGCCAGTGACTGACTGATCAGCTTCGACCGAGCAGGCGTCGAAGGAGCCGATGTCCGACTCACTGGTCGTGGTTGAGCAGACAACTGAGGAGCTAGATTCTGGCTTATCGACTGAGGCCGTGCACCTGGAGGCTGATCCAGAGGGAGACTTATCAGTCGAGCTGTCAACAGGCCCCAAAGGCAAATCCTCCGGAGAGGGACCACCTTGCTGCCCACTGACTGAGGCAGCAGGGTGGAAAGCATCCAATCCACTGGGGCTGATGGAGACCTAGGAGGAGGAGTACTCACCGATGTGGTGGCCCCACCTGAAGTGGCTGTCTGGTGACGCTGGCTAGATGGAGACTGGTCCCATACCCGATACTGCTCCTTCTTCTTTTTCTTTTTCTCTGAGGTAAGTGAAGAGGAACATTCCTACAGCTCTTAAAGCTCCTTTTCCATCGATGCAAGGCATTGTTTTAGAAGATGGGCATCAAGGGCCTTCAGACGTTGGGAGCACACGTGGCCTGGTTAAAGGACTGTCCGATCTCACAATCTGACTCCCAGTGTTTGGGGCCCAGGCAGAGGAAGCAGCGGGAGTGATCGTACCTGTGTTGGATTTGAGCGCCGCACTGTGAGCACTTCTTTTTAATTTTGTGCAAAGACATGCAACAAAATTTAAGAAAGAGGACAGAAAACTTAGGAAATACTTATGGAAAATGGTGGTTGACTGAAGCTGAGCTCACCGCGAGGTCCAACGAATTCAGGTCGACGAAGTATTGATAGCTAGACGTTTGCCATGTGGTCCTGACACCAGGGGGCACAGTCTGATATGTCAAGACCTATTGCAGGAACCCTCTCGAAGTAAGATCAGGTTAATCTCACTGTCTCCTAAACCTGCCAGCAGTGACCCCTGAGAAGGTGAGACAACATACCATCAGCCAGGGGCTTCATTTAGTCATTTAAGAGGTGTGTATTTGATTCAATATTGAAAAATGTGGGTGACTGAATTTTGCAGGCATGGAAGCCAAACAATGGTATGATATTTTTCTGCATGGCATTACCTGTAATTAGGGTTACCAGATGCCCTTTTTTACGGGGACATGTCCTCTTTTCCAGCTGTCAAATATTCTTCATGCACCTTCTCTATCCTGTTATACTATTATAATTATAATCCTACCCAGCACCTCCTTGTAAATGGGCTGTGAAGGTGGTGGAGACTTTAAACCTATTTACTTGGGGTCTGGCACAAGGGCTTATCGGGGGAGGGACTAAGTGTCCTCTTTTTGGCATCCCAAAATCTAGTACCCCACCTATAATGTGTATATTACAACATTGTCTCTGACAACATTATATTGATTTACAAAATTGTAACCTGGGAAGTATTTTGACTTCCCCAAAACTGGAATGACTTTCAGTTTTGACCACTGAAGTTTTTGACATCAACTATCCAAAACTACTTGAACCTCAGAGGCCATAATGTATAGCAATCTTATTTAAGAAATAAAGTGGATGGAGTGTGTGTGTGTGGGGGGAGTCCTGCTGTTAACTGGTGCAGGATTCATCCACAAGTTTAATTTAATCTTTTTTAATACTCTGCCTATCATCATGATGCACAAATCACCCTTTGGTTGTCCCTTAACAGTAGTGGACTGGGTCCCTTCCCCTCTATTTTCATTGCCTGCTGCTCTAGTGCTCTGCTGCTGTGTCCTTTTTTTCTTCTGCTCAGATCAGAATGGCAGCTCATATGATAATAATCCTTTGCATAAGCTGCCTTGCTTGTCCAGTTCTTACGACTGGGGTATGGTGTGTAACTTGTAGGCAATGGGCTGGCAAAAAATCCTGGGGATGTGGTGTTGGTGGAAGAAATGGGTAATTAACAAAGGGAGTAGGTGTGATCTGTTTCACAGAGTGTCAGAGAAATGGGGAGGGAGAATCTACTTTACAAATGAAGCAAAGAATGCAATTTCATAAATCGTTTAATTTTTTAAATATTCTTGCAGGAAACAGTAACATCCTTATCAAAGAATGTTTCATCCTGGTGGGCTCCAACATATCTTAGCTCTAAAATGCAGGAAAATGCACCTTTTACAGCGATGTTATAAAAACATTTCCTGGGGGGCATGCCCCAGACCCACTGGCTTTGTGAGGATTTTTGCCCCTCCTTTTCACTGACAATGCACACACCTCTGAATGAGTCATTGAACCCCCCTCTGCTTTTTTCATCATAATTCAAGCACTGGTAGAGGGCTTCAGGCATGCGTGGAATAGACAGAGATGCATTGGAAAACAGGCAGAGAGTAGAGAGTGTTGCCGGAGACCAGTTAGGGTCTGCAGAGACATATTAGGCAGGGCAGATTGAGTGGGCTAAACGGTCCTTTTATGCCAACAAATTCTATGTTTCTGTTTCTAGAGCAATCAGAATGTAAGGTATGAAGATGTCATTACCATTGTTTTACCGACAAAAAAGTGTTCTGAGCTCCCATTAGTCCATTTTGTTAAGAATAAAACACAGCTGTGAGTTTGCTGTGGAACAAACTGTTTGTAAATCAGGCTTGTGATTGGAGGAGAGGCTCCACATATTCAGTAGTATAATGATGTATTCTGGTGTATGTAAACTGTATAAATAGCTGGACTTTTTTTATAGAAACATAGAAGAATGACAGAAAAAAACTAAATCTATCAAGTCTGCCCTGAAGCACTATGATGTAGTACTCTAAGTTAGTCTTCCCTTCAGAGATTAGGATTAGAACCCATGCAGAAATTCCACTATGAACCCCACCCTCCTCCCTAACCAGCTCGCCTGGACCCTCTAAGGGCAAACAAACAATACTGGACCAATTTATTGGATGTCACTGTGCCATCCACAAACATCAACCCATGAAGGATGCAATACTGTTAAATCTCGGTCACTCCGTCAGCCTCCCCCCACCTCCTCCTCCAACCCCCCCCCAACAGCATCTTTAAAATTATTACTCTTCTCCAGATCCAATAATTCCCCAAGAGCCAGAATGACCCTCATTGGCAAAATATTTCCTTGGAACTGTGCTCCCCCAACCCAGTACATGACTGGGGAGCAATTAGCCTGACCTTTCAGTTGGTGCCCCCCACAGCACCATCAACTGATTGCACTGTCAGGCATGTCATGGGACAAGAGTGGCCTGCAAGCATCATTTAGCGATGCTGGGCAGTCCGTCATAGAGGATTACTATGAAGCTCATCGATACCTGTATCAGTGAGCATCACTGCATTCCTCTGTGATAGTCGGCTAATGTGTGATCTCTGCGAAAACAACCTAGCTAGTTGAGCACTGGCTCTGATTTTCAACAAGATAGTATCTAAAATATACAAAAATCTATGTAAAAAGATACCCCCCTTTCAAATACATACATCAGTTCACCTGTTCATACAATTATCCAGGCTTTGCGTGGGTGATGATGTGCGATATGGCCACCACCACACATTCAGTCACTTCACTACCAGTCTAGCATTGCTTGTAAAGCGCTTTGGATGTATGAAAAGCGCTATATAAATGCTGATTCTTCTTCTTCTTCTTCATCAGAAACTGTCTGAGTGTGAAGATAGAACTGCTGCATACATGATACCGTACCTCCATTAAACACGGGGTAAAAGACATTCCAGGACAACTGTGCCCGTCTTACTGTACCTAGAGGTAAGACCTTGTTTAAGCAGGTTTGGGAGTATTCTTTTTTATAAAATGGGAGCTGTCCACTTTAATGTATCTCTGGACTGAACTCTAATCTAAGGGCATGAACCTCAGTCAAACGAGCAAAATTCACAGAATGCTAGCCCATGCAGCTCTGCACTCAGCTGCCAATCAGCACCAGATAATATCCAAAGTACCCAGCCACCCTTATATTTGCACACAGAGCTTTTCACAGGCATATAAGGTAGTCCGGGAGGAGGAGGAGGAGCTGAGCTGGACACCAGGTTTCCAAAAGGAAACCCATGTCAGCTGCCAGGCGTATCCACTGATCTGTATAACCATGGTTTTGTGGGATACAGACAGTCCCCCTGGACCGCCATATCTCCATTTTAGTAGTTACAGTAAAAAAAAACACTCTGCTGCCCTGTCTCCCTGTCCACCATGTTGGTTTAGAGGACTATGGGCAACTGGAACACTCAAGAGCTGCTGGCCTGGGGGACACAGAAGACTTATGCTATGGGTCCCCATGGCATAGCCCCCACATTCTTCAATATGCCTATGTAGCATGCAGTTTACACTGTGGATGGCCACAGAGTCTGGCCTCACACCTCTGGCCACCCTCAACCTGACCACCTACACTGATCCATGGATAGGGTATGTCCGCCACCCATAGGGGAGGTTTTTCTTAAGCGAATGTTTCAGAGGCCTCCATGTGCAAACTGTATAATGCTCTGTAAAATGGTCCCTGAGAAATTAGAATCAGTTCTAATGCAGCAGTCCATCTGTCATAAAATGTAGCACTTTCCCACCTTCCCCCCTTCCCTCACACTTAATTTATTTGCCTCTGAGCCATTGCACTTGTAACTTTATTGCACTCTGTTGTACTGTGCCTCATTGTCCTGTCTGTGCTACTTGTATTCAGTCCAGTTACTCTTAGCTGCTGTATTGTATCTTATTTCATTAACTGGAATGCTTGTCATCCTTGCCCCCTTGTTCCCCTCCCCCTGCATTCCAACTGTATAACTATGCTTCCTGCTAACTATCTGTTTACCAAATGCAGCAGTTATTTACTGTAAGATAGTATCTATCACTGCTTACCACTGCTTACTGTTTGTATACCAAATGTAACTGATGTTTTCTGCTAAATTATATGAATCTCTGTTTTCCATCCTCATTGTACCCCCTCCCCCAGGTCGCACCATGAGACGAGCAACTTGTTCAGTGTGCCTTCCTGGTGAAACATTTCAATAAAAAATACATAAATAAAATTCACCACATTTCTTAAAAGTAATCCAAGTTAAATAAATTGCAAGTAACTATAAGCAAGGCCACTGGTTTTGGGTTTTATAAGTTTTGGAAACAATGAACTATGCCTAAAGTAGGGTTTGGACCAATCTTATTAGCTACCGCATGTACAACTTGACCATAAAAACTGTTGCTTATTCCAGTAAATTGAACTTTAAGCTCAGAGCTCTAAAAAATGTAAATAGTTGTTTAACACAATGTAACTTGCTTATCAAAAGGTTGAAGACAGGCAAGATGCCTGCATCACCTGCTGCGTCTATTAGCTGCTAAGCTGCAGAAGGTGATACTTTAGAAACCCCAGCTGATCTGCGACAACTGACCAGTTTCTGGCAGAACTCCTACTGTAGATGCATCTATCAATATTTACCAGGTCCTCCTAAACCACAAAATGATGGTCTAACTATACTTAGTCCCCAGACACCAGCAGCCATTGATGGACACAAAAATTGTTAGCTGCTGGCCTTCTGCGACCATCTGTGTCTAAGGACGAGAGCCAAAGCAACACCTTTGAAAATAGCCCTGCACAGCACGGTCTTTGGGGCTTTCAAAACCTATCTTAGTATGTTCACCTCTAGAAACAACCTTTATCCTCCCAGGCTTCATTGTCAAGAAACATTTTATAAAGCAGAATGAGGGATCTCTCCATAAGAGCCACAAGAGTCACATAAATGAGGTTTTAAGGTAGTGTTTAAACAACTTACAACTTCATGAAGCCAAGGCATAAGTGTTCCAACAGTGAATTCAACAGGATGGATTTAAGTTTGGAATCAAAAGCAATGGAAGGGAGGTCTTCAGATTGTTATTTGGAAACAATGGTTCCAACTGCCAACCAGTAAGGTACAAATGATGGCAGGTTAACGTGAGTGCATTCAAACCCCATCAGATAGATTAACACAACCATTACTTTTTAATACAACAGGATATTGTTCTCTATTTTTACATTTGTGACCCTCCAACTAACCCCATGGTTTACTATGCCTTTCAGACTCCTTGGGTTGTATGAACATCAAGGCATTACGCTACAAAGTACGGAGCCAACCTTACAATGCCAGCAGCAAGATCAGGAGTCACCTGATCTGTTTATCACCTCCACTTGACATGACGGTGCAGCCATATGGGACTGGCTCAGGTTGTCCTAAGAGGACTGGACTTTTTGCTTGGAGTGGAAAGGAACTTTTGTGAGACTGCTAACATGGACTACAAATCAACAGCCATGCTCAGCTGCCTTTGACCTGCCTCACCATGACAACGGGGTTGAAAGGCACTGCATAAGCCAATCAAGGTTGTTTTTTGACTAATGGGCCAGAGGGAATCATAGTCTACAGGTAGGCCTTAATAATTCAGGGGTCTTTTAATCCGCCAATCCCCTGTCGAGTGACATCATTCCAGGACTGCCCACCTAGAGATTGACAACCTAAATTGACCAGTCGGGTTGCTGTTTCCATCATGAAGATCAGGGGCTGAGCTGACCTTTAGATAGACTCATTTTCTCTAGATTTCTTTTTTTTTTTCTTATGCCGAGTGTCTGAGTCTGAAATCCAATTCTGAGTACTTCAGTTTCCAATTATAACTTCAAATTCCAGATTCCAGAATCCCAATCCAATCAGAATCCAGTTAATTAGGATTTAGGATTTTCAGCAACTAAGTCCAAAAATCCTAAATCCTAACTTCTGGATCAGATTCCAATGTAGCCGAATCTGAAAATCTGAATCCAATCATGTCCTGCAGGTACAGCATCCCAGGAGGCTGTACTGACCAGTCACCAGGGGCCACTTAAATCTTTCTCTGTATGGAGGCACCATGCTACAGTATTTCTGCTATCAGGATACACCCCCCCCCCACAGTCATGAAAGTGAAAAACCCAGGGACCACCATGACATCTACAAAGACCCAGAGGCATTGTAAGGTAGTGACGTCCCTCTTATCCCAGCTATTGAAGCCCCCACTGTCACACATTTTAAATAACTTTTTTAACTGCATCCCAGTGTGTAATTGCAACAAGGTACTCCAGGGTGTGTATCATATGGAATATCACCATTTTCAGGTGGTTAAAGGAACAAGGTAGACACACCACCCAAGCTGTGGTGATACCCCATAACAACATCCTGGATGGTATACCTTATTGCTTAAAGGAAAACTGTCCAAAACAGTGGTGGCAATTACCAGGGCTGCAAAAATGCCTGATTGAAACAACCTATATAGTTTAAAATGACTGCAGCTAACCTTTCATGAGTTATTTCTTGTTGTATTATTGGTCCTGGATGTGCTATGTCCTAAACGCCGCCACACCGGAAGACGGAGTGTGACCCTAGCATCCTGTCCTGTTCTGGAATGCTTGTAAAAATGACAAGCGAGGCACATTTAAATAGAATAAAAAAAAAATTGTCCCATGTAGAAGTCTCTTAACTGTACCTCTAGAAGCAATTCCCGGTGAAAACGAACCAGAGTAAGGTACTTAAATACGTTATTAAAGTTGGAACTCTGAGTTTGGTCATGCGCAGCAGCACCTAGCACTCCGAGTTCAGGCATGCGCAGTAGCGCTAGGTGCTACTGCGCATGGCCGAACCCGAGCTCCAACTTTAATAGCTGAATTTACAACCTTACACTGCTCCGTTTTCACTAGGAATTGCCTCTAGAGGTACAGTTAAGAGACCTCTACATGGGACAATGCTTCTTTTTATTCTGTTTAAATGTGCCTCACTCGTCATTTTTACGAGCATTCTGGAACAGGACAGGATGCCAGGGTCACACTGCGTCTTCTGGTGTGGCGGCACTTTGGACATGGTGCATCCAGGACCAGTATTACAACAAGAAATAACTCATGAAAGGTTAGCTGCAGTCATTTCAAACTATATAGGTTGTTTTCATCTGGCATTTTTGCAGCCCTGGTAATTGCCACCACTGTTTTAGACAGTTTTCCTTTAAATATTGACTCTTGGGGATGATTCTAGACAGGAGTTATGTCCATATGTGGTCATATATAAGTAGAGTTTTTCATTCCCACAATTAGTTGCCAAAAAGGGGAACTCAATGTATATGTGAGGTGACCCCAGTCCTGTAATCCCCCAGTCCCTGACTTGCCTGACTAGAGCACCAGTACAAGCAGGTGGGCTATCTGCAGTCCTTGGTGATGCCTCTGGGATCCTCCCTGTCCAGAGGTTACACCCAATAGGAGGAATCCTCACAGTGTAACCTTTGTTTTTGGATCTTGATTTTAATGTGGGGCTAGAATGTCTGCATCTTGGGACCCAAAAAAGAGCACACTTTAGGCTTTAATTGAACTGTGAAAGTACATCCTTATGTACAGTTAGATCCAGGAACTCAATTAATTTGAAATGGCAATTCATCAATAAAGTCACATCCTATCTACTTTAGTGAGGGTGGCTCCACCAGCTTTGCAGTTCTTTGGAGCTCAGGTTTAAGGCTCAAACAGCTTTGGTTTAGGCTCCTCCAGCCTTATATTTATCTTCTGGAGAATCTTGCTGGGTCAGGTGAGACCCGGGGATATGAATGCATGATTACCCTGTCTCATCCGCAAAGTCTCACACATTATCATATCTGCTACCTCCCAGCAGGCAGTCTTCGTTACTGTCCCTTGACCACTGACCATCAGTTTCTCTGTACTTTCTGTTTCTCAGATTGTAATGACCTGCTTGTCTCTTAGTTATCTCCTTTGAGCTTAAGGCTGTGAAAGCCAGAACTGCACACTGTCTGATATAAAGATACAAAGCATCTGGGAACCACCATGCTTCACCAGCAATGGCCTCCCTTCCTCAGCTGTCCTCAGGCACTCTTTGTAAGATCAAAGCATCAGTTTGTCCATAAAGATCAACTATAAGATAAACTCTTCTTTGAACTCTGCAGTTTAACTTTAGTTGCATTAGGGTTAATAATACCCTTGCATGCTTTTCAGAACATGCCTTTCTTCAGCATTCAAGACAGGTCAGGCCAACTTGTCTGCCTACTCTGTCATACCTGAAACCCCATGGCAACTTCATGGCCTGGGGTCCCTCCCCCTCGGGTCTCCGCAGGACCGGAGACTGTGCAACTTCTACCTTAATGCAGACAGTTTTTGCTCTGCCTCCTCCACACTCTTCTTGTGTGTCATCTTCCTTGGCCCAGACAGCATCTGAAACCATGCCCCCCAACCAGGGTTTCCCTCTGACCTTTGGGAAACCGTCATGCTAAGCCCTCATGGTCCCTGCACACAGTGGTCCCCCTACATATTTGCCATAAGGCTATTCCCAGCTGTGGGCCTGAAGGCCCCATAGAAACATAGAATTTGATGGCAGATGAGGGCCGCTTGGCCCACCCAGTCTGACCTTTTTTCCCTTCCTACATTGTTACCACAGACCATACTTGATCTACTGTACCGCTCTTTCTCCTCCGCCCCTTCCTTTCCACCATGATGCCCATGTGCCTATCCCATGAATTCTTGAACCTCACCACTGTCTTTGCCCCCACCACCTCCTCTGCTGGAAGATTGTTCCAGGAATCCACCACTCTTTCTGTGAAGAAGTACTCCCTAACATCTCTCCTGAATCTACCCCCCCTCCAGCTTCATAGCATGTCCCCTTGTTCTTGAGCACCTTTTCTTCTTAAAAATACTCCCCTTTTGTACATTATTTACCCCAGTGAGCTATTTAAAGATCTCTGTAATATCCCACCTCTCCCTCCTTTCTTTCAGGGTGTACATACTGAGGTCCTTTAGTCTTTTCTCATAGGGCTTTTGATGCAGACCCTGCACCATTTTAGTTGCCCTTCTCTGGACAGCCTCCACTCTATGTCCTTCTGGAGATGTGGTCTCCAGAACTGCAGACAGTACTCTAGGTGGGGTTTTACCAGAGTTCTATACAGAGGCAACACCACCTCCCTCTTTCTGCTGGTGATACCCTTCCCTATGCATTCCAGTATCCCACTAGCTCTCCCAAATGCCGTGTCACACTGCCTGGCCACCTTTAGGTCACCCAATATGATTACCCCCCAGGTCTCTTTCCTGCTTAGTAGTTGTCAATACCACTCCACCCATTTTGTACTCCGCCCCTGGATTTCTGTGCCCTAAGTGCATTATTTTGCACTTTTTCGCAATAAAACCCCAGCTGCCATACCCTTGACTACTCCTCTAGTTTTCTCAGGTCTCTGCTCATCCTTTCCACTCCCCCTGGAGTGTCCACCCTATTGCAGATTTCGGTGTCATCCAGAAAGTGGCAGACCTTCCCTTCCAGCTCCTCTGCAATGTCACTTATAAAGACATTAAAGAGAACCGGTCCCAACACTGATCCTTGAGGCACCCCGCTGGTCACTCTGTCTTCCTTGGAGGGAACTCCATTTACCACCACCACCCTCTGCTGCCTATCCCCTACCAGTTTCTTACCCAGTTTACCACCTTTGGACTCACTCCTAAGCTACCCAGCTTGCTTACTAGTCTCTTATGTTGAACAGTGTTGAAAGCTTTACAGAAATCTAAGTAGGCCATGTCCGCTGATCCACCCTGATCTAACTCCTCTGTCAGCCAAAGAAATCTATAATATTCGTTTGACATGACTGCCCTCCTGTGAAACCATGCTGCCTCAGGTCTTGCGAGCTACTGGATTCAAGATATTCCACAATCCTTTCCTTCAACAGTGATTCTATTAATTTTCCCACCACTGCTGTCAGGCCTACAGGTCTGTAATTGTCAGCCTACTCCCTGCTACCACTTTTGTGTAATGGGACTACATTCGCTGTCCTCCAGTCCTCTGGAACCACTCCTGTTTCCAGTGAGCTGTTAAACAAGACTGTCAGAAGTGCAGCTAGTATTTCCCTGAGCTCCCTCAATATCCTTGTATGCACCCCATCTGGTCCCATTGCTTTGTCCACCTTCAGATTAGCAAGGACTCTCTCTCCTCAAAAAAAGGAGTAGTGTCCACCTCCTTCCCTAGAAAGCTTCTGTTACTTTTTTGTGGTCCCTCCCCTTCTTCTTCTTCTGTGAACACCGAACAAAAGTATTTCCTCAGGATGTCTGCCTTTTCCTGGCCCCTCTCTGCACAGTTCTCCTTCCCTTTTTAACCTTACAATCCCACCCCTGGTCTTCCTCTTTTCACTTATATACTTAAAAAATGCTGTGTCGCATTTTGTTACCTCCTGGGCTATTCTCTCGTCAGTTTGCACCTTTGCACGCCTTACTACTTTCTCTGCTTCCTTCTGTTTCTCTGATACACCTCCCTGTCCTCCTCCCTCTGGCTCAGTTCTGTAGCAGTCCTTATACTGAACCACACCGTACGGTGATCACTGTCCCCAGGTAGTCTCCCACCTTGGCATCCGCAATACTATCCCTGTTGGTGAGTATCAAGTTGAGGATTGCCACCTCAAGGGTGGGTTCACTGACTAGCTGCCTGAGGAACTCCTCCTGCAGAGAGTCCAGAATATCCCTGCTTCTAGCTGAAACCACTGCTGTGAGGCTCCAAGCTACATCCGGCAAGCTGAAGTCCCCCACCAGCAGCACCTCCCTCTTTTCTGCCATCTTGCCAGTGGCTTCCACCAGTCCCTTTTCTAATTCCTCCTGCTCTGCTGGAGGTCTGTAGATCATCCAGTATGAATAGTGGTTCCATTCCCCATCTCCAGGGCAACCCACAGTACCTCTGCCTCCCCCTGTATTCCCTGTATCTCTGTTATGGGGGACTGCTTTTCTGGAGGTCTTTTCTGTCTAACTCCTGATCTGTCTGACTGTCCCAGACTAAACTATAACTAAGCTCCTCCCACTTATATTAACCCCTGCCTAACTAAAGCACACATATCTAATTCATTATGCTAGCTGGCCAGAGTACAGCCTTTATTTCAGAAACCTTTAAACTTTTTTTAAAAAAGGACCTCATGGGACAGTTCACTTGTGAGCTAAAGGGAAGGCAACCATCTTAGCCACCTCTTACCCTCCAGACATGGCAGCCAGGGTCAGATGGTGGCAGCTCAGTTAATCAGGCTCCAGAAGCCTGTAAGGGAGCCAGATGGACTCTAGGGACACTGGGGGACTTCATCAGGTCATCTGTGAATGCAGTGACCAATCTAAAGTCTAGACACAGCCAGATGGACTCCACCCCACCTCAGTACTGACAGCAGGAGTTAACCAATCAGGGGATAGGAGCCTACCAGCCAGATGGTAACCATTAGTAGACTTCCACAACCTTGGGGTCCTACAATCCATCACTTCTACTGTTTAGTTAGGACAATAGTTGGGATCCCTGTTGATTGTTAATGGAATATGACATCTGGCTGGGATTATTTAGGTTGTTTGTTGATTCTAAGCATGCCAACACCAGACACCTACGTGCAATGACCATCAGGTCTGCTACGATCAAACACCTGGATACCCAGGATTCCCCAGGAACACGGAGACCAGGAGTTATTTAGAGTACCAGAGGGAAGAGGGCTCATACCTGATAGTACGGTCAGGTGCAAACACTAAATTGTGTGTTGATGTGGGCACAGAGTGCTGGTGAGGGAGCCAGTAGTATAGGACTGTATTGGAAAGTCCTTTATGTCTGTATTAACCTTTTCCTTCCCTAGAGCCTTGTTCTAGCCCTCCTAACACAATCCCTTAATTTAATTTGAAGGTTCTGTTTAACAATTATTAATTACAATACTTTAGCCTGCCTGTGTTCACTGCTTCCCACTCTCAGCATGGAGCATTCCTTCCTCCACACACAGACAGTCACACATGTAGCCCCCCTCCTGGGTCTAGGGGGATGATTTACAGATGGTACTTTTAGGAAGGGGGCACTAGCAGCCAGAACAACAGTCCAGGAAGAGAAAAAGAATGGAATTACCTGAGTCCAAGCAGGTGTAGCAAGGTGATGGACGAGCTCCATCGGGGGTGCTATTTTCACATAGGGTGCAGACAGCAAGTATTGGGGGCACAAAACATGTTAGTGGAAATAGCCACACATTTATTAAAGAGTGGGTATTTAGTTGTAATAATTCTCTCCCCTCCAAACATATACCGTAGCCTACCTGCTCAGAAACCGATTTGTATACAAGCTGTAATTTTTTGCAATCTGCATCTCAAGATATAACATTTGTAAAAATCCTGTTTAGTGCAGGCAGCTGAAATGTCCTGGCTTCCTGACTGGGAGACATACCCCCATGCTCACACGTTTTGTGATGTTGGCACAGGGCAAGCACGAGGGCATGCTCCATAAACTTCAATAGGGGCGATTTATACAGGTGTTTTTAAACACTTTTGAGTGCCGATTTTGACAAAGGAAGGACACCGCTCAACTAAGAAGGACCTTACAAGTGTTATATTTTGAGATACAGACTGCAAACAATTACAGCTTGTAAACGAATCAGTTTCTGAGCAGGTAGGCTACAGCATATGTTTGGAGGGGAGAGAATTATTACAACTACATTCCTGCTCTTTAAGCAGCTGAATCCCTGTTAAATAGAATCCATTGTACAGACTTGAAGTAAAATTCAAACGAGGGTATAAATTGAGTCAAATGGCACAACAATCGCAGTGCAAACCTCACTGAAATAACTGCTCTATGGAGCAGTGGGGGTACAATTTGTAGTCACAGTGCAGGTGCCAAGGCACACCTGATTCTGGATGGAATTTGAAAATCCCTTAGATGACAATCTCCAAGGAGCCAGTGAGCTCCCAATCTTGATGGCAGCAATCCCGATAGACAGTAGCACTTCATTGCCCAATGTATTTTCCAGGGTGTCCCTCCTTCTGTTCTCCAGCACTAACCTTTTTGGTGCCTTCAGACAAATTGGATGCAAAACAAGTCACCAGATGCTCCGGCTGTATTCCTGATGTGGGCACCCTGCAGCACCTGTCCCATAAGCGGGCACAGCACCCGGTGGTCACACATCCAACCCAGCATCACGGAGGACTAAACAGAGCACTACTGCTGCTCGCTTTGATCTTCTATTCTTTATGATGGACATGGCACAAGCAAAGCTACGGGGGTCCAAACTGCCAACTCAGGGCCTCCCCCTCAAAAGGACAGTCTCTCACATTCGCCTGCATTCCCATGCTGTGGCAGCCACCAAAATCTGGACAGTTAGAGGCTCCAATGCCTGCCTGCCCTGGTGCCAAGGGTCATGGTGCAGGCCTCCGAACTTGGGCCTCGGCTCCCCCTTCAACAGCATCTGGGGCCCCAGTGCAGCTTGGAGTGCGAAAAGCACCCTGCTCTCCCCGATCCTCCAGCACTACTCCTGATGATGGACTTTGACAGATGGGGGGAAGGGGGGCCATCGCTCCAATCCCAGCCACGACCTGGGCTCTAAAGCCCTCCCAGGCCTTCTCGCTCCATGAACGATGTCCCACCCAGTCAGCACCCACAAGGGAATTCCCCCCTCCTCTCATGCCAACTCCACTTTTATATCAGTTCCAGGTCCCTGCCCTCTACTACAGGTCCTGGCACCCATAACACAACTGTACTCTTGACCTTGTCCATGGGGTCCACACATACACACACACACACACACACACACACACATATACACACACACAAAATAGTGTGTGTGTTATAATGTCACATGTGTGTGGAGGAATTAAACACAACAACCACGTTTATTTTTGTGACTCCAGCTAGGACTTCGGCTCTTCTTCCTCAGCAGTGTTGGGTAAGTTACTTTTAAAAAACAAGTTACAGTTATTAGTTATTTCTATTAAAGATGTATAAGTTACAGTGACTAATTACTTTTTTATAAGAATTAACCATAACTGGCCGGCCCGTTGGCGCAGCGGTGGGTTTTCCGCTTGCGACGCCAGCGACCTGGGTTCGGGAACGGACCCGGGCCATTGGAGGGCCGGCTGGGGGGAGAAGGATGGAGCTTCCTATGGACTGCTCTCCTTCTCCGGGGGGAGGGGGAGGGAAGCACTCGGAGTGCTGAGGACTCCTGGTGGAGGCCGGGAGATCTCACGCTCAATTTCTGGGAGGTGGGGCAGACGCTGGCGTCATTGCACGTCCCCACCTCCATGGGGGAAAAGTCAAGGGAAAATAGGCGAGCGAGGTCCACCGTCTCAATGAAGCCCTCCTGGAAGATCTCGAGTGGCCACCATCGCTGCGGGTCCCCCGACTAGATACTGGTTCCATGGCCACGAAAGAACGTAGCCACGGCCTGCCCTCCAGGGGGCAAGCCAGGGGTGACTGGGGGACCCCGGCAGCCATAGATGGTGGCTGAGGCTTCCAGGGGCCGTGACCAGGGCCGATATAGTGACAGGAGGTCCTGCCAAAAAAGAAAAAAGAATTAACCGTAACTGTAATGTAGATTATTTTTTATATAATGTTTTATTACTTTTCATTATGTGTTCCCCAGGAGTGTGCAAATGTCTTATAGTGAATATTCTGCCCAAATATTGTATTCAGGGGTTCAAATAGTTGGTATTCAGTATTCTGCATGGGGAAGGGAAGCCTCCCCCTCCTTAGGTGGTCAGGGCTAGTCTCCTTGCCCCCTCCCTCCTGATTCGAACTTTTTCCATCCACCTCCCCCTTCCCTGGAGTCTCATACAGTAAAGCAAAAAGCCAGGAGCCAACTGTGTCTTTATGACACTCCCCTCCCAAGCCCAACTACCCCCTCTGAGAACAAAATTAGCTAGTTATACTCCTGGCTCCACCCCCTTCTGAGCTCAGTTCTTGATTGGGTGGTGGGCTAGTGCCAGCTATCCAGGTTAGTCAGTTGACCCCCCTTTCCATTCTCCCACTGCACTCCCTAGTTGGTTCTGCTCACTGAATCACAGCTCATCACAGAAAAAGTGCACACAGGGCTGCTCTAATTGGTCAGACTGATTAGCATTACTACTACTTGTGGAGGGGTTGTAGGATAACAGATGGACCAGACACCGAACTTTAAGTTCAACAATCCCTGTGTGATGCTTATTCAAAAGACAAAAGATAACCATAAGCAATGGCATATCCCTTCTTCAGTACATCAGTTTGCAGCAACAGACTATGTACAGTATGTCCTTTCTCTGCACTTAGCCAGCACCTGCTGACACTGATCTACCTTAGCAGTTGAGATTCAGCCTCCACCCTTATGTGGGCCTTGTTAGCTTGGGTGGTGAGGGCTCAAATGAAAAAAAACAGAACAAAACAAGCTAAAAACAAAGAACCTCAGTGAAGAAGTACTAAAACATGGGTTACCCCAAAGGACACTGACAATAAGCCAGGTTTCAAAGAAACGCAACATCACACATACTTCTCTGATGCAAAGCATCATGGGATATATGCAAATCAACATGCCATTTCAGATTGTCTCAGTTTACAGCAATTTACATGCATTTTAAATAGCACAAGTAACTTAATTTCTTTAATATACAGTCACCGGGACCTCTCGAGCACCTGGCACCAGTGTTTGGCCTCTCTGAATAGTGTGTCTTCCTGCCTCCAGCCATTGCCCATTCATCCACCATATTAGCTTCATCAGGTTTTCCACCATCGGGGTGTCATCTTGCATCTCTAGTCTGCCATGACCCCACGGTAGCTCCTTGTCCCCTTTGCATCTCTTCGTCATCTTCAGGCTAGGCCATCCTCTGAGCTCCCAGGTCCAGTCCAGGCAGCAGCTTCTCTCCCAATCTGTCAGACATGGTTCTGGTCACAATTCCACAGACTTTCTTCTCAGGGTTCTCCTCTGGAAACTCCTGGTGCATCGGTCCACCTGGGATATCTGGGCGATATCCAACAGAAAACGTCCCTCTTCGGCCAGTCCAGACACTTCCAGCAAGTTATCCTACTTCTAACACCAAGTTTGTGGAGGGGTTGTGGGATAACAGATGGACCTGACACCAAACTTCAAGTTCAACACACAATCTCTGTGTGATGTTTATTCAAAATACAGAGGATAACCTTAAGCAATGGCACATCCCTTCTTCAGTTTGTAGCAACAGACTATATAAGTCTTTCCTCTACATAAAGCCAGCACCTACTGGCTCACTGATCTCTGATCTACTTAGCAGTTGAGATTCAGCCTCCACCCCTATGCAGGCCTTGTTTGCTTGGGTGGTGGGGGCTCAAATACAAGAAAAAAAAAAAACAAGCTAAAAACAAAGAACCTCAGTGCAGAAGCATTGAAACAAGGGTTACCCCAAAGGGCACTGACAATAAGCCAAGTTTCAAAACTTTCAAAGAAATACAACATCACACATACTTCCATAATGCAAAACATCATGAGATACATGCAAATCAACATAACATTTCAGATTGTCTCAGTTTACAGCAATTTAAATGCATTTTAAATAGCACAACTAACTTAATTTTTATACAACAGTCAACTTTACCCTGCCATAAAACTCTATACAAATTTGTCTGACAGGACCTGCCCTTCTTGAAACCATGTTGGTTATGATCAAAATCTCCTGGCTTAGTTATTATATTAGTAATATAAGTTTGGATAATAGCTTCCAAGATTTTCCCCAATATTGGTGTCAGGCTAACTGGTCTGTAGTTGGAAGCCTCCTGTCTAGACCCTTTTTTATATATGGGATTACGCGTGTTGTTTGCCATGCTTGTGGCTCCGAGTCTGGTGGGAGTCGTAGAGCATCATGGGGCTTCATGGAGCCTCGAGAGGGTAGAGTGACGGCTGCCAGCTGTCTCGGGGGGCGGAGTACAGGATTTATTGCCCCCCAAGACAAAGAAATTGTAAGGGAAGCTCCTGTAAATGGCATGATTTCTGTCCCTGGACATGGAAGGATAGCAAAGGAGGGGTCCTTGAGCTTCATTCGCCCTGGCGATCCGACGGGAGAAAGTTTGGAGTTGTAGCCACCAGCCCAGGTATTTAAACATGCTGCCTTGTTAGGTATTCAATCAGTTTGGTCTGTAGGCTCCAGTGTTTGGGAGGGGGATTACAGGAGGACCTTGTCCCATACCTTGTTTCCCTTGGGTGTCTGGCATTGTGATTTGTGGATTGGCAGATTATGTTTGTGTGGCAGAGCTTGGTGAGGTCACTGCAGGAGGAACCTCTGCCAAGGGATGAGCGCTAAGGCTGTTGACTTCTGTGCTTAGGCAGAGGTCGCTGCAGGAGGGACCCAAGCCCAGATGCTGCCTGAAGAGGTGGTATGCTTGATGTAGGTTCAGGACCCACTACAGGAAGGGGTACCTTCTCCTGTTCTGCGTTATGCTAGCTTCTCTAAACTTTTTCTCTGCTAAGAGAAATACCCGGAGCAAATATAGATGCTGGCTCTTGTCCCTAGTTCTGACTGGTACATGCAGTTAGTTATTAGAAAAAGAAAACAATCCTGGCAACCAGGCTAATTGTAAAGTTGTTAGATATATAGAAAAGCAAAGTGTACCTGTAGTATAAACAAAAATTGTTGGGAGCAGTTGTGGAACGTGACCAACCTATCTTGATGCACAAAGCAAACTGGAGATACTCTGATGAGCCAAGAGGGATGTCCTCACCCACTTTGATTTGATTGGATTGTGCATCAACCTATAGGATGGACGAGGAATACCCACTGGTTCTGACTGTGGATTACTATAAAGGGTATGAAATGTAATGCACAATAAACTCAGAAAGGCATCTTCATTGTAGCGTTCCTTATGTGAAAACACAGATGGACACTGTTTTTGTTAAGTCAGATGCAAATTAAAGATGGGAAACCGGTCCTTTAATTTTTTTAATGTTAGAGGTATAAAGGCAATGCACATATAGTCAAGTGCTATAGCTATGCCTTTTTTATGAAACTAGCCAACATTTTTTTGTACAAGCCTGCAGACGTCTCATCCTAAAGTGAGAGATTTAGAGGTATTGTAGATACCTACAAGATCACCGATATCCATTTTTTGTAACAGCATGTTCTAAGGCTCATAGACTTAGTGAAATATATAATTCTTTCATGCAATGCAATCGCAGTGATACATGACTGTTCACGCATTAGCTTCATATCTGTTGGTCCTTGTGCTGAAAGTTAATTTTAATTGACAGCAAAAAGCAGAGCTGCACAAGGGTATTGGGTGCCCAGTGATAATACTACAACTATTGAAAGCAATCACCGCACTCACTACACATTGCATAAAATAAGTTATAACATGGGTGAAGAGCTGGACCCAGTGAGATTGCTGAGAGACCATCAGGTGACTGTGCATTAAATGCCTGTAATACACGGTCCCTGTGATGCTCCCTCAGCTAGTATCCCGGGGGCAGTGTGGTACTCATTATTGTGCACAGAATTCTAATCTGAAAGGCAACCATCTTGACCAGTGCCTTGACAACAGTAAGCTGTAAAAGACTTTTGTGGGCACTGTTCCCAGACTTATGACATGCTACAGTGTTTTGCCACCCACCCACCCCACAGACCTCACACACCGAGAGAAGAAATGTAGAGAGTGCAGTGTCGGTGTCATTCAGTCTGTCCCGTATCAGCGCCCCCCACAGACCAAGGAGTAAAATGTACGAGTTACAGAGAGGCTGACACCGACATGGCTGTCTGTGTGTCTATCAGCTCCAGCGAATTGTTGCAGTGTCTCCCTACCCACCCGGCCCACGGATCTTGTACACCGAGTGAATAACTGCACACAGTGTATTGTCAGTATCTGTCACTGTGAGAGAGAGAGAGAGAGAGAGAGAGAGAGAGAGCATGGCAATGCAAATTGTTTTCCTAGTGGAGCAAACAAAATGCTAGCAATGTAGTGCAACATCTGTAACTGGGCTGCTCGACAGTGACCTTGTCTCCTGAGTGTGCCATTGCAGCTGCAAGTGATCGGGTGTTTCTGTGGACCGGTCAGTGTGCGTCTCGCTCCTCACCACTTGCAGGTACTGTAAGTGCAAAAATAGTGGTGTATAATGCAGGAGTCATGGCGTTCAGTCCCAGCAACCCACCCCATCACACAGCAGAAAGGAAGACATAGAGAGAGAAGATGCCCTGAGAAGGCTCACCTTATTGGTGCCTATGTAGTGTCTGTTGCAAAAGTTTGATATGACTTGCAGGAGCTGTCAGTGTGCAGAAGTGATCTCTCTTGTCTTGCGGGTGTGATGAGTGAAAAGCGCCAGTGTTGTGTTGCTGTCCCTCTCTTCATATAGCACTCACGCTCCATCGCAGTGCCTATGACAGCGGGAATGTGCCGGAAGTGTGCGGAAGGTGCAGAGGAGGTGGTGTCATTGATCAGTGGGTGCAGCTATACCACTCCTCAAAAATTGTTGAGCGGAATAACCACAGTAACAGAAGGGCCCATCACTGCTCTCAGCTGTGGGTTACATTATAAGTAAGCAGTAACCGAAATATGTGGGCGAAGGAGGAAGACTCAGAGCTGCGGCACTGACCCCCCCCTCCCAAACTTCCCCATCCACAGCACGGTTAGGTGACCTCTATGGCAGACACAGTCAGTGGTATGAGAAACACAGCAGCTGAACAGGAACAGTGGCAGAGCTGATCCCGACAGCAATTGCCACCCGGAGAGCCGCACTACAGAGGCAATCTGGAACACAGGTAGGTGAGCCGCTACAATACTAGCAGTGAGACAGTACAGGAGGGGCCCAATTGCCCCACCTCAGAGCTGCAGCAGAAACATGTGTTATTTACTGTCAGACCCACCAGAGACACCAACAGACAGTAACACATTTCAATGAGATGAGGCTTCTGCCAGCAGTAGGTGTCATGCCGGTGCAGTGGCACAGCATGGCTGTGCAGTATAGTACACAGCAAGCACAGAACAATGCTGTTAGTCATGAGAATAGGGCATGTAACTTTCACAGAGCAGCTGCTCATGCCGAGCATCTCAGTTGCGTTGTGCATTTTTTTTGGGGGGCTTCTGTGTGACTACAGTATGCTGGCAGACCTGAAAGACACATAGTGATACAGTAATCAGCAGCAGAAGTTTTCACAGCACAGTTCAGTGAACAGAGATGAGCTGCACGTTGTGCTTTATAGCAGGGAATACATTGCCAGGCGGCAGGGTACATCCAATTTTTTCCATGTTTGCACATAGAAAAAACATGTTTGTCTGTGTTTTTCACCATATTTCACTACATCCATATTATAAGTGCAATAACCCACTCCAGGGTGTGGGTTTGTAGGCATTTAATGAATGCCTGGGGTGCTGTAAGGACACTCAACTTGCAGCCTGGTGCCTTACAACTCACCCCAGATGTGCATTAAATGCCTATAAACTACACCCTGTCAAGATGATCTACAAGCCTGATCTTTTTTCTCATGCCATACAGTTTTACTTGGTGCATAGGACGTGCATCCCTTCCAGGAACAGGAATACACAGTGCAGAAAACCTCACATTTTACATAATCATGGGCTTTGTCAAAAATGTGAGAAAGTTTTCTGCGCTCTGTATTCCTGTTCCCAGAAGGGATGTACATCCTGTGCACCAAGTAAAACTTTATGGCATGAGACAAAGACCGTGATCTCTTATTTTATGCAACATGTGGTAAGTGCCACGATTGCTTTCAATAGTCACTTTTAATCATTTGCCATCAAGTGCTGCTACAGTTAAAAAAAAAAAAAAAACCATGAAGAAACTAAGGCATGTGTTGCGGTAACCCCATCCAACTATGTTTCTCTCTGGCACATGATCTACGTTTTTCTGACATAATTATGAACTTTCTGTTTTTTAAACGTGCATTTTTAACTATTTTATTGAACAAAAGGTAGTGTGTGTGTGTGTGTTTTAGGGTAGGGGAGCAGATCCAACTATGAGCATGAAGTACTATCAAGCTAAAGCCATGTTTACAATGCCACAGCGCTCTGGAATTTGCAGCACTCCACTTCTGCTGTGATGGCCACAGCAGCTCAATTTCGTGTTTACACAGCCCATGCTGCAGGTCACTCCAGTGGGACTGTATATAATAGTGGCCAGATTTTCCCCCCCTCCAGACATGTCAGTGATGAGCTGTGATGTGCCTTCTAGTGCTGAAGTGCCAGAAAGCTCCTGCCCAGCTTAGCACACCCAAGTTCAGCAAACAGCATTTTTTACAAGCAGAAAGAATGCTGGACTCAGTAAATGCATCAAAATGTAAATTGAGGGCTAGAAGTACAGTATAACAAATTAGGGTTGTAAAGTGGGATTGCAATACTGGTCACACGCGAATGCATATTCATGTCCCGGGGGGGGAGAGAGAGAGAGGATACGCATGTGTATTAGCACATGCCTAGTAGCGCCCTCCCAGTTTACAACCTTAATTTGTAATACTTCCAGCCCTAGTTTTACATTTTTATGCACTTTGCTGAGTTCGGCTTTCTTTCTGCTTGTAAAAAATGCTGTTTACTGAACTCAGGTGTGTTAGACCATGCCTCAGAGAAGCTGAAGGGACCACTGGAGGATGCTGGGAGAGGAGACACTCAATCGGAGTGAGTGCTGCAGATTGTCTACACCGCATGTTTAATGTGCTGTCAGTCACTTGCTCCAATATGAGTCCCCTCTCCTGAGTCGCATCAGAAACCCTATATCAAGTGGGCTTATGTTGATCCCCTATGTGTCCACATCACGGACTTTGAAGCTCATCAACCCATGCACATGTGTGGATGTGCTTTGAAGTCAGTGGTGTAAACAGGACTTCTGAAAGAGATGCAGTGATGTTATTTAAGCTTAGCCAAGAATTCAGTTAATTCTCTGTCTCCACTTACAGCATCTACCTGAAACAAAAACCCACACTCCCTTTAGTCACCCAGACCCCTTTACTGGGCCCAGGTGCTGTTTGTTAACAACCCTCCTACTGAGATACATCCAATACCCAGAACAACCAGGACAGAGAGTTTTTAAAGGGACAACTTTCAAACAGTAGGGATTTTATACAAATCCCACCATAACCCCAGTCAACATTTGTGCTGCCTGTGTTGCAAGCTGTGTTGCAGGTCAATTTGTGCTACCTGTGTTGCAGTGTTAACTTGTGCTGCCTGTGTTGCAGGCTGTGTTGCAGTGTTAACTTGTAGTGCTTGTGTTGCAGGCTATGTTGCAGGGTTAACTTGTGCTGCCTGTGTTGCAGGGTTCACTTGTGCAGCCTGTGTTGCAGGCTGTGTTGCAGGGTTAACTTGTGCTGCCTGTGTTGCAGGGTTAACTTTTGCTACCTGTGTTGAAGGCTGTGTTGCAGGATTAACTTGTGCTGCCTGTGTTGAAGGCTGTGTTGCAGGGTTAACTTGTGCTGCCTGTGTTGCAGGCTGTGTTGTAGGGTTACCTTGTGTTGCTTATGTTACAGGCTGTATTGCAGGGTTAACTTGTTCTGTTTGTGTTGCAGGCTGTGTTGCAGGGTTAACTTGTGCTGTCTGTATTGCATGCTGTGTTGCAGGGTTAACTTATGCTGCCTGTGTTGCAGACTGTGTTGCAGACTTAACTTGTGCTGCCTGTGTAGTAGGGTTAAGTTGTGCTGCCTGTGTTGCAGGGTTAACTTGTGCTACCTGTTTTGCAGGCTATGTTGCAGGGCTGAGAAGAGCAGCATGACGGATATTCACTCCATCACATCTCGGCTATGATCTGAACAATGAGTAAAGTGGTGGTGGTGGTGGGGGGGGGGGTATCATACTCTGTCATCCTGATATCAGATTACAATTACTGGTACTTTCAAGTTTAGCTATGATACAGTATGCTTGGCAAACATGTTTTTTAGAGTATCATGATGTAAGAAAAGTAATTTGTAACGTGAGGACAGAGAGACTGCAAGCATAATTCCGATATACACTTTTATATATTGTTCCTCAAATATATTAGTTTTTTTAGATGCCAGGAAACTGAATATACTTGTGAAATTTAGAAAGGAGATGACTGAATTAATCAGAGCTGCCTCAGTAGCCCCTAGTACCTGTTTTTTTCATACCAAGTAGAGAAGCCAGCATTTTTCAGCATTGTTGGTCCTTGTGCTGAAAAGTAATTTTAATTATTTGCCATCAAGTTTTGCTATAGTAACAACAACAAAACACAAAAAACTGAAGAAACTAAGGCATGTATTGCGATATCCCCACCCAACTCTCTCTCTATGTCTGGCACACAATCTATGTTTTTCTGACATAATTACAAACATTCAGTTTTTTAATGTGCATTTCTAACTATTGTATTGAACAAAATGGTGTGTGTGTGTGTGGTGTGTGTGTGTGTAATTGGGTAGGGGAGAAGAGCCAACCATACCTCTCAGTTGTCCCTGATTTTCAGACACCCCTGATTCTGCCTCAGATTTTTACTCTGTCCCTCCTAAGATTTGTGTTTCTGTAACCAAACAATGGGGACTGTAAGCTCAGAATAATGTCAAACATTAAAGTTACACACTTGTTCTTCTTCACAAAATGCATTTTACACTAAGACCCTTATTCTACCAGCTTCCTGAGTGGATATCACCAATTTTGAAGATGTATCCCTGATTTTAGTCCGTTGTCCCTGATTTTTGTAAAGAGCAACTCTCTATTACAATAAAACACTTACAAACACTAGATTTATACACCAGTTATGTTTTCATTTTGTTTTCTATTCATTTCTTTTGCTGTTCCCTTCTATTCGTCTATTAAATATTGTAAATAATGCAGCAATTATTTCACTGAGTCTTTCAAAATGTATCTGACTGCCCACTGCTAAGCACACAATTGCTGTTTGTGATATCACAGTCTGTTGTCATGATGAGCACTATGATGTCATAAACAAAGGCACTGTGAGAGTAACAGCATAGAGGCAAATGTTTTCAACTGTTTTCTATACAGACCTTTTAGATGCACTACCAAGTTATGTCGTAAATCTTGGAAAGGAACATTGACAATGAAAAAATGTATTCTCTAGTAAATTGTAACAGCTGTAACATCTTATTTACAAAATCACATGTAAAGTGCAGAGTTGCCCTTTAAGCCTTGTCCCTGATTTATGAGGCAGGAGGTTGAGAGGTATGGATCCAACTATGAGCATGAAGTGCTAGCAAATGACAGAGATGCAGTAGGGTTATCACCTGTCCTGGTTTTCACAGGACAGTCCCGATTTGGGGCAGCTGTGTCCTGCAAGAAAACATGAAAAATACTACGTCCTGACATTATAGTAGAAAAAAATTGTTTTCTAACTTTCTTCTAAATATTGCAGAAAACTATAATACCTTAACTAAAATACCATAAAATGACAAAAAACAATAGAAACAAGTTTCACTGTGCCCTTTCTAAATTTATCTGGCAAGGTAAACACCCTAGACAGGCCTTCCTTAAACTCAATTTACCAAAGGAGAGAGGTGGACTCCACCTCCCCAACTTTATTTTTTAATATTGGGCAAGTCATCTGTCTAAAATGGGGAGATGGTTTGAGCCCACATCTGGTGAACATTCTCCCTTCTGGTTACAGTTGGAGAAGAGGCTTCTGGATACGCATAATCTCAATTCACCCAGAGTTTTTTATTACACTTTTTTGGCGTTACCCTCCTCCATACAGAATTCAATGGTAGGGATTGCTATAAAGGTTTTGACCCAGTGTTGGAACTTCTTTAACATTTCAGCCAAAAAGGACATGGCCCAACCCCTCATTTTAAACCCTAACATCAAAATAGGAGGCTCTCCGCTTTCAGCGGACTGGCTTCCTCAGTTACAAGATATTCTTGTGGAAAACCTGTTCTCTCAGGATTCCCTTCTCTCCTCAACCAGCATAATCGCCAAACTGAATATCCCTCAGAAACATATTTTTAAGGTATTTCAGTTAAGACATCTTATGGTCTCCCTATTTGGCACCACATTTACTTTGTCTCAAGTCAGGCCTTTTTTAGAGCAGATTCAGGAATGTGCAAATAAGGCCCATGGAATCTCCAGGATATACTCTTTCTTGCTGGATATTAAATACCCTAATGCCCTTACAGGTTCTAAAATCTGGTCTTCTCTTTTGCCAGACTCCTCCCTGATCTGGAGTCAGATTTGGGTGGACATGCATAGATATCTTACTCAAGATAGGCACAGACTCTTTCAGTACCATATTTTAAATAATCTGTACTATACCCCGGTTAAATTGGCCAAATTAGGTAGACTACCTCTGGCTAACTGTACACGGTGTGGTGCAGCTGATGGGAACCTGATACACATCTTCTGGCACTGTGATAAGGTGGCTCTCTTATGGAATACAATCCAGACTAATCTAGATCCCCTCCGGGGACTAGGTGATCTGTTTACCATGGAAATATGTATTTTAGGGGGTGTTCTCCAATATTAGAATTCAAGAGTGAAGATTTCATATGGCTCTAATTTCTATAGCAGTTAAAAAGCTGGTTCTTAAACACTGGATGGACCAACTGAGCATATCGTATGCTGAATGGCTAAAAGAAATGTCACTTTGTTTTAACACCGAAAGGTTAATAGCAAGCTCCCAGAATTGTATAGCTTCCTTTAACCAGAAATGGGGTAAATTGTATGCTTTATATCTGAAGTAGACTTATGTAACACATGCCTCTGACTGTTGTACTTAGTTTCAGCTTCCTTTTGATGGTTGACTCTGCTGGATTGCTGTTTGTCCACTTGTATCAATTGGTTTTGCTGTTAGTAACAAGGCACACTCCAGGGGAAGGGGTGGGGTGGGTATTGGGGGGGAGAGGGCATTTAAATTTTAATTTATCTTATTGGGTTATACTGGATCCAATGATATTCTGGTCTCATCTCATCTTTCAGCCATTTTGGTTGTTATTAATGTACAGTACATCTGTCCTGGTTATATATTCTGTGCCAAGGCAAAATATCAATAAAGAAGTTGAATTTAAAAAAAAAATAATAGAAACAACTAAAAACCCACAACACTTAGTCATAATTCTGATGATATAGAGAAAACAAATCTGATGTCCAAATCTTTTTTCGTATGAAGGGATCCTTTTTCATATGAATGAGACAACCTCAGGAAAAATTATCCCTTCATACGAAAAAAGAATGTGAAAAAAAAACTAAGTCCAAATTCTTTTTTTTTTTGTATTAAGGGATATCTTTTTGTGAGATGTTTTTGTTCATATGAAAACAGAATCTGAAAAAACTAAGCCCAAATTCTTTTTTCATATGAAAGCATCCTTTTTCATGAGGTTTTTTGTTCATATGAAAAATGATGCCTTCATATGAAAAAAGAATTTTGATTTCATTTTTTTCAAATTCTTTTTACGAATGAAGGCATCCTTTTTTGTGAGGTTGTTTCATTCATATGAAAAAGGATTCATTCATACAAAAAAAGAATCTGAAAAATAACTAAGTTCAAATTATTTTTTCATATGAAGGGATCCTTTTTCATATGGCCCAATTCCTTTTTCATCTGGCCATATGAAAACAAGAACATCAAGTCACAAAAAAGATTTAAAAATGTATAAAAAACACATTTCTGGGACATTTTTCCAAAAACTAACTTCAGAATCCACCTAATGGGTTCCCAGTTAGCAAGATACATGCGTTGGTGCCTCTGCAGGATCTCATTCTTATGGGTTTTCAAAAAAAAAAGGAAAAAATTGAAGCAAGATGGCAGTCATACAAAATGGAAAAGGATTACCCCCATATGAAAAAGGATCTTTTTTCTTATGGACCAGATTCTTTTTTCGTTCTAAGCAGCTATACAAAAAACATACTGAGCATGCTCAGAACCGAAATTTCAGATTCTTATAACTTTGAAACAAAATATGTTTTCACTAAAGCAATGAAAGCACTACTGTGGCCCAAGCCCTTTTTACCCTGAAAATTTCAGAGTGAAATTCCAAACCATTTCCAATCCATTGAACATTTGCAAAGCTATTAAAGTGCAAAGTTTGGGGTTTAACATAGAAACTCCTGCTCAACCCTAACTATGTGGCACTACCGCGCCACGATAATATTTATAAAATGGGTAGGAAAACATCTGTGAAAATCAGGTTCCCTGATTCGATAAAGCACACCACATGACCAGGCATTATCCCGCAATGACCGCATGCCTCCCATTATGACTGCATGCCTGCACCACTTTCCATTCCTCAGAACCTTCTCACGAGCAGTGAGGTCACTCCACACCTGGCACCCACAGGCTGCTACAACCATAACCAAGTAGATCATTCTATGTACAGTAGCTGACCCACACTGTAAACAGTTATCTCTTTGATCCTACCATGAATTTGATAGGTAAAAAGTGATACAAGAAATGTATCTGGTTGATCCTGACATTTCTACACTATTTGAGGTGCAATGACTTTGATTTTCATCTTCCAGTGTAGCATGACTGAGCAGTGTTCATTGTGGTAAGAAAATTCTGCCAAAGGTTACAATGACAAAGGTTTTGTTCAAAAGCATGTAAGGTGTATGGTTTTAAGCTGAGTTTAATTACTTTTAGTTACTTTTGTGTAAAAAAAAAAAAAAGTCACAGGGTGTACAGTGAGGACAGCAAATGTGTACACTTCAGAAGCCGAAGTTGCTCGCTCTCCCCATTGTACACTCAGCAGCTTTTTTTTACACAAAAGTAAGTAAACTCAGCTTAAAACCACATACCTTACATGCTTTTGATCCTACACACTTTCGAACAAAACCTTCCTCATTGTAAACCTTTGGCAGCATTTTCTTATCACAATGGATGCTACTCGGCCGTGCTACACTGGAAGATGAAAGTTGAAGTCACTACACCTCAAACAGTGTCAATTTTTGTTTTATCACTTTTTACTTATCATAATTATGATCACCTAAATAAAATTAATTTCTGCAGACAAAGACTACTTCTCACCACCTCCCCCCCAAAACAATATTTCTAGCCATTTTATAAGATAGACAATATACTATAGGGCATGTGGTCATGCCCTGATATACACTATGCACACCTTGAGTGGTTGAATGCACACCAAGGCGTATGTATATCAGAGCATGACAGCAGTGCCCTGCAGTGGATTATCTATTACATAACAGTCTGGTGTACATCCATGACAAACTACAGAATCCAAATCTGTTCACCAGGACCTATCATTTCTGTGGATGGCTCCATGACAGAACCCCTGTTCTAGTTTGTGGATGATGCTATCAAGGGATTGTTAAGACTCTACCTTTGTTCTTGTTGGATGCTGGGGATATGCTCTGTGTATTACGGCTGTTGACCTCAGGTGTGATAATCTTTTGGTCACACTTGATATGGAATCCCTCTGTATGAAGATTCCCCACAGTGGGGTTTAGAGGCCATGAAAGTGTTTTTGGAAAGAACAGGCCCTGAGGCAAAGCCCAGTACCAATCTGCTTCTCGATATGACAAAGCTAGTCCTTAAGAGTAAATATTTCTGTTTCAAGGATAGCTTCTTCTAGTAGCTGGAAGGTATAGCTATGGGTCCAGCTTTGTCCCAAATTATGCTAATAAGATATCTATCTGAGGGTACTGGTAGAAACTTTTTCTTAACAACCCTGAAACTAATCCTTCAAAATGTGTTGGTATGGTGCTGTTTTATAAGGCGATGTGCTTTGGTGGGCGGGGGCAGACTAACTTACAGTTTGTGAATTTTCTTCATAATACAAATGAATATCTCTGTCTGTGACTGTAGACAGGGTCAAATTTCCTTTCTGGATCTTTAAATATCCAGGAATATAAAGAAGGAAATAGCTACCTCTATTTACTGTAAAAACACAAATGGAAACTCCATCGGCCTTGCTAACAGTTACCACCCGCGCCACACTATAAATAACATTCCCAAGAGTAAATTCCTGCATGCTTTCAAGATCTGCAGTAGTCAGGAGAGTTATGAGGAGCAATCTAAAATACTCCAGACCAGATCTGAGAAAAGAGAGTATTGCATTGACTGTGACCTGCATGGCAAAAGAGGACAGTGATGGGAAAGAGAGGTCATCCCTGCTGCAGCCTCTGAATCTGGTTAGAAAAGAAGAGGGAAATGCAGTCTTATTGCTACATATTCTGCAAGGTCCAACAGGATTATCCAAATACTGCAAAGAAATTGGCATGTCCTTAGGGCTGAATCAAGGTTTCAAGAAGTGGTTAACAAGCCCCACCCCCTCATGATTTAGAAGTGTGCCAGCAATTTGAGGGATATGCTTGTCCACTTAGGGTAACCGGCAGAGCAGCCTAAGCAATTCTTTCCACCACTCCCCTGGGGCTGCAAAAAAATACAAGAGATGCTAATTCTGTCCAGTCATTAATGAATGCACCTCAGTTCAAAGCTCGGTGGATGGAAAGCAAGTTAAATATGAGACTACATCTGTTGTGACACCACCTATGTAATTTTTATAGCCACCTGTCAATCTGGTGTGTTTTACGTAGGTAGAACAAAAGGAAAATTTAAGAAACAGGTGAAGGATTACGTGAGAGCTATTGAAGGAGGCAACTGAGTATGCCCTTGCAGTCCATGTGAGCCAAGTTACTAACAGGAAAGAACACAGGATTCTGCTTACAGCTTTGGAGCATGTGAAACCGGGTCTTAGAGGGCACCCTTTCCCATAAACTCAGGGCACTGTACATTCATTTAAAATAATCCACAGTACATCATAAAACAAAACATAGCATGGCAGCAAGAATGAAATGTACTAACCAATAGAATTACATAAAAAGCATGCTACAACTAGCTAAACATTGGCTGGGGAATGCCTGCTCAATTAACTACATCTTCAGAACAGTTGTAAAGGCCTCAGCTGATCAGGTAGTATGGATGCACCCTGGAAGAGAATTCCATAGCACTGGAGCCACCATTCCAAAAGCCCTATACCCTGATAGTCTTAGGCAGGAAGGGGGGACGACAAGCAAGCCCACATCAGTGGAGCAGAGAGATCAGGATGGGAGAGGTAAGAAACCAGCAGATCTTTCAAGTGGTCAGGCCCCAGATTGTGTAGGACCTTGCATGTTAACAGGCATATCTTAAAGGTCGCATGGACCTCGCACTTGAAAGGAGTGAATCCTTCAGGATACTTAAAGTAGTAGTATTTGTTCGTCACCATATAGTTTTTTTCAACTATCATTTTTTAAGCAAAATATCAAGACATCTGTTTTTCTTTTTGTTTTCTTTCCTTCCTGAACTAACTAAAGACATGGGGCAAGATTTTCAGATAGCGGCACATGGCTTGCACCAAGCTCTGTGCCATGACACTTAGGTTCTGGCAGTGCACCAAACCCCTTTGCCGCAACTGCACTTGATTTTACAATCTCAGGCACAGTTGTGACAGTTTACATGTTTTATGGCAGCTTACACCAAATATCTGGTGCAAGCTCTGTATAAAAAGGCCTAACTCGTGGCATTTGGCTCATGGGATAGAAAATCCCAATCCCTAGCTGGGCGAATACTGCAAGCCCCGTGTGCTATATGTTTACACACCCAGGGCTTTCGGCATTCAAGTCCATCTGAAAATCCAGCCCGTGGGATTCTGAAGTTTTTAACAATTCCCATTCCTGTGCATACCCACCATGACAAAATTAAACATCTTGGTGCAGTGCAGACTAACAAATACCGCTGCTTTAAGCTGAAATAGTACATTTAGCAAAGCACTTTAGCAAAACATTGATAAATGTGTTTTGCATAGGAATATAGAGGCATCCATTTTGTGGACAGGAAGGGTGCTGTGATGACGTCACTGCCTCACCAGTCTTAATGTGTACTGCAGCAGATGAGAACAGTTAGCTGTGTTGACTGGGATCCTATTATATTGTGAAGAAAACCCTGGGTTTTATGTTTGCCATAACGTAACAAAATAATCCAGTGCTTTTCATCACAATTTGACATTTTAAATTTAGAGCTGGTGAGGTCGTGATCGCAGCACCCTTCCTGTTGTGATAGGGAAGCCCTATTTGATGAATGAGGGACCAACAACATTGTTTTTTATTGTTTTATTCCCTCTTCTGAGTTGGTGGGGAATGGAGATAAAAGGGGCAGCTAGCTACAAAAATATTGTAGCTGTCCCCAAGCTGAAGAGCCGACCGCTCATTTGGGTAAAAAGCCAGTTCTTCTATACTGTTACCAAAAAATGTGATGCCATTTGAATAAGAGGGGCTTGTGCCAATTTAGAGGGTAACACTGATTTTAAGGAAAATAGAAACACTGTAATAATCTAGGTGTGTAAATGTGCTATATCCTGTTTTCTAAAGAAATATCATGATCTCATGTCAGATGAGTCAACCTGTCTGTGTTTATTTAGGATGAGTCAGCCTGCCTATGTTTGAGAATTGTGAGTTAGCCAGCTCACATGGTGCTGACATCATCAGTAGGCAGGGATAAAAGCCTGCCTCCTGAGATGCAAAACAGATGAGTCAGATGAGTCAGTCAGTGGAAACCTGACTGTCCTGGAGGAAGCATCTCATAGTACATGCAAGTTTTCATGTGCTAGGAATTTATTTGGCTGGAATTAAGCCTGGAAGTTGTGCACTAAGGGAATTGTGCACTGTTTTTGCAGAACTGAAGGACTAATCAGCTATTTCATTTCTGTATATTATTTTATTTTTGAAAATAAATATCACAAAGTGCGTTCTACAACTTTTACCTGAGTTTGCACATCTGTCTCACCCATTAATGTTCATACCTGTCCAAAAGATGGATGCAAAAGATAGATGCTTCCACATCACAATATTGAAAGTATTTTTCTGGTTTACTGTTATTCTTTTGGTGCCATTAATACAGTCTGAAGTGGTTTTCCCTATGGTTTTTAAATTTTGAATGTATCATTTTCCCCCTGCTTGTGCACAGTCACTTTGAATTGTACTTGCCTCATGTGATACCACCGTGGAGTATATGTTATGTGATGTCACTGTGGAGTATACATCATGTGATGCCACTGTGGAGTTTATATCATGTTATACAGATCCACGACAGGAGTCTGACAAAAATGTTGTTGAACGCCCCGTCAGCGACACCAACAGGTCGACCTCATTCTACAGTCGACTGCTGGTTCGCACTTTGTTCTATTGTTTTCTTAGGGGGGGTTCACCCCCTGCACCCCCACTTAAGGATTCTCAACTCCAGTCGGAGTTGATTGGAAGGGGTGCAGGACCTCCAACAGACAGCGCCAGGTTCCAGCGGATCTCCCACCGTGGCTAGGTGCTGTAGTCGCTGTGAGGGATCTCACTGGCGAAATGTCGCTGTCGGGGGTAACCGATGTTATACAATTGTGGAGTATATATCATGTGATGCCACTGTGAAGTATACATCATGTAATGCTACTGTGGAGTATACATCATGTGGTGCCACTGTGGAGTAAACGTCATGTGATGCCACAGTGGAGTACAGTATATATTATGTGATGCCACTGTGGAGTATGTATAAGGGATATGCAATGGAAACAAGTGTAATAAATGATTTATCTTCACAACAGTAGTTTGACCTCAGGTAACCTCACGAGTAGTGTAAGCCCCGAGTGAGGTGTCCAAGGTTAAACTGTTTGAGTGCAGATAAATCATTTATTACACAGGTTTTCCGTTACATATTCCATTTATGCAATAGGATAGGAGTTTTTTGAATGTTTTTTTTTATTTATGATTAGTGTAGTTGTAGGGCTTTTTTGATAAATATTTCCCAGTGTAGCTCCACTTAGCATAGTGGTTGCTATGGACACTCCAACTTTATAATATGGTCAGTACATAATGAAAACATTTGAGAAACATTTCTTTAGCTTTTGCTTTTGGAGGGGGCATTTGTTAGTCAACAAAATGAATAAAATTAAATTTTCTGCCATTTTTTGCTGATTATAAAAAATCTAAAAGGTGTCTAGAAATGAAACACTTCTCATTTTGTAGGTGTTTTTGTGCTGAGCAACTTTTGTGCTCAAAGTACGATACTATCATTTTTCATTTTAAAGTTATTTACATTTGTTTGTTGACAAAATGAAAAAATTGAATTTTGTGATTTTTTTTTGCTAATTATCAAAAGATCTAAAAGGTATCAATAAATGAAACACCACTCATCTTGTAGATATATTTGTGCTAAACAACTTTCATGCTCACAATACCATGCTGTCATTTTTTTGTTTTAAAGTTATGCGCATTTGAATATGATTAATACTGCTATTGAGGCCGAACATTCTAAATGAAATAAGCGCTATATAGATAAATAGCTGATGACATAAGCACTGTGTGGATAAACAACTGATGACATAAGCACTGTGTGGATAAAGAGCTGATGACATAAGCACTGTGTGGATAACCGGCTGATGACATAAGCACTGTGTGGATAACCGGCTGATGACATAAGCATTGTGTGGATAAACGACTGATGACATAAGCACTGTGTGGATATGTCAGATTGTTCAGATTAATAGATTTATTTCACTCTGTTCATCTCCACCCCTGTTGCATAAATCATGTGATGCCACGTGTGGAGTATATATTATGTGATGCCACGTGTGGAGTATATATTATGTGATGCCACTGTGCAGAATATATTTAAATCACAGGTAGAGTAAACTATCCCTTGATAAGCAACTTCAAGAGTGAAATGTTGGGTTTGGGCTCGGGCCTGTGGAATGTCCCCACTGATTGCTGTTGCATCCAAATAAAAGACATCTTACTTGCACAGCATCTTGCTTGAACTGAGCCTTGGTTGCTGCGATGAGTACTTGATTTTACTTTGTAATGCTGCCGGATATGTCTGCAGTGTCATAGAGTGGGAAAGGTTGGGGACAAGGCTCAAGTGTCATTTGTTCCCTGACCTTAAACTAAGGAGCCATATCAAAAATGCAGCTGTGAACATTAGTGGGGCCTGAGGCTCCCTGAGTTGCAGAGGCAAGAGGATTATGATGAGGTCTTCCCATGAAAATGGAGAAAGGTTTCTAACAGTGTGTAGCCAACACAGGATGGGAACAAGATGGATTCACAAGCAGATCTCATTGTTGAGGCACAGAGCGGATCCCCTGTGGATGCCACTGCCCTCTCTAAGGAGCTGACACTGGTGGGGGGGGGGCTAGGCCAAGCAAAATGACGGACAGGTTTTAGCTTGGCTCCAGGTGGCACCTACTAAATTCACTAAAACCGTAATTCAGTGTAGTAATTTTAACTAGGAAAAAAGACTATCAAGTAGAGCAGGTGTATGGCTACATGCAACTACAAAACAATCAGTCCACCTTGAACTTTGAGCCAACAGCAGCCATCACTGGGTACTGGACTTTCAGAGGGCTGAATTTGGCAGAATGGGAGAATGCCTAAGGAATGCTTTGGCAAAAGGGCAGGAAGGAGGGTGGAGGAACAATGGGGAAAAATCAAAACTGGCATCACAGAGGCAACAAGCTTTTGTGTGAAGCAAATAAACAAAACCAAATGAAGGAAAAAAACACTGGTTCTCAAAAGAGGTGGCGGGGAACATTAGGGAGAAAAAGATAGCATTCGCAAAGTATAACGAATTGTAGAAGGAGCAGGACAGAGAACTCTATCAGTTAAAGCAGAAGGAAGTGAGGAAGGCAGTCAGAATAGCAAAGGCCCAAACCAAGGAAAAGATAGCCAACTCAGTTAAGAAGGGAGATAAAACCTTTTATAGGTACATTAGTGAACGAAGAAGGACCAAGGGAGGGATAGTGAGGCTTTAATAAAGGGAGGGGGTCAGAGGGTGATGGTAAAAGGCAGAGATACTGAACGAATACTTTTGTTCAGTATTCACAAAAGAAGAGGAGGGGGACATACCTAAACCAAACAATAGAAGCACTCTGGATGGGGGGGGGGATGATACCATTCCATTCACAGTAGAAAGGGTCCTGAAATAACTCCTAAAACTCAGGGTGGACAAGGCAATGGGGCCTGATGGGATTCACCCTAGAATTCTAAAAGAACTAAGGGGAGAACTAGTGACACCACTGACTATACTTTTTAACAAATCGTGGTAGGATGGTATAGTGCCTGAAGGCTGGAGGAAGGCGGATGTGATTCCCCTTCACAAAAGTGGGAGCAAAGCAGTGGCAGGAAACTACAGACCTGTTAATTTGACATCAGTGGTAGGGAAAATGATGATGAAGTCACTTCTGAAAGAAAGAACTGTTGAGTACCTAGAAGCCAGCGGGGCACAGGACCCAAGGCAGCATGGATTCACAGCAGGAAGGTCATGTCAGACAAATCCAATAGATCGCTTTGACTGGATGACCAAAGTAGTAGACCAGGGAGGGGCTGTGGACATGGCCTATCTAGACTTTAGCAAGGCATTTGACACAGTACCACATAAAAGATTAATAAACAAGTTAGCCAGCCTGGGAGTGGGTCCCAGGGTGGTAGCCTGGGTAAAAAAGTAAACGGAGTCCACTTTGAAGAAAGGGGGGTTACTAGCAGGGTACTGCAGGGTTCACTGTTGGGGCAGGTCCTCTTTAATGTCTTTATGAGTGACATTGCAGAGGGACTGGAAGGAAAGGACTGCTTGGCCCACTCAGTCTGTTTCCCTACCTATTGGATAAGCTCCACATTCTAGTTAACCAACAGCATACTTCCTCCTGCCTCCCACTATAATTGTCTTATGTCTGTCCCATGCATTCTTGAATTCCCCCACTGTTTTTGACCCCACAACCTCCTCAGGAAGGCCGTTCCATGTGTCCACCACCCTCTCTGTGAAAAAATACTTCTTCTCATAGCCCCTGAGCCATCCCCCCTTTATCTTCAAACTGTGCCCCCTTGTTCTTGCACATCTCTTTTTCTGAAAGATGCTACCCTCTTGGACTTGGTTGATTTCCTTGAGGAACTTGAAAGTTTCTATCACATCCCCCCATCTCCCTCCTTTCCTCGAGGGTATACATATTAAGCTTCTTTGGTCTCTCTTCATATGGTTTCTGCTGCAGACCCTGCACCATTTTAGTTGCCCTCTTCTGGACAGCCTCCATCCTGTCTATGTCCTTGTGGAGGTGTGGTCTCCAGAACTACATGCAGTATTCCATATGGGGTCTCATCCACTGTCTGTACAAAGGGATGACAACTTCCTGGTTTCTACTGGCGATGCCTCTCCCTATGCATCCCAGTATCCCCCAAGCCCTCCTTACTGCCTTCTCACATTGCCTGCCTACCTTTAGATCATCTGATATGACTACTCCCAGGTCCCTTTCCATTTTTGTTGTTGTTAGTACCTACTCCCTCCCCCCATTGTGTACTCTTCCCCTGGGTTTTTCTTTCCCAGGTGCATTACTTTGCACTTCTTTGCACTGAATTTAAGCTGCCATACTTTTGACCATTCCTCCAACCTTGCCAAGTCCCTTCTCATCATTTCCACCCCCCCCCATCTATCAACCCTGTTGCAGATCTTTGTGTCATCTGCAAAGAGGCATACTTCATCTGCCGTCAAAGTCTATGTTTCTACGTCACAGAAACAGCAGCCCTGGTAGAGGGAATGATGACAGCACAAAGCATGGCAGCTGCGGGAAACAGCAATGGCAGGGCTGCCACCATGGACGTGTCCCTGGCAGCCCTACCGGGAATTAGAAACCTGCAGTTGGAAATGAAAGTAGGCTTTAGCAGTGTCACTGCTCAAATGTATCACTTTCAGAACATTGTGGCTGGATTCTCTGAAACCACAGCAGCCTATGCCACATGGCTTGATGAATCACTAAAAGGATTGAGGTTACTGTGGCAGACCTGGCACAGAAAAGGAGTAAACTAAAAGCACATGTGGTTGCCCTCCTCAAAAAAGTAAATGACCAGGAAAATCGGGCAAGGAGGTCAAACTTGTAGTTAGTGGGTCTGTCAGAGTAGCTTGAGGGAAACAGCCTAGAACAGGTGGTCCAGAAGGGGCTGGTGGAGAAAACAGGAATGCCTACCAAGGATGGGGGGGGGGTTGAAATCCAAAGAGCCCATTGAACTGGTCCCAAACCTAAGCCAGGGGAACATCTTCATCATTTTCTGATAAAATACCTAGGGTTCCAGGACAAGGAATGAATGCTTAGAGTTGCGAAGACCCACGGTCCCATCAAAGTGTCTGACAGAGTGGTGATGGTCTTTCAGGACTTCAGCCATGAGCTCCAGCTAAGGTACCAGTAGTTCACTCCTGTCAAGCCAATACTCCACCTCAGAGGGTGGGAATTTGCTCACCTCTACTCCACCAAGTTGAAAATCACTAGACCAGGGAGACTTCCTCAAATCTTCACAAAAGTGCAACATGCAAAGGACTGTAAATCAAGAAAACGCTGCTATGGAGGGGAGATTGGAGGCCCGCCACACCGCCCCAGAACCTTGAGAGGTATGTTGCACATTATTCATCTATCCTATCTATCCTTCAACTGCTTCATCTGCCTGGCTTCCTGATGTTCCTGTGCTCTGTTTGGTCTCTGTCTGCTAAATGTTCGAATAGCTTGGGCCCTGTTGTGTGTGTGACGCATGAGAGTCTCCTTTCCCTCTGCAGCATGAATCCAATAAAGAGTCTGTTTTCCTGCTGACCTTGCCACTGGATGGGTGTCACTAAAACCTGCTATCTTGCCCTCCCTGCTACTACAATTACTTTTGTGTCCACTGGGATGGGACCAGACAAGCTGTTGGAATCTACTGATCCCACAGTCGCCAGGTCAAGTGGCTTCATCTTTAAATGGCTTCAGAGGGGGAAGACTATTGGTTAATCTCAAGTCTTAACAGGTTTCTCTGATCATTACAACTATTGTATACTGACATTGACAACTGAAGTATCAGAAAACACACTTTATACATTGGTGGTCCCTCTGCCCTGGAGCCCTATTTGATCTCTGCTGTGTGTCCATTGTTTCTTTTGGTGAACCTTCTCCCTAACTTCCTCCAATCCCTTGACTACAATGGAGTACATCTTATGGAGTTTGGGTAGCAGTGAGGGAACTAGAGGCATGGCCTCACTAACCAACTGAAGTTGTGAATCTGCTCATACCCCAGTATCACTGGGAGGAGATAGCATGAACTTCAAGGGGTATCTTCACAACAGGTGCAAGTTTCAGTGCTCTTTGACCAATCTACAGTAATGAGCTATCAAACTCTGTCATGAGGTGTATGAACAGATAATTGCCTGGATATGTCTGGTAGCATATCTGTTTAGGTCCCACGGCTACTGTGGCTTGCCTGAAATAATACAGGGAAGGTTAGAAATAAAAAAATGATAGGAGCAGTGCAGTGTAGTGGTTGTGGGACAGCAGTATTCAGAGAGACCTTCTGGAGACTGCGGTGTTGCCCAATCCGTGTGCACCTCTCTGGGTTGAGGGAGGAGATTGCTACACTCAAGTCCCAGTTGGCTGAGATGCAAGTAACCTCTTTCCCCATCCAAAGGCCACCGAGTTTGACACCACTACCTAACAGGGAACCTAGATAGTGGACAAACTGGACTGTGGTGGGCTCGGGAGTGGGAAAACTGTGCCAGAGACACATACCATAACCGGTACCACAACATAATTCCTTTGCTGCCTTGGCAGGTTGGGACAGCCAAAATGAGTCACCCAGGGGTGAGTCTGGTGAGGAAGTGGGGATCCTCCATAACGGAGACCTAAGGAGGATAGTGAAGGACTCCAAAGAAAGAGGAAACAACTTTTGGTGGGGGACTCGATTGTGAGGGGAATAGATCTAGGAATAGTTAAGAGAGGGAGAGAGAGGTCAAGTGCCTACCAGTAGTGACAGCCAGAAGGGATGGAATGAAAATAGCAAGAATTTCTACAGCAACAGTAAGGGAGTCATTGTCCACCTAAGTACTAATGATCTAGCTAGGGATGGGGCTGAAATAGTTCAAGGGAAGTTCAAGGAGTTGGGGAGATGTCTTAAGCAGGTAGCACATTCAGTGGCTTTTGCAAAGGTGCTACCTGTCTACGTCAGAGGGGAAGAGAGAGAGAGATCTTGGCACCAGCACCTTCAACTCTTAGCTGAGGGAATGGTATAGAGAAGAAGGGTTCAGTTTTATTGGGGACTGGGGTAACACTTGGAAAGATAAAGGTCTGTGCAAGAATGATGACCTACATCCATCCTGGAAGCGAACTACAGTCCTAAGTGGAAGGTTTAAAAGACACCTTGATGAACATTTAAACTAACTGAGGGGGTGGAGGAAGACAACAGGGAGGCAAAAACAGCCATCTGCCAAAGGCTAAGAATACTAGCTTCAGAAACGCAATGGGTAAAGTGGATGGGCAAAAGCAGATAAAAAAAAATTATTTAAATCTGTAAGGACATGTGTGCAAATGCTAGAAGTCTGGGAAATAAAATTGCAGATCTGGAGGCACTCATGGCAGAGACCAACATAGACAGAGGGGCCATTATGAGTCATGGTGCAAAAAAAATCATGACTGGGACTTAGCCATACCAGGTTATATATAATCTGTTTAGAAAGGTCAGGGAGGGTAAAAAAAGGAGGAGGCATGTTGCTTTATGTAAAATAAAGCATTAAAGCAACAGAGATACAGGGAATACAGGAAGGGGCACAGGTACTGTGGGTCACCATGGAGAAAGGAAAGGGCGTTACCATTCTCACTGATGTGATATACAGACCTCCATCACAGGGGGAGGAATTAGATAGGGTACTGAGGAAAGCCATGATCAAAATGGCAGAACAGGGGAAATGCTGTTTGTGGGGCACTTCAATATACCAGACATAGACTAGAGTCTCCCAGCTGCAACTACGACTAGAAGCAGGGGCATACTGGACTCCTTAAAAGGGCATTCCTCAGACAACTAGTCGGTGAACCTACTCGAGACAATCCTGTACTGGATCTAATACTGTACTTACAAATGGGGGCAGTGTGGCAGATGTAAAGGTGGGAAGTCACCTAGGTGTAAGTGATCACCGTAGAGTGTGGTTCAATGTAAGAACAAAGACGGGGTCAAACCTCACTAGGGTGAGAGACCTGGACTTCAGGAGGGCAGATTTTATAAAGACAAAGAACCTCTGTGCGCAAACATTGAGGCAAGGGTTACCCCGAAGGGCATTTGGCTGGGAAGCCAAGTTTCAAGAAAATACAAAATCACACATACCCCCACAATGCAAAGCATCATGGGCTACATATGCAAATCACCACAGAATGTTATGCTGGTCGAACTTTAAGCAGAATTGCATGGTGCCGAAAGGCCTCTCACACAGTTTGCAAAGGGTGCTAACAGAAGACATAGACACGTGTTTCGTCCTACCAGGACTCATCAGTATGCCTCATCTGTTTCATCACAATGTATCCAAGGCACACTGCCTTAGGGTGAGCTGGTCCATTCCACTGGGGTGTCAAACAGACGAGGAGCATACTGATGAGTCCTGGTAGGATCTGAAACACGTGTCTATGTCTTCTGTTAGCATCCTTTGCAAACTGTGTGGAGAGGCCTTCGGCACCATGCAATTCTGCTTAAAGTTGACCAGCATGACATTCTGTGGTGATTTGTATATGTAGCCTATGATGCTTGCATTGTGGGGCATGTGTGATTTTGTATTTTCTGAAACTTGGCTTCCCAGCCAAATGCTCCTTCGGGTAACCTCTGCCTCAATGTTTGCGCACAGAAGTTCTTTGTCTTTTAAATAGTTTTTTATTTTAATGGGTTCACCACAATATATCCAAGGCACACTGCCTTAAGGGTAGCTGGTCCATTCCACTGGGGTGTCAAACAGATGAGGCATACTGATGAGTCCTGGTAGGATGAAACACGTGTCTATGTCTTGTGTTAGCACCCTTTGCAAACTGTGTGGGAGGCCTTTCGGCACCATGCAATTCTGCTTAAAGTTGGACCAGCATAACATTCTGTGGTGATTTGCATATGTAGCCCATGATGCTTTGCATTGTGGGGGCATGTGTGATTTTGTATTTTCTTGAAACTTGGCTTCCCAGCCAAATGCCCTTCGGGGTAACCCTTGCCTCAGTGTTTGCGCACAGAGGTTCTTTGTCTTTTAAATAGTTTTTTATTTTAATGGGTTCACCACAATATATCCAAGGCACACTGCCTTAAGGGTAGCTGGTCCATTCCACTGGGGTGTCAAACAGACGAGGCATACTGATGAGTCCTGGTAGGATGAAACACGTGTCTATGTCTTCTGTTAGCACCCTTTGCAAACTGTGTGAGAGGCCTTTCGGCACCATGCAATTCTGCTTAAAGTTGGACCAGCATAACATTCTGTGGTGATTTGCAGATTTTATAAAGATGAGTGAATGCTTAAAGGGTGAATTGGCAGGAGGAGGAGTGGAGGAACAGTGGGTGAAATTACAGAGGGCAGTTTTAAATGTAACCCTTAGGTGGCGCTATCCTATAGGCTACTACCCCTGCCTGTGTGGCTATGCACAGGTTGAGGGGCCTGAGTTCTGTGAACGGGTGCCTCCACCCAGAGGAATGGTATTGGGGTAGCTTAACAGCTTAGATATAGCCCTCCAGGACACTATAACCACCTGCCAACCCTTCTAGTGGCCTAAACAATAATACCATAGAACATTCACATTCATTGAATAACAGTGATAATATGCTCATGCCCCTTGCACTTACCAGCAGTGGATCAACTGCAACTGTCCTGGAGACCCCCTGGAAAATAAGGTCAGAAATGCAACAATACAATATTTCCACTGTACCCCAACTAATAATATGCACACTAGCCAGGTTAAACATGAAAAAAAGTAATCTGATTTATTCAGGGGTAATGAGCAAGGGAGGGGCGTGAATCTGACACTGATTTAATTTAGCTGTACTTAGCATGCACTGTAATTCCCCTTTTTTAATGGTCCCACAAACCTGGGTACCCAGTGTGTTGTGCAGGCTAGCCTGAAGCGTTGCCCAGGGTGGCTGGTGTTGCAGCTGTTGTTGGAGCCCTTAGGAAGGAAATCAGTTAACATGTGCACAACCCAAATAATTGTAATCCTGAGCCGGATGGCTCAGTCCATTTGCAATAACCCAGAACAAAACAATCAGATGACACACAATGATTTGCAGCTGTTGTTGCAGGGAGCTCTGATTTGTACTCACGCTAGCTAGATCCAGGTGTAAGACAGGCGAGATGACCTAATGGCATTGATCTGGTGGGCACAGAGAAGCAGGGTCTACATGACTCACCTCCTGGTGGTCACTACCTGTTCGATGGTGTTGAGCAGGGGGCCGAATCCCCAAGCGGGTCTCTTGCCGAGATGATCTCTGAACTGGGGGCAGCGGCTTAGACCGAGATGACAAGGCTCAAGCAGGATTGCCAGTTCCGCTAGAGTTCGTGATCTTTTGCTGGAAAAGCCTCCAGCGAGCGTAACAGGATTCACCATGGGGAACCAAATCATGACCCACGAAACACATTCAGTACACTTAAATCAACAAGTTCTCTAAGCCACAGTTCAGATATAGTCCAGTTGCTAATTACACCTTCACTGTGCAAACCTACTTCTCCACTGCTACTTTCTCTCTCAGGCAGGCTGATTGCTTCAGGAGCAAGTCTTCGGTCCAAAACTTCAGTCACCACAGCAATTCTATTCTTCCTTCCACTGCCAATGTAAATAGGCAAACGGAAAAGTCCAGTTGCTGCACTGGCAGCCCAAAGGCAGGAGAACATGGCAAGCAGGCCAGCAGAGCCTTCCTGCCAATTCTCTAATGCTCCTCCTAGGAGCAGCTGCTCTATAGCTCGAGCTGTTCACTTTTCCACCTTCAACTCTTGACTGACTACTGCTTCAGGCAGTTCTGGGGTTTTCCCGGTAATCCACAAGGTTCAGTTGGCTGAGGAAACTGTTGTCACAGAATGAGCTCCCCTTCCAGGCCAGTTTAGGCGCCAACAGTTAAAACTACAAAAACTACAGAATTCCTTCCCATAAGACCCCTACAGACAGTCTCCATTTTAGGTCCCAAGAGGTTCGACTGGTCCAACACTGGAAGTCCAGAACCAAAATGGTGGCTCCTATTCAAATGTTCAAGCTGCAATTGAAAGCAGGTTAGACAAGCTCTGCTATCGTTATCATTATAACAGATAAACAGCAACCAATCACATTTCCTAACAGGGCTCCCTCTGCACGTGTAGTGATTGCAGAATGGGGCTATATAACAGACTGTCTGGCTGGTCGCAAGCCTTAATTACTCAGACCCAGCCCAGACTGATTCCTAAACTCAGATTAGCTAAACTGTTAAAGAGGCAGGCACGTAGGATCGCTATGGCACTCTCATGTAAATAGATAGAACTACTTAAAACAGGACACCTGCCTGACAGTGGGCATTAAGGAGCCCAGGAAAACATTATAGTAAACCATAATTTGTAGGGGGGGGGGTTGCTTAAAGACTACAGGCATCTGTGTCACACAAGTGAGTAAAAGAAAGAGTAAAAACAGACCACTGTGGTTCTTGAGGGAGGCGGCTGGGAAGGTAACTTCCAAAAAGGTAACATTCAAAAGATATAAGGAGGCACAGAGGGAGGAGGATAGCGAGGTTTATCAGCAGAAACAAAAAGAAGAAGGGAAAGTGGTAAGAAGTGCAAAGGCAAAAACTGAAGTGAGGATAATCCCAGAAGTAAAGAAAGGAAACAAGAATTTTTGTAGGCGTATACACTAAGTGAAAAAAGGAGAACAAGAGGAGGGATTGCAAGATTAAAACTGTATGGGGGTGGACTGCACAGAAGAAGACCAGGATGAAGCAGATATACTTGACAAACACTTTTGTTCAGTGTTCAGGGTGGATGAAGAAGGGGTGGGACCTCAAATAAGCAATAGGTGCTCTGTACAGAGGGAAATGGATACCTGTCCATTCTCAGAGGAGAGGGTACTGGAGGAACTTGCTAGTTTGAAAGTAGACAAAGCAACGGGACCAGACGGGGCACACTCTAGAGTATTGAAAGAACTCAGGAAGGTACTAGTTGTACTTCTGACAGTCCTTTTCAACAATTCACTAGAAAGAGGTGAAGTTCTGGGGAACTGGAGAAGGGCAAATGTGGTCCCTCTTCATAAAAGTGGCAGAGAGGAGGCTAGAAATGATAGTCAAGTCTGTCTGACCTCAGTGTTGGGAAAGTTAATGGAATCATTGAAGGAGAGAATAGTGGATTATCTTGAAGCAAATGGTTTGCAAGACTAGAGACAGCATAGTATACAGAAGGGAAGTCATGTCAAATTAATCTGACTGATTGCTTTGATTGGGTGACGAAGGATTTAGATCAGGGTGGTGCAGTGGATGTGGCCTACCTAGATTCCAGTAAGGTATTCAACACCGTTCTGCACAGGAAATTATTAAACAAACTAGGTACCTAGGAGTGGGTCCGAAGGTGTTAAACTAGGTACTAAACTGGTTAACGGATAGGAGACAGAGAGTGGTGGTAAATGGAGTAAGCTCAGATAAGATGATGGTGACTAGTGGGGTGCCACAGGGATCAGTGCTGGGGCCAGGCCTCTTCAATGTATTTATAAGTGACATTGCAGAGGTGTGCAAGGGAAAGGTCTACCTCTCTTCAGATAATACCAAGATCTGTAATAGGGTGGCCATTCTGAGGGACTGGGAAGGATGAACAGAGATCTGGAAAAACTTGAGGCATTGTCTGAGGTATGCCAGCTGGGGTTCAATGTGAAGAAGTGAAAAATAATGCAGTTGGAGAACAGAAATCCAGAGGCAGAATACAAAATGGGAGAACTAGCATTGGCAGCGACCAAGCAGGAAAGAGATCTCGGAGTAATTATCTCAGATGATCTAAAGGTAGCCAGGCAGTGTGACAAGGTACCTGGGAAAGCTAGTGGGGTGCCTGGGTTGCATAGGAGAGGTATCACCAGCTGAAGTAGGGAAATTATGTTGCCTCTGTATAGGACACTAATGAGGCCTCATCTAGAATACCGTATACAGTTCTGGAGACCCCATCTACAAAAGGACATAAAGTGAAGGCAGTCCAGAGGAGAGCAACTAAAATGGTGAGGGGTCTTCAACAAAAGACTTATGAGGAGAGACTGAAGGAACTCAATATGTACACCCTGGATGAAAGGAGGGACGGGGGGATAAGAAGAGACATAAACATCTAACAGGGGTAATAATATACAGGATGGGAGTATATTTCAAAAGAAATTGATCTCAAGAACAAGAACAGGACATGATATGATGCTGGAAGGGGGAAAATTCAAGAAAGATATAAGAAAGTTCTTCAGAGAAAAGGTGGTAGGTTCCTGGAACAGTTTACCAGCAGAAGTAGTTAGAGCAAAAACAGTGGGAGGATTCCAGAAAGCTTAGGATAAGTATAAGAGAATCCTAGTGGAAAGCAACAAGGGGTGGGAGAAAGAACTGGATATCAAGTAGGTCTCCTGGTATACTGTAGATCGAGATAAATGGTCAGACTGGGTGGACTAAGCAGTCCTTATCTGCCAGCAAACTCTATGTTTCTGTACTACCCATAGACTTCATGAAGCAATTCAAGGAATTCACATTGGAACCCCTATTTGACATGATAGCAGAGTTTCTCTAAAGGTGTGCACTATCACAGTGAGACCCAAACTGGGCAAGGACCCTACACACTGTGCCTCGTATCAATCAATTTCCCTCCTCACAGCTGACTATAAAATAGCTGCCAAGGTTATAGCGGCATGACTAGAAAAATACCTCCTTTTCTGTATACATCCCAATCAGGATGGGTTTGTGAAGGGGAGGCAGGGGAAACATAACATAAGACGCACTTTAAATGTTATCCACTAGTGAGCAAAACCCTCCGAAAAACATGTTGCAGTGGTCCTTGCCCTGGACACTGACAAGGCCTTTGACTGGGGGAAGTGGGGGTACATGACTGAAATCCTGAGGCAGTCTGACATGAAAGACCAAATCATAAGCTGGATAAAAACTTTGTATCAGGACCCATCCGCTCAAATCCACATTAGTGGGAGACTAACTAAGGCCTTCAACTTGTCAAAAAGCATCAGACAGGGTGCCTGCTCTCCCCACTTCAGTATGTGCTTTCACTTGAGCCTTTGGCAGCAGTCATATGATATCCTAAGGGGGATCGTGGTCTGCCACCTCGGTAGGAAGGAGCACAAGCAAGCCCTATTTGCAGTTGACCGTCTGCTATACTTAAGGCCAGTCAAGGGACTTCCAGCCCCAAATGCACTGCTTTCAGAATACGACACTCTCTCGGGCCACACAATTAATTGGACAAAAACTGGAATCCTCCCAAGAGGTAAGCAACAGAGGGAAAGCGTGGTGCACAACACTATGGGGTTACAGGTGGTCAATATCATAAAATATCTAGGGGGGAAATTACCAGCATGTCTATCTCAGTTACATAAATCAAATTACCCACCTCTGTTGGCAGGCATATGAGTTAAGTGGGAACCCCTGTGACGGTCTGCCCCCTTGCTTATGATTATTGTATGATATCTGTAAAATAAATAACTGGTCTGTGTATGAAATTGTCTCACACAAATTAGCAGATTTGGTCTGTAACTTTAAAGGTCAGTAGCTGGAACTACAGGATGTAATTAAACTGACCAGGGGAACCATTTAATTAAAACTTCCTTACAGAAGGGCATTTTATTACCTTTTTATGACCTGCCCAGGCTTTTGAAGTTGAAACCAAATGCGACTTTTATGACATCCGGAAAAGGACGTAATTTGGCTGATTTCCCGCGGTTTCCTAACACCTTAATGACAAATGGTGGGATTATGAAGTTCAAAGAGAAATGTTTAATTAAAGACTGTATAAAAATAAAATTTTTTACTACTACTACTTAAAGACTGTCATATTTGGGAAATTGCTAGTTAACAGATTTTTCAGAGTAATGCCTCACATCATCAGGGATAAGTATGTCAGAAATTAAATTCTAAAAGGAGTAGCTAGCTGACTCACCAAAGGGGGTGGGGAAAAGCTAGAGTTAGAAATGAAACATTGTATCTGGAAAAAATGTCATATCATCTTGGGCTCTGAGACAGAAAGTTCTCTCTAACTTAAATGCACTTAAAAAGGTAATACTTAGATAGCAAAGGTCTTAAGTACTGTGGTAGGAGTTTTGTTCTATAACTTTCCCATTTTCTTTTGTGACTGTGAGCTCATGCTATATTGTTCTGTATTTAATTGTACATAATTTTTATCATATTTTAGTAAACAACCTTTTCTTTGAAATACTGCCTGGGTGTCTTGTCAGTTTATTTTTGCATGTGAAGTGCCTATATTTAAGTCTGACAGCTGTTGAAAAGCTTGATTGTGTTACTGAGCTTGTATAATAAGGTAAGAAATACCTAGGTCTCTTATAGAGTTAAAAAGGGTTCATTTTGGATACCTGGTTAGGTGCCATTAGGTGAAAGATATATTGCATTCCCCCAAAGAGAATATTACAGTATCTGAACCTGTACATTTGGGTATGCTAGAATAAGGTTTACAGGTTGAAGCCCTCCAGAACTTGAGGCTAAAGGTGATTCAGACCCAAAGCGGACAGGAGGGTTACCCTGTCTGTTACCTATTCACACTATTGCACTCTGAGGTTGGCACTGTGGGAGCAGAGGGCCTGACCTGCGAAGTGCATTTGTGACAGATTTGGTTGGCACTGGTGCAATTTAAAGTATTGGTAACACAAGTTTTAACAGGTCAGTGTGTCAGCTTAATACTGTACAGCTCACTTGCAAAAGAAGGCAGTGATTTATTTTAAAAATTTCTTTGTGACTCCCTTCCTGCTTCCCTTCTCCACTGGTACAAGACATTTTCCCCCACTTACTGACAGTGGCCCATTAGCCTGCCTACTCCTCTCCAACCCCCCCACCTGGTCGCACGCTTACAATATTAATTGCTTCTTGTGCCCTCTGTCTCTTATTGTTACCTCAGCCGGCTGCCTACTCAAGCTGCTCGTTGTATGCATATTATCTCAAAGTGTGTCGTTACTGTATATTTTCTTTGTTTATTGTGCATTCTATTGCTACCTCTGTATGTAAGTTGCCCCTCATCCTGTGACATGGAACCTTTGTAAACGAGCAGTTTTTGCTCAAGGTATTTATAGTCCAAGAATTTAATAAATAAAAAAAAGGTAAACAGAACTATATAATTTTGCTTACGGTCAATGTTCCTACCCGTTTTTTTTTTTTTTTTATTAAAGTGCAAGTTAGAGTAGCTGTAGTTAGGGAAGAAGATGGCATCTAACTACAGCGAGCACACTGCAGACTACCTGAAGCAGTTGTGCAAGGAGAGAAGAGTCCTGCACAAGGGGAACGTCAATAAGCAGAACCTCATGGATGCTCTAATGGCCGCTGATGCCCAGAGCCTCAAGTCACAATCTGTGACTGAAAAGGACTGAATCTTGGGCATGGAGGGGCCAGGGTCCATTGTAGTGTCCGGATCAAGTGAGCAGGACAGCAGGGCCAGTGCAAGACAAGGGCCACAGCAGCAGGGGAAGGTCACCAGCATTCTGGAGCCAGAAGCAATCCGGTTGCAGATGGAGTTGCAGAGAATGGAGCTGGAGTTCTAGAGAGAAGAAAGGTGAGAGCAGCGAGCCACAGAGAAGAGGGAGCAAGAGCAACAAGCTGCAGAGGAGAAGAGTGAGCGAGAACAGCAAGAAGCTGACCATGAAGAGCGTGAGCACCAGCGGCAACATGAACTGGAGAACCTACAACGCCAACCACCAGCACCAGAGCAGGTAAATGGCCTAAGTTTAACTGGAACTACATGACTGGGTAGAAAATTAAATTCCAAATTGATAGCTGAATTTATAGAGGGGAAGGATATGGATGCCTTTTTAAATTCCTTTGAAAAAGTTTCTATTCAGGCAAATATTCCTAGAGGGTCCTGGAGTTTCCAGCTATCCCTCTACTTACCGGGAAAGCTCAGGATGCATTAGGTCAAATGGACAATGAAGACAGTAATGATTACAGTAAACTGAAAACTGCACTTTAAAAGAAGTATGATTTAACTGCAGAAGCATACAGAGCTAAATTCCGTAAGCTCAGGAGAAACCCTGACATGAGCTATGAGGAGCTAGCCATAACATAAAGTACAGTTGTGTAAGAACTTACCGTGACAATAGATCTTCGAGAGAGGCTCCTGCAGCAGGTAATTACATATAGGACTGATGCCGGCAGACGGCAGGACCCCACGGAAAAATTTCTAGCTAGCAGTCCCTGGCGAGAGACCACCTCCACGTCAGGTGACCGGCGGCAGGAGACGTCGGTATAAAGGGGCGGTCCCTGATGCCCGCCTTCCAGTTCTTTCCCTCCACAGGCCAGAAAGGCCAGACGAGAGAAGAGCAGATATTTCCATCACTGGAAAAGGAGCTGAAAAAGCCTAGGGGGATGGAGGGCGGGAAGGTATTACCTACTGCAAGAGCCTCTCTCGAAGATCTGCTGTTACGGTACGTTCTTACGCAACTGTACTATCTTACTTCAAGAGGGCTCTTGCAGTAGGTAATTATGTATAGGACTGAGTCCCGAGCAGTCTGGAACAAAGAGAAGCACCAGGAGGAGGAAGCTACTCCAAAAAGCAGTTCTAGCTGTGCAAGCCTCAAGATAGGAGGCCTTGCAGAACAGCCAGCCCGAAGCCTGCTCTGCGGCGAGAGGCAACATTCAAACTGTAGTGTTTAGTAAAGGTATGGATGGAAGTCCAGGTGGCAGCAGCACAGATGTCCTCCACAGACACATTCTTGAAACAAGCCACTGAGGCAGCTACTCCTCTAGTGGAGTGGCCTTTTACTTGACCCGGGAGGGGCTTGTTGTATTTGTCATAACAGGAAGTGATGCAATGAGCCAACCACTTAGATAGGCATTGCTTGGAAACAGCATTGCCTTCCCTTTTATGAGCAAAAGACACGAACAATTGATCAGTCTTTCTGAGATCCTTCGTCCTGTTGGTGTAGTATCTCAGAATCCAGTGAACATCCATGGCATGGAGTAAATATTCCCCCTTGATTAGAGTATTGCGTGAAAAAGGCAGGTAACTCTATGGACTGATTTAGAGTAGACTCAGCTACTACTTTAGGAAGAAACTTAGGATTCGTGCGAAGAGCAACGCGTTCCTTGTGAAAAATCAAGTATTGGATTTTACACATCAGGGCCTGGAGCTCGGAAATCCTCCAAGCAGAAGTAATGGCCAACAGGAAGAGAGTCTTCCACGAAAGGAACTTCAAATCCGCAGAAGCTGCAGGTTCGAAGGGAACGACAGTAAGTTTCTCGAGAACAAAGTCCCAAGGGGGGGGGGCAGGAGTATGGATGGGGGGTCTCAGGTGGAGAACCCCTCTGAGAAAAGTCTTAAGAGACCTCCAATTGAGCAAAAGTTTTGTCTGCAAAGGGAACATGATAGGCCGAAATGGGCAGCCAAGTGTACCTTCAGAGAAGAATGACTGAGACCCAGGTCAGACAGATGACATAAATCCTCCAGCAGAAGCCCCGCTGAACAGGAGAAGGGTTCCACATTCTTGGAAGCAGCCCAAATAGTGAATCTTTTCCAATTCATGGCATAAGTGGATCTGGTGGAGGGTTTTCTAGCCTCCACCAAAATCTCCGCCACTTTGGGAGACACTCCAAAACGGGATTGGGCTAAGTCTGCAGGAGCCATGCATGCAGTTGAAGGGATTTGAGGCCTGGATGAACCAGGGTCCCCTGATCCTGGGTCAGTAAACCTTGAGATAGAGGAAGAGGAAGATCCTCTGAGTATTGTTGTAGAAGAGAGAACCAAACTTGCCTGGGCCAGAAAGGAGTGATCAGAATCATTTGTGCTCCTTCTGAAGCTAGTTTCTGCAAGACTCGTGGGATAAGTGGAATTAGGGGAAAGGCATAGACAAATCTGTCCTTCCTGTCTAGAGACAGAGCGTCACTCCAAAAAGTGCCTTGCTCTGGGACGAGCGAGCTGAAGACAGGAAGTTTTGCATTTTCAGGGGATGCAAACAGGTCGACCTGTGGTGTTCCCCAAAGTTGGAAGATCTTGTCTAGGACCCCTTGGTCCAGTTCCCACTCATGAGTCAGAGCAGAAGAGTGACTTAGCTTGTCTGCCAGGGTATTGTTGACTCCCAGAACATGAATTGCCATGAGGTGAAGGTTGTGATGTGTTGCCCAATCCCAAACCCTCATTGCCTCCCTGCAAAGAGGGTAGGACTGAGTCCCTCCCTGTTTGTTGATGTACCACACCACGCACATGTTGTCCGTCTGGACGACTAGGTGGCCGGGAAAGATGTATTGGTGAAGGGCTTGGAGAGCGTACAACACTGCCCAAAGCTTGAGCACATTGATGTGGAGAGCTTGTTCTAGCTTGGACCAGGAGTCCTGGGTCCGATGAGGGCCGAGATGGGCTCCCCAACCTTTGCCCGAGGCATCTGTGGTTAGAGTCTGGGAGGGGAGGATGAAAGAAGGGAACTCCCCGAAACAGGTTCTATCGAACCATCCATCATTGCAAGTCTTGAAGCATCGGCAAGGAGACCAGAACTGGGTGATCTAGGTCGTCCACTAGCTGGTCCCATTGAGAGCGTAGAGTCTACTGAGAAATCCTCATGTGGAGTTGAGCATGAGGAACCGTCAGGATAGCAGCCACCATGAGCCTGAGAAGGCAAAGGACTGACCTCGCAGAGACCATCTTGCAGTCGGACAGCAGACTTATTTGGGTCTGGAGGGTGGATGCCCTGTCCGGAGGCAGGAAGTCCTTGCCCAAGGTTGTATCAAGAATCACCCCAATAAACTGTAGCCTCTGGGATGGGTCCAGATGAGACTTGGAATGGTTGATGGTAATACCCAGGCAGGTAAAAACCTGCTGGATAAGGGAGAGGCAACGCAGGAGTTCCTCCCTGGACGAGGCCGCCAGGAGCCAATCGTCCAGGTACAGGAAAACCTGCACACCCCTGGTACACAGGTGGGCCACCACCACTGCCAGGCATTTGCTAAACACTCGGGGAGCCGAGGATAGACCAAACAGGAGCGCCTTGAACTGGTAGTGGTCCCACTGGAACACAAAACAAAGGTATTTGCGATGAGATGGGTGAATGGGAATGTGCAGATAAGCATCCTGCATATCCAGAGCACACAGCCATTGACCCGGCCGGAGGAGGGGCAGAAGGCTCTGCAAAGAGAGCATCCTGAACCTTTTGTATTCTAGGAAAAGATTCAGGGAACTGAGATCCAAAATTGGTCTGAGATCTCCTGTCTTCTTCGGGACCAGGAAGAAATCGGAATAGTAATCCGTCCCTCGCAGATGAAGGGGGACGGGCTCTATTGCTTGTTGCAGCAGGAGAGCCGAAATTTCTTCCTGGACTAAGAGAAGATGTTCCCGTGAATATGACGACTTCAGAGGGGAGTGGCGGGGTGGTTTCTGAAGAAACTCTATCAAGTGTCCTTCTGCTATGAGCTAGAGCACCCAAGAATCTGTGGTTATCCTCTCCCATCCTGGAAGGTGGAGGGAAAACCTCCCTCCTACCGGTTCCTCCAGGGAGTCCGGAGGCAGTGGGAGAGGAAAGGAGTCAGGTGGTGTGGGTCAGCACTGCAGCTGAAGCACCCGCTGCTTTTTTGGGTGGGGGGGGGCTTAGCAGCTGTGGGGGCCCGGCGTTTTGTGGCCTGCCTTCCCTGGGGTTTTGCCTTTCGCCGATTCCGTCTGTGGAAGGGATGGCACTGCTGCTGATGGGGACAGTACATAGACTCAACTGACTTCAGTGCCTTCCCCTTCTCTTGCAAATTGGTGATGATGTCCTTGACATCACCCCCAAAAAGCATCGACCCCCGGAAGGGTGCTTCCTGGATAGCAGATTGCACCTCCGGGACCAACCCTGACACACGGAGCCAAGCGTGCCGTCGAGGCCTACAGCGAAAGCTGAGCTCCGCCCAGCAGTGTCCACTGCATCGTATGTCACACGAAGCATGTGTCGACTGGCCGAACGAGCAGAGCGGACAAGATCAGTCAACTCCTGCTTGACTTGGGAGTCAGGCAAGGAGTCCAGTTTGTCTTCCACCTGAGTCAGAATGGCCTTCTGGTAGTCTCCCATATGGCCGACATAGTTCAGGGCCATGATCCCCAGCATGGAGGAAGCATAAATCTTTCTCCCATACTGATCCAGAAGGCGTGATTCCTTATCAGGTGGTGACGAGCTAAGATGTTTGGGGTTCGTCGACTGGCCGTGAGCGGCACTAATCATGACCGAGTCAGCGCGAGGGTGAGAATCCAGAAAATCAACACCCTCTGGAGCCTGATATAGTCTGTTTGACTTCCTAGGAATTGGAGCTAAAGTCGACGGCTATTTCCATATTGTGGTAACGAGGTCGGCGTGAGGCTCTATCCAGGGTGGCACCAAGGTAGGAGCTGTCACGGGCAGATCCAGATGTTCAGTGAGTTTCAGACACTGAGGATCTGGTTCCAGGGAGTGCCACTGATGAACCTCCTGGATTTTCCTAAGCAACTCCCTAAAAGAAGGATCCTCCGGAGGAGACTTCGGAGGAGTCCTTGGCCTGGGCTTCAACGGAGAGCATGGCTTGTCGTCTCTCTCAGAGCAACCATCAGAAGAATCCAAGGAGTCCGAGGGTGAAGAGGAGGATGAAGAGGAAAAAGACTCCCTTTCCTGACCCAGGGAAGGAATGTTCCCCTTGGGAAGTCCCCGGGGAAGCGTGTCCTGCCCTTCTCTGAATCCAGACGGAAGAACCCTGGAATCTGGAGGTGGTGAGGGAGTGTGCCGCCTCGGACGTACAGGAACCTGGGACAGCACTGTCGTCAGAAGATGGCTCTCAACCTCTTTGGTGAGCTGAACCTTGGCCTCAGCCCACCAGGAGGTCAGAGTCTCCTGCAGGTCCACCGGCAGCTGCAAAGGAGATGGAGGAGGAGGTGGGGGATAAGGATACGGGTTATAACTGTATGGAGCATATCCAAAACCCGGCTGTGGGTAGCCCGGCGTCGGGTATTGTGGCATTGGGTACTGCGGCATCAGGAACCTGGCATCGGGTACTGTGGCACTGGATACTGTGGTCCCAGGTATGCTGGTGTCAGATAGCATGGAAGGTACCCAGGAGCCGGGGGGGGCTGCCGGAGCAGACGGCCCGGCCGGTGGCCTCACGGGTGGGTCCAGATTGGAAGGCCTGGAGGGCCCGATGGGAGCGGGATGTCTCCCGGAGTCAGTAGGGCCGGGGTCAGGGCTGACATCGGAGGTACCAATGTCAGAGGGGCCGGCATCGGAGCCGGCATCCGGGGAGCTGACGTCAGGTCCGGCGCACCAGGTGACGGAAGGACTGATGGAGGAGGAAGATCCCCAGCTGCGCCCAGGGATGAGGGGAAAAATCCCTGAGGTCGTATTGGGGAGACTCTGGGTCCCCAGATGGCAGTGAAGGCTGCAGGGAACCGGCTACGATGGATGTGGGAGGGTCCGTTGTCGGTTCCTTCGCCAGCTGGACATCGGACGAGCCGACGTGTGGCTTAAGGGTGAGCTCCCGGTGGGTGCCAGAGAAGCCGGCATCTGACTTATGAGAGCCATCACCGGAGGCCGGTCGAGTAGAGGGATCAACCTGGTCCAGTAGAGTGTAGGCCGCGCACCACCCCAAAGGGTCGGGTGTCTTACCGGCCCTCTCCGGGCGGACGTCAGAGGAGCCAACGCCTGACTTACCGGAGCTGCCCACAGTGGTAGGCCGCAAGCCTGCAGCCGAACCAGGGGTGGAGGCCTCCAATCACCCGGAGGCACCTGCAAGGCCTGAGCACGAGCCAGACGGGCGGGCCGATGCCCCCTCGGAAACCTCCGAGCGGTGCGCCGAGGAGCGGTGCCTCGAGGGACATTCCTGTGTCGCAGCCACCTTAGGAGATGCGTAGAGGAGCCCTGTCCCAGTGCCTCCTTCCTTCTTCTTCCGATGGCCTTCGGGAAGTGGACGCCTGCCTGTTTTTTGAGCTCCTTTTCCATTGAACTCATTTTCTTCTTCAGAATATGGGGTTCCAGGGATTGCTGCCACCTTTTCTGCGTAGCCGTGTTGAAACTGAGGCAGTGCTGGCACTTCTCTACCAGGTGATCGGGGCCTAGGCAGAACAGACACAGGGAATGGCCGTCCTTGTGCGGTAGTTGGGCGCCGCACGAATCGCACTTATTTTTGTGCTTGGAGGGTGTAGGGGACGACATACACTGACGATGGTACTGACGTTAGTAGAAAAAAGCAATTATTTTGGTAAAAAAACGACGAAGATAGGGCTGACGAAGCACAAACTTTTCCACGAGTTGCTGCACGAGCTAACGGCGGGAAAGAACTGGAAGGCGGGCGTCAGGGACCGCCCCTTTATACCGACATCTTCTGACACCGGTCACCTGACGTGGGGGCGGTCTCTCGCCAGGGACTGCTAGCTAGAAATTTTTCCATGGGGTCCTGCCACCTGCTGGCGTCAGTCCTATACGTAATTACCTACTGCAAGAGCCCTCTCGAAGTAAGATCGTCAGTTTTTAAAACATTGGTGGGAAGGAATTGAAGCAAACTCTGTAGATAAAATTGAAAATGCTGTATTGTTAGAGCATTTTTTGGGGCATGTCCAGCAGAGCTGAAAACCTGGCTGGATGACCACGATCCTAAAACAGTGCAAGACTCTGCTGAACTCTTGGACCACTATGCCAGGAGCAGACCTGCTATGAGAGTGAATGGGGCTGGCATGGCAGCGTAGAAAGGGAAAAGCGTGTCTTCAGGGCAGCTAAAACTCTCACTGCCTCCACTGAAACCAGTTAGCCCCAAGTTTCAAAGAAAAGATTTTTCTGAGAAAAGAAACGAATGTTGGGTTTGCAAAGAAACTGGGCATATTGCCAGACAGAGTCCCAAAAGGACGAGCAATACACAAAGTGGTGCTAGGAAAGAAGTGGGTTGTTTGCCCATCCCTGAAAGCATACCTGTAAACACGAGGGAACACATGCACCCATTCACTGTGAATGGTGTACAGACACAAGGGTTAAGAGACACAGGGGTATCCCTGACGTTGGTAAAAGGGGATCTGGTAGAGCCTGATTAGCTTATACCCAATAAATTTGTAATTGTACTAGGGTTCACTGGGGAGGAGAAAACATTGCCACTCGCTAGTGTTCTCCTAGACTGGGGTGAGACGGGGGAACCATGGAACAGGTTGCTGTAGCAAAAACTTTAGCAGTTGATGTAATTCTCGGCAACACTCTCAAACCGGAGATGGTGTATGCAGTTACCTGTAGCCAAGTGGCAAAACTGCAGTTCCCTGGACCCCGTAGAAGCCCCTGTAGAAACCATTGTGAGGCTGGTTCCCCAGTCTGGGTCTCCTGAAGTGGAGACTAATGAAAGGGGGGTAGAAATTTCCCTGGTAACAGTTAACCAAACAGCTATGGAGCATTACTCTGAAGGAGGGGTGACCCATTGTCAAGAGGGTTAGGGATGACAGTGATCCTGAGTGACCTGACACTAGAGTTAGGGACCCTAGTTTAGATACTGAAGGGGCTCTGTCCCATGCCTTGGGAATGTGTTAGGAGTTTGCAGCTGCTCAGAAAAGTGACCTACCTAGAGAAGCTGAGGGCTTGGACAGACTTTGATGGAGTACAAAGAGGTGACGGGAAACATAAAGTTTACTGGGACAATGGACTACTGTACATGCAGGATGCTAAGACAGAAGAAGAAGAAGAAGAAGAAGAATCAGCATTTATATAGCGCTTTTCATACACAGTATCCCAAAGCGCTTTACAAGCAATGCTAGACTGGTAGTGAAGTGACTGAATGTGTGGTGGTGGCCATATCGCACATCATCACCCACACACAGCCTGGATAATTGTATGAACCGGGTTTATGGAAGGAACACAGGACACCGAATGCTCCTGCTCTTTGCGAAGAGTGCCCTGGGTTCTTTTACTTCCACCTGGACACCCACCAGGACAACACCAGCATGGGCAGAAGGGACATCGGTTTAACATCTCATCCGAAGGACGGCACACCCCAGCAGTACAGCACCCCCCAATACTGCACTCAGATGCCAGCGATTTTTAGGTGCAAGTCCAATCCCAGTGGTGGGACAAGAACTCACGACCTTCTGGTCCAGAGGCAGATGTGCTACCAACTGAGCCACGCTGACACCTTGAAGGGGTGATAGGCAGGCAGCTTGACGTTCCCCAGGGGTACTATGAACAGTTACTCAAGATTGCACACAATATTCCCATGTCTGGTCACCTGGGAATCATGTGCACAAGGCAGCGATTGGATCAGAATTTCTACTAGCCCAACTTCATCCAGCAGGTGAAGGAGTATTGCAGGTCTTGTCACCAGTGCCAAGAATTAGGGAAAGCGAGTATGAAAACCTAAGCCACCCTAATTCCTTTATACATTGTGAAGAAGCCATTCCAGAGGGTGGGAATGGATATTGTGAGGCCTTTAAATACCCCAAGCTCCTCCGAGAAGAGGTTCATCCTGAGGGTGGTGAATTACATCACCCCGGTATCCAGAGGCTGTCACCCTATCCTCATTGAGGACAAACAAAGTGGCAGATACCTTACTTGGGATTTTCTCCCGTGTTGGGTTTCTGCAGAAGGTTATCATTGATTGAGGGGGTTCCTTCATGTTGGACCTGATGAAATGTTTGTGGGAGAAGTGTGGGGTGGTGCAGAGATGCATGACACCTTATCACCCACAAGCCAATGGGCTTGTGGAAAGTTTTAATGGTACCCTTAAGTCAATGCTCCAAGTGTTTGCAGAACAGCATCGGAGGGACTGGGAGAAATACCTTCCCCACCTGTTGTTTGCATACATGAAGGTACTCCAAAAGTCAACAGGGTTTTCCCCCTTCGAGCTCTTATATGGACGCCGGATACATGGGCCCCTAAACTTGATCCAGGAGGACTGGGAAGGCAAGCATGCCACCCAGGGAACTCCCATAGTGGATTATGTCCTTAGGTTTAGGGAAAGGCTGAAGGAGCTTATGGGGACAGCCCAGAGCAACCTGGCAGCTGCCCAACAGAAACAAAAAGTGTGGTATGACCGCAGAGCCAGAGCTCGCTCATACATGGTGGGTCAGGAAGTCATGGTCCTAATCCCGGTCCGGAAAGACAAGCTGCAAGCCAAGTGGGCAGGACTGTACAAAGTAGTCAGAAAGGTAAATGACGTGAACTATATTATAGAGTTACCTGACAGAAGACATACACAGAGAATGTACCATATCAACATGATGAAGCCATATGCTAATAAGGCTGACATGGTGTTTGCAGTGTGTAGTCCTGGGGAGGCGACGGACAAAGAAGACCCCCTTCTGCACTTGCTGGAAGAAAGCATGTGGGAGTCCTCTGTCTAGGCAATTAAACTGTCACCCCAGTTGGACCCAGACCAGATCCAAGAAGTAAGGGAGGTTTTAGCAGACTTTGCCTAAACTGTTTAGCGATGGCACGATGTAGAGACAGGAACACAGACACCATATGGCGGACAGCATATCTGGTGTCAGAGGCTGTTCAAAAGGACATTAGGAGGGAGGTGGAGGAAATGCTGGATTTAGGGGTAATCTAGAAATCTCACAGCCCCTGGGCCTCACCTGTAGTCCTTGTGCCCAAGCCAGATAGCTCTACTCATTTTTGTGTGGACTGTTGTGAACTGAATGCAGTCACAAAGTCAGACGCCCACCCAATGCCATGGATGGATGAACTCCTGGACAAGTTGGGAAGGGTGACTTACCTTACAACTACTGACCTGACAATAGGGTATTAGCAGGTAGAGTTAACTGACAGAGCTAGGGAGAGGTCAGCCTTCATCACTCTGACAGGGTTATTTGAATTTAAAGTAATGCCTTTCGGAATGATGAACACCCTGGCCACTTTCCAAAGGTTGGTGAACCAGGTGTTAAATGGTGCTGAGGAGTATGCCATGGCATACCTGGATGACACTGCCATCTTTAGTGCCAGCTGGGAGAAACACCTGTCCCACCTTAGGGAAGTGCTGGGAAGGATACAGAGGGCTAGGCTCATTGTCAAAGCTGAGAAGTGCCAGGTGGCCATGGCTGAAGTGGCATGCCTTGGGCATGTTGTCGGCTGGGGACAGCTCCATCCTAACCAAATAAAAATAGAGGCAATCAAGGCATGGCTCAGACCAGAAATGCAGAAACAGGTCAGGAGTTTTCTGGGGACAGCAGGGTACTATAGGAAATTTGTACCCAAAAACAGTGCCCTGGCCACTTCCCATTTGACCTGGTAAACAAAAGGATGCCTAAGAAAGTTACCTGGGAACCAGCCTGTGAAAAAGCCTTTACCTGACTGAAGGAGTCACTGTGCAGTGCTCCTGTATTGACAAGTCCCAACTACAGCAGGCCCTTTGTAGTTCAGACTGACACCTCAGATGTGGGTATTGGGGCAGTGCTGAGTCAGACATCCAACCAAAGGAAAAATCATCCCATAGTGTACCTGAGTAAAAAGTTACTTCCCAGGGAGCAGGCTTACTCTACTGTAGAAAAAAGAGTGTCTTGCCATAGTGTGGGCCCTGAAGACATTAGAGCCATACTTATACATGCAGCATTTTAAGGTACAAACTGACCACAACCCCCTGGTTTGGCTAGCACAAATGGGAAAAATGAATGGTAGACTATTAAGATGGAGTCTTGCCTTGCAAGGGTATGACATGACGATCTCACATAGGGCTGGAGCAACCAATGAAAATGCAGATGGCTTGCCATGTCTATATGAGGAATGAACTGACTTGGGGAGCTCATCCCATGCAGGGGACAGAGCCCCCAAATTCAGTCTAGGTGGGGAGGAGTGTGATGCTCTGCCTCCTTGCTTATGATTATTGTATGATATCTGTAAAATAAATAACTGATCTGTGTATGAAATTGTCTCACACAAGTTAGCTGATCTGACCTGTAACTTTAAAGATCAGTAGCTGGAACTACAGGATGTAATTAAACTTCCCAGGGAAACCATTTAATTAAGACTTCCTTACAGAATGGCATTTTATTACCTATTGATGACCTGCCCAGGCTTTTGAAGTTGAAACCAAATGTGAGTTTTATGACATCAGGAAAAGGACGTAATTTGGCTGACTAAGTCTCTTATAGAATTAAAAAGGGTTCATTTTGGATACCTGGTTAGGTGACCTAAGGTGAAAGATATGTTGCATCCCCCTGAAGAGAATATTATCTGAGCCTGTACATTTGGGTATGCTAGCATAAGGTTTATTTATTTATTAAATTTTGGTGACCAGGTAGGCCCACTGAGCCCCGACGGTCCCTTTTTCAGGGGCAACCAGGGATAACAATACTAGATAAGATACAGTGGAGAAAAACTTTTGAATACATTGTTTGTTCCATCATGAGGTGGTTACAGGAACAGTGGTTACAGACATGGTTATCATCATGACACAGTTTTGCCTTGGTACTACTTAGCATAGTGTTATACAGGAGGTAGCAAATGTCCCTAGGTGATCAGACAGTAGAGAGCCGTACTTGGTCGGCTCAGCTTTGAGAAGGTTTGATTGCAGAGAAAGGGGATACCTTAAGAGCTATATGTGGTGTGGCAGTGGCATGCACTTGTGGCCAGTATATGGGACTAGAGCCTGGTGCGGAAGTTCATGAGTGAGGAGGAGTCCTGGACCTGGTTGGGGGGCAGCTTGTTCCATAGGCAGGGGGCTTGGCAAGAAAAGGATCTGCCGCCAGCATTGGTCCTTACTCTGTGGACTTCTAGTAGTGTTTGTTCTGATGTCCTTAAGTTCCTAGGGTTGTGTTTAATGGCTATGGTTCTGGCTATGCTTGGTGGGGCGTGGGGTTTGAGTAGTTTGTAGGCCTGGACAAGCAAAGTGGGGAGGTCAAATTGTTTTTGTAGAGAGTTAAAGGTCACCTTCAGATAGCTGGGATAGATGGTTGAGGCCCTGTTTCTCCCATCTAAGGAGTATTTGATGCAAGTAAACATTGTACTGAGGCATTCCCTTCAGGGCAACTCTAAGTTGTGTCTGCCCCAAAGTGCTTGGCACCCAGGCAAGCAGCTTATGTACTGCAGCCCACACCCTTGCTAGGATTCTGATAAAAGGATTTGAGTTTTGGGGTGGTATCATCCACTTCAGGACTGATGAGAGCAGCCCTCCCTCTCAGACTGCAGCCCTGCTCTTCCTGTTCCATGGCTAGCCATGCTGGTTTTGAGGGGATTTCCCTGTAGGTTCAAAACTAAGTTGTGTGGCCCGATAATAATGTCTAAAGTGGGGCAGAGAGCACCTTCCTTCATGCACTGGAAAATGAAGGATCGTCATTCTTACTCAGGTTAGCCTGCCCCTCCACAGAAATCTGTGTACCATGCTGTTTAGCTGGGTGAAGAACTCCTTCGTAACTGAGATGAGTAGAGATTGGAACAAGTAAACCCATTTCTGTAGGGTGCACATTCTAATTACAGTACCTTCACTCTGCCAATGACTGAGAGAGATAGGGGTTGTCACCAATGCACTCCACAGGTCAGGCCCTCTGCTCCCATACTGCCAACCTCAGAGTGCAATAGTGTGAACAGGTAACAGACAGGGTAACCCTCCTGTCTGCCACACATGTGATGTTAGGATAGGGTAAAGGGGAGGTTAAAAGTGTCAGGGGAGGGGGTGGATATCATGTAGCACATATGCATGAGCTCCGCACAGAGCAGACTCACTGGATCAAATCAAAGGGTCTTGAGATTGTTCACTTGGGAACTCACAGCAGCAGGTTGGTTGGACAGAGTTCTGGGTTTATATTCTGTTTTTAACAGAAATATTGGAATAGTTTGTAAGTGAAATTAGCTCTATGTGGTAAAAATTATTACCCTGAATTAGAACTGTTACTTGGGCTGTGATATTGTAACTTTTTGAGGTTTGGGGACAGTTGTTTGTCAGGGTTAATTAGAGGGAAATTTAAATGTGTTGTTTGCCTGGTGTTTGGGGAAGGACATTAGCTGCAATTACCTTGTCTTTAAACAGGAATTACCCTGGCCTCCATTGTTCACTTGGGAACTCACAGCAGCAGGTTGGTTGGACAGAGCTCTGGGTTTATATTCTGTTTTAACTGAAATATTGGAATAGTTTGTAAGTGAAATTAGCTCTATGTGGTAAAAATTATTACCATGAATTAGAACTGTTACTTGGGCTGTGATATTGTAACTTTTTGAGGTTTGGGGACAGTTGTTTGTCAGGGTTAATTAGAGGGAAATTTAAATGTGTTGTTTGCCTGGTGTTTGGGGAAGGGACATTAGCTGCAATTACCTTGTCTTTAAACAGGAATTACCCTGGCCTCCATTGTTCACTTGGGAACTCACAGCAGCAGGTTGGTTGGACAGAGCTCTGGGTTTATATTCTGTTTTTAACTGAAATATTGGAATAGTTTGTAAGTGAAATTAGCTCTATGTGGTAAAAATTATTACCCTGAATTAGAACTGTTACTTGGGCTGTGATATTGTAACTTTTTGAGGTTTGGGACAGTTGTTTGTCAGGGTTAATTAGAGGGAAATTTAAATGTGTTGTTTGCCTGGTGTTTGGTAAGAGCCCTCGCACCCACCCTGTTTTGTAGGCTTTCTTAAATACTGAAAACCACTGGGGTTGGGATTGAAAGGCTGAGTATTTCTGTTTTAGGACTGAAATTTGAAGCAACAGCAGCTGGTGGGCCTGTGACATCATACGGTACCTGATGTCTGCTTACACACACTCTTAGTGGGACCGAACACACACTGGACTGTATGTGTTTGTGAGACTTTGGAACTTTATTGGTGGGGTTGAAATTGGATTTGTAAATAACTACAGTCAGTATAGAGAGAAACTGTATTCAGGGAAAGGGACTGAGAAAAGGGTGTGCCATTATAAACAGAGGGGGATAAACAGGGTGGCCATATTCCACCATGGCAGGCATCTTTGGAAGGGTTGTAGGCTGTACAGGCTGTGGGATGACAATAATTCTAAATTGGGCCTGGAGAGAGGGAGGCTGCCCACTCTGTAGACAGTTATCTTGTATCAGGAGTGAGGTATATTGGTTAAGGAGTAAGCTGGGGGAGCTGGGGGTGTCCAAGGATAAGGGGTGTGGATATGGGCAGCAGAAGGGTGGGGCTGAGGGGAGGCTGAGGCAAGGCTCTGAAATTACAGGACGTTATGTTACAGCAAGCAGGAGGGGGGATATTAGGGACAGAGGACCCTTAGATAGGGAAGTTGATGCTAAGGGGAAAGCGTACAGGGTGAACATTCTGAATACAAAGATAGTGGAGGGGAAGAGTCAGGAGGGCTGTTAGTGGAAGCCTAAAGCAGCAGATGTGGGAAGGGAGCTCCTAAGGTGAACAGAGCAAGAGGGGAAGAAGAGGGACAGTTTAGAGGTGCAGTCAGGGAATCTCGGTTACTTGATGGAGGCTGACATAGAGTGTCGAATAAATTTGAGCTACTGAGCAACCTAGAGGGGGAGGAAGGGGTTGGTGGAAATGAGAAAACTTATACAGAGGCCGGGGGGAGGGAGTCTGATACCCATAGGGCATCACAGACCGGCAATGGAAAGGATAGAAATAGTCCCAGAGGAGAAGGGGAACATATATGTTAAGCAAATGGGGAGATGCAACATATTCCAGACATGAGAGAGGAGGCATGATTGGAGAGAAACTGGGAGACAAGGAGGTGGGAGAGGAGCCCTTTCAGCAGGGGGGTCAGTACCAAGGATGGGGCCCTAGCTAAAGGGGACCCACAGAGAGCCTCTGGAGGCAGGGGTACTATTACAAGGGGGGAGGATGGCGGTGTGGGGGAAGGAGAAACCATCAGGGCCAGGATAAATGGTTCAGATAAGAGAGGGTTAAAGGGGACACCTATTCAGAGGGAGTTTGAGTTAAGTGGGCAAAATAGCAAGGGAGGCAGAAAGGGGAGGGTGACAAGGTGGTCTCTAGTAAGGCAGGAAGACTCCCACGAAATTGAGATCATGAATAAAGGGGGGGAAGGGGGCTGAGAGGGCATAGTGGAGGTAACTATAAGGATGATGGTATGTGTTAAGGTTCTGTTATTGGGAGACTCATGATTAGGTATCCAGTGAGGGACAGGGGTGATGCCATAGCAGGTGAAGGTAGTGTGTATCCCTGGGCTGACACTGCACAGAGCAAAGTTCATGTATGAAATGGTTAGGGATTGTGGAGGGAACCTGATTTCCTGCATTTGGGAACTAATGATCTAGAGGGAAATAGCATTTGGAAATCCAAGCAAGGTTCCAAGAACTTGCCAGAGTCTGTCGGGATAATGGATGCAACATTTCTCGGAGATATTGCCAGTACCAAAGGCCTCAGTGGAGAAAAAATGAAGCTCACAGAGGTTAATGACTGGCTCTAGGAAGTGGGGTGAAGGGAGTGGGGTTGGGGGTGTTAGAAACTGAATAGAGTTTGGGAGGATAAGGGACTATATGCCAAGGACAGGTTTCATCTTGCCCATTAGGGAAGGGTCCTTAAACAGGGATGGCTGACTACATACAAGAAAGGTGGGGTTTAAACTTGTGAGGGGGAAGGGATAAGGGAGGGCTGACCAGAAGCCCTCTCCTCCAGATGAGGGGAGTAGTCTTCACGCCCAAGGGGGGAAGGGGGTAAACAGATTGGGAATGGAGGTTTCAGGAGGAGCAGAGGGAGGATGGAAGTATAAGGAATCTGGGTGGGGTTCGGCAAAGAGAATCAGGGATAAGGGGTGGGGGTTGGTGTTAGTAAATGCCAGAGCTTGGGAAACAAGTTGCCAGAGTTCCAGGCCATGCTTTCGAGGGGGTGATGTGGCGGCGGTCACGGAAACGTGGGCCAACAAAACCATGACTGGGACCTAAACGCACGGGGGTATACTATGCTCAGGAAGGATAGAAAGGAGGGCAGAGGGTGGGAGTGGCTTTTGTTCATTAGAGATGACATAGAAATTGCTAGGTAGAAGAGGCAGAGGGAAACGTGGAGGCCTTATGGGTCACTTTACGATCCTCAGCAGGAAATAAGGTCAAGCTGGGTGTAGCATATAGGCCCCCCGGGATGAGTGAGGTTCTAGAGGATGGTTTGCTGGACATCATTGCCCAGTGTGGACCAAAAGGGGAAGGAGTAGTGTTGATGGGGGACCTTAATATGCCAGGTACAAACTGGGGAACCATGTCCTCTAAGGTGGCCAAGGAGCAGAGGCTGCTGGATGGCTTCCAGGATGTGTTCTTAACACAGCATGTGATGGAGCCCACAAGGGAGGGGGTGTCCTGGATGTGGTTCTGGCAGATGGGGATCGGTAAGGGACATGGTTGTACAAGACCCCTGACTTGGGCGACCACAATACTGTCTGGTTTCAACTAAGCATGGGGAGGGGTGAGATCTAGGACACTGGCAGTGGACTTCAGGGGGGCAGACTTGATGGGCATGGGAAATATTCTCAAGGATCACTTGATGGGGATTACCTCAATGACAAGTGTGGAAAGGAGATGGGAGGTCATAAAACGGGGACTTCATGAGGCAGTCAGGATCTGCACTAAGTTGAAACGCAGGGAGCAAGGTCACATAAACCATGCTGGTGGTCCAGTGAGGTACAGGTAGCAGTCAGAGAAAGAAGGCGGCTTACAAAAATATAAAACAACAAGAGGGATAGGATAGAGAAAATGTACCAGCTTGCATCTAGAAAAGTCACCCGTATGGTGAGGGGAGCAAAGTCCAGTAAAGAGCAGCGGCTGGCACAGGGGATACATGGAGGGGAAAAGGGGTTCTTCTGGTACATTGGGGAGCGGAGAAAAACTAAGGGCCATCTCAGCAGATTGAGATCAGAAGGAGGGTGGGAGGAAGAGGCGAGGGACCAGGCAGAGGTATTTAACAAGTACTTTGCCTCTGTGTTCACTAGGGAGGGGGATGGGATATCTACAAAGCAAGGCACGAAGGGGATAGAAACATCAGTAAGTGGGATCGGGAGCAACAAAAATGGAGCAAGAGGGAGAGAGAGGTACCCCTGGGGTGTCACATCTGGGTAAAGATAAAAAGGCCAGTAAGGTGGAGGGGATGGATGATGCTATCTCTGCCAAAAAGGTGTGGTTAGCCCTCAAGGCCCTAAAGAAAGACAAATCTCCTGGGCCGGATGGCATTCATCCGAGAGTACTATGGGAATTGGCGGACATACTGGCTGCACCCAGTTTGACCTCGGTGGTGGGAAAATTAATGGAGAGTATACTAAAGGAATGATTGGGGGTGTACTTGGAGGAGGTGGAGGTCTGATAGTCGGCAACATGGGTTTGTGCCAGGTAGATCATGTCAAACCAACCTTGTGGAGTTCTATGAATGGGTAACATCAGAACTGGACAGGGTAAGCCTGTGGATGTATTATTCTTGGACTTCAGCAAGCGTTTGACTCTGTCCCCACAATGGTCTGGTGGAGAAACTGATGGGGTTAGAGTAGCCCTTTGATGGTCAGATGGATTGAAAACTGGCTAGCTGGACGCACTCAGAGAGTAGTGGTCTGTGGGGAGCTCTCGAACCCTAGAGAGGTTGGTAGTGGGGTACCGCAGGGCTCGGTCCTGGGTCCGATCCTGTTTAATGCATACATATCGGACATCAGGAGGGTATAGGTGTGAAATGAGTCTTCGCTGGATGACTCCAAGATGGGAGCAGTAGTTGAGGGAGAAGAGGGAGGTTGGCCCTGCAAGGGACCTGGACACCCTGGAAAGCTGGGCTCACACATGGAATTAAATTTCAATATCACCAGTGCAAGGTGTTGCATCTTGGTCGGGAAACTCTAAACACAGGTACACCCTGGAAGGGAGGCGCTGGAGGCCTCAATAGGGGAAAAGACCTAGGGGTCATGGTGGATGCACATGAACAACTCTGAGCAGTACAGGAGAGCGGCTAGGAGGCAAACAGGATGTTGGGATGCATCGTGAGGGGATCACCTCTAGAGCAAGGAAGTGATTCTGCCGCTGTACAATGGACTGGTTAGACCACACCTTGAGTACTGTGTACAGTACTGGAGACCACACTTAAAGAGGGACATACAGCTCCTAGAGAGGGTACAGAGGAGGCAACAAAGATGATACGAGGGCTAGGGATTTGACTTATGAGGACAGACTTAAGGAGCTCTGCCTGTTTCACTGGAGGAGAGGAGAGACAGGGGACATGATTGAGGTCTTCAAGTCACCTCAAGGGAATACATAGGGTAAACATGGAGGGATCTTTAGACTAAAGCAGGGAGGCATCACCAGAGGGCATGGTTTGAAGTTGGAAGGTGGAAGGGTAAGGGGAAAAGAGGAGGAGGTTTTTCACTGAGAGGGTGGTGGACCCTTGGAATGCACTGCCTGGTGAGCTAGTTCAGAGATCCACAGTGGAGGGCTTCAAGAGAGGATGGGACAGACACAGAAAAGTGGATGTATCAGATGATGTCCTTTCCCAGGGGGGTGGGGATGGATGATAAGGATTTCTGGAGCACAAGGGATGGGAGGGTCTCGGCACCCAACTAAGGATCTAAAGTTCGAGCAGACTCGATAGACCGTAAGGCCTAATCTGCTGGCAAATAGTATGTTAGTATGTTAGTCTTTTTCTGCTGGCAGTTTCTATGTTCGTATATAGGTGCTGCAACCTTGTAAAGAAATATATGCAGAGAAACCTGGGTATGCAATAACGAGTAGGCACCACATGGACATGGAAGGAGACAACATTTTAGGGACAGAGACCTCACCAAGGCAGCTGGCCTACAGGAACCCCAAGAAGGTAAACCAGGCAGGTGGCCTGACAGCAGGAGTTTGGGGTCCAGTAAAATGAGAAAGAAGAAAAACAGAAAAAGGGGTATCTCAGCTTAAGGCCAGAGACCAGCATATTATGGCATGATAACCCCCCCCCAAAAAAAAAAGTAAAGGAAAAGGAGAAACTGGCTGTGTATACAGCCATCACCAGAGCATAACAATTGTGAGTATTGTACAATATAATAAAAATGGGAGTAAAAATTCACATCAAGTGAGTCCTTAGGCAGGAACTGACTGTCCACATAATGAGCTTATTTTGGGGTGCTCCAAAGAGATTCACTTTCATATTTTGGGAGAAGAAGATGTAACAATTATAAAGCAGACTGTATCTAAATATCTGTTTATGTTTTTTTTAGTCTCTGATATTTTTTTTATTTAGGTTTTCTTGACTGGGTAAGTACACTAGACAAGTTCGTACCTATTTTCAGGAACAACCCAGAAGATTTTTTTTTATTCTGTGTTTACCCCTACATAAATAATTGAAATGTTTGCATGCTGCGCACATAGAACTACACATGTGACATGCGTGTTGCAAGCAAGCTTTTTATGTTAAATCTGAACAGATTGTATGCATGTGGCATGCATGCAATAAGTGAGTGGTCACTGATAACTACACACATAAAAGTTAAGTGACTTGCTCAGGATCACACAGTATACAAGTGGGGGTTGATGAGATTCAAACTCAGATCTTCAGTTCCCCAGGTCTGCAGTTCAGTGCTCATAACCACTACACTACTGCCTGCATACATATGGCTTGCTTGTACTTCAATACAAATCTGCACACATATGGTATGCTTATAACCATTGATATACTTTTTAGTTTTCTTGTCCCCCTGATCTCAGCTGCACAGCTGAACTGTAGTACACATACCATCAGATTCACATATGCCCCCCCCCCATATGCACACTTACCCACAGAACTACTTAATCACTTGTGTCTGGCCTGTATTCCTACTATTTTCTTTCCATATTTTTGAATGCTTCCACGCAAACAGATTTTAATGGGCAAACACAAAAGTAGCAGTAACTCAGCTCTCACCCACACGGCCAGTCCACCCCCCATACACAGTGCACACACACTGTAGCGGGTGGGTGTGGCCATGCAGTTACAGACAACACACCAAGTATAGGTGTAAGTCGAGAGTCTCTTACCTGAGAACTAGGGAGCCAGAAGCAGGAGTCTTTAAGAGATGATATCCATGGACAAAGTGCTGGGGTGTGCCCCTTTGAAATGAATGGAGTTATTTTTTATTACTATTTTATACATTATAATGGGGAGTTGGAGATTAATGAAGGACACTGTTCTACTAACAATGCCCTTGTTAGTCAAGCTGTGGCCTTCATTAATCTCCAACTCGCCATCATAATGTATAAAATAGTAATAAAAAAATACCCCCATTCATTTTAATGGGGCGCACCCCTACACTTTCCCTTGCCTTATGTCATAATGTGCCTGAGTGTGGGGATGTGGAGATCAGCTACCTGGGTGGGGGGGGCATAAGCCTGACTATAGTGGGGCTCCAATGGTTTGTGCATATCATACCACTCAGCTGTCTCTGATTGCAAGAGACAACCTTTATTTTACCCCTGAAAACTGATCTGTCCCTCATTCATCCCTCATAGAAAACATGCTGCACATACAGAGGATGTCCTATAAATTTAGACTTTATGGCAGGGGTGCCATTTCAGATTTAAATGGGGGGAGGGGAGCCAACAACCAGTGAAGGCCAGGTGCCAGTTAGCCCCCAGAAGGCAAGATCTGGAATGTCTCTAAAAGGTAAAACTTATTTGTGATTGAAAAGTGGTATACACATCATGAAAAATTCAAATATACAAGAATCATCTGTCTGTACCCTGGAGCAGTGCATCAAATTGGGCTTAAACCCACTCAGTTACTAACCATTTTTTTTTCCTGGCTGAAGTTCTGAACCGCCCCTCAAAAAAAAAAGTTGCCCTGATCTCTCTCTCTCTCTCTCTCTCTCTCTCTCCCTGGCTCCATTCCATTCAATACCTGTTCCATATGGGTCGGGAAGCCACCCAAAGGCACAGAAATGTGAAAAGCACATCAATATTTCAGTCCTTCCTCCTTCCCCAATCCCAGTATAAAAATATTTACTTTTACTTACCCAGCCATCTGGCTGGAACCTGCGGCCTGGCCCAGTGTGCCACCAGCCCAGTTTTCAGTCTGCTCCTCCTTCGTCCTTCTGCTAGAAGCTGGATGACCATCCCCAGTCCCCACCACAGTCCATGACCAAGTCATCTCACCGATCGAACCCACCCAACCTGTGTTGCTGGCTCTTGCTTGGCTGCTGCTGTACTGCACTGATCAAAGCCTGTGAAGGCCACCCGCACTGCTGTCACCACTGGTGCTAGGCCTAGTTTGCGGCTGTGGAGGGCTCATGCTGTTTTTATTGTGAGGTGAGCCTAGTAGTGTAGGTAGGTAGCCTAGTCATCAAGCTAGCTTCCAGCGTACCCACTACCCCTTCAGCCACCAAGGGAGATGGAGACTCACTAAACGTAGACCAACAAAAATATGCTGCTGCAACACTGCTATCAAGAGGTCAGTGCTCACCGACTCCTCCTAGCTGTAGCGTGCAGCCTGTCTACTCTGTGGTGAGAAAGACAGTGTTGCACTCACATGACTCATGTGCTCTTGCTTGGTTGGAGCTTCTCCATGTCATGTGTGATGGTGCTGCCACTAATTGGTGTAGAGAGTGGACAACACAATACAGCCACAGTCGAGTCAAGAGTGCACCCGCACCTTGAGCGCACACAGGCTGGGGGGCACTTATTCTGCAAAAGATTAAATCCAAATTTAATGCCATTATTGCCACACCATCAGAACAACCTAGGCACAAATGCGGGGGGGAGGGGCAACTGCTCCCTTCTGCCCTACCTAAATGGCACCCCTGCTTTATGGTAGAAATTCATTCTCAGGTGCTAATATCTGTACAGGTAAATACAATGGTTTCCACTGTGTTCTGAGATACTGTATCTCCATGTTTCAGGATGTGTCCTGATCATCAAGAGGGTTAGTGTCTCTCATTTTGAGTGTCATTGTCCCTCATTTCAATGACAAAAAGTGAGGTATGGTGCATGCTTCCAAGGCCCTGTTCAGCACAAAGAGTGCTGAGCATGGCACAGTGTATATGCTCCATGCAGAATGACAAAAGAAAAGTAAGTGAGCTGTAACAGTCATGGAGAAACATATATGTAACACTAAATATGCATAAGGGGACTTGCATAGCCCAAAACAAAAAGGTCAGGCTTCACACCACAGAGGCCCCTCTTCACACATGCAGAATGGGGGGTGTTGGCTGACTATATCTTGGGCATTTAATGCAGTAAGCAACCAATACTTTACAAATCAATGGCAATTTAATGACAAAAATCAAAAGCCAGTAAACCATTTGCCAAAGGATTTTATGGTCAGAATTAGTGAGTTTGCCTAATTTTAATGGGAAATAAATGGAATTTGTATTTTAATGGTTCTAACTGCCAGCAGTAGTAAGACAAATAGAAACCAATGCATGTTTTTTTAAATAAGAGTTGCACCAGCTTAACTGCTGCATGCATGGCAAGCATGCAACATGTGAACCTGATGTAATTTTTAGAAGTCAACCAATGGACTTGCAGCCTGTACTGTATGCTGTCATTGTGAATGACAGGATACAGTACAGGTTGCAAGCCCATTGGTTGACTTGGTCCACCAATGTGCTTCTAGTTGTACCAGTATGCTGTCAGTTGCAGACAGCACGGTCAGCGGAAAGCTGTCGTGGTGTGCGGGTGGGTTGTGCTGCCTGCCTTACCGATACTGATACTACTTGGACATGGGAGCAGGCTGGGAAGGGGGTGCCTGAGTGGGTAGAGGGGTGGTGGGACCACTGGACCACTAGGGCTCTTGGATCAGCGGCAATTGCACAGTGGTCAGGCCGGGAATGGGAGGTTCACTATACTGAATGGGATGTTGCTGGCCGTCTGTACAAGGGATTCTGTGCTACGGGTGGTGGGGGGTCCACTATGCTACCACAGAACATTCCAGTGGCAGTGCTGGGGATTTGGAGCTACAGGCAGGGAGAGGGGGACCCACTGTGCCACCCAGGAACATTCCAGGGGCAGTTCCAGGGGTTTGGAGCTACGGACAGGGAGAGGAGATCCACTATGCCTCCAGGGCATTGTGGTGCACTTTACGGGGATGTCTCGGTATGGGTGGGGGGGCCACGACACCACAAGATGGGGCATTGGGCTCTGGCTATCCTGAAAGCCCTGCAGGGCACCCAGCACAATCCACCAGGTGCATCCCTGTGGCATGCATGAAAGTGGGGCCATAATGACATGCAAATGGCCCCATTGTGCCTTGCATGCCTAACGGACCCATCTGCATGTTTGGGGCTGTGAATGGCAATTTTGGGGGCAGCACATCTTGGGATGCATTGCTCCATTGGATTCCCAGTCCAACGTGGGGGATGCACTGGTGCAGCCTGGGCTGGGTGCAGCTGTGGTATTCACAGAGCAGATGCGCTGGGGCATTCCCCTGCTCATCTTCTGCAAATGCCACAGTTTGTACTTGGTGCATTTCCTCTGTGCCAGGACAGCCGAGATGCACCACGTGCATCTCCTTTGTGAAACCTGCCCCTGATGTTTAACCTGCATTATTATTTGCTCTGGCAATGTATATTGTTGTACATACTGCATATTGTTGTATTATAACAACTGGTGCCTGTTTTTTCCCATAGGGAAACTGGGTTGTAATTTTGGCATTATAACCAGCTGGTTATAATGACAAACATGGGCCCGGTTTCCCTAGCTGTGCGCATGCACCAATCATGATCTTCCTTGTCTGTGCCATCTTCTGTGGTCTCTGCTTCACAGCATTGTTCAGGTCAGTTCCCCGACACAAGGAGTTGGTGGTAACTTCTTTTTTTAACAAAAATATCACTGGGCAGAGCAGAAATGACACTTTCCCTAAGAAATAATAAAAAACTAAATGCAGCTTCACCTCAGCAGCCGCCATGGACCATGCTGAAACCCCAATGGTCCAGCGGCTCAACTCGGCATACACAACCATTTATTTTGTGTAACTGCTGTGGCAAAGAAAATAGCCCCAGCAATTATACAAAATAAAGGATGGGTAGGGGGTAAAAACTCAGATTTTACACACCCTCTCGAGGTGGGATGCCTTAATAAACCCCTCAAGATTTGCTCACGGGAATTATGTGGCACCCCTTCCCTCAGAGGTGTGTAAAATCCTCGTTATAAACCCCCATCCATCCATTATTCCCTATGTTATTACTGTGCTTCTACTTGTTTGTACTTACCCCTTACCTCGTCTCCCAGGATGCATCTGGAAACGAGCTTCACGGCTCAGTATGCCATTCCTGGTAAATCTCTTTTAAATAAATAAATAAATAGTAAGCCAAGCCTAAACTTTCTGGAAGACAGTACTGATCACTGAATTGATGTGGCCTAGGCTTTTAGAACTAAAGTTAAGTGTGAGACCATCAGCATACATCAATGGGGGAACAGTCAACACTCCGTGCCCCACACCCAAGTGTGGGGCTGGTCCTAACTTGCAATTTCCGTACAAAAACATTTTTTTAAACTGTTTACCATAGAATAGTGGTTTGTATCAGACTAATTTAGCTTACTTCAGGCTAATATTTTCTGTAACTACAAATCCCAAATTCCCCAGCAACTGACATCAGAGCGGTGGGAGATTAAATAACCTGCAATGCATGATAGAATTTATACTAGCTCCGATTTTTTTTTTTTTTTTGGTCCCACTGTCCTCCCAGGTGCTAAGCATAGAAACAGAGACTGTACTTAGCCCCAGGAGAACAAGAGGACCGGAAAACATCTGATTAATGCCCCCACACTTGGGTGTCTTGGCGCTGACTCTTCCCCTTTAAAGTTGAACATACTTTAGTTTCACAAGGGAGATTATTAATATAGAGCAAAAAAAAAAAAAAGGTAGAGGTCCAAGGACCTTGCAGGACTTAAAACCAAGTATGCGAAAAAATTGGTTACGGTTTGACTGAATTTGACAATCTGGTGTCTGTTGGTAAGGTAGTTTGCAAATCAGTTTACTCTGTAACAGAATAAACTTAGCGTTAACAATTTGGAACATAACAAACAATTATCTAACAGGTCAAAAGCCTTACATAACTCTACACAGACCACTCCAGACAGCATCCCCTGTGACATAGCAGTTTTGATATTGTTTGGAAACTTAATGAGTGCTGTTGATGTGCTATGGCCCTTGCAAAAGCCAGGCTGTTTAAACAGTAAGAGGTTGAACTGGTATAGGTGCTCAGACAGCTGAGCCTCTACAACCTTCTACAGAAGTTTACTGAGTGTAGATAATTGCTAGTGGGTGATCATTTTCATTCTATGGTCATTTTTTCTTAAACACAGGAACACTGCAGGGACTTTTCATATGTCAGGAACAATACCAGACTGCAAGAAATGGTGGAAAATATGAGAATTGGAGGGAGGTACTAGAGAAGGGACAACCAGACGAAGTATTTTTGGTTCCAGACCATCATGGGGTACACTGATAAATAGGGAGAGATTAGATAGGAGATTATGGACATTCTGAACTGCTGCAACATTTAGATAAATCAGATGCCTGTTATTTATTTAAAATTGGTAACCGGGAAAGGCACACTGAGCCGAGGCTCCTTTCCAGGTGCGACCCAGGGTAGATTAGAGTGGCTTTGTTGAGAAAGATCATCAGAATTCAGATCTTGTTGTCTGGAGGGAGTGGTGGTATAACCAGAGAGGTCAGCAAAGTACTGCTTGTAGCATTAGCAACTGTATGAGAGTGAGATTATATATAAAGTGACCGGTAGAAGAACCACCAGTAAGGCCCTTAATGTTCTTTCAAAAGCTATGGGCATCACAAGCAGCAGCCAAAAGACAGCACCTACAAACTACTCTTAGTCAAATGATATAATTTAGACTGGGCCTAGATGGGCACCAGGAGACCTGCCACCCTGCTTTATTTGACTGTATAGCATTATCCCTTCCCCCTAGAACCTCGATCCCATACCCTAATAATTGGTACTTGGTTAACTGTTCATTGCATTGTGTTAGTTCACAGGTGGGAGAATCACACTAGGGAGGTGGGGAGGTAATGCATACCAGGGGGTGGTACTATATGTAACACCAGGCCCACTTCGACTTTTCTGTGGGTGAAGGCACAGGCCCTACACAACATAAATTCTGAATATGACCCCGGCATCAGGAGTTCTTGACCCAGGCCCCACAACCTTATGTGAACCCATAAAGCAGGAGTAGTGACTGACACCCAAAGCAAACCAATCACACATACACACTGCAATACAGTACAATCATAAGGGATTAGTTAAAACAGGAATGTGAAACTGATACAAACTGGAACAGCTTTTCTGGGCTGGGAACAGGTAAAAAAGTTCCTATTTTTTCTAATACATCTGGAACGGCCATTACGGATTTTACTGGTTCCAGCCACTCCAGTTCTGGTGTTCCTGATTGTACTGATTTTTCCAAATCCCAGGAGGCTTCTCTGTACACCCATCCCATTCTGAGGGTAAAATCCAGAACCCCAGAACTGGAATGAACAGAAATGGTAAAATATGGAACGTCCATTCTGCCTGGAACTGAGAAAATGGAGCAAATTGTGCCTGTTCTGGCCATTCCATGCCTAATGGATGTTATGTTTTTACTCAGGTTCTAGCCATTCAAGTTCCAAAATTCTCACTTTTAACCATACCCTATCCATACACAGAGAACATACATACTGTATATGCTCAAACATGCATGTAGTAATAAGTGCACACATTCATTCAATACAGGCATACATATGATATAACGATAATGTGAGCCATCAAAAGGCACAGGAGGGAATAACGGCAATGGACATCATAGACAAAAGCTCAGGTTGGGTCAGAGGTCACTGCAGCATCTGAGGTGTCCAGTGCCGTTATTTCTGATGACTGACCCACTGATGACTACCATTCTTGCCATTATATCAGTCAAAAAAAACAAGTAAACAAAATCTGATGAAGCCATTTCTTTTTCAGGGGACGTTGTAAAATCCAGAATGCCAGACGCAAACCAGATCAAAATGGTAAAAACTGGACCAGCTGGTCAACTTGACCAACTGTACCGGGCACAATTTGCGCAGTCCAGTTGGTTCAGCTGGATCGGTCATTCTGGTTCTTACTGTTTTGGTCTGTCCCTGCGGCTGCTGTGGGTTTCATCTAGGTTAGGGTATGGGTGCAATACAGACCTCTGGAACTAGACGAAACCTTTAACTATTTTAGTCCAGTCGAAGTTCAGCGGTCAGGATTTCAACATTACCCCTTCCTATATGAAACCCGGGCCAACCAGACTAAAATCATAAAAACAAGACTGACTGGTCAAGCCAGAATGGTTTTCACCATATTAGTCTTGTTCAAATGTCCAGATATGACCCACACCCCTGCTTCAAAGTTACGTTTCTGACCGAGCCTTCAGGAGAGCAATTCCTTTGATTGAGTCTGTTCCAAATGCCTCACTCCTCATTAGAATGTTCCAAATTCCTCTACTGCCCTATTTGCATATTCCACAGGCGTCTGATGCCTAATTTGCAAATGCCTTAACTGTTTCTCAAGCTTGCTTACAGGGCAAATTTATCCCCGCACAATGCTCTCGTAAATAAGCAATCTGTCCGGCTCACAGGATGTCACCTATGTTTAGTACAGGACACTCACAGAGTACAGGACAATGACATATATAAAATAGAAATAGACTTACTTACCGAAGACCGGTAGTTGGGGTCTGTCGCTGTCAGCAGCCACTGTCACCTCGATCCCTTCGGGGATGCTGTATTGGAGGGGAGCTGTTGGGGCCACTTTTTCTCGGCCAGTCGCTGCAGGGTTGCTGCTGTTTTCTCTAGGCTTCATCAAGCCCCTGGATACTTCTCCCCCACCGGTAGGGGGCGCCGCTGGACCGGAGTCAGGCTGCCGGGGGCTGAGCCGAGAGAAACCCCGCAGGGAGATGGTGTCGGGCTCGCCGAGCCGGGAGATCGGGTGCGGGATGGCTGGCAGCCGTGGGGAGGGGCTCGCCGCCGATGCCTTCGCCGGTTGCCGAGGAGGCCAGCTGGAGGCTCCCGCTGCAGCCATAGGAGCACAACGTAAATAAATGTGATTTATTCTATTCACTGCCCGTGGGCTGCACTCGCACTGCTTGTTCAGGGAGCGGTGCGCTGTTTGCGAGAGGAGTTTTCCTCTGGATGCAAGAAGCTCCAGTCCCCCCAAGTTGCTATTGCTATAGGTCGTGCGGTGGCTCTTCACTGTTGTTGACGCTGTGGTTTCAGATATACAAACATATCCTCGTTACCAGCCCGGAGCGTGCCTGAGTTGCACAAAGTTTCTCAAGCAACCCCAGTCTGCTGGTGTGTTGTTTCTTTCTACAGAACAAAAAGGGGTTGCTACAGGCAACAGAAAGCGCCCAAATCCCAATTCCACAACATTTCTGAAAATACACACAAGAGTGTGTAAAATACAATATGCAGGAAATGCCACAAGAGTAACATGCATCATACAATGATAACATATGATTTTTTTTCTCCTTCTTTATAATACATTATTTCTCATAAAAAAGTAGCATAAAAAGTAAAGCAGCATAAAGAGGATCCGAAATCCTAATGTACTTGAAAGAATACTGCAGTGTAATGTTGCACTGAGGTTTCTAGAGATACAGTGAATGAGTGAGAGCACTCGGTAGGGACTAAGGCTAACGAAAGGGGGACAAGCTCGATAATCTGAAGGCTGGGGAACAGTAGCGGGGGATGCCAGACAAAAGACTGAAGTACTACTAGGAAAGCGTTATTGTGGATCCCTTGTAAAATGGGTTTCATGCTACAAGTGCTGCATATGCTCTGCAGCTGCTAAGGTAAGATCGAAGATTTTGAAGTTCATACAAGTGCGTGCTTCCTTACTGGGCACCCTAGAAGCACACATTTCAACTGTCCCTGATTTTCAGGGACATCCCTGATTTTGGCTCTGAATTTTCCTCTGTCCCTCGAAAAATGTGTGTTTTTTGTGACTAAACAGTGGGAATTGCAAGCACAAAAGAATGTCAAACATTAAAGTTACAGACTTATTCTTCATCAGAAAATACATCTTACACTAATCCCCTTATTCTATCAACTTGCTGACTGAATATTACAAATTTTTAAGATGTGTCTCTGATTTGGGGTGCTTGTTCCGGATTTTTTAAGCCTTGTCCCTGATTTATGAGGCAAGAGGTTGAGAGGTATGCCTGTAAGTAAGGAGAGAGTCACTGTGCCTTGTCATCAGAAACCTGTGCCAGCAACATCCCGACACCTCACCATTATGAATTCAGAGTGTGCAGTTAATGGGTGACTTCAGCAGAAGGTAGTTTGTAAAAGTTGCTGGGATGCCATCTTTGTTGTAGATCTATGCAAGTTACAAATACACATGATTAAAATTGTCTTAACAAAGCGTAATGAGTTACAGCATGAACACACGAAAGGCCAGCAGAAGAAGACACAATGGTCTGTTGTGCCTGCTTGATGTGGAGCTCATGCAGGTTTGCTACATGTTGCTACATTTCGCTCCCCCCCCACCCATCCCCTAACATTCCCCTTGAATCTATCTGAACCTCTTTGAAACCCCCAGCTATACTGTGATTTAATACCTTTGGCAGGGCATTCCATCCTGCCACCACCTTTTCAGTGAAAAAGTACCTTCTGACTTCCTTCTTAGACTCCTGTAGTTGTGCCCTCTGGTGTTTCTGTTCTTGCATTTGCAAAAAAGATCCCCTATGTGGTATTTGAATGTCTTGATCATGCCCCTGTCTTGTCTCCTCAATTGAGTACATGCTCGGGTTCACCAGCCTCTGTTCATACAGGATATCCTGCGGCTCTTCAGAACCATCTTGGTAGCCCTTGTCTGTACTGCCTCCGTCTGGTTTCTGTCTCCCTAAAGGTAGGGGCTCCAGTACTGCACACAGTACTCCAGATGTGGATGCACCATGGACCTGTATGGTGGCAGAAAGACCTCCTTCCTCATGCTGGAGAACACCATTGATATATGAACCAGCATCCTGTTGTCTTCCCTGTCACCTTTTTTCACTGTGTTGATGGCTTCAGGCTGCTTGTAAATTGCTATCCCCAGGTCTTTCTCCGAGACTGTGAACCCCCCCGAGACTGTACATGTCCCTGGAGTTCTTAAGCCCTGTGTGCATTACCTTGCACTTTTTAACACTGGACCCAAATTGCCATATTCCAGATGACCCTTCCAACCCTGTGAAGTCCTCTCTTAGAGCCCTTCTCATATTCTTCATGAAAAGGCATATCTTGCCTTTGATGCCATTCCCAATGTCATTGACGAACACACTGAAACAGGACTTGACCTAGCAGTGGTCCATGTGGACCCTGACAGTAACTTCTCTCATCCCAGAGTGTTCCCCTTTCACCACTCACTGCATTCTATCCCCTAGCCAGTTTGCCACCCACCTGGTTAGTTTCTCCCCATCCCCATATCTGTCAGTTTTTTGATCAATCTCTTGTGGGGGACTGAGTCAGAGGCCTTTCTGAAGTCCAGGTATAGTACGTCCACAACTTGGCCCTTGTCTATTGCCCTAGTGACCCAATCAAAGAAGCTGATACAATTTGCTTGACATGACCTCCCTGCAATAATCCCATGCTGCCTGTTATCCTGTAACCTTTTGCCTCAAGGAACTCAACCAACCTTTCTTTAGGATGGTTTCCATTAGCTTGCCAATGATTGATGTCAAGTTGACTGGTCTGTAATTCCCTGGTTCGACCCTAGGCCCACTCTTGTGCTGGGGCACCACATCGACTGTCTTCTACTTATGTGGAATCACCACTGTTTCCAGTCAAGCAGGCCAGCCAGGGGTGCTGCAAGGATTGCAGCCAGCTCTCTCAGCACCCTTGGGTATATTCCATTTGGCCCTGGCAACATGTCCATCCTGAGGGCCTTGAGCCCTTTGATGACTCTGTCCTCACTTTTTGCCTCCTCCTTCATCCCCACTGTTCCCCCATCCCTGTTTTCTCCTGTGGTAGTTGCCCATCCTTCTCCTTAGTGAAGACTGAGCAGAAGCATTCATTCAGTGCCTCCACATTCTCCTTGCTTTCCTTTACTCACTTGGTCCCGCTTCTCAGCTTTGCTATTTCCTCTTTGTTGTTTTTCCCCCCAGATGTATTGTAAGAAAGTCTTGTCACCTTCTTTGACCCCATCAGCTGTTCTTAGTTCTGTCTCCTGTTTGGCTTGTCTTACCACCCTGCAAGTTGATTTCCACTGCCCTGCATATTTTGCCCTGTCCTGTTTCTTCTGGAACCCATCCAGGAAAAAAAAGGGGGGGGCATGTCTCATAAAAATAAATTCAATTGAGTCTTCATAAATTGTCTTTTTTATTCAGAAACCCGGCTTTTCGTCATATTCACTACATGGCTTCTTCATGGGAATGTCTTACTTATTCTTGTCCTTTAAGAGATTTACAAACACAATTAACGTTAATATTGTTTATGTGAACCACAAACAAAAATTATTAAAATTTAGTTTTTGTAGTCTGACAAGATGTTAACACCTCTCTTTGTTACAGTTCTTTATAGCTTTTATCCTTTATTTTTTTTTTGCCTGCAAAATTTTTTTTCCATGAATTTATTATACTTTTTTTCAATTTCAGAATTAACTATTACCACCACCAGCACCCAGTGTTCTGGTGACATGGCACATAGTTTGGTGGGTTCAAATCCCTGCTAAGGCACCTATTTATATCTTTCTCTCTTCTGTTTGTTTGGGTTCCATATATGGGCACACTGTACCCTTGTGACGGAAAATGTAATTATCTATGCAGTACCAGGCTGTGCATTAGAGAAAGAGTAACATGCTTCTGGGTGTCCCAAGTCTCCAGTCCCCTTGGTGGTGCAGCTGATAGCATAACCGGAATGGTTTTCCAGGTGGCCTGGGTTCAAATCCTAGCTAAGGTACTTATTCTTTCTCTCTTCTGTTTGTTTGGGTTCCATCTGTTTCTTCTGGGTCTTCTTGTATTTCCTGTAAGAATCCCTTTTCTCCTCACTACTGTATCACCTCCTCTGTAAAGCACAGTGGCTTCCTTCTCTTGCTGCTTTTATCCTTCTGCTTAAGGCAAGTTGCGGTGACTGTCTGGACGCCTCCCTAATTACTGTCCTCTATCCTCCGCATCCATCTCCTCTCTTCCTTCTCTCAGTCTTTCCCCTAGCATCCCCCCAGGCTTACGAAATCTTCCCTTTTGAGTAAAGAACACATTTTCATGTTCAGCAGTTCATGTTAAAAAACACAGACTGGTGGTCACTCTTTCTCAGGGGCTCAGCAACCCTGATGCTTTTGATGTACTCGCTATTCATCAGAACTAGATCCAGGAAGGCCCGATCTCTTGTCAGCTCCATAACCTCTTGTGTCAGAAAAGCATCCTGGAATGCATCTAGGATTGCTTGGCCCCTGCTGGCCTGTAGGCTGGTCCAGTCCACACTGGGCATGTCAAAATCTCCCACTATTACTACTTCTTCCCCTCTGCAGCCTTTCTTATCTCATCCCCCAGCTCTGTATGTGGTATAGTCCTGACAGTCGGTACGCTGTCCCTACCCTTATTTTCTTCCCCATCTCTGACTACAGCTGTATACATAGCATTGCTGTACCCTCCACACATCTTCACTTGTGGCCTTTATCCCTCTCTAACTTGGATTGCCACCCCTTCCCACCTACTCTTTGTTCTGTCCTTCCTAGGGAGGGTTTATCCAGGAACAGACAGATCCTGGTCTGGGTCCAGGGTTGCCCAGGTCTCAGTGATCACCACCAGATTTACTCCACCCTCTGACATCATGACCTGGAGGTCGACTATTTTGTCCCCCAGACTCTGGGTATTCGTGGCTAGCACTCTCGCCATCCCTTGATCCTGCCCCCATCTCATTTCCTGGTCTTTACTCCTTCCTCTGGTTGCCCTACTAGCTTTCCCCCATCCTTGTCTTCTTTTCTGCCCCCTTTCCTCCTATTTCTCCCTTACTGTGTTCACCCTTCTCCTCGCCCCCTATTTCTGTTTTTACTTATTGTTCCCTTTGCTTGGGGGGAGGCCTTCCTGCCTCCTTCTGTAGTGAACCCTGGGTTATGTGCTTCCAGGTAGTCCTCCCTCCTCAAGTCAATTTAAATTCAGGCTGTCCCTGATGTCCCCTAACCTGTCACATAGTACCATGATTCCCCTTTACCGAGGTGTAGCCTGTCTGATGAGTACAGGAATTTCTCATCCCAGATGCAGCCCCAGTCCCCCCGCACAGCCAAAGTCCTCCTCTTTGCACCAGTCCCCTAGTAACTGGATGAACTCAGAGATCTGGAGCTTCCTAGCCAAGCTGGCCCTGGGTACCAATAGTACCTCTGAAAATGCCACTGACTTTGACACCTCCCCAGGGCTGGATTAACCATAGGGCAGAAGGGACAATTGCCCTGGGCCCCCTAGTTTAAGGGGCCACTGATTTCCTCTTTTATTTCCCTTTTTTCTTTCTTTTTGTCTTCTTCCCTGACCACTATACTTTCCCACTGTGTCAGTAAACCTCGGGGGGAGGGGGGAGTCAATCATCTGTGGCCACCAGCACCACCAACAGTTTTCCCCACCGCCTCCCTCAACCATCCAAACAGCTCATGCATTTTTTCCCCATGGACTTCTCACTGCGGCGATGCTAGCCAATTCCAAATGAGGTCCGTTGATGATTTGCACCCGTCCCCACACCTGGACCAGAACTTTTCTGTCCACCCTGCCCTCAGGTGGTCCATACATCATGCACTGTGCATCACTATGTGGTGGTCCTGTCATGTCACGCTCATTTGAAGTCCTACCCAGATAATAGAAAATGGCTCCACGCATCACCACAGACTCATTCCCTCAGAGAGCTGTGAATTCATCCTGCTGTCATCAATGACAGTGAGAGAGAGAGAATGTACCTGTGGCCTGTCACTAGGCCCACTGTCTGGCCTGGCCATGACCGTCGTGTTGACTCAGTCTAGCTTGGTAAACCGGGTCTCGAGGTCCGGTCAGAAAATATTTAATTACCCAAAAAAATAAACACAAGTGGCAGCAGCAGCTGAATTATCATCAGCCAGGCCCCAGGCAGTGCGGAACAGAACGTGCCCTCCACCTCGTGTCTGAGAGTGGTTGTCAAGTAGTAAGAACCACCAGCAAGGAGCTCAAACAGTATTTCCCTTCTTCTTCTTCTTCTTCTTTCTTCTATCACAGGTAAAAAAAAAAATAATGTACCCGATGAATAACTCTGACTGCAACTGAATATGACTATTTCTGTTTTTGTTACTCACTTAAAAAAATTCTAAATAAAATTATTTGAGAAAAGGATCTTACCGTATGACATACAGTATGATCCTGGCTCTTCTCATGTGTACGATCCTTTTCTTACTTCATTTTATTTGGAATACTAATAATAAGAAGGAGTGGGGGAAATCTGGGCTCCTTCATTGCACCCAGCTTCTCTCATGTCTTCCTCCAGTGCTTTGTTTGTGATCTTACTACCAGTCAGTGAAGCTCTGCAAGGCAGGCAGCCAAAGTTACTTGGGTCTCTTGCTGTATGGTCAGTACTGTGTGACCCCAGCAAACATTCACAGCAGCTGCAGCAGGTTTGTATCTGGGCAAACTTCCTTGTCCCTCACAGCAGCTCCCACCACTACCTGCTGCCTGACACAACACCAGGTTCATCAGCCCACTGATCCAAGGATGGCTAACGTATTTAAATGGCAGGATGTCCAGAGTGGGCAAGAGGGAGAGCAGTATGGGCTAATCCAACAACGCTTTAACAGCAATCTGCAGTCCTTGGTAGACAGAAAGGAGTAGTGAAATGCTGGTGGAAGCTGAATCAGATGTATTGGAGGCATCAAACTGGTGTTCTGAGTGGGAGGTAGATCTGGTACTGCCAGAATCTTTAATGAATAGTGATGAATTACTTCTTATGCAGTATGCAAAGTATTTAATCTTTTCGTTTTCCTAATCAGAAGATGCATACCTGATATTTTTAGGTGCTGTGAGGAGCAAGGTTTGCCTCTTTGAACAACTTGCATCTGTAATATTTGATAACTTCTTTGACCTAAATCACTGATATGTGCTAGGGTCCTGGGAATGTGGATAATTTAAATATTTATAACACAGTTATTGACATAGCCTCCCTCCCATGAATCCCTGCTGCCTCACATGCTGCAGACCCTGCTCATCTAGATACACTACCAACCTTTCCTTTAGTATGGTCCCCATGAGTTTGCACATGACTAAGGCCAGACTTACAGTGCTGGTCTGTAACTCCTTGGGTCATTATTGGGTCCGCTCTTATGGAGGGGCACTACGTGTTATTTCTGCAGTCCTGCAGTACCACGCCGGACTCCAGTGAATATTGAATAGGCCAGTCAATAGATCTGCAAGGTCCCCTGCCAGTTCCCTCAGCACCCTTTGGTGTATGCCGATGGATTCTGGATATACATAGAAACATGGAAGCTGTCAGCAGAAAAGGACCTTCTGGCCCATCTAGTGTACTACTGTAGACCCTACTTGCTTTCAGTCAAGCCCTGTTAACAAGGTCCCATTGTGTCTATCCCATGCATGTTTGAAACCTATTACCCACCTTCAGTGCTAGCAGCCATGTCCTCACTCTGTCCACCTGGGTGGCTTGGGTCCACATGACTTTGCTTGGGTGCTGACACTCAGAGTTAATGTACTCCAGCCATCCAACATCAAACAATAACCTTCTATTTCCACCCCAAGAATGGTATTCAGAGTAGCTGGAAACCCCTCCAAATGCATTTTAAGGCATCAAAAATTGTTCAGCTTTCGGGGGCCTAGGCGGCACCTGGCCTATTGGTTAAGTCACAGAGGGCCCCACAATTTGAATTTGCCCAGGGCACCACAACTTGTTAATCTAGCCCTGCACCTCCCTAACTTTCCTCCCAAGCTCCCTAAACCTATTCTGAGTTCCCTAAACCTATTCTGTACTCCTCTACTTTTAATGCCCCAGTGAAGAATACTAGCATATCTGGAATACATTACTACTGGGAATTGGATTACATTTTTTGCTAACTGTTGTTTTCATGCAACCTATATACATATTTTAGAGGCAAATACGTAATTATCAAGCATATTTTGATCAACACCATTGGGGCATAGCAAACAGATAAATATAAATCCATCCTGTTTTGTGGCACTCACCATTTCCTTGTGACCTGGTTTTTATGAATTGTGATACACATTTAAGCATTAGCATCACTCCCTGGGGGAGTAAGAACTTGAACATTGTAAATATTTATGAAAGTATGAATTAATGCCTCCACTTGTTGTTATGTGAGACATTTGCCAAGTCATTTTTAAACTGGTTGATAACTATTCTGATATAGTTATACAGTACACATTTTACAAAGCCAATTGCTTTTAAAGGGAAATTATGTAAGCGATGAGACAAAACAGGGTGTGCAGTAAGGGGATATAATCACGCACCCCAGGTGTGTTGTTAGACATGAGACTCAGCCAAGTGCTGTTAAATGGAAAATAAGGAACATGTTGTGCCTGGAAAATAGAGGCAAGGTGGCCAGACAGACAGACAGTAGCAACAAAGACGTGGAGCTCTGCACTCTTGGACCCCAAAAAAAGAAATCCAAGACATAAGATGACGTTAAATGCTGTTTATTAGTGTGGCATCTAGTGGAAGAATAGTCCGACTAGGACCCTGAACCCCAGTGCTTCAACCCTATCCAGGCTTTCATCATTAAATGCACGTGAGAAGCGGGATTATAGCACCATAATGGGACACCCTGGAGTGTCTCATTACACTTTTAAAATGTCATTTAAATATTTTACTTAAAATGAATGAAAATAAGAAGAACTTGTTTTAGACAGATAAAAAATAGGACCTTTCATCATAATATGCTTCTGTCTTAACTTTGAAGACAAAACAGTCATATTCTGATAACATGCAGTGGATAAAAACAACAAAAGACAATGAAAACCATGCGTGACACACATTGTTATAAGAAAAAAACACTTGCTACCTTATTTACATTTCAAATCAATACAGGTACAGTATTTTTATGGATATGTGTTCAAAACTTTTTAACCTTCCCAGTTGTTTTTTTATGGAGGGGGTATAGATTTCACCTATAAACACCCATATATGATTCAAATGTATGTACTTTTATGAACTTCAGAAATGTAGTTTACTGTTTGGGTCTGCCTCTCCCCACGTAACTGTGTTTTCCCAGATTTTCACTCTTTGTTTATATGGTATATAATGTATAGTGACAGTTTGTTCTGCATGGATGTCCATGCCAGCTGAAAACTTGTTATTCCACAGTTCAAAGGTCATGGAATGCAGTTATACCCTTCTGTGGTACAGCAAGGTTCCACCTGATCAGAAGTTCTCAAGGCAGTTGGTGTTTTTCACAGTGCTGCTGCATATACAGCAGTCAGTTCAAGTTCTGAACTGAAACCATCGACATGTTCACTGCTGTCACAGAATGCTGTGAAAACACTTTTGTTTCAAAACAAAATAAAATAAAAACTATATAACAATACTGGTTCAGCAACTTCATGCCTAACCAGCCTGATCTGCCACCTTGGGTTTCCGATTACATCAGACTTTTCAAGCTTCACTCTGGAGGTCTGATGTAATCAAAGCCCTCTGTGGCAGCAAAAGTTGGTTGTGCATGGTTGTCCAAAGTATTTTCTACATTGCCTTATTTCTTCATTCTGATTCTTTTTTGTCTGCCTTTCCCCACATTCAACATATGGAATGTTAACCATGGAATAATGGGGTTCAAAATTGTGCACAATTCCACTGGTGGAATGTTCCTCTTCCAACATACTGTATATACACACACACACACACACACACACACACACACACACACACCATAGAGGGTTGTGTATGGGCAACCATACATGGCCCATACACAGCAAGCCTGTATCTGAATTGACAGGTATCCATGGTAACCAGGAACCTCAACAATGAAGCTTGAGAAGTCTTCTGGTTCCCATGGATACCTTGATATTCAGAAACAAGCATGACTGTGTATTGTTGCCCATACACAATCTTTTATAGCGTATGGGCGAACATAAATTGAAAACTAGTTTGTTTCTCCCTACTTAGTTTTAGATTTTAGTGACCACAACACTCAGTCACTGTAACTTTAACTTTTATTTTCTCTCTTATACTTGAAAAGACTGCCTGTTCAGCCATATACAGCCAGTGTTCTCTCTTGCCAATATGCTGCTGTGTCAGTGTCCCGTCTGATGATGGCCAGTCCTGCTCTCTCTCTCAGGATTGTATGGTCTTCCAGCCTGCTGCCACAAATGTAGCCGATCAAGCAGACAATCTTGATCAGGCATCCTTCTATGGCGGCAGGCTCGCGCAACAAGGTTCAATGTTGTTGCGCTACAGTGATGATGTCACTAGTGTGGCACAACAACATTACAGCATCACTACTGCAGCACAACAATGCTGTTCCAGGCATGGATTTCCATGTTGAAAAGTACCATACACTATAAAGGGCTCATGTGGAGCCAGAACCTCAAGTTTATCTGTCAGAGTAAGCAGCAAAGATTTCCCTGGTAAACAGGTAAAGACAGAAGGAGGATTTTTCATTGTCAGCAAAGAAACACTAGTAATCACAGGCACTGGGTTATATGGGCCCATGGGTCATAGGCTTCACCAATAATATGAGATGCGGGCTCAGCCCCACCAATAATTTAATTTGTTGTCCACTGGTTTTTGCTTTTAACACCTGAGTTTTTTTTTTCTGTGACCTTGCTTTTGGCACGTGAGAATTTTTTTTCCATGACCTGGTGGTGCACACAATGGCACCCTCACCCCCGGAAGCATTAGGTAATTTTGCGCAAAGAAGCAGTGTTTCATTAGACGGCGGACTGGTGGTCAGTTTGCAGCCCAGAGCTTGAGTGGCAGTGCGATCATGGATGGTGGAAGCCAAGGAGCACCAGCCAGGAGGTCCAAGAACATCACAGGCTGAGCAGTGGCCAGCCAGAAGCAAGCCAGAGGTGAGAGGGAGGCAAGCACCAGGAAATTTGAGTAGGCTGGTATCAAGCGAGTGGTGGAGTGAGTGGCTGTCGGGTGAACATAGGCATGGCAGTGTTTGCAATGCGCACGCGCTTTGTGGGGTCAGACTAGGTAGACTGGGTTGTCATGCTGATGCCAGTGAGGATACTATCAGGACAGACTTAGACAGCTGCTGACATCCTGAGCTGGGGAAGAGGACCGGCAGATGACCACCGCACCGAGTGGCAGATGGCAGAGAAGCAGCCAGCAGGAGCTGGGTTGGTAAGGACACTGTTTTGAGTCAGTCAGCTGGATCTGATTTTTTATCCTTGTATTGTGAACAGTTCAAATGGTTCATGGATGTCATGGTAGTGCTCACATAGGACACTACCCAAACCAATGTGTTTACCAGCTTAAACTAGACTTATAGGCAAAGGAAGCATATGTTTCTGCAGCCTGCAGCACACGTGGTTCTTTCACTGGGGCTAATGTTCAGTTACACAGATAAATATATTGCTGTTGAGGGTCAGGGCAGATTTTCAAAAGAGTGCTTATTCAGACAGTCATTCTTGCCTGATAATTTCAAACAAAGGTTTCATGATAACATGAAGCCTTATGTAACCCCCCTCCAAATGGGGGTTCCTAAAAACCTTCCTTGGGTGTGCCTAAATGCCCTCTGCCAGGCAGGTGTCTGTGTTTTAGCTATTTAAAAAGAAATTGCATGAGAGTGCCTAATTGCCTCTGCATCTGTCTCTTTAAGAGCTGCCTATTTTGCAGTGTATAATTATTCTGGGTAGCGGCCGAGTTTGTCTGGGCTCGAGTCCCACCTAGGCTTCAGTGTTATCACTCCATTCTGCCATCGTTTTTTGCACAGAGGGAGCTCTGCTAGAAGCTGTACTTATTTGCTGATTATCTATTATAATAGTAATGATATTGTAGTTGTGTCTAACTTGCTTTCTTTACAGCATGGACAGTTCTGTTTATCACCACCATCTTGGTCCTGGACTGCCAGAATGGGACATTTGGTACCTTTGGGGACTCTAAAATGGAGCCTGTCCCCAGGGGTCTTGTAGGAGCAAAACTCTGTAGGAATTGTAGTTTTTGCATTTTGGCACCAACACAGACCTGAAGGGGGAGCCCTTGCTTTGACAGACAGATGGATCAACCAATTGAACCTTGCGGATCAAAGGGAAATTCCCAAGCTGCCTGCAGCAGTGAGGCAGAAGTGAATTGGAGCAAGAGGAGTGAGCAGCTCATGCTGCTTGAGCTGCTACTCCACAGGGTAGCATGGGAAATTGGTGGGAAGGCTTTGTCTGGCCTGCCTGCCTTCAGCTCTCCCGCATGGAGAGATTAGAGAAGCTCTATTTTGGATGATGTCTCCGAGCCATTTTGTTGTGCCCCGATTAATGGGCATGGCGAGCAGAAGAGTCAGTCTGTAATTAGAGTTTGAAGAGTAAACAGCTTGAGTGATTCAAGCAGCTGCTTTTTGGCCTTTCTGCCTGCAGTTCCTAGAGAGGGAATCCTTTGAAAGACTTGGCAATCAGACTGTATCCGAACTGGAGTGTGACAAAGCCACTGAAGAGTGACCAGATTTGAACCTGAAGAAGACCAAAGATTTGCTGTATGCGATCGGCCAGTCAGGAATCCATTTACCACAGAAGTCACGGTTTTGCTCAGAGACACTGATATTACAGCCAGAATGCCTTCCTCATTGTGGTATGGTGATTGCTTTACTATAAATGTGCTGTGTGCTGTTAGTGTATCATGATTTGGTTCCCCACTGTGTAAATGTGCCACACTTGCTGAAAGCTGCATCCAGCACTACCGGACTCAAAATCCAAACTGTTCCACCTGGCCTGGGCCTTGCCACCTGGCCCAGCCAACTACTTCAGGCACAGAAACCATCATCAACGAGATAGTCACCCGGGGATCAGTCCCCTGCTCAACCTTCTCGAACAGAAAGCACACTTGAGTGATTTGTGTGGGCCCTGCTTCTCCTGGCAAATCAATCATCAACCTGCAGTCTCCATTTCATCTAGCCTGTGTCTCATATTGGGTAGCATGAGTAACAGTCAGGGTAGCTCCCTGCAACAACAGCTAAATCTCAAGTGTTGTCATCTGATTGCATTGTTGTTTTTTCTTTCACGAGCTGAGCCTTCAGGCTCTGGGTTACAAATTGTGTGTGGTTGCGCATGCCTTTTCTTTTCATCACAGGGCCCCAACCAGCTGTGACACCGAACCTACCCCGGGCAGCATTCCGGGCTAGCCCACCTTACTTCCAACTGGGTACCCAGAGCATGTGACTGTGCGGGGACTAAAAGTGCATGCATTATTGTCTGACTAGATCAGTTTTCATGTCAGTCAACCAGCTTACACCTCTCCCTTTTTCAATTCCCCTGAATAAATCAGGTCTAACTTTTTTTGCATTTAATCTGACTGTTCCAGTTTGTACCAAAAGCACTGTACTGTTGTTATTTGCTGTGCCTATCCTTGTTTTACAAGGGGTCTCCAGGGTCGAACTGGTGGAACCAGCCCTGGTGGTAAGTGCAAACAGTGCGCGGAGAATTGTATGCTGAATAGAGGCTACTGTGAAAGTGTTTGTTGCATATTGTTTAGGCCACTAGAGGGGAAAGAGGGGGATACAGTGTCCCGGAGGGCTGTACACAGCTTAGCCTTGTTACTAACAACCCTGTCCTCCAGGTGGAGGCACCCGTCTCAGTACCCAGGCCTCTTAACCTGCAACTAGCCATGCAGGCAAGGGTAGTAGCCCTTGGGATAGCGCCACCTAGGGGTTATATCTTGGAGGCACCAATGCTGGGATTAGCACCCCCAGTGACCAAGGTAACCAATGTTCAGATCTGCTGAAAAATTTGGCACCAACTGGGTTCCCGCCATTGTCACGGATGATAGGAATGGGCCCCCATCTGTATTTAGAATGTAAAAAGCAATAATGTAAATGAATATAGTAATACTAAGTGTAGGAAAAATACATAACTGCTGTTACTATAAACTATATCTAGAGTATCTTGAATAAGTATAGTAATGTAATAAGTTTATGTTTGATGTATTAGTCATTATCTTTGTCTTGTATAGTATTCCCTAGTAAATTGTCTTTTCAGTATTATTATGAAGATGGAGACTTGACGCGGACGCCAAGTTTTTCCAGGCAGAGAAGGGTGTAACCCCACTACAAATGGGGAGTACCTAAAAACCTTCCTTAGGTGTGCCTAAATGCCCTCTGCCAGGCAGGTATCCTGTGTTTTAGCTGTTTAAAAAGAAATTGCATGAGAGTGCCTAATCGCCTCTGCACCTGTCTCTTTAAGAGCTGCCTATTTTGCAGTGTATAATTATTCTGGGTAGCGTTCAAGAGTGTCTAGGCTCGAGTCCCACTTGGGCTTCAGTGTTATCACTCCATTCTGCCATCGCTAGTTGTGCAGAGGGAGCTCTGCTAGAAGCTGTACTTATTTGCTGATTATCTATTATCATAGTAATAATATTGTAGTTTGTCTAACCTGCCTTCTTTACAGCATGGACAGTTCTGTTTATCACCACCGTCTTGGTCCTGGACTGCCAGAATGGGCCAGTCGGTACCTTTGGAGACTCTAAAATGGAGTCTGTCTCCAGGGGTCTTGTGAGAGCAAATTTCTATAGTAAATTGTAGTTTTTGCGTTTTGGCGCCAAAACAGACCTGGGGGGGGAGCCTTTGCTTTGACAGACAGATGGATCAACCAATTGAACCTTGTGGATCGAATGGAAATCCCCAAGCTGCCTGTAGCAGTGAGGCAGAAATGAGTTGGAACTGGAGGAGTGAGCAGCTCATGCTGCTTGAGCTGCTGCCCCACGGGGTAGCGTGGGGACTTGGTGGGAAGGCTGAGTCTGGCCTGCCTGCCTTCAACTCTCCCGCATGGAGAGATTAGAGAAGCTTTATTTTGCATCACGTCTCCGAGCCATTTCGTTGTGCCCCGATTAATGGGCATGGTAAGCAGAAGAGTCAGTCTGGAGTTAGAGTTTGAAGAGTAAACAGCTTGAGCGATTCAAGCAGCTGCTTTTTGGCCTGTCTGCCTGCAGTCCTTCGAGAGGGAATCCTTTGAAAGGCTTAGCAATCGGACTGTATCCAAATTGGAGTGTGACAAAGCCACTGAAGAGTGACCAGATTTGAAACTGAAGAAGACAGAAGATTTGCTGTACGCGATCGGCCTGTCGGGACATCCATTTACCACAGAATTACTGGTTTTGCTCAGAGACACTGATATTGCGGTCGGACTGCCTTCCGCATTGTGGTATGGTGATTGCCTTACTGTAAATGTACTGTGTGCTGTTAGTGGGTCACAATTTGTTTCCCACTGTGTAAATGTGCCACGCTTGCTGGAAGCTACATCCAGCACTACCGGACTCAAAATCCAAACTGTTCCACCCGGATTGGATCTTCCCACCTGGCCCAGCTACTTCAGGCACAGAAACTGTCATCGATGAGAGACTCGCCCGGGGATCAGCCCCCTGCTCAACCATCTCAAACAGGAATGACACCTCAGTGATTCGTGTGGGCCCTGCTTCTCTTGGCAAACCAGTCATCAACCTGCAGTCTCCATTTCATCTAGCCTGTGTCTCATATTGGGTAGCGTGAGTAACAATCAGGGTAGCTGCCTGCAACAACAGCTAAATCTCAAGTGTTGTCATCTGATTGCATTGTTGTTTTTCCTTTCACGAACTGAGCCTTCAGGCTCTGGATTACAAATTGTGTGTGGTTGTGCATGCCTTTTCTTTTCATCACAGGGCCCCAACCAGCTGCTATGCCAGCCTAACCCAGGCAGCATTCTGGGCTAGCCCACCTAACTTCCAACTGGGTACCCGGAGCGTGTGACTGTGTAGGGACTAAAGGTGCATGCATAATTGCCTGACTAGATCAGTTTTCGAGTCAGTCAACCTGATTACACCCCTTCCTTGTTCAATTCCCCTGAATAAATCAGATCTAACTTTTTTTGCATTTAATCTGACTGTTCCAGTTTGTACCAAAAGCACTGTACTGTTGTTATTTGCTTTGCCTAACCTTGTTTTACAAGGGGTCTCCAGGGCTTAACTGCAGGGAACTGTGCCTCATGCAAGCTTAAAACTGTGTGGGGAATTGTATGCTGAATAGGGCTACTGTGAAAGTGTTTGTTGTATATTGTCTAGACCACCAGAGGGGAAAGAGGGGGTTACATGTCCCGGAGGGCTGCATACTGTGTTAGCCTTTGTTACTAACAACACTGTCCTCCAGAGGTGGAGGCACCCGCTTCAGTACCCAGGCCCCTTAACCTGCAACTAGCCACGCAGGCAGTGGTAGTAGCCCTTGGGAAAGTGCCACCTAGGGGTTACACTTAAATGAAACTTACTCAACCTAATTGTACTGAAGTGGAACACTCAGAGAGTAAACAGGGTTGGTGTATCCAGGTTACAACAATGTTACCCCTAGTCTCCTGTCTCCGGTGGATGCAGCTACCCTGCCCCAGTCCTTTCTTGGGTGCAGATTATCGCAATGTTACTCCAAGTCCTCTCTTTCCATGTTCAATGGGTGCAGTGATGTTATCCCCATCCCCAGTCTGCATTCTTGAACAAGCTACAGAGCAACAGCACACACTCTGGTATAACTTCTAAATACTTGCCATTTTTCTGTGTGTGCAGAGGTAAAAATAATATGCCCGGCCAAGAGAAATAAATGCAGGACACCACAGGTTGCTGCTCCTACATCAGGGATCCCCTATGTGACTGTTGTATCATTGCAGTTCATTGAATATTATTTTATATGCGTTTTACAAGTGTTTTTTTTACAAGTGACAAGAATTTTAATTCACTGAGGCAGAATCTCCAGTCTGTTTGTCAGTAATGGTGTACGAAACAATCTTTTGCTTATGAAACATAAAAAAACTAAAAAGTATGATTTGGGGAACCGGTAATTGAACATTTACTTGTTATCTAATTTTGTTCTTGAACAGGCCATGACATTTGAGAATACAGAGGTAGTCATTGACAGTGTACTGTCATTTTCTGACTGTGTTGATCAACTACTTGGTAATGTTATGGTAGTGCTGGGTTTCTGACTAACTTTTAATATATGTGAACAGTTTCATTCTATGGTAATGAGAAAAAGGTTGTGTTGGGCATGCTTTCTTTGGGGCTCCAGTCCAAATTTAAATTTGTTGGTGACATACAGGATCTGGGAGGGGGGGCCACTATACAACCAGGGATGGGGTATTATTATTAATTTACAATATGGGCAACATCTGGGATTGGGGAGGGGGGCCACTATACCACCAGGGCAGGGGCATGAATGTTAATTATTAGTACGGGCAACATCAGGATGGGGGGGCACTAGACTACCGGGGAGGGGTTCTGTTTATCTTTCCTTTGTACAGCCACATCAGGATTGGGGAGGGGGGAACCGTGGCACATTGCTGCTACCGGGTCAGCTCTCCCGGTTTTAACTTTTCCAAAGTATCCTTAGACCAGCCCTAGCTGGTCTAATGGTACTTAGAAATTTCACCACTGGAGAGTATTATGAATCCTGATTCTGAGGAATTGGCAGCCTGCATCTGCCACAAGATCCTGGCACCATGCCACGGCCCAGTGTGTGGCGCAAGGACAGCGCAAGCCCTGTTGGGCGCAGGCTGCATGCGGTAAGTGCAGGTTGCTATTCTGAACTGCTCCCAGGGCATCGTTTGGAGCAAGGGACACTTTGCGCCGCTCATTGGGATGCAAGCCCCTTGTGCTGCCTGGGAACTTTGAGAACTGGGCCCTTTGTCTCTCCAGTGGGTGCAGAAATGTGCCCCCTAGTCCATCTCGCGGGAGCAGGTTGCCACAGTGTTACCCCCTAATTACGTCTCTCCCTTTGGTACAGCGATGTTATCCCTTAGACCTTTCTTTCCAGTGGGTTAAGAGATGTTGCCCAGAGCTCCTGGCCTTTCTCTCTGGTGGGTCCTGAGGAGGATACAGCAACCTTACCCGCAGCTTGGGGGTGTGGATTGTGAGAGACTCACTCTACTATAGTCCTCCAGATGTGGCAGTAGTTCCACACTGCTAGAGCTCCTCCTATGTTGCCATTGAAGCTGAGTAGCAATGATGCTGTTGCCTTCTGGTTGTGTTCTATATTTCAAAAGTTTAAATGCATGACTTTTCAATGCAGGATGGACTGCAGAGTCTAATAGCTTAAGTGCTGCCATCTTGCTTACAGCTGTCAGGCTAACTGTAAAGCTGAAGACTGAAAGGGTTGGTGTTGAACTGAATGTCAAAGTCGGCAGGAATGCTGACTGCCCTCCAAGCCAAATGAGAGGCCTTCAGGCTGAACGGACTGCTAGTCTTTACGCTTCTAGCAGGTCAGCTGGTGCCCTATCATCATCCCATAAAATATCTGGCAAGCAGTACACTTGAAATGCAGTTGTCGGTACACTGCATATTGCCTTTAATCATGTGTAGTAAAAACTTTAGGAAATATGTATTTTACAGTCAACATTGTCACTACTCATGCTGGTATTCTTAACCTCGTCGCCCTTTTGCTAGAGCCCTCTGTTCCAGACGGAAGCATCAAGTTTGGTCGACAGTAAATCTCTCGACCTCCCAGGCAGCGATGGCACAATACTGATGCAGGTATTGTGCCGCCCAAGCTCCCAGTGTTTTCTGTAGGGGGCTGTGACCCCCCCCACACCCTCATGCAGGGGGCTCTGCCCCCCACACCCCCAGACTTTAGGATTCTCAACTCCAGGTTGGAGTTGGTCCAGGGAGAGGGCAGGACAATGGGGGAAAGCAAAACACGGAATCAGACCATTACAGCGACTGTCGTTGTAGTGGTCATTTTCTGTGTTTCGCCGTCGGGGTGTCGGGCAAAAGGGGGTCACCTGTTCCAGACATCTCTGATTACTGTATATATGGTATGCACCAGAAACACATACCTGCAGCAACATATTCCCCAGACAGCAAACTTTGTGAGAGTAAGGGGATAAATCTTAGGAGAGTCTGAGGCTGACAATGTCATTTGTGTCCTGAAGCAGACTGACTGGACGCCTGTGCCACATTCTGACTCCTGGATGTGAGGCGGCCATGACTGTCGAGCTTCAGCTGGGAAGTCTGAAAATTGATTTTTGAATACTATTGAAACGTTTCTTTATTGATACTGCTCCTCTTGCCATATTTTGTCAGTCCAGGTTTAGTCTCTTGGACTTTTTGCTCTATGCAGCCTGTTACAATGGTTTGGTGTTAGCCGCACCTAAGAGTTCTACCAGTAGTTCTGTTTTGTCACTACTTGTTGCAGGTAAAAATAGCTCATCTGTTTACAAGTATAACAAATAAAAACACATCCTTGAAATGGTCGAAAATGGCAAGATCAAGAGATTCATTTGGGGGTTTTCCTGGCAGTTTTTGCTGACCTTCTGCTGTGTAGAATATGAGACCACCACTATTAGTGTAGCGCAAAGCTGCAGGGAATACAACATAATTTCATTACGTGCTTGCTGCACTGTACTGTACCTGCGCAAAGCTACTTTCATCACGTGCTTGCTGTTGATTTAGATTTTGTCAGTTTATTGAGTTGGGGACTCTCTGCTCTCACCTCCCTTGTTTTTAACATGGGTTGCATTGAAGCCCCCAACCCAAGTAAATCTAATAAAAAAATTAACCAATAGGCCAATGTGGCATAGAGCATGCCGTAATTGGGCAAGTAGCATAACTTGAGTGCTACGCTAATAGCAGAGGTCCGGTGGTGGTCTGGCGTAACACTCTGACCTCATATATAGGAGGCTCTGCTCCCATAGACCCCTGCTGGGGGTGGGGTGCTTTGACTACTGACCCCTGGGCCAGATGGTGGTGCTTTGACCCCTGGGCCCCACCAAAAACTTTACAAACCTGTCTCCTATGCTAGTAATGAAAACTGTGAACAATACTTTAATGTTTCTGATTTGTTAATGTGTATAAGAAAAGTGTGATGACTGGGGGAAAACGTATTTATTTATTATTTTTTGTAAATTTAAGGTAGTTTTACTTTTAGGACCTAGTTGAAGGTTTTTAGTAAGTAAAAGCAGCAGCCATGTTTGTGACAGAATGTCAGTTCTGGCTGTAGAAGACTGATTTGCTCATGGTGTGATATGACAACACACAGACTTCGGGCACTCAGATTTTTGGTACCAATGCTCACATCCTTTATTAGAATGGTAAGACATCCCCAAAACATCCCCAACAGCACAGACAGACTCTCTAATGTTTTTCTGTACACTACAGATTTTTCTTTTTCCATATATCATTTTTCATCCTTGGCCAGGACAGGCTAGACTCCACTTCAGTGCTGTTCCACCAACCTCAACTGGCCAGCACCTCCCCGGAACATACCTTGCTGGAGTACTCCCATGGATTCCCCCCTCCCATGGTAAGCTAAGGGCAGAAGGGACATCTCCCCCCTCGAAGCACAATCCAGTTTCCGGACCAGGGTCCCGGTGGTGCAGCAGGTGAGAGCCGGCAGATAGGCTTCATTGACACCTGTGCTACAGTTTTTTCACCAGGTTTTCTCCCCCTTAGCTTCCCTGAGGGCCACGGCAGCATGGTCATGTGCACACAGGGAGGTGCACATGCACAGATCCAACTGTCCCTGCTATGCCAATCCCTGGCCTAATGCCTGGCCCCCCATTTGCATGGCAGTACCACTGAGCCTCCACTCAGTGGCAGCCAAGCGCCGGGAAGGCCAGCCTCCCTACCTAGGAGAGGAGAGCTGCCTGTCTTCACCTGATCTTTCTCTTGGCCCTCCCCTCTGATCATCTCCTGGCAACCTGTGCTCATTCTAGAACATGGGTCACCAGTGTGGGAGAGGTAAAGTGCAAAGTGCCTCAGCCCTCAGCACCACTTGACCAACTTCAGTACAGATTTTTCAAGGGGCTCAAGTTCTATGTGTTGTTAATTCATGAGCTGTTTTCACATCGGACCACTGTTGCCTTGCACTTCTGAACATTCAGTCTGTCATTGTGTAATGTGGTTACTAACAAATCTGAGAAAGGGCACCGTCCATTACGGAGACACCTTCCTCGCACAATCCACTCATCGCGACCGACAGGTAGGGCGACCGGATGAGGGGGTGGGAACTAGGCGACAGGATGTCGCTATACATACGTGCGTGGGGGGTGGGAGCGAGCAAGGCGAGCGTGGGCTGGGGGGTAGAGAAGCTGTAGGGGGTGGTGCTGCAGTCGTCGGTCGAGCTGTGGTGTGGCGTTGGGGATTTGGCAATGGCTGGGGTGGCTGAGGTACTTGGTTCAGGTCTGGGCGCTTGTGCGATTTTTATTGCGCCCGGCCCGAGCCTTTTTATTTTTACTACTTTCACCCCCCCGACATGCACCCCCCTGGAGTTGAGAATCCTTAAGTAGGGGATGCAGGGGCAAGAGGGGCAGGTAGGCAGCCCCCCCACAGAAAGTAGTAAAAATATGTCCCGCGCCATTGTGCTGGTAAGTGTTGTTGTCAGAGTGCCGAAAATGTGTTCGGCTCTCTGACTGAGCTATATTGGCAATCGCCTTTAGGCGTTCGCCGTTATCACATAGACCCGTGTCCAGTCTATTAAAATCAGATGCAGTTGCAGCAGATATATTTGGCGCACCATCATAAACTAAGTGTTATGGTGCATGACTTGAAGCAAGCCTAGCACTCTGAAAATCCAGACCACCGTTTTTTTAAGTCAAATTCTATCCCTCTCGAGGCAGTCCAAGTGTTAAGGACATTTGCAGCTCATACTGTGGTTTTTGCATGTTAAGCTCATCCTTCTTCATTTCTAGCTGTGCTAGTTCATGAGGTAAGAGAACAGCAGGCATGCTAACTGTGCTTTTATTTAGTTTTTTCTTGGCAGGTGGTTCTGCTGGCAAATTGTCTTTATCTTCCTGCTGTAAGAGCCTCTGGGCAATCTCCTCATATAGGAGATCGAACTGGCTGTCTGGAATGTCTGACATGTTTTTCTCTTTCTGTGACTAAGCTGTGAAGGTGGTACAAGGTGCTAAAAGCCACTGTATATGGCTGCTGATGCCAGTGTGAACTAAAGGGTGGCACAGGGATTGATTTTGCGTAGTATCCCTGTGGGCATAATTAGAAAGGCTTTGCCTGGAGTTCGGTGGCCAAGCAGCCAGCCACTCCCACTTCCTGAGCTATATAAGCAGTTCCTCTCAGCCTCATTGTGAAGCATTTTTTCTTTGCAGCTGAAGGCTCTGTCGGTTTGTCCTCTGAGCTGGTTGGGCCTCCCTGGCTGGCTGGGACCAGTGCCCCCCCCACCTTGGTGCTCCTGCTTGTCTCTGCTGGGCTTCTGTGTTTATTTTCCTGCTTCTGGTTTGTATTTTGCCTTCGGCTGTGTGTGCTTCCTTCCTTTTGGGGTGGGGCTTTGTTTCTAAGCTCCTAGTGTACTGCTACTCCAGGGTTCATACTGCTTGCTTTCAGTTACTCACAGCTCTCAAATTACTTGCACTACACCTGCAAACCTGATCTGTGTGTTTCAGCTCTCCTACGGCTGCTCCATGTTGCATACTCGATTACTTTCACTTGACTCAGATTTACTTGAACCTAGCTATACAGCTCACTCATGCTTGATCTAATTACCTCATTACAGCAGTTTAATTGCACTGCCTGGTGACAGTGCTTTCAGAGCATTGTGCCTCCTTTATTTTGTTTATTGCAGTTACAACTCAGTGTACTCAATTGTTTTCACTACTGCTGCACAGGCCTAATTGCTTCCTGCTACTGCTTTGTTTACTCCCATTGCTATTGTACCTTGTCCTACTCTGAGGTTAGCTAAAGCTCCTGCTGAGTCTATTGAATTAGCTTTTATATCTGCATGTGGTTCTCGCCCCTTCCATTGTTTCCTTGTTTGTCCTACGGTGGGGACTGGGAAGTGTTTGGGGGTCATGGCCAATGTGGCTAATTATTTCTGTTCTAAATCCTGTCTTCACCGCCGAAAATCCTCAGACTTTGTCACTTTGATTTGGCTTTGAAATGCCTGGCTGGCTTGCCCCACTATTCAGTGCTGTTTGCCCTATGTTATGCAGACCTACGTGCAGGTCCACTTATTACTACTCTGTTTACTGACCTACGTGCAGGTCCACACTTGTTTATGCCACCGTTGCTCCTTGCTTACGCAGACCATTGCTTCATGCCTACTGCCATCCCCTCGGCTTCAGCCTCTGGGATTCTGCTGCACTCAATCTGCATTCGACCTTGCAAGGTCTCAGCACTCAATGCTTATTATGTTCTTCGGACTCCTGCTCATTCAACTCACCAGCTTTTCAGATCTCAATCAATTCTGGGGCATGCCAGCCATTCTATCTAGTGCAGGGTTCCTGCAGCCAGTGGTCTTGCTCTGCATTTAGTCTGCATCTTGAGCGTGTCCAACTCGGGCCGGGATCTTTCTCACCTGGCCCATAGCTGGGAATGTCCTCGCCCTGGCTTGGCTTTAGCTGCCTGCTATGCAACAGCAGCTCCTGGTGTAGAATTTAAGACTAGCGGTGAAGGGTGGTTACGGTGATCTCCTTTGGCTCTAGTGTTTTTTTTTTTTTTAAGTTATTTAACCAGGACTAACATACTAAGCTGAAAGCTTTTTTACAGGTGTGACCTGGGAGTACGGGGAAGTTGCTTGCTCAGGGTCACACAGTATGCAAGTGGAAGCTGTGGGATTCAAACCCAGGTCTGGTCTGTTGGATGTCACCAGATTTGCAGCTCAAAGCCTTAAACCACTGCACTATACTTGCCTCCAAACCGTGTTCCACTATAACAGTTAGCCATTGACTTTAGTGGTTTCTCTGGCAAGGCACCTTCACCGCATTCTCCCTACGACTGCCTCTGGTTCATCTGGTTTGAGTTTAGGGTGGGTAGGCCAGGTGAGTGCCTCAGCAATCATTGCTGTCCTCCTGCACCTTGGTTGCATGTATTGTTGCAGAGTTTTCTCGCAACCTTCCACGGCATTCCCGCTAGAGGGTTTGAGTGAGAGCCTTCCTGCAAATTGGAATATTTTCCACCTCCCTTTAATTGGGTTTTCCAAATTGCATCCGCAGAGCCATCACTAAATAAACTATCCCAAGCCTGGAGGAAAGGCGACCTAGGCCTTGGATCCCCAGAGATTTCCTCCTCATAGGGTTTTTTTTCTTCTCTCCTCCGTTGCCTCAGGTCAAAACTGTTAGTTAGCATAGTAGTGTCCCCCAGTTTCTTTAGGTAGGTTCCTTTGTTGGATGGAGGTGGAGGATGTCCTGCTGTTCCCTCTCTTCTTAGGGGATCCTCTATCTCAAGCAAACCATCAGTATCATGCTACGCAAACCTGGGCAGTCATTACATTTACCCAACTGAACATCTCATTGCATTATCAAACTGCCTATGCTTCTCTACTACTACGTTACAGTTACTGCTCCTATGTCACAGTTACTGCTTGCTCATATGTTTCATGTTGCCTCCTTCTTCGGGGATGATTATACATTTCTTTAGGGGATTCCTATGGTACCTTTTGTCACGGAAATCATCCCGTGACGCCTCTGGGGCGGAACCCTGTCCGAGGGTTCGTTGCCTTTCGTAACCCAACAGGGTGGTAATTCCTCTGGAATAGAGAGTGCGAATGGCCAAAACCAAACTAACATAGTTGCACAAGCATAACACTATACTGGCTGCGAAGGTCAGTGAATAAATACAGTGCACTTCTCTTACAACGGACACTGCTATAACGAACAAAAACTGATTTGCCAAGCCAAATACATCAAATCCAATGCATTTATCTCTGGTTATAATGGGCAGAAACATTGCTATTAATGGACACTATGAAGCGTCTATGGGCATTTGTAGTGTTTTCTGTGGGGGATGCAGACCAGGTGAGGAGATTTGGCAAATGTAGAATTAAGATGGAGGGGCTTCAGAGATTACATTTCTTGCAAAATAATTCTCCACAAGCTGCACAAACTTTTATTAGTTGATTACACTAAAAGAAAATAATTTTATATCTCAATAAAACCCTTACAGTGCAATTGCCTTGGTTTTTACTTCTTAGAACCCCACCATCCAACCCCTAGAGTTACTGCCTTAACTTCTGCAATAAACTTCCTTAAAAAAACTCATGTTAAATTAAATAACTTTAAATAAATATACAGCATACAGAAACATATATGCTAGGCAGGATTCTGAGTAATCTGTGAAGTTTTATAATAGGTTCCCATTCACTCTGAGCCCCCACTCTCTCACACACACACACACACACACACTTGCACACACACACAGACTCACCTAACACATAGGCTCCACCTCCTCTGGATATAATGGATACTGGCTATAACGGGCAAAAGTCGTGTGCACAGATGCATCCACACTGTACATTATGGATCTATAAAGGAACACACTAAAATGTGCCTTTTAGCCTGTCAAAAGCCAGAAAATTTTCTAGCCATTTTGTAAGCTGTAATAATGCAGGGACACCTGACTGGTTTTACCTAATTTAATGTCTTTAATTTTTAGACCCAGTTTATAATCAGTTGTAACGAGCAGAGTTCTGTGATTTTAAAGTGAGTAAAGCAACAGGAAGAGACAGGGCCCCATATTCAAAATGTGTGTAAAGCTACATTCAAAGAGCTGAGTGCTTGCACATAACTTCGCGACAGAGGTACTGTTTATTGGAAACCATGTGTAAAGCTCTGTTCCATGCTAACAGGAACCCCGTATACTGTACCTCCTGTGAGCACAGCACAAAGTAAGGCACTATCATGTGTGGGAGAGCATGCACACTGATGACTACTCGCACAAACCACCTGACAAGAGTCACCAGTCCAGGTAGGCCGGGCAGTTTTTGACGCACTACACTCATATGCTTAGCAAGTGCTAATTTGCCATATTGGTACATAACATGCTAATGGCCCTGATTCAACATGTACAGCACTTACACCACTTTACCATATAATTAGCTACCATTTGCATGTCATTGTCCAGGCGCACTGCTCTTCGCATTAATGAATGGATGCTCTGGTCTGCGCAGTACAGCAGAGCAACTCTGACATACATGGGTAAAAGGAGGAAACGTAGGAATCTGCTCCACTTTGGCCACAGTGAAACAGTTGTCTCCAGTCTTCAGGAAGCCAGCAGAAGTGTTCTTATGTGCTCAGTCATGTACCACTACAGACAAATTCCATCATATTCCTCCTGACCGCACGGTTGTCACCTCAAACTATTAATCCCTCTGTGCGCACTATTGCAGGGGGCTGCATTATATGGACTGTTGTGTCTATATGTATTCCACTGTAGCAGAACATATGTGTATGAGGTGTTGGTATATCTTTTCCATTTTCCACACCCTTTGCATGCTATTACAATATGCTTTCTGAAGGCATTAACTAGCACTGTGCAGACTGGTAGCACATTCAAAAAGCCCCCGATCTACTAGTACACCCTGTATGCATGACTCTGCCTCTCATTAGCATGTGCGCTAGCAGTGGTTTAGCACTTACGTACTAACTACTTTTTAATGTATGGGGAACCCTTACTACTGTCTGAATTCAGAGAGTTTACCACGTTGTTATGGTATCGATGTGACATTAAGAGGCCGTTAACCCCTCTTGACTACGTCACATCGATTCTGTAATACGCATGCTCAGATTAATGGCCATGGTGGTGAGCACTACTATCGAGGGAGCCTGGAGCAATGAAAAAAAAAGTATGATTGTTTCAGCCCCTATCATGGGACTTCTGACCAGTGGCTGCAGTGGTTCCTCCATTAACTTTTATAGTGTATTTAGCCCCTCACTAGAAAAGCTAATGGATGGGAAACAGACAATAACTATGTTGAAATCACATCTCGTGGTTTCAATGACAACTGTAAACCTCTCGAGCTGCGCTCGCGAGGTTTGCCTAGTTGTCATAGAAACCGCTCGATGTGATTACAATGTGGCTATTGTCGGTTTCCCATCCATTAGTCTCTATGTGCTACATAAATTTGAATGCTTGCCTGAGGTTTATTGGGGCAGCTGACTAATCTCTCCCCTGCACACATGCAATAAAAGGCCAAACCTCTGAGACGTCCCTGCATTAGCGACTTCACCCCTCCATCCTCCCGTCTTCCTCCAGCACTCTCTTCTCACACTTCTCAAACTTTTAAATTGAAATACCTATTTCCTTTGGCCCAGTGTTTGCCTTGATTGTCCAGTGCTCATTGTCAGAGAGGATCTTCCCAGATTCCTTGAAAGAGGCTGTGACAAGGCCCTTCTGAAGAAATCATCTCTCGACCCAAACATCTTGGTGAATTACTGACCTATCTCTAACCTTCCATTTTTGAGAAAGATTGTTAAGAAGACAGTGGCACAACAGCTTGAGGAGCACCTTGTGACCTTTGATATCTACGAGCCTCTCCAGTCTGGTTTCTGAGTCAAGCATAGCACCAAAACAACGTTAGTTTGGGTGCACAATGACCTCCATAGGGCGAGGGATAGAGGAGATGGGTCAGTTTTCATTCTCTTCGATCTTTCTTCAGCCTTTGACATTGTGGACCACATTGTGCTCCTCGATTGTCTCAGAGAGTACTGTGGGCTTGCCAGCACTGTCATCTATTGGTTTAAGTCCTATCTTGCTGACAGGAAGCAATGTGTAGTGATGGGGAATTTCTCCTCCTCTCCGAAGCTCCTGTCATGCTGAGTGCCTCAGGGATTGATCTTGTCGCCAATGTTGTTTGCAGTGTATATGCTGCCCCTGGGTGAGCTCATTAGGAAATACAATGTGGGTTTTCACTGCTATGCAGATGACACCCAATTGTATCTGTCCTTTGCCCCTGGAACATCCGACACTGTGGAGCCTGTCTGAGATCAATGATTGGATGTCCTCCAGCTGGTTGTGACAGAACCCTGATAAGACGGAGGTTCTGGTAGTGGAACTGGGCTGAAGGTGTAATAGAAATGCCTCCGGTGTGGCAACTGGTCTTTTCCTGGGGCCTACACCATTGATGGCTTCCTCTAGGGTGCAAGATCTTGTTGTGTTCCTGGACGACAGATTGACATTTGAATCTCAGGTGTCATCTGTTGTCCAAAGTGTTTTTTATCACTTGAGGAACATTTCCAGGATCAAATCCCTGGTTCCACCTGAGGACCTTTCTACTCTGGTTCATGCCTTTGTAAAACCAGGCTTGATTACTGTAACGCTCTTTACTTCAGGGTCTCAGGAGGTACCCTCCACCGGCTGCAGCTGGTGCAGAATGCAGCTGCCAGGCTGCTGACAGGACTTTTGAGGTTCTGTCATTTAACCCCAGTGCTGCGTGAACTGCACTGGCTGCCGGTCACATGGAGGGTTATCTTCAAGTTAGTCTTGCTCACCTTTAAGGCCTTACATGGAGTAGGCCATGGCTATTTATCTGATCTCCTAACACTTGCCACCCCAGTCCACTCCCTTTGTTCCTCCTCCAGAGGCCTCCTGGTGATTCCCAGGACTTGACTCAAGACTGCCAGTGACAGGGCATTCAGCGTCGCCAGCCCCGTGCTCCAGAATTCACTTCCTCTAGCCATCAGGGAGGCCCCTTCAGTTGAGGTATTTAAGAGCCACCTTAAGACTTATCTTTTCTCTCTGGCCTTCCCAGCCTTGTCAGTGTCAGTGGCTCAGCAGATAGCACACTCGCCTCTGAGGCCGGGAGATCAGAGGGCTGTGGGTTCAGTTCCCACATCTGGTACTTGGGTTAATATCCCAATACTGACACTGTAGTGCAGCATGAGAGGGGTGCTGCACTTCTGAGGTGCTGTCTTTCGGATGAGACGTTAAACCAAGGTCCCATCTGCCTGGATTGGTGGTAGTTCAGGTGGATGTTAAAGATCCCATGGCACTTATCGAAAAGAGTAGGGGAAATTTTATTGAGAAATAAACATAACATCACTTAAAAGAAATTTCCATTATCAAGCAAAGAAAAAGGCTTCAAATATATAACAAAAGAAAAGTGCCAAAGAAAAATTTCATACAAAACCTGTAGCTTTAACAATCTGGAAAATGATTCCATAAATGATTAACATAAGAGTTAGAATACTTCTTTCCATCTCGTATCCGAAGTGCATTCAATTCAGAAACTACATAAAACACAATAGTTGAAAATTCCGTATGAACTTGTTGTAATACAAAGTGACAGCGTGCTTGCCATAAAAATATTGTAAGAGAGCAAAGAAAACATTTAGTGTACTCCTGTGATATTGTTCCCATCTACCCTAATAATCCCTAATACCAAAGTGTTGTAAGTAATAGATCAGAATGAGGCATACACCAATGTGTAGCTGCAAATTCCCAAAATTTCTTACTGTCGCTGTATTCTATAAAAAGTGGGATTGGCTTTCTATGTTAATACAATCAGGCCTTAAACAATACCTATCAGTCACTGGCTTATATTTCAAATTTCCTCTAACTCCCAGACGTCCATGAGCAGAAATCCAAATAACATCCCAAATTTTGAACGGAATCCTAATATCTGTTAACTTATGTAATGCATATTTCATATTTGTAGGGGAACAGTTGGGAAAAATCAAACTTACTTTCTGTAAATCATAAACAATAAAATCATAAAAGGTTTTCCTAGTTAAAGAGCATATTTTTGTAAGGGAATCTTCCATTGGAATAACTTTTTAAAGGTAGAAAGACCATATTTTGGAAGCTCATCTGACATTAAAATTTTGGTCGGTAATAATGACCATTTAAAAAAATATTTGTGCCATAAGGATTTAACCCAGAAATGCCAAGGTAAAGAAGCTTCTTGCCAAATAAACGGAAAGGAAGAAAATAAAAATATGGAGTGAAAAAAAATATTTGGGTTAATCATCTGTAAACCTCCGTCTCTTTTCTTAAGGTATGTAAATTCCCATTTCACCGGATTCAACCTATTTCCCCAGAGCATCTGAAAAAAATACTGTTATAATCTGGTTTCAAAAACTATGGGTGGCGGAAAAGATGGCTGACATAAATAAAATCGGCAATAAAAATTTTTTATAACCATCACCCTTTATGCTTTCAAATTTCCAATGTTTCCATTGGTTAACTTTCATTTCCCCAATAATAAGCTGCTTTTCCCAGTTATATACTTCCATATTTTCCACCCCAAACCAAATTCCTAGGATCTTTGAGGTGTGGTTGCTAAAGAAATATTAAAACATTCAGATAGATCAGGAACTATTTGCCCCAACTGTAAAACAAAGCTTTTTTGTATATTAAGAGAGGCCCCAGAAAACTGACCAAAAAAAATAAAAATCTCCAATGCTTTTTTTAAAGAAACTGTGTCAGCTAAGAGAAGCGTTACATCATCTGCAAAAGCAGTTACCTTGACACTCTCTAAATGGGAGAAGGGAGCAATACCTTGTATGATTTCTTCAGATACAATATGTCTAATAACTGGGTCTAAAATAAAAGTATATAATAAAGGACTTAAAGGACATCCCTGTCTAACTCCCCTATTAATTCTAATCTTTTCTCCCATAAGTCCATTGACTATTGGGACAGTAACCGCTGTTTTGTACAATTGTGAAATCCAGCATACAAAGGTGTCCGGGATCCCATAAGAAGATAAAATGAAATAAAGATAGGAATGGCTTACAGCATCAAAGGCTTTTGACTGATCTAAAGCTGCTACCAATTCTGATTTGCAAAAGCGAGACTTACTGGCAAAAAGATCTCTAATTAAATAAAGGTTATGCTGAATCTTTCTATTTTTTTATGGCGCATGTTTGTGCTGGATGGATTAATACTTCTGCCAGTTTTTCTAACCTGTTATGCAAAATTTTTGATAAAATTTTATAATCACGGTTTAACAGACAAATTGGTCACCAATTTGATAAAGTCGCCTTATCCCCCTTTTTTATAAATAAATGTCATTATGGACATAGAAAATTCTTCACAAGATATTCCAGATGATAAATATGAATTGAATACAAGAGGGAGAAAGAAACCCATATAAACTACACATTTTTTATAAAATTAATTTGGAATACCATCTACCCCAGGAGAAGACCCATTTTTCAATTGTTTGATGACATCAATTACCTCTTGTGATGAAATGGGTTTTGTTAAGGACTGTATTAGTTTATCAGGAACCCTAGGAAGATTATGAAAGATTTGTGTCGGAAAGGTATCAGTAGATGATACTTGTGGAGATGAGAAACAATCTTTAATATATGTTTGGACTAAATGTAACATACCTAAATCAGAAGTAATTATCTCATTATTTGAATTTAGCAGCCCCGTCATTAAAGTGTCAGCTAGGTGTGTTTTGCAAGCTTGATAAGGGTCAGACATTGGAGAATTTTTTATGTTAAATCTAAATTCTAAGTCTAAAGATTTAGCTCTATTATATTGAAATATTCTCATCAGCTTCTTTATCTCTTTGATTTGAGAGGTAAATAAGCTATGATCATTAGGAGGAAATGACATCAACCTATATAATTGATCTCTATGTACCAGATATTTTCTATAATCATCATCAACTTTACTCTTACCCCAATTTTGAAATAATTTTTTAATTTCCAGTTTCGTATGTAACCACCACTCATAATGAGATGGAAACAAATCCAAAGTAGAGAATTTTGCAGCCAAAAAAAATTCTAATTGAGAAAAGTAAGCTGAATTTACTAAAAAGAGGTATTTAATCTCCACCTTTGTATCAAAGTGTACAATCTTGGCAGATTTTTTAATGATAGAACACAAAATAAAATTTGATGGTCAGAAAACTCCGATGGGATTACTGAACAAGATACTGTTTGAAAATAATGTGAAATAAAAAACATATCTATTCTAGTCGCAAAAGTATGCCTGTGATAAGTTTCACCATCCTGTGAATGTAAACTTCTATAAACATCTGTAAGTTTTGCATCTTTCACAATGTCAAGAAGAGCATTAGTGTCACAGTATATTTTTCTCCCTGACATTCTCCGGATTTGTATATCCAGAGAACAATTAAAGTCTCCCCATACTATATGTTTTTGTAAACAAAAAAGGCTTTACTTCTCCAAAAAGATCAATACGACCTGTTTTACTTTGAGGACCATATATATTAATAAGACGAAAAAAAGAATCTCCCCATGAACAATCTAAAATAAGAGCCCTACCAGGAAATAAGTCTATAACCTTGGAGATTTTAAAAGACAAACTTCCAAATAGTATAGCAATACCATCAGCTACGTCTGAACCAAAAGACCAGAAAGAAGGTCCATATGTCCATTTTCTCTTTAACTGATTTATTTCAAAAAGGGAAGATAGCCTAGTTTCTTGTAGGAAAATGACATCTAACTTTAGAGATTTGAGGTGTGAAAAAATAGATATCTGCCTCTGAAAGGTTTTCAAACTACACACATTAAAAGAGGCAAATTTTAAGGATGCCATAAAGATGTTTAAATACTATTTTTTTGACTCACTTTCCTTTTTTTTCCTTTCTTTCCTTTCTTATCTTTTGCAAGTTCCGTAGATTTACTCTCCTCCTCATCTGTTACTATTTCCGAAAGATGAGAAGTTTCGGATTCTAAATCTGAATCTCTAACATCTTCTTGAAGAGGCAAGAAAAAATTCTCCGTAGTCAAAGGACTTGTTTGATTTTGTTTCAGTGAAGCTCTTGTAAATCTTCTATTCTTCACAATTTCAAAAGGGGGCGGCATAGAGGAAATAGAAATCTGCTTAACCCCTAATTGAGCAGTAGATTTTTCCACTGCAACCTGAGGATCATTAACCACAGGTGGGACCTCCCTAATCTTATCTAATTCCAAAGGTATAGATGGAGACACCTGTTGTGAAGGGTGGATGAGAATAGGCCCATTTGAATTTTTATTTTTAGATTGAGCTTTGCTCAATAACCCATCATGGTCTAAACCATCAGGACAATTATGCCTAGCCCAAGGGCATTGATGGAATGCATGTCCTTTTTCCTCACACGAATTACACTGAAAAATGTTTGTGCACATATCTACTGAATGTCCAAAACCCCCACACAATGGACATTTTAACATGTCACAAACACTACTAATGTGTTCGATCCCTCACTATAACAAGCTTTTGGTTGTCCCCATAAAAAACACACCTCTATCTTTGCCTAAGAAAAACTATTTGGTAGATGAACAATTTCAGAATTAACTTGAAAAAGTTTTACTTTAAATTTCCATCCCCTGTCCAAATTCCTTCAATATCTAAAATCACTTCAGGGGACCTAATACTCACATTTTGACTGTAACCAATGATAATGTCACTAACATTCACTCCTTCATTTCTAAACATTATAGTAACAAATCTAATCAAAGGTCTAGTTAGTGGAATTGCAAAGAAAGGTAACCATAAAGGGTATTCTTTTGTACAGCATATTTGTCCCAGAATTTATCCATAAGAACATTTGTTTGAAAGCTAATATTAAATGAGTCCTCTCCAAATATGAATCAAAGCATAAATGTCTTTTGCACAAAATCCATTGTAGTTTTCAATAGCTGTTTAAAAATATAATATCTATCTGGGTGCTCCTTCAGACCTCCTTTATACTTTAACCGCACAGCATTGCGGCGTGGTGCTTGTTCCAGTTTATTTTTAAATAAGTCAGACATCGTGGGCTTTGTAGTATGCTCCATCAAATCAGTATTTAAATTTTTTCCAATCACAGACTCAGCGGAAACACCTGCCGTAGAGGTACTTGGCTTTTCACAAGCCAAGATACTCTCTCCACCCTCCCCTGTATTTTGAAAGAAACACGCTTTCGCTACAGTAGTGGTACCTGAAATTGATGTTTGAGTGTCCCAATAGGTGTGCTGGTAGACGAGACCACGGAAATCAGGAACCCAGTCCCCAGAGTCCAAGCGCCCAGCCCGGCTTCTGTGAGAGCAACCTCCTCTGACCAATCCTTCCGTCGCTCCTTTGCTTCCTTCACCCATCCTGAATTGCCATCGCACTAAATGTGATGTATTCAGTCCGTCACTGCAGATAGTCCTCCGGAAACGCCTCCTTGCAGACCCAGTTCCTGCTGTGGGTCCAAATGAGTGTAACACTCTTCTGCTTCTGCCATCTTCGGCACCGTTTTGAAATCTGCCATTGTAAGTGTTGCATTTTCTTTTAAATTTTTATAATATCAGCCGAAACATTACCAGCCACCGGCAAAGCATTCTCCGTATCTTCCGGTGCTGTTTTCAGTTGATCTGTACCATTCTCGCTCCCAAGTTCACCCGCTGAAATGCGACTCATTTCTTCATCCATCCGCAGACTCTTTCCAACCTCCTTCTCAGGCCCGACATCAAAGTCGTCTGCCATACCTTGTCGTGACGTCAGAAAGACTCCCTACCAGCCACTGACCAGCAGCCAGTAGGGGAATTTCCCCGGTGTCCTGGCCAAATTTCCCTCGTTCACTAAAAATACCACCAACAACTTAATCTGGTTCAAGGTCAGTTGGCATTCATCTGTATCCCCCTCCCCCGTGCCGTGTCTGAAAATAGGCAGGATTTGTCTAGTGCACTTACCCGGTCAACAAAAACTAACTAAATAAATAAATATAGATATTTGACCTGATGCAGGAATAGTGAGTGGAATTAGCTCATTATGGAATTTTATTATATCTCTGGTTTTTATTATTGTTTTAATATGTATTTATGTATGTTTTTTACTCCCTTATGTGTTTTTGAATGCTAGGCTCCCAGAGCCTCTGGGAATGGGTGCCATAGAAATAAACTTTGCCTTGCCTTTAGATGCCAGATCCCATCTCATGTCATCTCTATTGAGGGAAGGAATACCTGACGAGAGCAATGTCAAATGTACATTTACATAAGCACGTCACATTGTCAGCTGTCACATTGACCTGTGGCTTTGAATATAGGAACTGCCATACTAACAACATATTTATTTATTTATTTCGTCTTTAGTAACCGTGTAAGTGCACTGATCCAGAGGACTGTTTTGAAGCCTGTTTGTGCAGTACAAAGTCACTTTGCTCTGTGCAGATTGTTTGAATATGATAGGGAACTGCTAGTACATGGGATAGACCATTGGTCTTTTTGTGCTATCATTGTCTATGTTTTAGTGCCACCTATAAAGTCTAAAGGGCTATGCCTTATTTTATGTAAATGTCTTCAGTGATAAATAAAAAATGGAATATCTAGAAAATAAGTTCAGGGTGAATTTTGTGTAACGGAACTCTGCTTATGTCAATGGGGACTTTGTTTTTTACTGGAAATCAAAAAACTCCTTTAAGTAATTGTAAGGTTATGCCTGGAGTTCAATAGAAAGGAGTAACTAACCACAACCATGATTGGACCTGGAAAGGCTGCTCTTCTCAGTTGCTCCTCAGATCGTTTTCTCGTTGCAGCTGGAGGCTCCGTCAGCTGCCCCTTCTCCATGCTCCTTTCTCTTGTTTGTCCTTGTTGTCATCCCCATTTCATTGTATCACCTCCAGCTGCCCCTGCACTTCTCTCTGTCTCTGCTTCCTCTCTTGTTGCCGTTTGCTTGTGGCCATTTGCCCATTTCCCCTCTTCACCCCTCCCATCTCTCTGCCTCTTCTGTTCCTCCCACTCCTTTGTTCTGTTGTCCCTGCCACTCACCGCAGCTGCCCGGTCCTATCTCCTGCTTCCTCTTGTTCCTCCCCCCATCCCATCTCCCTCTGCCACCTGCTTTATCCGCGTCAGAGCCGTAGCTTTTCCCCAACTCCCACTGCGTCTGCTACCCCTCATTTGGGCAGCTTTGCCCGCTGTGCTTCCCCTCCTCCTGTCTGCCACTTCTGCAGCCCATGCCTCACCTCGACTTCTCCTGTCCTCTTCCGTTCCATCGCTCACATCCTCATTATCCTTTTCCTCCATTCTGGACCGGCAGCTTGTCACTTATTTGTTTAATTTAGCATGTTCTCCTTCTGCTGCGTCTGCTCAGTCCTGGGTCCCTCCCTGTCTGTAGGTATGGCCTCGGCCGCCCACACTTCCCCAGCATACTTTTGCTTCACTCGTCACCCTCCACCTCTGTGTCCAGTTTTGGGATCTTCCCCTACCATCTGCTTTTCTCTACCCATATCTTTACTGTTCTTCTAATCCTGCCTGCTTGCACCTGCACTGCATTACCAATTTCCTCAGGAGTTCTTGCTGCACCTTAGTCCTGCTACTGCTCTTCTCCACTCATCCCTGGGCTTCCAGGTTGCTCCTCCATCCTGTCCTTCCTGCCTTTTGTTGCTTTGTCCCTTCATTATCCTACCAACTTTCTGATTCACTGTGCTCCTTCTCGTGTTAGGAGTGTTTTCCTCTGGTCCTCCCTCCTGGACTCACCTGTGCTTGCCACCCCCTCTGGTTCTGTATTTCACCCCCGGGGGTGTCATCTCTATTTGTCCTGTTTTTGGGGGGGTTTCCTGCCCTACTACTCGCCTTTTACTGTTCGCATCTTCGTTTCCTCCAGTCCTACGTTCCGTGCCCCTCAGCGTGTCTTTTGCTCTTCTCCATGTCAGTCAGCTACAGCGTTATTTTCTCTTCCACTTTTTCAGCAGTTTGGTGTCCTGGTGCCTTGTTGTGGCTTCCCTGTTTTTCCCATGGTGGGGGACTCCGTTGTCACAGCGGGCATCATGGCTTTGTGCAGCGGGAGCAGCTTATCATTTCCTTCTAATTAGTCAGTGCTGGCTCACCCCGCCTTCTCCTGCTGCTTCTCCCCAGCATTCAAGGCCATAACTCCATCAACATATAGAGTCTATTCATTCTAAAACCTCCTCTCTTCCCATACCAACTTTGCAGCTCCTACCTCACCATCAGCTGTGGGCTTCACCCGGCTGTTATCATCTCTCCCACTTGTACCATTTAATCCCTCCTGATTTGGCTCTTAATGGACATGGTTGGCATGCACTCTTGTGGTTACTATTTGCATTTTTCCTTATGGACCCACGTTGGAGTCTCCTTCATTCAGTCTGACCTCTATGCAGGTCTCATCATCCGCATCAACTATCTGAGCACAACCCTCATATGGGTCCTGTGCTACCTCGACTCTATGTTCTCTCCACTTGGAGATGTGCCTTCCATGTCCATTACTCCATGGCTCAGGGCTAGCCTGTAGCCGACAGTTTCACTCTGCATCTACAAAATCTGCATCTAGATCATGCAAAAGTCAGAGTGGGGTCCTTCTCATCTGGCCCATAATGGGACTGTCTTCACTCTGGGCAGACATTCAGTCATCAACCGTACTGGCGACACCTCTAGCTGCAGAATTTATGACTTCAGCTGTGAGGGGTGGGGCTCTCACCAGCAGGGCCCCTTTAGTTGCCTGAGCAGATTTGGAGGCACCCTCAATGCTGTTCTCCCTCCCTTCAACTCTGGTTCACCTGGTCTGTTTGTAGGCTCGTGTAGGCCAGCTGAGTGCCTCTGCAATCATTTCCCTCCTTCTCCTTTGCTTTTGGGTATCCAGTTGAAGAGACGTCACTTGCAACCCTCAAAAGCATTCCTGTTAGAGGGAATGAGTGAGAGATTCCTCTAAATTGGAATATTTCCACTTCCCTTAATCTGGACTCTAAATTGCAGTAGCAGAGCCATCACTAACCAAAATGTCCTTCAGCCTGGAGGGAAGGTGGCATAGGCCTTGAATCCCCAGAGGTTTCCCTTCAAAGGGTTATTTCCCTCTCCTCTGTGCAAGTGGTCATAATACTTAGGGTTTGTAATTCCATAGGTTCCATCAGAGCCATAGGAAGGCATTTTGGTGCCCTGGGCAAGAGACTAATTTAGTGTCCCCCTGTCCAGAAAACAGCCGGGGGTCTGGGGGCTGCAAGGCCCCCAGAAATCCTGTGGGGTTTACATGCTCTGTGGTGAGTTTTGGGGCTTTTCATGAGGCAAAAGTATAGTTTTGGTATATGTTCCCTACCCCTAGTTTCAGGGAAAATGTTGCTCCCATGGAATCTGAGGTGTGTGAGACTTTGGCTGGCTGGCATCAGAGTGTGAACTGTAAAATGAAGTTCTCTTTTGCTGCTCAACCAACAAATAAAATGTACTAGTCTACACATGCGTGATGCCAGCTAAGGTAGCAGAGGGAGGCTAACTGAATAAGAAGAAACAAATCTTGATTGATTTAATTGTATTGTATGTATTGGGTATTGTATATCTATGCTCGTCTTAAATACAACTGACTGCAGTACCTGTAAGTGCTGCTTCCCAGTGCTGGCTGCCTGGCCTGCTGCAGCTGATTCTTCATTCAGTAGCAGCCTAGCAGGTACTGAGTACTAGGGTAGTAGTAGGGGTCTCTGGTTGAGGGGGAGTCAGGGCAGTGGAGTCAGAATGAAGAACTGTCTCAGGTCTGGAGGCTCTGTCTGCCCTGGGACTGGGATGAGAAGGCCCACTGCCAACAGCCACCCACCTGGAGTATTAGGAAAGCAGTGTGGAAGCCTGCCTGCCCTGTAACTGAAGCAGCCAGAGCCAGGCCTGCCAGCAGGCCAACTAACAACTTCCATCCAAGGCAAGGCAATGCTTCATTTTCTACAGCAAGACTGGTGTGGGTGGGGTGGGGATAACGGAAGACATAAAAAAAAACAATGGTAATGGAATGGGAGTGCAAGGGATGGGTCAAGAGGAGAAGAAAAATTAAAACGTATAACATGTGGGTGGGAGGATGGTGCCCCGTGGCCCGCGCCATGGAAGTCAGCCCAATTTAGGAAGGCAATGACTCCCAGTAACTCCCAAAAGAAACTCACAAGAAAGCATTGTATGGGAGTTTGATTATAAGACTTAGCTTAACAGCATGCTGAGAAAAAAAATTCACTGTGGACAGTACAAGTTAAAACTTCTTTTACATGGACGGTCACAAAAATGAACTGAACACACTCCTCGATCATGAAATAATACACAGCAGCCACCGGCCAGTCAGCTGAGCCAGCCCAGTAATCAAATTCAAAGCAGATTTCCTGAGTTTGCATTTTTTCCAATCTAGTACCCCAACCTGGCACCACTGCTGCCCCATACACCATAATTCATCTCACTGACACACAATATGACACAAGTACTCATTTAAAAAAATCATTTTGTGTCACACACAGGATGGACATGGATGGAAATGAAAAATGCTTGCTGTTGCTTTTACTTAATGCAGTCCAGTCAGACTACTACATTATAGACATCACATAAGACAGTAGTGCATTGCTTACACAAATCCAATATCTCTCTGTCTTTTGGTCTCATCTCTCCTCCCTACACTCTATAGTTTATTGCTGTTTTTTGCTGCTAGTCTCTTTCTGTCTCTTCTCAACAAACTACTGTATCTCCAGCCTCTATTTAACCGCCTCTCAGTGCCACGTGCTCGCAGCATTCCACCCAGTACCTTTTATACTAATGGGTTGGGCAGCGGTGGCCCACCCAGTTTCTCTTTTTCTGTACCACCACCACATGATTATATTGTCTGCAGCAGATGGTGCAACCTTGTGACACCCCCCCCCGATTTGCTGATCTTTGGTCCACAGATGCGCCCCTGCTGACAACCAGTTGTAATTACAAAACCAATATATATATATAAAAAAAAAAGAAACCTTAAAGCGACACCACAAGTGAATTAAAAAGTGAGCTTTAGACTTGAAAACTGTGCCCCTCAGAGGCTTGTGCCTGGGGTGGGAGCACCACCCGCCCCACCCTTCCTACTGCACTGGGTTCCATAGTTAGGGTCCACTGTTGGATGGAGTTGGATGATGGCCCTCTGGCTGTTCCCTCTCTTCTTAGGAAGTCATGCCCTCATGCCTTCTCCACACCTACCTGCAGGTCACTATTCATCCATTATCATCTGCTACTGTACTCCAGCTCCCATCCGTCTCCTCCTACTGATCTATGTCCCGGTCTTTCATTCTGATTGCGTTCCTCACCTCTTTGCACTGTTCAACACTCTTTTTGGGCTCCTTCCTGAGCTATCTTTAGCCAAGGTAATCATTCCCATGGCACCTCTAAGGGTGGAACCCTCCTCTAGGGTTCCTTGCCTTCATACCCCTACAGAGTGGTATATCCCACAGATAAAGAGGTGAACAGCCACAGTGTATCCAAGTCACAAAAGCATAACCACATACCAAGCTGTGTAAGCCCATTAAATTGTAAGGCTATGCCTGGGGTTCAGTGGGGAGGAGCAACTAACCACGCCCCGGATCGAGCCTTAAAAGGCCACTCCTCTCAGTTGCTCCTCAGATCATTTTCTCATTGTACCACCATCCTCCCCTTCTCCTGCAGTGGCTCATCCCTCTCTTCCATGGGTTCCTTCTTAAGCTACCTTTAGCCAAAGGAATCATTTCCATGGCACCTCTAGGGGTGGAACCCTCCTCTAGGGTTCCTCGCCTTTGTACCCCTAAAGGGTGATATATCCCACAGATAGAGAGCCAAACAGCCACAGTGTATCCAAGTCACGCAAGCATAACCACATACCAAGTTGTTTAAGCCCATTGAACTTTGTTGTAGAATATGAATCTTGCCATTTACATAGCCCCCGCCACACATTTTGTTTTATAGTGTATGGTGGAATGCGGTTGTGTATGGAAATCCATACACCGCAAAAAGTTGTTCTGCTGCATTAGTGACGTCCTCACAAATGCAGAACGACTTTTCGTTCTGCGTTAGTGAGGATGTCATAATACAAGGGACTACAGCAGACATTGTGATTTGTCCCTTGCTGTGTGAGAGGGGCGTGTGAGTGTGCTGGGCACTGTCAGTTGTGAACTGAGGGCATCGGCAGAACCAAGCGAAAATATAGAAGAGTAAGTGTCTTTTTGTCTTTTTTTCAGGCACCATACACTACTGTATATAGAACAGTGTATGGTTACCCATACACTACTTGGCTATTCTTTCACCTCGTAGATACAATGCTGACTTGGAGACCTCTCGAGCTTCGCTCTTGAGGTCATCAGTTGGCATTGTATCCACCACTCAGTGAGAGAATAGCCTTGTAATGTATGGTTACCCATACACTATCCTATATGTAGAGCTGCCAAGTATGACAAATCATTGGGAGGGTGATTTACACACTAGATGTCTTGGGGCATGCTTGTTGGGAAAGAATTAAATAAATTATTTTGTACATGGTACTGCTCAGTATGTTTTTTAATTTCCGATGGACCATTGGTCTTTTTCTGCCACTATTGTCATTGTCTATGAATGGGATGAAGAGTTAAGAAAACAAAGTGTGAAATTTAAGTATGTCGGTGGGTAAGCAGAAGATAGAGGTATTTTGCAGGTCTTACCCACCCAATGCATCCTGGGTAAAAATGGCATTTTTGGGGCCACAAGTTGGCCCTGCAGTGCTGCTTTACCAGTGTCCTGGGTCTGGGACTGGATTTGAGCCGGCAGCTGGGGTGAAGAGATAATGCTGCTGATGGCAAGACTTGCCAGCTGAGAAAGGGAACGGGGCCACACCAGGCACTGCAGCAACTCCGATAGCAGGCCAGGGAGCAATCCACCTGCAAGAGAAGCTGCGCTGGCATTCAATCCAGTACAAGGCAGAAGGTTCCATCAAGTGAGTGGAGGGTGGAAGGAAAACTGGGGAGAAAATGGCAGGCCGCCAGGAGGATGGACTCAGACCTTCTCGGTCCTTGCTCTTCAGAGACCTTCACTGAGGGAGGGTAGCAGCTGATGGGGCTGAAAGTTTGCCAAGGGCAGGTAGTCACAGCCCTGAGGCCTGGAGGGGCAACTCCATAGGATAAAATGGTATATAGATCACAAAATGGCATCATTGGCTGACACCTTGGTGCACCAGCAGTACATGGTGTTGTCAGCTGGGAAACTGGAACTCCCACCCTGGAGCTGAGCAGGGGGATAAGTGCAGTACGAGGTGAGAAGCTCAGTGCCCAGAGAGATAGAGGACACTGGCCACCTGACATACACCAGCTGGAGTGGCTGCAGTTATTCCCTGCCCAAAGTAGCTTCCAAAATTTTGGTGAGACTTGTGTTGTCATCTCCATGGTGATGGAATGTCCATGCCCCCAGCTGCTAATATGTACTTCAGTTTTACCTCTACACACTCTTATAAATAATTAGAGGGGCTTCACACCCACAGCCCCCGGAGTTATAGGATTTATTTTTTCTTATTTTGTGGATTATTTAGAACCAGATATATAAATCAACAGTACAGCTAATCCAACATCACAATTCAGTGACCAAAGTCTTCTACATCCATATCAGAAACTGCATACAAAATCTCAGTCACCATTTTATGGGGATCAACTGCAGTCAAACCCAGAAACCCAGCCCCTGACTGCGGACCAAAAAGTGGTGTCAACTGTGAAGGCAGCTGCTCACTCAGCCAAGCCCACCTCCTCTGCAGGATGGGTGTAACCCATGGGGACCGCAATTATCCAAGTTGAAGAAAGGGAGAATGAAGAAAAGGGCAACAGAATAGAATAAATTAGGGTAAAATGTACCAAATATAAGATTTTGATACAGTTCAGTTTCTATATCATATATTTTCTGTAATTCTTTCCCCCTTAAATTCTTTATTACTGGGGAGAGTTGCATGAAAACAAGATCACTGCCCCCCTAAACTATGTCTGCTCTTGCTGCTTTTCTACTCCTGACTTCATAATCCACTGTTTATGACATCATAATTACCTCCACAGCAACTAACTATGATGTCATAAACAGAATTGTGATGTCAGGTGCAGACAAAAAAGCCAGAGCAGCTAGGGCACAATTCCTTATTCCATGTTAATGACCATAGTAATAAAGAAACAAGCATTTGTCAATGCCGAATGTTTGCTTGCTGGCATGAGCAGTGGAAGTGCAGGAGTTAGACAGATACAATATAGAAATGGCAGTGATGTATTGAACTGATGCCAACACCACCCCCACCATGCAGAGATGGACAGGCATTGGGGTGTGCCTTTGGGTCATCGCCCATAACGGTCATGACATTTCACCTCACCCAACCCTGCAGACACTGACAAGTGTCGAGGTGTGCCTTGGAGTGTTCGGGCTTTACACTCACCTCATTCCATAAGGAAATATGCTAAAATGGGTGCAGTATAGGAGAATGGTATGAAGTCTGGGGCCAAAGAGTCCAAGGCGCACCTCGATGCCTGTCACTGGCTGCAGGGTGGGGGTGGGGTGGAATGGCATTACCATTACTGTCGACAATCTCAAGTCACACCACTGATGCCTGTCAGTCCCTACTATGGTCAGAAACCCTAACACCCTGGGCATTTCTTGGTGTTTTTACTCCAAGTTTTTAACATGGGCTTTTGTGACCCCACCACATGAACAGTGACACTATCAGTTTGTTAAACGAAAGGTGATTTTGCACAGTGACTTCGCCATTTGGTGCCACAGGTGCAAAAACACATTTTGAACACAATGTGAAAAATGACAGCTGTACTGTTCATGAGGAGGTGTAAAAAAATGGTAATGCTGAAAATCTGGAGTGAAAATATAAAAATAATGGTGATGTCACGAGCGTGCATAGAAACTGCGCAACAAACACCCATAACACAATTATTGTGGGGATTTTTTGCACCAGATTTTCAATATAGGCATTTTGGGACCTTTACTCATGAACAGTGTTACTGTGATTTTCTTAATCTGACTCAAACACTGATTTCCCACAGCGACCGCGCTATTCCGCACTGGAAGTGCAAAAACACATTTCAGCCAGGATGTGAAAAATGACAGCTGTACTGTTCAAAAGGATGTGTGAAAAAATGCCTATCTTGAAAATCTGGAGTGAAAATATTACAAATTCGTGAAGTTATGGGGTGCATAGAAACTGCACAATGCACGCTCGAAATACAGTCATTTTATGGACTTTTGTCACCAAATTTTCAGCATAGGCATTTTAGGACCTCTGCTCATGAACAGTGTCACTGTGATTTTCTTAATCTGTCCCAAACACTGATTTCCCACAGCAACCGCGCTATTCTGCGCCGGAAGTGCGAAAACACATTTCAGCCAGGATGTGAAAAATGACAGCCGTACTGTTCACAAGGAGGTGTGGAAAAATGCCAATGTTGAAAATCGGGAGTGAAAATATTACAAATTCGTGAACTTGTGAATGTACGTGGAAACTACACAGTGTACGCTCATAAAACAGTAATTTTTGGGAATTTTTTCACCAAATTTGCAACATAGGCTTTTTGAGAGCCCACCTCATGAACAGTGACACTGCAATTTTGCTAATTGGTCCCAAAAGGTGATTCTGTGCAGTAACCACGAAATCACCTTTCGGGACTGAATAACCAGATGACAGTGATTTACTTCATGAGATGGGGTCCCAAGAACCCCATGTTGAAAATTTGGTGCAAAAGTTCTACAAAATGACTGAGATATGAACCAAAGTTGAAAAAACTCCTATTTATGCCATTATACAGCTTACCAGCATTTCTTCAGTTCAGAGTCGGCTTTGAAGAATTGCTGACATGTTCCTGGTCAGTGAAGATCATCGCTCCAGCCTCCCAAGTAAGTATGGGGTGGGGGGTGGAGTGGGGTGTAAAAAGGATGGGCATGGGTTGGGGAGGGGCAAGAGAGTCAATGAGGGACCGTTTCCTTTTGTTACAGGTTTTTTTTTTTTAAACAACAATGCAGGACTTTTCAGCATGGTACCTGGAAGTTTGTTTGGGGGGCAGTGGAGCCAACGGGGGATTGGGCACCCCCCACTGGCCATACAGTGTGCAGGGGGGTAGGACATGATGATGCAGGACTTTTGCCACACTGGGGTGGGCTCCCAGTGTGGTACCTTGAAGTTTGTTTTTTTGAGGGGCAGTGGCATCGACAGGGATTGGGCACCCCATCAGACATACACTGTGCTTGGGGGGGAGTGTGCATGTGCCAAGGGGGATTGGGCACCCCCTCAGCAGACAACAAATGGGGGGGTGCATCATGCCGACGGGAGGTGCAGTGGGGTACAGTTGAATGACAACGATTGCTAAGGTGGTGATGTGTGGACAATTTGCATACTGCTGACAGCACAGCAGTATGCAAATTGCCTACATGTTACCACAGCTGATTGTAGCGGTCATTCTCTTTCAACTGTATGTCACTGCATCTGAACTGCTGTCATAGACAGCTCAGACATTCATTGGTGCAGTGCGGCCGCACCTGCAAAAATACTCAGAGCATTGGAAGTTGGGGTGTCACACCTATGAAAACTCCTGTGGTGGCACTATGTTTCTTGCACATGCGTGCAAGCAAACATAAAAAAGTGAGAATTACAGAAACACAGTGAAATATAAGCTGAATTGTATTTAAATACTACATTTTTTGAAAGTTGTCCCCACGGCATCAGGGAATCTTCCAGTCTCTATTACTTCATAGTGTAAGCAAAATATTAGATACGAACATCTTTCATTTTTCTTAGTTTAGTTCGAGATACAGTCAGCCAAGAAGGTCTGTCCTACTTAAAGCAGAACAGATGACAACAGCAACTCTGTGTGGCACGCACCTTAGTTTGCAGTGCTGTATTGTTTGTTGCTAAGCACAGGTCTCCCATGAGATCACTCCATACCTAAGCCAGTTCCAAGGAACACTGTAGCAAAAGACAGATTTACATGGCCAAATATATGCAAGTCCCTAAAGTCTTAGCTGTACAACTTAAAATCTTTAAAGTAAAAATAAATATACAATTACCAGCCTTTCGGAATAAAATATAAATTCACAACAGCAGGTCATTACATTGATTAATTCTGAGAAACATGCAATCAGTCAGACATGTAGTGATGCAGAGAATATCATTCTGTATTCACTTATTTGGAGTTGTCAGTACTGAGATAGCCTCATTGCAGTGCATCACTTCATTTTCAGGAGTGTCCCGGGGTGGCAAGGAATACAGTAGCAGCAGTGAGTAGTAACATAATTGCAATTACAGATCATTAATCTATTACTATCCGGTCAAGAAACAAACATTACATGCCATAATTTTTCCATTGCCTGTGCACATTAACAAATATGTTTATTTATATAGTTTTTATTAACCAGGTAGGATGCAGTAGACAAATATTTGCCTATTTTTTAGGCATGACCTGGGAGAGTACAACTAATAAACAATACAATGTATAACAGTGACAACTTTGGAAAAATATTGTAACAAAGTAATGTACAAAATATGAGCATTTACACAATAAGTGTGAGAGTTTTTTACACAAAGATAAATCCATGTATCTCTCTACCTTAGATACAGATAAATGTTTATCTGACCCCAGCAGACGTCACAATACAAATGGATTAATCTGCTTGTAAAAAGAACACAGACACCCTCAATATGCTGCCGGCACTACTTTCACTTCAAACTCAAAATTCCAAATCATTTTAAATTCCCCTGTAAGTCATGAGGTAGTAAGGATGCACAGTATTCAGCTCTCTAACAAGTACGGCTGACCACTACACAAGAGTACCTCCTCTGTAATGATCTCAGTTCATGCTCCGTGCTGCCATGCTCGCTCAGTGACTCCAGCAGTGCGAACGATCATGGGTAGAGGATGAGTGCAAATATGTCAGACCAGAGTACATGAATTATAGAAAGAAAGAAAAAAAAATGTTGACTTTTCAAAAAAAAAAAAGGTCTACAAAGACGGACTCTGTCCCCTATCAATCAACTATGCATTCTCCCCTAAGAAATTAAGACACTGACCATCTGACAGTGGAGCTGCACCCCCAACACACACACACACACACACACACACACACACACACACACACACACACACACACAGATAGGTAGCCGTGACTTTTAAACCACACAGTAACATATAGTAATATAACTCAGGTCAACATCCTCAAATTGTTGAATTACATGTGATTATATTTGTATAGCAAAAAATGGCAAATTCTGAATGACAATCATAGGTAAACATGGCGCTATTTAATGGGTGGCAACCTGAACTTGTAAAACAGAAACTGATCAGTGAAATTGACAAAATAAGGCGCTCGAGTTACAAACCATAAATATGACTTTAAATGTCAGAAATCAGTATTACTTCATTCAAGAGAAAAACAATCATTTTTCTAACTCCCCCCCCCCCAGGAATTACAACAGACAAAATGTCTCCTGATTCCTGACAGTGCGTTGATCGTCAGTCGCAGGCCCTCTCCTGCTCCCCTGCCCCCACAGCAGTAACACACTGCTATCACCAGTGTTTTAAAAAATAATTCTGAGTAATAAAATGGATTTATTTTCACAAAACCCAGAGAATGTTTATGAATGAATCAGCAACAGACAATAAACCATTTGCAAGCAAGACATATGTGTGTTTGTACTGTGTTTCGTTTGATTCAGTCCCTGCATTAGCACGAGCTGAGGGTTCTGTCAAACTGCCGTTTTCAACAACACATTTTGCCATTCACACAACCCAATTAGAAATCATCAACAACAGTGTCTTATTCCAAAACTAGGTATTACCTCACAGAGAAATCATACATCACATCAGAGATGGAAGTGCTGAATGATAGCTTTGTAGTCTGCTGACTCAATCTGAGGTGGCTCTAGAACCACTTACTGATCCCAACCAGAGTGATTCAGTGCCAGCTGGGAATGCCGTCCAGTCAGCTGCAAGGGAGGAATTACTGGGTGCTGTAGAAAATGAAAATATCCCAAATGATCAAAGTCAAGTTTTGGAGGCAGTTATGGAGGAAAATTCATCTGAAAATGTGCTGGCTTAGAGCATGGAACAAGCAACCAGCTTGCTGAGCAGTAAGTTAGACACAATAGATGAAGAAATAGCAAATTTCATATAAATAAATAAAAGCCAAAACACGAAGAGAAAGCCTTTCTTTGATATAAGCACATTAAAGAGCTACATAAAAAATGAGTTTAAGGATAAGAGAGAACCACAGGACATACAACCTAGAGATCGGAACAAAATGCTGTGTGTGTTTTTATGTCAGCTCAGAAGAAAAGGGGTGGACAGTATGAGCCTTTATTGATCTATCAGGTAATCATATTTATTTAATTCCATTGCGGATCAAAGTGCTTGTACAAAGTAAACACCATTAAAACAGATAACTACAAAATACAATCAATAACTACGACCAATTCACTATAATGAAACATCAGGCTAATTAGGGTCAGAAAAGACCATACCAAAAAGGTGTGTTTTGAGAGCAGATTTAAAACTCTCAACAGTCAGGCACTCTCTAATCTGATGAGGCAGAGAGTTCCACAGGGTAGGGGCCACAAAGGCAAAAGAACAGGCCCCTGAGGTCTTAAGTTGAACCCTGGGAACCTCTAGCAATCCCTCCATGAAGTAACAGAGTGAATGGGGTGTATGAGCAAAAAAGATCTTGCAAGTAGCGCAGTCCCTGTCCATGTGGGGCTTTACAGATCAGTAACATGACCTTGAAGGTGATCCACCAATGATCAGGCATCCCTTGCAGGCCGCAGAGTACAGGCATGACATGGCTAGATCTAGATAAGCCAGTCAACAGCCTGGCCACCGCATTCTGCACTAGCTGCAATCGGCGGATATCAACCCCCGGTAGCCCTAGCTGAAGGGCATTGCAGTAGTCAAGGAGGGAGGTCACAAAGGCATGGACCAAAGTTAGAAGATTGCCGGGAGGGACAAGGTGCTTGATCCAGACAATGTTCCTCAGATGGCAAGAGGTTTTTATGACAGCAGAAACCTGAGATTTCAGTATCAGGCCACTATTGAAAACAGTGCCTAGATTTCGCACCCGCTCTGAGGTGAGCAGCTGGTCCCCCTGAGCCGAAGCCCAGACAGTTGACCGGCCAACAACCCCAGACCCTGGTAATCTTGGTCCACCACCAAGACCTCAGTTTCATCAGGGTTCAACCTCAGCCAGTTGGCACTCATCCAGCCCTGGATCTCAGAGAGGCAGTTAAAGACCGAGACAGCTCTGTCCAGCTCTGGCACAAAGGACATGTGGAGCTGAGTGCCATCTGCATAGCAGTGAAAACTCATCCCATACCACCTTATAATGTCCCCTAATGGCAGCAAATACACTGCAAACAACATGGGTTATAGTACAGAGCCCTGTGGAACCCCACAGGATGGGGAGAGGGGCCGAGGAATAAATCCCTGACACCAGTCTCTGAGTCCTGCCCATGAGGAAAGATTGAAATCATCTGAGAAATGTACCAAACAGTCCACAGAGCATCCGCAGGCACACCAACAACACCTCATGGTCCACAGTGTCGAACGTTGCAGAGAGATAGAGAAGAACCAAGAAGGAATGGCTCCCTCGATCCCTCACTGTCAGGAGATCATTAAGTACCTGAAAAAGTGCCGTCTCAGCACTGTGCCTCTTTCTAAATCTGGATTGGAGAGGATCATTTACATTGTGGATAGTTAAATGGTCATCCAACTGCACCACAAGCACTTTCTCAATAACCTGGCCCACAAAGGGCAGGTTAGAGACAGGTCTGTAGTTTGCTAAGCAGTCAGGGTCGAGGGAGGATTTCTTTAGGAGGGGTACTACTACCGCCTCCTTCAGGAGGTCGGGGAACACCTCTGTCTCCAACGAACACTTGACTATCTCAGCCAGGTCCAGGCTGATGATTTCAACACACCCCAATAGGAGGCACGTTGGGCCTGGGTCCAAACTACAGTAGGTTGGGTGCATACCCTGGATGATCTGCAGAATGTCTACAATCGCCAGCCCGGCCAAAGTCAGACCAGATAAACTGGGCACTTGTTACCTCCTGCCGACCTCCACAAAATCCACTTGAGAGCACAGAGTGGATTTCCAACCTGATGGTGGCAACCTAATCTGCGAAGAACCAAGCAAACTCATCACACTTAATCTGTGAAAAATGCTTCCTGAGGCTGAAGACAGACTGGATTGCACAATCTGTTGACAGTCCGGAAGCGCTGAGCCAGTCGGTGCTGTGCAGCAGCAATCTCCCTGGACAGGAATTCTGCCTTCTTATGGGAGACTGCCAATTGATAGTCTTTATAATGGACCGTCAATCTAAGTTTGTCATCAACCAGGCTAGATTTCCGCCAGCACTGCTACAACCTTCAACCCCCTCATCTCAGCTTCTTCAAAGTCCCATCAAACCAGGGGGACTTGGGGTGAAGAGTGAGGGGGCGAACACAGACAGGAGCAAGGGAATCCAGGACCACTGTCACTGCCTTATTATAGGCTAGTCCCAGATCCCCTGGTTCTCTGCGTACACTCGACATACCTCATTGATCCAGGACCACCATAAGACCATCAGGGTCGACTTCCGGTGACACCATGGTACAGATTGCAACCTAGGACAAGAGGCTCCCACTGAGATTGCTTACATTGCCTCCTTAATACAGCTTTTTACTCACAAATAAGGAAATAACAAGGCTCTGGAGGTAGCACAATGCCAAAAAAAGAGAGGACACTAAAAGAAGACCTCCAGAACGCCGAGATGGGGAGAGATCACTGGATGAAGATTCAGAGAGTGAGGGCTCTCAGGCCTCATCAGCCTCCTGCCACAGCACAGCACCCACCAACCAGGCCCCCTACACGATTCTTCAACGGTAAATGGCAAAAGTCTTAATGGAACTCCGAGACTTCTGAAAAGAAATGGGATCCACAGCCATGGCTCTATGCATGGATATCAGTAAGCATGAGAAGCACCAGGAGGCCAGTGAATCCCAGGCAACTTGCACAGACAAGTGCATAGATGAGGTGGAATGGGCCATCATACAGCTGCACAGCAATCTTAAAGCCCTACAGGACTGCACCAAAGTGCAGAAAGCAGGAATTGCCAAAATAATATTCAGCTGTTGGGCGTCACTGAGGGCGTGGAAGGCACGGAAATAATACAATTTATTCAAGAAACACTCAGGGAGATTCTACACTTACCAGAATCCCTATTACTCAAAATAGAGCGTGCACACTGCACCCTGGTCCCCAGGCCTGCTCCAGGGGCCAGACCTCGAATAATCCTAGTCAAATTCCTGTGGCATCAAGATAAGGAGACAGTGCTACACACAGCCTGGAAAAGTGGTGCAGTGCTTTTTAAAGGTCAGAGACTGTATTTTGATAATGATTGCGTGCCTGAACTGATGACTTGGAGGACAGCATACATACCCATAATGAGAGCTCTAAAATCTGCAGGCATACGTTTCAGGACCCCATACCCTGCCGAGATGGTGATCTTCTTTCAAGAAGGCCCTCTCACCTTCGATAATGTGGCAGCAGCAGCAACTGAACTGAAGACTAGGAAAATAGAAAATGTGCAGCAACGCCCTAATTTAGAATCATCCATCACCGCCAAATTCTCGCAGAAGATCTGGAGCAACAACCAGAGGGACTCAAGATGACGACAGGGAGTGGAAGCAATCCAGAAGATTGTGGGTACGCTGAAGGCCAGACAACAGTCCATGGAGAAAGGAAGAGGAGACACACAAGCTGCGGAAGGCTGAACAACAGCAAGTATAAGAAAAAAGACTCCCAAATATATGTGTCCCTGATTTATTGGGAACTAAATAGTAATGTTAAAGTTAAAGAAGCATGACTAGGAGAGAGATTACTTGGGGTTGGTTGACTTGGGGAGGGGTACGAGAGCGATCTTAAAATGCCCACCATCATGAGTGGTTGGGGCTAACGCAGCATATTTATTACAGCTTATGGGCATGAAATCCCTGATTGCTTTCTCCTGTCTATGCAGAAGAACTGAAGAGGCCATTGGAGGAGGGAGTGTGGTTTTCAGCGTGGTGTGGGGCTGGGTTCCTGCTGGACGACTCTATTGGAAAATGTTAAACTTAGACAAGATCTTTATGGTAACTCATTGCAAGGGAACCCCAGGATTGCAACCCCTGGCTATGCAGGAGAAATAAAGAGAGCCATTTCCGGGGGGGGTCGGGGGAATCATGAGCCAGGCTACCCATACGAATTTCCCCTTGATTAGTCCACACTATTAACAACATCAACCTTGGCATTGAGGGCGCACTCCATGTGAGTGGGAGCTCAGATGCAACGAGCACAGAACAACCCCAAGAGAATTAATAAAAATAAAATGCAAGGTTTAATCTATAGAGCGACATGGGGCACAGGATCTTAGACAGTTAATGCCCTACATACTATAGATGGGAGAAGGGGCACGGGAAAGCATGACAGTAGAGCTGCGGAGATATGGCTAGAGAGTTAAACTTTAACTCAGATTTCCCTGACTTCTGGGACTTGGAGAGGGTGGGGCAGGGATTCAACAGTACACCCTAGAGACCCTGTCATACATACGTGGGATTGATGGAGGAGACCCCTCTATCTTTCTTTCTCCACTCCCCCATCTTCTCCCCCCCTTAGGGTTGGCTGATGGGGGTTGTCCCTGTGCACCTAGACTGAGACCCAGTACTACTCCTCTCCCCACTCGAGATAAAGGTGGCTATTCTCATGATTGCTAAGCACACCCTCTAACTTGCCACTGATCTCAGAGGAGAACCTGATGTCTGACCATAGACGTTGTCCACCCCACTAACCTTTTCCCTATAAGGCACTATAAGTGCCCAGAGACCCTTACTTGATTAGGATCTCACAGTAAGGATCAAACCTTACTGAAAGATTGGGGTTTTACCCTGATCAGTGGAAGCATAAGTTTGTTAATGTTCATTAAAGTGGCCATGTTGGTCACCTCGCAGATTCAAATTTGTCTGTTGTGTCGATTGTTAGTTGTCCGAATTTCTTGTTATGTTATTGTTACTGTTTTAAAAAAGTCATCAGGTCTACTTATTGCTCAGCACAAAGGTTTAACTTAACACAGGTAAAATATACCTCCCTCTCTAACACAGAGGGATAAGTACCCTACAGATCATGAAAAGTTAGGAATGTACTCTCCCAAACTGAAATTATTTTCTCTGAACATTAATGGGTTGACCTCACCAATCAAATGGTCCAAGGCATTGACCTATATCAGAAGGTCTAAGTCTGATCTAGTATACCTCCAAGAGACACATTTAAACAATTCTGAACACGCAAAGCTTGCCAAGTTGACTAGAGGCCAGGTATACTACTCCTCCAGTAAAGGAGGTAGGCGAAGAGGTGTGGCAATAATTATACCCACACACACCCCATTTAAGGTAGATTCTACTCGCACAGACATGGAGGGTAGATTAATTATAGTGCAAGGAACACTTAATGATAAACAAGTCACCCTGGCTAATGTATATTTCCCGCCGGGCCTGCCCATCTCACAGCTGAGGTCCCTGCTAGATAGGATAATATAAGAAACTTAGAGGATCCTGTTACTGGTGGGGGACTTCAACCTTATGGTGGATCCTTCTTTGGATACCTCCCACATGAAACGCCCTAGGCAGTCAGCTGCGCAAAATCTCTTCAGAAGGTTTGCGATGGAGGTGGGATGGCGTGACGTCTGGAGAAAACTACACCCCCAAACAAGAAATTATTCTTATTACTCTTCAGCACACCGCACCTACTCCTGCATTGACCACACATATACACAGGTGGAAAATTTAGGAGCCCTACAAGATGTTCAGTTGGGAGATATTTCTATCTCGGACCATGCACCCCTGATTTCCACCTGGGATATGGGTCTTCAACCTAAAAACACACAATGGAGATTGAATCCGTACTAGCTTTGTCTTAAGGAATTCCAAGAATTTATTATGGGTAAGATCACAGAAATTATAGCAAATCCCCTGGCAGACAGTACCCCAGCGATACACTGGGATACTGTCAAGTCAGTACTTAAAGGCCACATCATAAATCATACTGCAGAACTGGGCAGGCAGCGTAGGGAACGGAGGACCCAGTTGGAGGATTCACTTCATTTTTTACAGATGGCCCATAAACAGGGTGACACATCGGTATACCCACAGTTACAACACACTAAGCTGGAACTGGACCATCTCATTCAAACACAAACCGAAGTAGCCCTGACCTCTTTGAGGCAAAGGTACTATGAGGTAGGCCCTTGAGCTATCCAGCTCTTAGCCTATCAGATCTGGAAGCAAAGAAAGATAGCCACAATCTCTACTATCCACCACCCAGAAGGGGGTCAACCCCTTACCAAAATACATGATATTACTGATGCCTTTACCATGTACTATACTAACTTATACACCCCTGAACATATCCTGTCCACACAGCAAATAATGGACTACCTGCAAGTAATTACCCTACCACAACTCACAGAGACCCACAGAGAGTCTCTTACTGCCCCAATTGCCGAATGTGAAGTAGTTAATGCCATTGCTAGCACCAAATCCCTTAAATCACCAGGTCCAGATGCATACAGCTCCGAATTCCATAAAGTGACTAAGGCACAGGTTGCCCCCAGACTTCTTAGCTTATTTAACTCAATCCTTGAAGGAGATCCCCCTCCCCCCTCTTGGTCCTCTGTGACTATCTCAGGAATTCCCAACCCAGGAAAGAACTCACAACTCTGTGACTCACTCATACAGACCTATATCAGTACTTAATCAAGACTATAAGTTGTTTATGAGTATTTTAGTGCATCGGATAGACCAACTTCTTCCTCAACTAATACACAAGGATCACAGTTTTGTGAGGTCACTATCCACCACTGATAATATAAAGTGCTCCCTTTATATCACCCAGCAAATGCAAACTTCCAAATCCCCCCCTGAACTCTGGTTAGCCTGGATGCTGAAAAGGCATTTGACAGGGTCAATTTTTATATCTTGGCCATTTTTATATCTTACACTACAAAAATTTGGATTCCCACCTTCCCTCATTACAGTCCTCCAGAATATATACTCTACACCCAAGCATGTGTGAAAGTGAATAGTCACCATTCCAACTACTTCCACCTGCAAAGAGGCACTAGGCAGGGATGCCCACTGTCACCCTTATTATTTGCAGCATTTGTTGAACCTTTTGAGCAGCAAATCCATGAATCCCAAACAATTGAAGGAGTGACTATAGGAGGTACAGAACACCGCATCACACTATACGCAGATGACATCCTGCTATATCTTCAAAATCCTGAAAAATCCCTCCCTACAGTAAAACAAATCTTAGATAATTTCAGTCAGGTAGCAGGATATAAATTAAACCTGACTAAAACAGAGCTACTCACCTTTTATTACACACCTTCCCCCATATTCAAAACATCATCTCGGGTAGATGGAACCTGCAAAAGTTAAAATACTTAGGCATCCAAATGTCCCAATACCACACAGCATATTATAAAAAATAATTGCCTACCCTTCTCGGCACAGTTAAGGGCAATCTAACCTCATGGGTGACCTTACCCTTAAGTCTGACCAGGAGAATTGACCTGATTAGAATGGTCGTACTGCCATGGGCACTATATCTATTTCAAAATATCCCCATATACATACTGCTAAAGAACTTCCGAGAGTGGAACCACCTGATATCTAAATTTATATGGCCAAATCAGAGACCTAGAGTCCACCTAAAAATTCTGCCCCTTCCACATCTGGAAGGTGGAATGGGACTCCCAGACCTATGATTATATCAACAGGCAGTGACATTGACGCATCTAATGGCCTGGCAAAATAAGACATCCAACCCACATTGGTTAGAGATTGAGAGGACACTGATAGGAGACCATACTTGCTTCCAAACTCTATACCAACAAACAAGTTTGATAGCAAGCCAGATGTTAAGTCCATGGCTCACATTCCATTTTAAGAGCTGGCAACCAATCAAAATCACCCAGCGCGTGATCCCATTTCAGCCCCTTATATGCCCAATTTCTAGCCTCAGTGACTTCCCCCCAAATATCCTGGATAATGGCTTCCGAGAGTGGGAAAAATACAGTCCAAAATACATACCACAGATATTGACACAGGAGAAGATACAGTATGGACATATGCAGAAATCCAGAGGAAGTTCCCCCTATCCCACCGTGACTTCTACCGATACCTACAACTGCGCCATTATATAGAGAGTCTACCAAAGATGCTATGGATGCCCAAACAATACCCCACCTTAGTCCACAGTCAGATACAACTTAACAACACCTTGAAACAGGACCACCTTGTGCCATTATACTATCAGACATTGAACTCACAGAGGGACTCCCTTATAGAGAAAATCCATAGGCAATGGAGCCAGGAAACAGGGTATGAGGTCACACTGGAGGATTGGCAATGAGCGTGTAGCTATGCTGCCCGAGTGATCAGTTCACACCAATGGCGTGAATATGCATGGAAGAATCTGATTAGATTCTTTCGAACCACAGCAGTCACGAGCCATTACTCTCCCACCAACTCAGCAGTATGCTGGTGCGCATACGGTGAAACCAGGGCAAACCATACACATATTATGTGGCCTTGCCTGGTCCTCAAACCATTTCTCCTACAGCTTCAGACTCACCTGCAGGAAATATTAGATCCCCAACTTCAACTAACAATGGAAATGTTTCTCTTTCTCATTCTCCCCAAATCAGTTAGAGGTCCTAACACTAGATATCTCCCCCTCCTTCTCATCACTGCGGCAAAGAAGGCGATCACTAGGTTGTGGCTGACTGCCAAGATCCCCACGATACAAAATTAGTGGGACATCACGAGACAAATTTACAATATGGAGAGAATAACGCATATTCTAAATGAACAGGAAGAGAAATTCACTACCAGATGGACTAGGTGGAAATTATATTATATGTTAAAAGATACTACCTTCATCCCTTAGGGGGAATGGACATCCGCTAGCGGCTGAAGCCACACCCTAGACCCAAGAAATTGACACATCATACCCAGTATATGCCTTTCATCAGACCAGGTGAAAGGAAACCAGTATAATTTTTTCCCCCATGAAAGGATAGGGAGGATCAATGAAAATGCAGAGGAATTAGTAGGGCTCTGCGAATTAATATAAATCCACTACTTAAAGATTGTAACCCGAAGTGGGAGGTGTGACAACAGAAAACTGACCCGTCGAATAATTTAGTCCACTACAGTATGAACCAAAGGGAATAGATCTACTAGTTACTTAAAAAGATCAATACATCCTAGGCTCAAAGTAAGGGCCATTGTGGTGGATTATCTGCTTACAAACATAATTCACCTAATGGACAACAAATATGGAAGCTCACCAATAAAGACTTGTCACCCTTGGAAGAATGTGTTTTAGTTAATGAAATGACATGCATCTACAATTCAGCTAACTCTACTGTGCAATGTATGACATTTTTTGAAGAACCTATATGTATGTATTTATGTGTTATTCTTTATTCCCCTCCTCTATTTACAAACCTGTGTATAAAACAAACAAAATCTGCTTGACCTGATGATGTATCTGTATATATGTTGAGAAATTTAATAAAAATGATACTTATATAAAAAAAAAAATCGGGGTCAAACCCCTCAAAGGCCGGCACTGGACCATCTCTGTAGAGGAAGGTCTATTGGGGGAGCCTCGAAACTGAACCTTATAGTGTGATGGTCTAACCATCCTAATGGTTCCACCACCAGGTCAGAGATCTCCATCCCCAGCAGGAAGACCAGATCCAATGAGTGACCATGACTATGGGCGGCAGAGGTAATTACCTGTGTAAGACCCAACAAATTAATAAGTTGGAGGAAGTCCTGACCAAATTGTGAAAGTTCATAGTTGACCCAGGCATTGAAATCCCACAGAATCAACCATCTGGGGGATTCCAACACCACATCGATGATGAAGTCTGCGACTTCCTGCAGGAACTCCTTCTTACCCCCAGGTGGACAGTAGGTGAGAAGTATCCTGCAACCTACACCTGCTCCCATAATACAATCAAAAGATCTAGTCTCCCCCCACTGGGATATCTACAAGGCCCAGTTCTGACTTAAAACAAATGGCTATACCCCCCACCCACAATCCTTCCTCGAGTGGTGTATCACCGAGTAGCCAGCAGAAACAGCTGATTCCAATACTGGGCCAGCATTTTCATCCAGACATGTCTCAGTGATGTAAGCCAGGTCAGTTGTACCAACAAGATCAGCAATTATAGCTGTCTTGTTTTTTATAGAACTGGCATTGCATAACACCTCTTAAGAAGGATAGGCAGACAAGGTTAACCAGGTTACTTGTCCACAAAAAGTGGAACCCTTGGGTATGGGAACCAGGCAGGGAGGACCCCTTTCCTGGACCTGTTTCAACCCAGGTCATCTTCTTGTCCTCACCACCCCAATCCACCTACCCCCACCAGGCCTAGTTCCCCCCCACACCCTTTTCTCCTCCAAGCTATCCCCACTGCACAACAATGCCCATAAACCTCAGCAGACAAGGGGGGACATCTAAAGGGGCAGAGGTCCCTGAGCCTGGTGGGAGAGTAGTACCTGACCACCTGTAACCTCTGCAAACACACAATTCAAAGCTGACCAGGCAGCAAAGAATAATCAAACTAACTAAAATTAATCAAATACCAAACAAATACAAATTTAACAACTTACACACCCACTCGCGCGTGCACACACACACACACACACACACACACACACACACACACAGTCAACATCTATAACCCCAACCCCCAACTTTATAATAAGTTCTCTCAATACCTCCTCCCAACAAATATACATAAAACCAAATATAAACCAAAATCACAGGCAGCATTAATGTTATAGAGGAGTCCTTTAAAGTTGCCTTTTGGGAGTATGCTTGTTTTGCCCACGGTTTATGAGATACGCTAGGGTTTACCAGATGCACAGCGATTAGGTTATTGGAGCTCTCACCTCCTCTTGCCCAGATTACCAAATGAATACATCAAGTTTGTGACACTCTCACTTTCAGAAAATTCAGTGTCGAAACAAACTTTAAAAGTATGTTGAAAAGCAGGGCACTCTCACTGCCCTATAATATCGTAAGCTCAGCAAGCCCAAACCTGCCACAGTTCAAGTCCAGTGACTGTACACAGCATATTTCAGTCAGTCGAAAGATATTTAATAAACAAGAAGTACGGTTGTTCACTATCTTTTTCTGCAGAATTCAAAGAGATGAGGAATGTGTTGCTGGCAAAGCAGAAGAATCTAAAGAGTCTGGGGAAGGGATCAAAAAGCAATGCTGCAGATGAAGTACAGGTAACTGACAAAATAATTGAATAACTATGTCAAAAACAACAGTTAGGTGCACACTCTGCACAGTCGCTACTGAATACAATGTGGTCATAGTGCAGCCTCTACTTTGGAATGTGTGGAAACACTGAAATGCATGACATGAGTTGGGGAGATGTACAACTCCAAAGTGATGAGAATGGCTGCAGTTTTATAGAGTATTCCACAGAAAGGCAAAGACCCGAAGTGGAATCAATCCAATAGAGATACGCAAAATAAGACCAAGAGCATAAGAAACACCAACTATTCCTGGAAGATGTCCAGTACTGAAGTACCAAAAATACAAGCATCAATGACTAGATATAGCACTACAGGATGAAAGTCCATTTTTCCTAGCCATAAACCAAGACTGCAGCCCCAACAATCCCTCCATAAAGTGGTTTAGACAATAGGTGTGAGATTTTTTACACGAAGATAAATCCATGTATCTCACTACCTTAGATACAGAGAAATGTTTATCTGACCCTAAGGGACGTCACAATTCAAATGGATTAATCTGCTTGTAAAAAGAACACAGACACCCTCAATATGCTGACGGCACTACTTTCATTTCAAATTCAAAATTCCAAATCACTTTAAATTCCCCTGTAAGACACAACATAGTAAGGTTGCACAGTATTCAGCTCTTGTTAATCTGATGTTGTCTGTTCAGTGAGCATCAAGAGAAACAGATGTCTTAATAATACACCACTAAAAACAGTGAGCTAACAAGTACAGCTGACCACTGCACAAGAGTACCTGTCTTTCATTATCTCAATTCATGCTCCATACTGCCATGCTCACTCAGTGACTCCAGCAGTGCGAACAATAATGGACAGATGGTAAGTGCAAATCTGTCAGACCAGAATACATGAACTGTACAAAGAAATAAAAAAAAATGTTGAGGGTAAAAAAAAAAAGAAGGTCTACAAAGACGGGCTCTGTCCCCTGTCAATCAGCTATGCATTCTCCCCTAAGAAATGAAGACACTGACTCTGACAGTAAAGCTGCACCCTCCCCCTAAACACACTAAAAGGCAGTCATGACTTGTAAACCACACAGTAACATAATACAACACAGGTCAACATCCTCAAATGGTTGAATTTCATGCGATGATATATTTATCATAAAAAATGGCAGATTCTGAATGATAGTCATAGGTAAACATAGATCTATGTAACAGATGGAAACCAGGACTTGTAAAACAAAAACTGATCAGTGAAATTGACAAAATAAGGCACCCCAGTCACAAAGCATATATATGACTTTAAACGTCAGAAACCAGTATTACTTCACTCAAGAGAAAAATTATTGTTGTTCTAACCCCCCCCCCACCCCCGCAGAAATCACAACAGACAGAAATGTTTCCTGATACCTGACAGTGCGATGATCATCGGTTTTGGTTCTGCTACTGCCATCTGCCCCCACAGCAGTAACATGCTGCTATCGCCAGTATTTAAAAAAAATAGACAATTCTGAGTATTAAAATGGATTTATTTTCACAAAACCCAGAGAATGTTTATTAATGAATCAGCAACAGACAATAAACCATTTGCAAGCAAGACATGTGTGTGAACTGTGTTTCATTTAAGTCAATCTCTGCATTAGCACAAGCTGAGGGGTTCTGTCAAACTGCCGTTTTCAACAACACATTTTACCATCCACACAACCTGATTAAAAATTGTCAACAATGGTGTCTTATTCCAAAACTAGATATTACCTCACAGAGAAATCATACATCACATCAGAGATGGAGGTGCTGAATGACAGCTTTGTAACATAGTAGTTGAGTTGATGGCAGATAAGAACCGCTAGGCCCACCTAGTCTGCCCGTATTCCCTGCCTGCATCATTGGCCGCTGACCCTACTTAGTCATTGGCTTTTGCCTCTCTTCTCCACATCTAGGGCTCATGCATGTTTGACCCCCCCAACTGTGTTAGCACATACTACTTGCTGGGATAGGTTATTCCAAGCATCCACTACCCTCTCTGTGAAGAAAAACGTCCTCATATTTCCCCTTATCCTGCCCCCCCTCCAATCTCATAGCATGTCCCCTTGTCTTTGTATAACTCTTGTACTGAAAGATGTCACTCCCCTAACACATTGTTCAAGCCTTTAAGATACTTGAAGGTCTCTATCATATCCCCCTGTTCCCTCCTCTCTTCAAGTATATACACATTGAGGTATTTTAATCTGTCCTCATATATTTTCTGATGCAAGCCTGGCACTGTCTTGGTCGCCCTTCTTTGGACCACCGCCACCCTGTCTATATCTTTGCGAAGATGTGGCCTCCAGAACTGAACACAGTATTCTAGATGAGGCCTCACCAGCCTTTTGTACAATGACATCACCACCTCACTTCTTCTGCTAGTGATACACCTTCCTATGCCCCCAACATCCCACTGGCCCTCCACACAGCCTTGTTACACTGTTTGGCTACCCTTAGGTTATCTGAGATGATTATCCCTAAATCACTGTCTTCCCTGGTGCCTGTCAGCAACTCCCCCCCCCCCATTCTGTAGCTCTCCACAGGGTTTCTTTACCCTAGGTGCATGATTTAGCACTTTTTTTTAATTAAATTTCAACTGCCACACCTTTGACTATTTTTCCAGCTTTCCCAGATCCCTCCTCATTCTTTCAATCATCTGGAGTGTCTACTCTGTTGCAGATCTTGGTATCATCTGCAAATAGGCAAGCCTTCCCCTCCAGCCCTTCAGCAATGTCACTGATGAAGACATTGAAAAGAACTGGCCCCAGGACTGATCCCTGAGGCACCCCATTGGTCACCCTCTTTTCCTTGGATTTGATCCCATTTACTACTGCCCTCTGTTTCCTGTCCCTCAACCAGTTTCTAACCCAGTTTTCCACTTTGTGGCCTACTCCCAGACTCCCTAGCTTGTTCACCAGTCTTCTGTAGGGTATGGTGTTGAAGACCTTACTGAAATCGAGGTAGACAATATCCACTGCTCTTCCATGATCCACCTCCTTCATCACCCAGTCCAAAAAGTCAGTCAGAACTGATATGTAGCAGCTGGAGCAAGGCACAGGGGCAGTGGTGATCAAACACAGTTTTAGTTTACAGTTGCAGCTAAGTGTAGCACTCACCCTTGCAATAAGGATATGAGAACAAATTGGGCAGAAAAGATTGATCACGTGGTCCCCATCTGCCGCCACAGTCTATGTTTCTATGAGAACAAAAGCTTTCAGTTCAAAGAACTTGTGTTTTATTCGGACATCACCAGTAATGGCATTGCAGTGGCAGGACAGTCTAATCAATCAGATTTGTCTGACATGACCTTCCTGCTATGAAACCATGCTGCCTTGGATCCTGAGCTCCCATGGTTTTCAAGTGTTCCACAATCCTTTTCTTAAGCAGTGCCTCCATAATCTTACCCACTGCTGAGGTTAGGTTGACCGGCCTATAGTTTCCTGCCTCCTTCCTGCTACCACTCTTGTGTAGAGGGACTACATTTGCTCACTTCCAGTCCTCTGGAACCACCCCCTGTATCAAGCGACTCACTAAACAGGGTCACTAGCGGTGTTGCTAGCACCGTCTGTAATTCCTTTAATATCCTGGTGTGTATATTATCTGGCCCCATTGCTTTGTCCACCCTCTGTTTTGTAAACGGATTGGTGTTTACCCCCCCATTGTTTCTGCTGCCTAGCTGTGGTCCCTGTCCCTCCCCCCCTCAGCAGTCTGCTGACTCAGTTTGAGGCAGCTCTAGAACCACTTACTGACCCCAACCACAGTGATTCAGTGCCAGCTGGGAATGCCATCCTGCCAGCTGCAAGGGAAGAATTACGGGGTGCTGTTGAAAATGAAAATATCCCAAATGATCAAAGTCAAGTTTTGGAGGCAGTTATGGAGGAAAATTCATCTGAAAATGTGCTGGCTGAGAGCATGGAACAAGCAACCAGCTTGCTGAGTAGTAAGTTAGACATAATAAATGATAAAATAGCAAATTTCTTAGAAATAAATAAAAACCAAAACACAAAGAGAAAGACTTTCTTTGATATAAGCATATTAAAGAACTACACAGAAAATAAGTTTAAGGATAAGAGAGAGAACCACAGGACATAGAACCTAAAGATCTAAACAAAATGCTGTGTGTGTTTTTGTGTCAGCTCAGAAGAAAAGGGGTGGACAGTATGAGCCTTTAACTTTACGCAGCATATTTCAGTCAGTTGAAAGATATTTGAAAAGCAGGAAGTACAGTTGTTCACTATCTTTTTCTGCGTATTTCGAAGAGGCAAGGAATGTGTTGCATTCAAAGCAGAAGAATTTAAAGAGTATGGGGGAGGGATCAAAAAGCAATGCTGCAGATGAAGTAACTGACAGAATAATTGAAGAACTATATCAAAAAAGTACAGTTACATAAGAACTTACCGTAACAGTAGATCTTCAAGAGAGGCTCTTGCAGTAGGTAATTACATATAGGACTGACGCCGGCAGGCGGCAGGACCCCACGGAAAAATTTCTAGCTAGCAGTCCTTGACGAGGGCCCGCCCCCATGTCAGGTGACTGGCTCAGGAGTCGTCAGTATAAAGGGGTGGTCCCGGACGCCCGCCTTCCAGTTCTTTCCCGCCGTTAGCTCATGCAGCAGGCTGAAAGAGGCCGGACAAGAGAGAAGCGGGTATTTCCCTCAATGGAAAAGAAGCTGAAAAAGCCTAGGGGGATGGAGGGCGGGAAGGTATTACCTACTGCAAGAGCCTCTCTCGAAGATCTACTGTTATGGTAACTACTTATGTAACTGTACTATCTTACTTTGAGAGGGCTCTTGCAGTAGGTAATTACATATAGGACTGAATCCCAAGCAGTCTAGAACAAAAAAAAGGCACCGGGAGGAGGAAAACTACTCCAAGAAGTAATTCTAACTGTGCAAGCCTCAAGATAGGAGGCCTGGCAAAACAGCTAGCCCGAAGCCTGCTCTACAGCAAGAGGCAATATCCAAACTTTAGTGTTTCATAAAAGTATGGACGGAAGTCCAGGTGGCAGCAGCGCAGATGTCTGCCGCAGTCACATTCTTGAAACAAGCCGAAGAGGCAGCTACTCCTCTTGTGGAGTGACCTCTGACTTGACCCGGAAGGGTCTTGTGGTACTTGTCATAACAGAAAGTGATGCAATGAGCCAACCATTTAGACAGGCATTGCTTAGAAACAGCATTGCCTTCTCTTTTGGGAGCAAAAGAGATGAAAAACTGATCAGTTTTTCTGAGATCCCTCGTCCTGTTGGTGTAGTATCTCAGAATCCGGTGAACATCCATCGTATGGAGTAAATATTCCCCCTGGTTAGAGTACTGCATAAAAAAGGCAGGTAACTCTATGGACTGATTTAAGGTAGACTCCGCAACTACTTTAGGTAGAAACTTAGGATTCATGCGAAGAGCAACTTGTTCCTTGTGAAAAATCAAGTAGGGGATTTTACACATCAGGGCCTGGAGCTCGGAGATTCTTCGAGCCGAAGTAATGGCCACTAAGAAGAGTGTCTTCCATGAAAGAAACTTCAAATCTTGCAGAAGCTGCAGGTTCGAAGGGAGGAAGGGTAAGTTTCTCGAGAACAAAATTCAAGTCCCAAGGGGGGGTGGGAGTACGGATGGGGGGCCTCAGATGGAGGACCCCTCTAAGAAAGGTCTTAGAGACCTCCAGTTGAGTGAAAGCTTTGTCTGCGAAGGGGACATGATAGGCCGAGATGGCCGCCATGTGAACCTTCAAAGAGGAATGGCTGAGACCCAGGTCAAACAGATGACGCAAATACTCCAGCAGAAGCCCTGCTGAACAGGAGAAAGGCTCCATGTTCTTGGAGGCGGCCCAAATGGTGAATCTCTTCCACTTCATGGCATAGGTGGACCTGGTGGAGGGTTTTCTGGCCTCCACTAAAATCTCCATCAATGTGGGAGACACACCAAAATGGGATTGGGCTAGGTCTGCAGGAGTCATGCATGCAATCGAAGGGATTTGAGGCATGGATGGACCGGGATCCCCTGATCCTGGGTCAACAGACCTCGAGACAGAGGAAGAGGAAGAGGAGGATCCTCTGAATATTGTTGTAGAAGAGAGAACCAGATTTTCCTGAGCCAGAAAGGAGCGATCAAAATCATTCTCGCTCCTTCTGAGGTTTGTTTCTGCAAGACTCGTGGGATCAGAGGAATTGGGGGAAAAGCATAGACAAATCTGTCCTTCCAGTTTAGAGACAGAGTGTCATTCCAGAAAGCGCCTCGCTCTGGAACGAGCGAGCAAAAGATGGGAAGTTTGCGTTTTGGGGAGATGAGAACAGGTCGACCTGCGGAGTTCCACAAAGATGAAAGACATCATCTAGGACCCCTTGGTCCAGTTTCCAATCCTGAGTCCGAGCAGAAGAGTGACTTAGCTTGTCTGCCAGGGTGTTGTCGACTCCTGGAATGTGAATCGCCATGAGGTGAAGGTCGTGTTGTGTTGCCCACTCCCAAACCCTCATTGCTTCCCTGCATAGAGGGTAGAACTGAGTTCCTCCCTGCTTGTTGATGTGCCACACCATGCACATGTTGTCCATCTGGACGGCTAGGTGGCTGGGAAGGATGTATTGGTGAAGGGCTTGGAGAGCGTACAACACTGCCCGAAGCTCAAGCACACTGATGTGGAGAGCTTGTTCGAGCTTGGACCAGGAGCTCTGAGTCCGATGAGGGCCTAGATGGGCTCCCCAACCTTCACATGAGGCATCTGTGGTTATAGTCTGCGAGGGGGGAAGAAGAAAGAAAGGGACCCCCCCGAAACAGGTTCTCTCGAACCATCCACCATTGCAAGTCTCGAAGCATCGGCGAGGAGATCAGAACTGATTGATCTAGGTCATCCACTAGTTGATCCCACTGACAGTGGAGAGTCCACTGAGAGATCCTCATGTGGAGTCGAGCTCGGGGAACCATTGGAATAGCGGCTGCCATGAGCCCTAGAAGGCAGAGGACCGCCCTCGCTGAGACCTTCCTGCGGTTGGAAAGCAGACAAATCTGGGCCTGAAGAGAGGCCACCCTGTCCGGAGGCAGGAAGGCCTTGCCCATGGTCGTATCGAGGATTGCCCCGATGAACTGTAGTCTCTGGTAAGGGACCAGGTGAGACTTGGAATGGTTGATGGTAATAGCCAGGCAAGCAAAAAGCTGCTGGGTAAGGGAGAGGAAATGCAGGAGCTCCTCCCTGGACGAGGCCGCCAGGAGCCAATCGTCCGGGTAAGGGAAAACCAGTACTCCCTTGGTACGCAGGTGGGCCGCCACCACTGCCAGGCATTTGGTAAATACTCGGGGGCCAAGGATAGACCAAATGGGAGCGCCTTGAACTGGTAATGGCCCCCCTGAAACGCAAAACAAAGGTATTGCGATGGTAGGGGTGAATGGGAATGTGCAGATTGGCATCCTGCATATCTAGGGCACAAAGCCATTGACCCGGCCGGAGGAGGGACAGAAGGCTCTGCAGAGAGAGCATACTGAACCTTTTGTACTCTACATAAAGATTCAGGGAACTGAGATCTAAAATCGGTCTGAGATCTCCCATCTTCTTTGGGACCAGGAAGACATGGGAATAGTAACCCATCCCCTGAAGATGAAGGGGAACGGGCTCTATTGCCTGCTTCAGCAGAAGTGATGAGATTTCCTCCTGGACCAAAGGAAGGTGTTCCCATGAATATGACAACTTCAGAGGAGGGTGGCGGGGTGGTTTCTGAAGAAACTCTATGGAGTGTCCTTCTGCTATAAGATGGAGCACCCAAGAATCCGTGGTTATCCTCTCCCATCCCGGAAGTTGGAGGGAGAACCTCCCTTCTACTGGTTCCTCCGGGGAGTCCAGAGGTGGTGGGAGAGGAAAGGAGTCAGGTGGTGTGGGACAGTGCCGCAGCTGAAGCACCCGCTGCATTTTTGCGCAGAGGGGGCTTACCAGCCACGGGGGCCCGACGCTTGGTGGCCCGCCTTCTCTGGGGTTTCGTCTTTGGCCGATTTCGTCTGCAAAAGGGACAGCGCTGCTGCTGATGGGGACGGTACATGGAATCCACTGATTTCAGAGCTGTCCCCTTCTCTTGCAAGTCAGTGATGATGTCCTTGACATCACCCCCGAAAATTGCACCTCCGGGACCAAACCTGACACACGGAGCCATGCATGATGCCATAGGCCCATGGCGAAAGTGGAGCTCCGCCTGGCAGTGTCCACTGCATCATATGTCGCCCATAGGATGTGGCGACTGGCTGAATGAGCAGAGCAGATGAGGTCAGCCAACTCCTGTTTGACTTGGGAGTCAGGCAAGGAGTCCAGCTTGGCTTCCACCTGAGTAAGGATGGCCTTCTGGTAGTCCCCCATGTGGCCAATGTAGTTCAAGGCCCGAATCCCCAGTGTGGAAGAAGCATAAATCTTTCTTCCGTACTGGTCCAGAAGGTGAGATTCCTTGTCAGGAGGGGATGAGCTCAGGTGTTTAGGGTTCGCTGACTGGCCATGAGCGGTGCTAATCATGACCAAGTCAGCTCAAGGGTGAGAATCTAGGAAATCAACACCCTCTGAAGCCTGATATAGCCTATTTGACTTCCTTGGAAGTGGGGCTAAAGCTGACGGCTGTTTCCATATGGTGGTGACAAGGTCGGCGTGAGGCTCTATCCAGGGTGTCACTAGTGTAGGAGCTGTCATGGGCAGATCCAGATGCTCAGCGAGTTTGAGATGCTGAGGGTCTGGTTCCAAAGAGTGCCACTGATGTACCACCTGGATTTGTCTAAGCAACTCCATAAAGGAAGGATCCTCCGGAGGAGACTTCAGAGGAGTCCTCGGCTGGGGCTTCGACTGAGAGCGGATCTCGTCGTCTCTCTCGGAGCATCCGTCGGAAGAGTCTGAGGAATCCAAGAGTGAGGAGGAAGAGGAAGAAGAATAAGACTCCCTTACCCGACCCAGGGGAGGAACGGATCCCTTGGGTAACACCCGGGAATGCGTGTCCTGCCCCTCCCTGGATCCAGATGGAAGAACCTTGGAATCCGGAGGTGGAGAGGGAGTGTGCCGCCTGGGGCATACAGGAGCCTGAGACAGCACTGTCACCGGAAGGTGGCTCTCAACCTCCTTGGTGAACTGAGCCTTGGCTTCAGCCCACCATGAGGCCAGAGTCTTCTGCAGGTCCACCGGCGGCTGTGAGGGCGGTGGAGAAGGAGGCGGGGGATAAGATTACGGGGGGTACCCATATGAAGCGTATCCAAAACCCATCTGTGGGTAACCCGGCATCGGGTATTGGGACGTCAAGTACTGCAGCGTCGGAAAGCTCAGCACTGGGTACTGTGGCATCGGATACGCAGTTCCCAGGTACACTGGTGCAGGATAACATGGTGGATACCCGGGAGCCGGGGGGGGCTGCCTGTGCAGACTGCCTGTGCAGACTGCCTGGCCAGCAACCTCGCAGGTGGGTCTGTAATGGAGAGCCTGGAGGGAGGGCCCAATGGGAGAAACTCTTCCTGCATCAGTAAGACCAACGTCAGGGCCAACGGTGGAGGTCCCGATGTCAGGGGTACCAACGTGGGAGGGGCCGGCATTGGAGCCAGTGTCCGGGGAGCCGACGTCAGGTCTATCATAGGAGGAGGGACTGAGGGAAGCAAAAGAACCCCTGCTGCTCCGGGGGATGGAGGGGAAAAGTCCCCGGGAACAGGATGGGGAGACTCTGGTTCCCCAGACTGCAGCGAGAGCTGCGGTGAACCGGGAATGACGGACATTGGGGGGTCCGTCATTGGTTCTCTCGCCGGCCGGACGCCAGAGGAGCCGATGTCTGTCTTACGAGGGCCCTCACTGGAGGCAGGTCAAGAAGAATGGTCGGCCTGGTCCAGTGGAAGAACAGCCGTGCGTCGCCCCGAAGGGTCGGACGTCTTACCGGCCTTCTCCAGGCGGACGTCGGAGGAGCCAACGGCCGGCTTACTGGAGTCGCCCGCTAAGGTAGGCCACAAGCCTGCGGCTGAACCAGGGGTGGAGGCCTCCAAAAGCCTGGAGGCACCCGCAAGGCCCGAGCGCGAGCCAGACGGGTGGGCCGACGCCGCCTCAGAAGCCTCCGAGGTGACCGTTGAGGAGCGATCCCCCGGAGGGGATGATACCTGAATGCCCGTGACTTCTGAGGGAGATGCGGTAGAGGAGCCTTTGTCCTGGTGCCTGTCCTTGTCCTTTTCCTTTCGATGGCCTTCGGGGGAAGTGGATGCCTGCCTTAGCTTTTTTAAGCTCCTTCTCCTTCTCATCTTCTTTTTGAGGATATGGGCCTTCAGGGATTGCTGCCGTCTCTTCCGGGTGGCTGTGTTAAAGCTAAGGCAATGCTGGCACTTCTCAATTGGATGATCCGGGCCTAGGCAGAACAGGCACAGAGAGTGGCTGTCCTTGTGAGGTAGTTGGGAGCCGCATGAGTCTCACTTGTTCTTGTGCTCGGAGGGTGTAGGGGACGGCATACACCGATGTTAACACTGGCGTTGCGAAAAAATAAAATTTTTTCGGTAAAAAGTCAAGAAAGGTAGGGTTGACGAAGCACCTAACTTTCCGCCGAGGTGCCGTAACGAGCCAACAGCCGGAAAGAACTGGAAGGCAGGCGTCCGGGACGCCCCTTTATACTGACGTCTCCTGACATCGGTCACCTGACGTGGGGGCCGTCTCTCACCAGGGACTGCTAGCTAGAAATTTTTCCGTGGGGTCCTGCTGCCTGCCGGCGTCAGTCCTATATGTAATCACCTACTGCAAGAGCCCTCTTGAAGTAAGATCAACAGTTAGGTGCACACTCTGCACAGTCGCTATTGAATACAATGTGGTTATATTGTATCCTCTACTTTGGAATGTGTGGAAACACTGAAATGCATGATATGAGGTGGGGAGATGTACAGCTCCGAAGTGATGAGAATATGGTTGCAGTTTCCACAGAAAGGCAAAGACCCAAATTGGAATCAATCCAAAAGAGATATGCAAAATAAGACAAAGAGTGTATGAAACACCAGCTGTTTCTGGAAGATGTCCAGTACTGATGTACCAAAAATACAAGAGTCAACAACCAGGTATAGCACTCTAGGATGAAAGTCCATTTTTGTTAGCCGTAGACCAAAACTGCACCCCTAACAATCCCTCCATAAAGTGGTATAAGAACCAACCAACTGGTATAAACAAATTATCAAAATGTATGAAAACCATGATATCAGCAGCTGGCATATATATGGACAAGAAGCTAACAAACCACAGTGTAAGAAAACACCAAGTGCAAAAACTGAGCAAAGAAGGTGTCAGTCCAACCAAAATAGTTCACGTGACAGGACACAATTAAGTACAAAGCCTAAATGACTACGCTAAACTGAATGAAGATCAACACAAGAAAATAAGTAACATCCCTAGTGGAGTGCTAGAAGCTGTACCTAGTACACATGAAACAACATCACATAAGAAAGGGGCACCAATAAGAGGACATTTTCCACCAATATGGGATGGGTACTTCTGCTGCCCAAACATCCAGGGAAGAAATCCAGGGATGAAATATAACAATACATTTTAATGGAGGCAATTTTTTTGTCTTCCACCTTTTCAACAAAGCAAAAAACAGTATACTAAAATCTGTCACTCATTTCTTCTAATGTTTCTTTTCTTTCCATACAGGTAACATGAAAAGAGACTTGCCCCAAAAAAGACCATGTGTGATTTACAGTGACAGTGAGAGCGACTAATGTAAGTCTTGTTTTTTTTTGTTTGTTTGTTTGTTTTCTAGGCTCAGTTTGACATTCAATGATTGTACACTGTATCAATAGTGGAGCAACACACAGCAGATACCAACTCTGGTGAATTACAAAGGATCCCATAGTGTTCCTGTAAACCACAATCATGACACTGATCACAGAAAATCACATCCTCTGTGACACATGCATGCCCAACCCACTCACTGCAGAACATTGGTAGTCCAGCTAGGTAGATATGTAGACTGACACCAGCACCGAGTTAGCAACACCTCCTAGCACAGGCCATCAAACTTGTTAACAGAAGGGGCATACATAATACTGTGCATGGGTACAATTAGCATCACCCAGCTTAGTTGAGATTGAAGATGCTATGTCAGGAGAAACGTGTAATGAGGTGCCATGTATGGCACAGTTGGTAGCAACCACACCAAAAATAACTTTTTTTATTCAATCCTATGAACCAATAATGCATGGCATGGGTGTGAAAACAACTCCATGGGGTAGCTGTCAGTATGCCACCAGAATACAATTTGGAGTCCCACCATAAAATCAATGTCATTATTAGTGGTACAAGTTGGCCCACCAGTAAGTATAAAGGATGGCTCAGATGAGCCAAAAAAAAAAAGAACATAGCAAGTCACAGATTAGCAAACAGCAATATATTGTGTATTATGTAGTAGCTAACAGTGTGGCAACAAGGAACCGTAGACAACAACAACATATGATACTGACTTAACAGAAGAGTGGAGAACAGAGGTTGGCAGCACAGCTGCCGATCCTTAACACTGCGTGCTGGGCGTGTTGAAAAGTAGTGACAGATTGTGAATAAAAGGGACCAGAAAAAAAGTGTCAAATTCTTTTTCATGTATTTTTAGGTTACAATGGTCACCAAGCATTAAATTGCTTGTGGTCAGGGCCGCAGTAATTGGGGGGGGGAGTGGGGAAGTTGTCCAGGGCCCGAGCTCAGGAGAGGCCCACCTGAGGAGCTGGCATTACCCCAGGCATTAGCTGGTTTGGAAAATAGGGGCCCATTTCAATTGACTCATCCTGGGCCCCAAAATTCATAGCTGCAGCCCTGCATGTGATCACTGTCATAAAAATGCCAACTCTAAGAACATTCATGCCATGTATGACTGAAAACTAAAATAAGAAAATACAGATTAATGATGTTCCTTAGTTCGAAATTTCCTCCTGCCATAAAACGTATAAATGATTGACTCTGTGTTTATTTTCTATATGACTTGTTTCTGTTAACAGGATACTGAACAGAATAAGTACCAAGCACCCAGCAAGTAGCAACAGACAACATCTTCTGATGTCAAGCACACTGAACAACTGCTATAAATCAACAGTTATTCAGAATTAAAAAAGAGGAAAGAAATAAACATCTGCAAAACTATACGAAATAGCATTGGACATTTTCTAAAATTTTCTTTCATTTAAAAAAAATGTAAGTTATCAGCAGTATACAGATGAGTGCAATGGTTAACTGCTTACCTGAAGCAATAAACTGTAAGATAAAAAAGAATGATATCCTGTGTGATCACCCTACATATGTAGAGAAAAATGAAACATGTCAAAGCTCATAACAGATGGATACAGAAAAAAAATCCTAGCAACAAATAGCTGTAGATTTTGGTTCTTGCTACAGTCATATTAGCAGAAAAGAGTTATGCTTTTAAGAAAAGTCAGAGAATAATCTAATATTCTGACATTACATTCAATATGTTGTCAGTTTGATGGTTTGCAAATTTATTTCTACATTTTGAGCTGTCATTGACCCCAAATATAAAAATTTGAAACCCTTGATGCCGTAGCGTGACTTGTTGATTTCATCATATTTTAATATATGCAGTGACTGGGGTGGGACAAAAAAAGGCAGCCAGGTTAGCAATGGCCACAAAAATAACAAACAAAACACTTTGGCTGCCAGATGTTAAATTACAACAGCCAGCAGGCTACTTGCACATGAAGCAATGTTTCAATGTTTAAAAATGATGATCTCCAAAGATATTGATTTGGCTTCTAGACTTTGAAAGGTTGTGGCCAAACTGATCAAACAGGTCACAAAAAATAATTTGTCCCTCCTGGAAATAAGTGTGATCAGGACATTGGAATGAGTAATGGATGTACTTTGGATGCCAAATTGGGAATATAATCCATTATGTGCAAATTAGTCACGTTACACTTTCAGAGCTGAACATGTCAATAATTTTGCAATAAGGTATGCTAATGATAGGGATGTGAATATGATATTTAAATAATAATGCATGACAGTGGGTGTGTCTTGATAGAATAATACCCAGACTGAGTAGGCTGAGGCATGAGGCAAAGCCAAGTACTTACACAGCCTGAGACAGAACATGAATCCACCCTAGCACACCCCATAGAGAAACTCAGACAACCTTTCTGACATAATTTGTTTATATTTAATGTATACTTAATTCTGGGACATATTTTCATTACTAGCCTACCAGGATTGTTTTCTTTCTTAGTCCAACTCTTGCTAAATATTTCCACAATTAGCAAGAGTCTAAATTTGCACGGTGCATTTTTGTATCAAAACCGTATCACAATATATTGATAAATTAATATCTGTGTTTGGAGTGGAAGGGCATACAATAGAGGTAGCATTCACAGTAGCTAACAAAAAAAAGTTAAGTATCTTTAAAAAAAAGAGTAGATTTTTTTTTATAGGAGTGAAAAACTACTGATCACAGTGCAATGCAGAATATGTAGCAAGTGACCAATGCATGAAAGAGAAACTTGAAACATAGACTTTGCACTCAAATAGATGCAGTAGTTTTCAAAAAATAAAATAAAATATTGAACTACATGAAGGGAAAGCTACTTTTTAATGTCAAAGTATGGTTGAGGACCAAGAAGACAGTTCGCGAGTGAAGTCGATCAACTTGCAGCTCTCCACCATAGTGGATAACTATATGTTAGTTAGAATGTAACAAAAAAAGTAACTCTAAGTTAGAAGAGGCAAAGAAGCAGAGAACATTGTTTTGCTAGTGAATGATTCAGAACATTTTAATGAGATTTTATTTTTATTTTTTGCAATCAGCGTATTTTTTTCCAATTTGCCCGAATCCAACTGTACCCAATCGCATAGGGGACAAAAGAAATCTGAAAGTGACCCTGAAAAAGTCATGTTTTGGCGAGGTAGCAAAAGGGAGAAAAAAATACTGCAAAACTATAGATACACAGTTAACTGCATTATTAATATTCTAAATAATAAAAACGGTACCATTTATTGAGAAGTTACACCAGCACTGTGAGACCACATTGTCTCTGGAGTATGTGGCCATGACTGAGTGTTACCATGGTAACCCCATCACATAATACTGTTCCTCTGTCTGCTGCCATGACTACATAATCTGGGCAACAAAGTCACTCAGTAACACCGCAGAGGGCGTGAGACCCTGTTAGGCAAACAGCCTTTTACACGAACGATAGCAGGCAAGTAGGGTGGCAAGCAGCAATTGCTGTTGGAATTACTATGGCAACATCATGAGACATGCTGTATGCAGAACACTATGAGGAACCATCAAAGCGAAAAGTGCTGGACAGTGGAGGGAAAAAAGTCCTGTAAAAGTAAGGTATTTTCCTTGGAAGTATGCAAAAACTACAAATATTTGCTATATTTTCTGACATACCAGTGAGAAGAAAACTCTCACACTTGTTGTATAAACCGGTCATGTGATGGTCTTACACCGAATATGGTATTTATCTGCACACACTACGTATGCCCTCTGTGATCTCACTTATGGCTGTGCCACTTGTGAGATCACAGAGGTCATACACAGCTCGTATAGATAAATACCATATTCATCATAAAACCATTGCATAACCCCTATGTATACAATCTACAATGGCATGTGTACAGAATGAAGAAGTGTAGGAGTATTATATACACAAGTAAATAGTTAATCGTAGCACAAAGCTTAAGAGCAGGTACATACTACCAACTGTTTATGTAGGAATGGTATTGCTTTCTGAAAGTGCCAGTAATGGGACAGAGCCTGAAACTGGCTGGTATGGAGTTCCATAGTTTAGGGGCAGAGACAGAGAAAGCTAGCTCACCTAGTTTGGTTCTAGTCCTAGGTATAACTAGTAGTCAAGGTTAGATGAGCTAAGTGGATAGGCATTTGAACAGGGCACAAGGAGGGAGTCAAGCGATAGAGGAACTTATTACAAAAAAATGCTACGTATGAGTTCACCCAGGAGAAATCATGTTACATGGAGGGAGGGCCAGCCCAGTTTAGAGTACAGTGTGCAGTGGTGGGCCAGTCGGTTACTAGCAAGGGCAAAATGACAAACATTGCTGTATGCCACATCTTATTTATGTAACGTAGAGTTCCAGGCCTCAAAAAAAGACAAGCAGACTGTACACTTATCTAAACTCATCTGTTTTATCAAGTTTTTTCTGTATGATTCTGAATTTTTATTATTTCGTTTAAACTGTATTTTATTGTACAGCGCCTTGATAATTTGAAAGGCGCTTAAGAAACAAGTTTTACCTTACCTTACCTTACAGTAGTTTGGGGAGCAGGATATTCCAGGCTGTTGCAATATAGGCACTTGGAGTGAGGTTACGGCTAACTCTGTAGGCAAGCCCAAGTTTGACATTGACAGCCTTACAGGAAAATGCCACATGGAGTGAAAAATCTAGTGAGGAGTCAAGCATAACACACAGCTAGTTCAAGGATAGGACAGTAACCAGGGATGTATCATTTTCACAGACCACCGTGAGAAAAGATTTGATATTCTTTAATGGGGGCAGATCCAAATAACATGGCCTGGGATTTGGTTCAGTTCATTAAAATCTTATTTTCATAAAACCATTGTTGGAGAGACTATAGGTCAGCTGACAATTTGCTACTGATCACATCAATGTTCTGGGCACTAGCGAACACCAGATTGTCAGCATACAAGATAGGTGCACTGTTTGTGATGGAATGGTAAACAGAATTTATGAGGAGAGAGAGATAAGCAGGGGTCCAAGTACAGAGTCTTGGGGGATGCCTGTTGTGATGGGGCAGGATCAGAGAGGGAGGAACCAAACCTGACCCGTTGCTGCCTATCAGAAAAGTAACTTTTGAACCAGGGAGGGCAGTATCAGATATTCTCAGGGATGTTAATTTGTTAGAACAAAGTGTGATCTACCATATCAAAGGCCTTAGTGAGATTGATAAAAATGGTGCCAGTAAGCCCCCCCTTATCAAATGCATTAGAGCTGCTATTTGTTAGGGTAAGCAGGGCCGAGCTGGTACTATGATTCTAACCAAACCCATGTTGAGCAGGGGAGAGGAGATCATAGGAGGGGAGGTAATAAGAAAATTGAATGGGGGGGCATGGCCTGGCACCAAGCAATATGGACGTCTGAGTTCAGAGCTCTTCAGCAACTGCTACAATCTGTCATCATCTGCAATCATCTGAGTCAGATTATGCGGTTTTATTATTAAATCTACATCAATGAAACACACTACAGCAACAATATAAAGTTATTTCAGTCTGAGATCACTCTTTGTGCTTACTATTCTGATTTGAACTCTCTGAGACTTGGATTACAGGTACTGCAACATGGCTGACTCCGGAAAATATTTAAGCTCTCTTGACAAAATAGAAGCAGTGTTTACCAAACTGTCTACTGACATGAAAGATCTTAAAAGTGCCACTCAGCAAATTACTCTAACTCTGAGAACTATCGACTCTAGTCTAGCATCTACAGAAAATAAAACTCGATTAAATGAAAACTCCATACAAGAACTTAAAGCCACAATAAGACAACAGGACTGCACCATCAATTACCTCCAAAGTAAAATGGATGATATAGAGAACAGAAATCGGAGAATTAATCTCCGTATATGTGGCTTTCCTGAGGATGTGGAGCTCAAGAACACGACTGCATTCCTAAACTATGCCTTACCACAAATCTTAAAGTTGCCAACAGACAAGAGCCTTGTTATAGAATGTTCACATTACTCTTTAGGCCCCAAACCAACTCCGGGACAAAGGCCAAGACCAGTCATAGCCAGATTTCTAAACTTTGCCGATGCAGAATGTATCTTGCAAATGTAACCCCTAGATGGCGCTATCCCAGGGGCTACTACCCCTGCCTGATTTGCCACTAACAGGTTGAGGGGCCTGGATCCAATGGCGGGTGCCTCCACCCAGAGGTCAGGGTTTGCAATAGTTAAACTTACTTGGTCACAGCCCTCTGGGACACTGCAACCCCCCCTTTCTTCCCACTAGTGGCCCACACAATATATCAGAATTACCTTCACAGTATACACTTACCCCCAGGACTGGTTCCGCACTGGGACCTCCTGTGAAATAAGATACAGTGCAACAATCACAGTACAGTACTTTAACATAGACAAATACCTCCAGGCAGTATAACTTTGCTGAAACAAGCAGCTCTGATTTATTTAGGGGGATATAACAAGGACAGGGGGAAATCAGGTTAATTAGTTTATCACTTTATTCATCTACCTATGGCTCTGTGCACAGGCCTATCCCTACCAGTTACTGTCCCTGGGTACCCAAGCCCTAGTGGCTAGTCTAAACAGTGGCAGCTGGTAGGGGCCCTTTCACACAGAGAAAAGAAAAATTAGTTTAAACAGTCAGCAGTACAGTGATTCCATTTGGATTTAATGTGGCAATTCAACAGGGAGCAACCCTGAATTAGTACTCACGACCTCCAAACAAGATAGGGTCCTTCAACGTCAGCAGGGCTACTCTTGAGCTCCACGAGACTCCTCACACATTTATATGGTAAACAGCCACAGGCAAAGTCCTTTAATGGCAGCAGGATTCACTTGAGCTACACAAGCCTCCTCACACATATTTATATGGTAAAAAGAAAGTACTATACCAGGCAGGCTGCTTCTCTCCCGATCGCAATTACTGCACAATACCGGAGAACACACAGCAGATTCAGTTCTGACAGATCGAGAGTGCAATTCAGCAATTTCTCCAGTCTTCTACAGGGTGAGCCTGGTTTCTACTCTTCAGATATCCTTTGATTCTCTTCACAGGATGGATTCAGTCCTAACAAGCAGTTACACAAGCTGCAGACCAGAACTCTGGACCTTACACATGTTTTTGACTAAAACTGTGCACTGAAGGAGCACAGGGTTCCTTTCCCTTCACTGCCAGAGCTAAACTGAAACTCCAACAGACAAAACCGGCACTTCCTTTGAGTTCCTCCCAGTTCTTGGCTGGATTGGCTGTCACTCACAATAGACTGCTGCTGTTGGTCCAAAAGGCGTCAAGTCTAAACTACATCTCCCAGAGTCACTGCCCATACAATCCTCTTGTGGCTGGCTCAGATTATGAGTCCAAGTTCTGATTCGCTCAAGGCACCATTTTAGAGCTAGCTTACCCTACACTGATTGGTCCAGTTCAGCAGTTCAAAACTAGAATGGGGAACTAGGCAACACAGTTCTGACTGCAAAGAAAGCAGGTTAGACAAACTGTATTTTCATTATTACTCTAAATTATTTCTGGCAAACAGTTACATCTTTCAGATAGGTTCCCTTGTACTCCTAGTGACTGCAAAATGGAGTGAATTGGCAGCAGTTCGAGTGGTACTCAAACAGAGAAACACACAGTCCCCATATAACTAACTATGTCTGCAAGCAGACAGCTCTTAAAGAGACAGTACCAGAGGCTCTAAAACACTCACTGATAAATGGCTTAAACGCCAAACACCATTCAGGCTTGGAGCATTCAAGCAAGCTCCTGGAAGTCTTTTGAACCCCCATTTGCAGGGGTTATACCTTCCTGGCTTGGGAAAGCTTGACGTCCGCTGTCCAAGCAAGTCATTCATAAGTTTTAACTGCAACCATATACATTTGCATTAGGCTCACACATGTAATCATCAGTCAATATATCATTTACCAAGAACACATTTCTGAAACATTGCAGTACGTCCTACTTTACATAGTATTACACACACATTGTACCATAACTCAAGTTATTACCTCTTGTACATGAAACCTGAAGAGAGGGGGCCCTTCCCTATCAGTTACCTTTTGGGCTGGACGGGCAAGGCACCATACTAGAGTGGGCAACACAAGTAACTTGAGTTAGCACTGACGCTCAGTTTGGGCAATGAGCTCGGGACACATACACCCTTTATGTGCAACATTGAGAGGCATGTCCACAGGCCTCCCAAGAAAATCATAACTGAGGTGCACCACAGGCTTTACAGCTCGACCAGTCTTTCTAGGGGAACTGTTACAGTCTCTGCACTCTGAGCCTCATTTTCAGCATTGTCCTCACTTGTCAGGGAGTCTCCATGGGGTAGAGAGGCTAGAACTTGGGGCACTTTCAGCTCCAGGAGTTACAGTTTCTGAGTCCACAACATTTGGCTCGCATGGAGAGTTTCTGACACTGGCAGTGGACTGTCAGGCACTCAAAATACTCTTCTTGTTCTGGTGTATCACCAGTCTGACCCAATCCTTCATTTTCCTCCCCTGAAAGCTCAAACAGTTCAACCATGCACAATGATTCCATTTCCTCTGATGTGATGCTTTGCACTTCACTTTCTGGGAGCATTGGCTCCAGGGACGAAGCTGGGGGCTTAGACAGTCCAGAAGGCCCAGCTTCGTCTCCAGTATTGACTAGGGGATTGCCCCGAAACAATTAACTCAGTTCGTAAGAAGGATAGTATTCAAAGTCACTCTCACTTTCTTCTGATATGGACTGACAGTCATGCTCAACTGGGACTTGTGCAGGGGAACACTTTAACTCTGCTTCTGTAGGTGCAGACTTCCTTGATCTTTTCTTAGCAGCAGTCTCAGTCACTGGTCCAGAGGGGGCATCTTCTGGGGCTCAGACTCAATCAAGATTTGTCCAATGGGCAGTAAATGATTTCTATGCATTGTTTTACATCTTTTGAATTATTCTCAGGCCTTATTTTGTACACTGGCAGATCATCTAGTTTGCCCACTACAATGTGAGGGAGATGGTGCCATCTGTCAGCAATCTTGTGTTTGCCATGCAGTCCCAGATTTCTTAACAATACCCGCTCCCTCCTGGAGTTCCTGTGCTTTCACCTTTATCATACCTTCTTTGTTGGCCAGATTTCTTTGGCAGCCATGGTTTGAGCCAGTTGGTACGCATGAGTTAGCTGGGCCTTTAACTTTGCACATACTGTAAATAGTTGTCAGCTTGAACCCCATCAGGAGACCCCAAACACACATCTACCGGTAGTCGAGCTTCTCTTCCAAACATCAGGCGGTAGGGGGAGAACCCAGAGGCATCACTTTTGGTGCAGTTATAAGCATGTACCAGGGTGCTAATTTGTTGGCTCCATCTAGGCTTCTCCTTTGGGTGCAGGGTGCCTAGCATATCTAGCAAAGTGTGGTTGAAACGTTCAGGCTGTGGGTCCCCCTGGGGGTGGTAAGGAGTGGTTCTGGACTTTCGCACTCCCCACAGAGAAAGCATCTCTTTGATCAGATGACTCTCAAAGTCTCTCCCTTGATCAGAATGGATTCTTTGTGGAGCCCCATAGTGAGCAAAAAGTTTTCTACAAGTACTTTGGCCACAGTGGATGCTTTCTGGTCTTTGGTGGGAAAGCTTGGGCATATCTCGTGAAATGGTCAGTGACCACCAGCACATTACTGATATTTCTTTGATCTGACTCCAAACTCAGAAAATCAATACAGACCAGCTCCATGGGTGCACTGGTGGTGATGTTAACAAGCGGGGCAGCCTCTGGGGCAAAGCTTTCCTCTGTAAGCAGCGACTACAAGTTCGAATGTGTTGCTCCACATCAGCCCCATCTTAGGCCAATAGAATCTGGATCTCACCAAGTCAAGTGTTCTGTCTATACCAAGGTGCCCCATGTGGTTGTGTAAGGACATCAGTACTGAGTCTCGAAGGCAGTGGGCAGCACTAGTTGTTGTTTGTCTACTTGTCCCCTCTGTCTACTGTTTCTCTGTATAACAGTTTATTGATCAGTTTCAACTTAGGACCTTCTTTGTATAACAGTGCAGTTCTCAAATCAGTGGGCGTAATTTGGACACATCTTTTCCTGCATAGAGGCTTCTAAAGCTGCTTTGATCATGGGATCGTGGATTGAGCCACTGAATACTGTCATTGTCCAGCTGAGGCAGTGCACCAATGTCTATTGCAGAAAAGTGGCAATAAGCAGCAGGTATGCAATTCTCAGAGGGTCCCAAGCAATCCACCATGCAGTCCACTGCGTCCGTGGACATTGTTCCTCCCTGTCAAACTTCCAGCAGAGTGCCCGATGTCAGGTTCTGCCAATCGGACCCAATCATTCTGGGAACAGGCCTCCGGAGAGAGGCATCAGCATCTATGGGTTCAGACCTGCTCGGTATTCGAGAGCATAGTCATATGTAGATAATGCAGAAAGCCACCTATGGCCAGTGGCATCCAACTTAGCTGAGGTCTGCACATAGGTCAAAGGATTATTGTCAGTTTTTACTAGTATTTTAGCCCCATACAAGTACTCATGGAATTGGTCAACAATAGCCCACTTCAAAGCTAGGAACTCTAACTTATGTACAGGATAGTTCTTTTCGGATGGGGTCAGGCTTCTACTGGCAAAGACCACTGGTCTCAGGCCATTCTCGTGCTCTTGGTACAACACAGCCCCCAACCCTTGCAAGCTAGCATCAGTGTGCAGGACGTAAGGTTTTCTTGGATCGGCATAGGCCAGCACTGGAGCATGGGTAAGTTGATATATGATCTCACAAAAGGTCTCACAATCAGGAGTCCAGCGAGCCCCAAATACTTCACTGGACGAAAATACACTATTTCGGTCTTGAGGACGCTGACTTTGGTATTTTTGTGGGTTGGGGATACCCTTGAGTAAGGTTAAGTAAAGGCGGATCACTCTTGAATAGTCCTTGATGAAACGCGATAATAACCACAGAATCCCAGGAATCTTTGCAGTTCTTTTAGATTTTTGGGCTGTGGCCAGGTGGTCAAGGCCTCAACTTTACTTGGGTCGGTCTCTATTCCTCGGTGGATACTATGTGTCCCACATACTTTACTGATGTTTGAAAGAATTGACACTTATCAATGGACAGTTTAAGGCCAAAGTCCTCCAGTAGGTCCAATACCTTAAATAATCTGCTTTATGTTCCTCCAGTGAGTTGCCAAACACAATAACATCATCTAGGTATACCAGGCACTCTAGTAAGTTCATGTCCCCACTGCACGCTCATCAATCGTTGAAAAGTGGCTGGGGCACCTGAAAATCCCTTGAGGCATCCTCATGAATTCATAGAAGCCAAGTGGACAGATAAAGGCTGTCTTCTCACGGTCCTCTGGGGCCATCGGATCTGGTAGTACCCATCTGGAGATCCAGCACAGAGAACCACTTGCTCCCGTTTAGGCAGTCCAAAGCATCCTGAATGCAGGGCATTGTGTACTGATCAGGGATAGTCCGCCGGTTTAAGGTGCGATAATCCACACACATCCTTACTGTCCCATTATTTTTCCTCACTACCACAATGGGGGAAGCATAAGGGCTTCTGGATTCTTGCATTACACCAGCAGCTAACATCTCTTGCAGATGCCGTCTCACATCATCTATGTCAGCAGGTGCAAGGCGTCCAGACCTCTCATGAAATGGTCTTTCGTCATGCAGCCGGATATTGTGCTCAGCTCCTTGCACGCATCCTACATCCCATTCCTTTAAAGAAAACACCTGGTCTCTCTGGGCAAGCTTCTCACTGATCCTCACTTTCCATTCAGCTGGCAGCGGGGAGTCGCCAAAATCAAACAAGTCAGGCGTTACTCTGTCATTCTTCCTTGAACTCTTGCTGCTGGGTAGCACTGCAGTGTCTGCACAATGCACATTAGCCAGGATGCAACCTCTATTTACTCAAATGTCTCTTTCAGACACATTATGAACTTGGACCATTACCCTTCTGGCATAAGCATGGGCTCTAGCGGGCAAAATACTAGGCTTGACCAGCAGTCCCTCTGGCAATTTTCCATCGCCTGGTGCATCCAACATTAACATTTTATTCTTAACATCCTTTCTGATACGGACCTCTCCCTGTAAGGTACACTGGGCATTTGGCGCCAGGATCAGAGACTCAGGATCCTTCTTCCATACAATTCCGACTGGTTCCTCTGGTTCTATTTTTCAGTATCTCTCTGTGCCTCATAGGCCTTCTTAATTAAAGCCAGAACTCTTAAAGCTCTACTAGTCTTGACCCTGTTTTCATAACACAATTGTGCCAGCCTTCCGAACATATGAGCATTTGTTCCAATCAACAAAGGGACACCATCATACAGTCCAGTGGGGGACACACTAAGGCTAGGGTCTCTACTTGTTCAGCCACTCCAGCCACGGAGGTGGGAAAAGACAGCCAAATTCAGATATACCCAGAATAGGGTAGGCCTTCTCACTTAACCCCCATACATGCAGTCCTTCTAATGGTTGTAAGAGTGCGTCTGACAAATGCTTCTGATACCAATCCTGGAACATAATTGTCACTTAGGAGCCACTGTCTAATACAGCTCTTGTAGACACTCCATTCACCTTTACAGTGGTCTCCATGGAGGGACCCACTATTCTGGACCAGTCTGGAGGCGGTAGTGGTGGCCTGGGCAACTGACCTTGCCACAAAGGATGTGAATTAGCATTTTTGGTGCCCTCACTGGGATCATTTCGTGCACCTCTTAACCACTGATTTGTTCTCCGAAGCTCTCCTTGTAGCCTATATGCAACTTTGTCAGTGTCTTTTGGGGACCGGCATTCTCTTTTCATGTGCCCATCCTTCCCACAATTATAGCAAAACATATTTTCTGGAGTTTGAGCTGGCCGAGGTGCCACACTGGGAGCCAGGGCGGAGGTATTACTAACTGGAAACCTTGGTGCCATCTCTGTCTGCAGCGTGATAAGCATTTGGAGACATCTCGTCAGTTTCTCCACTTCCATGGTCAAGGAATTGAGTTTGGAGCTGTTATCAGCAGGAGATACATGGGTGGGTACCCCAACCCCCATAGCAGATGCAGTCGGATATAGGTCGGGGCCGTACTTGCAGCGTGGCCTTCATAAAGGACTGTTTTTGAATTCCGGATCTCTCAACAGTTCGCCCCCATTGTGGCATATCTTTTTCTTGTCAGAGCACTCATTGACTGCCAACCTCTGCCCTGAACTTCACTTGATGGGCCACCCTCAGTCACTCTGGTCGTAGCCGCAGCTATTGGTGCAGGTCCCTCCCGAGGTCGCCTTTCTCAACTCCTCGAATTTCTCTCATTAACTCATCATAGGAGGTGGGGATTCAGTCGATTTGCCAGGTGTAACTGAAGCAACAGCAGCTCTGAGAAGGGGGCAGACTTAAGGATCCTGTCCAGCCTGGTTCGTTCCAGTTCAATCGCTGGCAAACTACCCTTTCTGAGGCATTCTTGCAACAATTTTTCCAGCTGAGATACATCACAGACAACAACTCCCCTTGGTACTGTTGTGCATCTCTTACTCTCCACCATAGGTCCTCATCAGAATCTGGGCTCCCATACACATTCTCCAGGGCCTCAAGATAGGCCTGTGCAGTCACTTCAGGGTTACTGGCCCATTTAGCATGGATGGTAGCCAGGGCAGGACCTCGGAGGCTCTCACTAACCCTCTTTCGCTTGCCTGAGCATTGCCATTCAAGCACTTGGGGGCAACATAGTCTATCCAGGTCTCCCAGTCATCCTCCCTTGGGGGTGGGAGGTGCCAGAGAAGATCCTCAACCTTCGTAAGAGTCGTGACTAATGGTAGGTGCAGAAATAGGAGTCTGCATTGGTTCAGCCACCATTACGGTACTGGAGTGGGAGAGGGTGTTGGGGGAGGAACACCCCCAGGTGGCAAGAATAGTTTCTTCAAGTCCTCCACAGTTTTCCCTTCCCCCAGCAACCATTTTGCAAATTTCTCCTCAAAAGTTTCAGACAGTGGTGGGTGCTCATTCCCCCCCGGGTCTTTACTGTCCTTAGTTATCACTCTCCAGGCAGTGAGGGCTCCCTCTGGGGTAATGGTCTGTGGCACTTTGGAGCTATCTATGGGATCCTTAAACTCTACTAGGGCCAGGAAAGTGTGGATGAGCAGATTAGCATGCTGACCCACCACCACAGGGTTTTGTAAACCTTCCACCTTGGAAAGTACTCCTTGTACAGTGTGCGTATTGATACCCAGGGGAATGTCCAGGATAAGCATAGCATTTTGGGGGTCAATCTCCTCCCCAGTACACCACTCCACCAGCCGGTGCACAGCCACTTCTGTCGGGGTACCCATTTTTTTTTCTTAACAGTGGTTCGTAAATATGGCCACTAGAGGACACACAATCCCAGCGGTGAACCTCCAAGATGTAACCCCTAGATGGCACTATCCCAGGGCTACTACCCCTGCCTGATTTGCCACTAACAGGTTGAGGGGTCTGGATCCAATGGCGGTGCCTCCACCCAGAGGTCAGGGTTTGCAATAGTTAAACTTACTTGGTCACAGCCTCTGGGACACTGCAACCCCTTTCTTCCCACTAGTGGCCCACACAATATATCAGAATTACCTTCACAGTATACACTTACCCCAGGACTGGTTCCGGCACTGGGACCTCCTGTGAAATAAGATACAGTGCAACAATCACAGTACAGTACTTTAACATAGACAAATGCCTCAGGCAGTATAACTTTGCTGAAACAAGCAGCTCTGATTTATTTAGGGGATATAACACGACAGGGGAAATCAGGTTAATTAGCTTATCACTTTATTCATCTACCTATGGCTCTGTGCATAGGCTATCCCTACCAGTTACTGTCCCTGGGTACCCAAGCCCAGTGGCTAGTCCAAACCGTGGCAGCTGGTAGGGGCCCTTTCACACAGAGAAAAGAAAAATTAGTTTAAACAGTCAGCAGTACAGTGATTCCATTTGGATTTAATGTGGCAATTCAACAGTGAGCGACCCTAAATTAGTACTCACGACCTCCAAACAAGATAGGGTCCTTCAACGTCAGCAGGGCTACTCTCGAGCTCCACGAGACTCCTCCCACATTTATATGGTAAACAGTCACAGGCAAAAGTCCTTTAATGGCAGCAGGATTCACTTGAGCTACACAAGCCTCCTCACACATTTATAAGGTAAAAAAGAAAGTACTATACCAGGCAGGCTGCTTCTCTATCCCGATCGCAATTACTGCACAATACCTGGGAGAACACACAGCAGATTCAGTTCCTGACAGATCGAGTGCAATTCAGCAATTTCTCCAGTCTTCTAGGGTGAGCCTGGTTTCTACTCTTCAGATATCCTTTGATTTTCTTCACAGGATGGATTCAGTCCTAACAAGCAGTTACACAAGCTGCAGACGGAACTCTGGACCTTACATGTTTTTGACTAAAACTGTGCACTGAAGGAGCACAGGGTTCCTTTCCCTTCACTGCCAGAGCTAAACTGAAACTCCAACAGACAAAACCGGGCACTTCCTTTGAGTTCCTCCCAGTTCTTGGCTGGATTGGCTGTCACTCACAATAGACTGCTGCTGTTGGTCCAAAAAGGCGCCAAGTCTAAACTACATCTCCCAGAGTCACTGCCCATACAATCCTCTTGTGGCTGGCTCAGATTATGAGTCCAAGTTCTGATTCGTTCAAGGCACCGTTTAGAGCTAGCTTACCCCACACTGATTGGTCCAGTTCAGCAGTTCAAAACTAGAATGGGAACTAGGCAAACACAGTTCTGACTGCAAAGAAAGCAGGTTAGACAAACTGTATTTTCATTATTACTCTAAATTATTTCTGGCAAACAGTTACATCTTTCAGATAGGTTCCCTTTGTACTCCTAGTGACTGCAAAAATGGAGTGAATTGGCAGCAGTTCGAGTGGTACTCAAACAGAGAAACACACAGTCCCCCCATATAAACTAACTATGTCTGCAAGCAGACAGCTCTTAAAGAGACAGTACCAGAGGCTCTAAAAACACTCACTGATAAATGGCTTAAACGCCAAACACCATTCAGGCTTGGAGCATTCAAGCAAGCTCCTGGAAGTCTTTTGGGAACCCCCATTTGCAGGGGGGTTACACAAAAATCTAGAGAGCTGGGTCAACTTATATGACAAGATTGTAAAATATATATCTATTACGAGTACTCCAAAGATGTATCAACAAAAAGAAGAGCTTTTACTCCTGCTAGACAGATTTATGCATCAGAAAGGCATACGTTTCTCACTCCGATACCCCATAATTATGCGAGTCTTTCTTGAAGGTTCCCATAAAGACTTCAGTTCTCCGGAGCCTCTTATGGATTTTTTGCATGCATATGATACAGACTACCCCGGAAACTCAAATCCTCAAATGGTTTATTCAAATTCAACCTCTCTAGATGTGACCACATTAAGAATATATGGTGTACCTCGTGCTTTAATTTCAGCTGTAAACCCCATTACCACTGCTGATTTGGACGAACCACCGAGAAAACACTCAAATCGTATACAGGAAACGGCATCGTCTATCCTAGAGCACTCAAAACCCTGGTGCTGTAGTCTGATAAATACCTCCAGACCTGCTTCAAAACTGAGCATTACAGAAAGTATTTTATCAAATATCCCGGTACAGAATAAATATTCCTTGTTACAAGATCTACCCTCCTCTCAGAATCCTTGTGAGATCTCCGCTACGAATGTGAACAGCCTTGCAGCATCCAAATTGAATTGTACCCTAGCAGACTCTTCTTGGACTGACATTGAGATGAGCTCACCATCTAAAACAAATGAGCCTCCAAATAAGAAACAACATAGCAAAGAAAAGAATAAAGGGGACTTTACACCAACTAAATATACGCGGTGACTGTTTTCTTCCTTAACTGTTGCCATGTAACCTGGTTCCCTTCTCTCAGGTCACTAGATTTAAAGCCAGTCCTCGACCTGTAATCGTATTTTTTCAGATCCCATATCTAATTACATCAGGGTATTGCTAGTTCCTAGTATATTATTGACTAAATACAGATTTCTCCCATTATATTCAACAGATGATTCACTAGACACATACATTTCATAAGCATAGCTTTAACAACCACCTCCTGTCTATATTTGTGGTAGCAATCTGCTGTGTTTCTTTTGTACATTTATCCATGCAGGCAATTTTTGTGTTGCTGGGACTCAGTTATAGGTAGATCCATTAAAATGTACTACATACAGTATATATAAAGGATATCAGTCTTGGCATTACGTGAAGCCTGGCGGCTGCAATTAACGTGGGTGGCTGCTGTTGTATCTAGATTTGTGTCTCTATGAGGCTTAACCTGTCAAATAACATATGCATGGTTAGGGGCTGATTTTTACAGCTTGATGACCTGAACATCCTGGTGTTGGGATGGTGAGTAAGAGGGCAGTTTTATTTTCTCGTTGGTAGCTTGTGTTGTTGCCCCAGAACTTTTACAGTTACTGGATCATTTTGCCATGAACTAGATGGGCTATGCTTTATCTTGTGAGACTATGACTAATGCCCATAAATACAGTTGCACTGTTGCAAGCGATACTAGGGCTTAGAGGGATTCATACTAGGATGCTCCTGCTTAGATAACTTTGTGTTGGCTCCCCCTACAGGACAAACATGATAATTGACCATATGATATCAAGCACACAGCACATAGTGCAACACTGTAAAAATACATTCCACTGACATGCTTATTGTGCCTTATAAATATCTGTATCTCAGGACTGGAGCTACCTTACTTAAAAGCAACTCAACTTTAACTCTGGTATACCATGGGATAAGACAATTATTCATTGTACATACATTTTGCTTAGCCTAGTTGCAGTTTTTTCTTTATGCTAAACCAGAGTATACATAATAATACCTCTATATATTATATTTTCTAAATATTATCAATCCATATGGTTTCACCTTATGAAAATGTAGAGGTTATTTAATTTACTTCATTATCATTACCATTGTAAGCATTGTATGCTAGCTTTATGTCAGAATGTATAGGCAGACTGAATTTTTTTTTTTGCTGAAGTTTCGTATAATCAAACATGTTTCCTGCTTATATTACTAATTCAAATGATGTCAGATTTAATATTGTTGGTTGCCTGTTTAAATTTTAAACTAAAATCAGTATTATAATCATAAGTGTTATTTTTCACCTACCATTAAGTGGTTAATTACTTTAATTGTGGAATCGTTCCACTATTTAGTAAATAGATATATAGTAGACATTTGAATAAGGAATATTGGATTTTACTCTTTTAACAGCCAGTCTTCTTAATTACTAGTTTTTGCCCCAGAGAACAGAGTTGTGGTCTTGGTCCCTCTTCTCTTTTTATTGGACTGACCTTTTCTCCTCTGTTTATCTCAGATGGTTTCGATATTATATTATTACACAGTTTTGTTGTTTATAGTTATAATAGTTGAAACAATTATAGTGAGCTGCAAGAAAAGGAATCTGACAACCCCAATAAGTTATTATCCTTTCTATATTTTGTATAGTCCTGTCTACATATATTCTATAGTCATTTATTATGTCATCCTGCTCTATATACCTCTACCGATGGTGCTTGGCAATTGGTGTCCCTTGATATTACAAATATTCTCTTATGAACTGACTAATTTCAGATCACATGGCTAACCTAACATTTTACACATGGAATGTCAAGGGACTCAATGCGCCAAGCAAGCATAAATAAGTTCTTAGTCACCTTAAAAAACACAAGACACAAATTGCCTTTTTGCAGGAGACTAAATTACTGGATGCAGATAATGAAAGACTAAAATATGATTGGGTTGGTCAAGTATATGCAGTCTCTGCCCCCTCTAAAAAAAGAGGCGTAGCTATTCTAATACATAAAAGCCTAAAATGGGAACTCGCTAATATTCTAAAGGACTCCGATGGCAGATGACTTATTGCATCTTTCGATACACCCTCAGAACAATTCTCTCTAATCAATATATATGCCCCAAATTCTGACGACCCTCAATTTTTTCATAACTTAGCTCAATGTATATCGACACAGAACTTAGCTAGCTCATCTTTATTAATTGGTGGAGATTTCAATCTTACTCTTGATGTCTATCTAGACAGAAGCAACTCTGTACAAGATGCCCACCCTAAGAGTATAGCTGCATTATTCCTTTTAATGAAGGACCTAGGCCTATCCAGTATCTGGAAGTTCTTTCATCCTAGAGACAGGGAATATATCTTTTACTCCTCACATCATTGAACATACAGTTGAATATACTATGGGTTTGCCTCTCCTTCAGTTATGGCCAACATAACAGACTCTAGGATCCTTCCCTTACTTATATCTGACCATTCTCCAGTTGAACTTATGTTAACTTGGGACTCCCCTCCTTTAAAATCTCCATCCTGGTGCTTAGACCCATTACTTCGTAAAGACCCAGATTTTCTCCCTTGAATCAGAACACAAATACAAGATTTTATGACACATAATGACCCCAAAGATACTTCTATGGGTATTACCTGAGAAGCTCTTAAAGCAACCCTTTGCAGTAAAATTATTAGCTTTGCAGCACAAAGAAGGAAAATAAGGGAACAACAACTTAATAACCTTGAGAACATACTCAAAACCAAGCAAACACAATATCTAGCTCACCCCTTTCCTGATCCTTCCTCTCCCTTACACTATGAAATTCTTCAATTACATATGCAAATTAATGAGTTAATCGCTCGCAAAACTGAAATAGCAATGTTAAGAATTAAACATAAATATTGGGAGGGAGGGGAAAAGGGGAGCAAAATATTAGCTTACCGACTCAAGAAACAACAAATTGAAAGATGTATCGCTGCCTTAAAATATACATCAGGAAAAGTACACACAGATAATCTCTCCATCAACAAAATCATGACAGCCTTTTATCATAAATTATATACCTCTTCCTCTTCTGTATCACCCCCAAAAATTAGCTCTTTTCTTGAAAAACTTACACTTCCTTGTCTTTCCCAGGACATGGCAAGCTCACTAGATAAACTTTTTACCACTGAGGAAGTTAAACAAGCTCTTCTCTCTCTCTTAAATCTGGATGTTCTCCTGGGGGAGATGGTTATTCTGTTGAATTTTATAAATCTCTGGCTGACATGTTTTGCCCCATGTTATGCAATGTCTTTAACAAAGCCTCTAATATCAGTTAACTGCCCCAAACTATGACAGAAGCAATTATTACAGTACTCCCAAAGAAAGACAAGGACGTTACTTTACCTTCTAACTACTGTCCTATTTCACTACTTAATACAGATGGCAAAATCTTTGCCAAACTTTTGTCAATCCGTTTAGAACCATTTATTCCCAAATTAGTTCATCGGTCCCAAGTAGGTTTTATAAAAGGGAGGATGGGCTCTGACCATCTTCACTCATTATTCAATTTAATGCACAAAGCCAAATCTTTTAACTCCCCAGCGGCTGCCATAGCAGTAGATTTCAAAAAGCTTTCAATTCCTTAAATTGGGACTACCTTTACCTTGTATTATCTCATTTTGGTGTTGGTGACTCTTTCTGTTCCTGGATCAAACTTCTTTATACCGCACCCCAAGCCAAGGTGCTTACAAATTCCTCACTATCTCAATCATTTAAATTAAGTACGGGCACCAGGCAAGGATGCCCATTATCCCCAGCTCTCTTCATCTTAGCCCTTGAACCTCTATCTGCTGCTTTATGCCAAAACAGTGAAATCAAAGGCCTAACAATTGGTCATACACAATATACTTCATTGTCATAAGCAGATGATATGCTTATTTTATTAGAAGACTTAGAAGCAGCTGCACAACCACTTACTCATATACTAAAACTGTTTACTGAACTTTCAGGATTAGCAGTTAACTACCTAAGAACCGAAGTACTACCATTAAACAAGCAATGTAAGCTTATCACGAATAATCCCCTAGACTTTCATTGGGCCCTACACAGTATCACCTACCTTGGGATAAGAATTTCACCAAATCTCGATAAAATCTGGGAATTAAATCTCTCTCCCTTACTCTTAGATATTAAAACGGAATTAGATAGATGGAAAACCCTAAAAATGTCTCTTTCTGGTAAAATAGCAGCTATAAAAATGAGTGTCACACTGAAAATTCTTTATTTATTTGCTAACATCCCAATAAAGGTTCCATCCTCCCTCCTCACTAAATTGGACAAAGTTATAGGAGACTTTCTTTGGGAAGGCCATATCCCAAGGTTTAATCATATTAAACTACGGTCTCACTGGTCACATGGTGGGTTTGGTCTACCATGGTTTCTGGCTTACCTCTGGTCATTTAGAGATGCACAAACTGTTAAATGGTTTTCCAAACCTGATCATAATTCCCCACTATGGCTAGATATGGAAGCCTCGTTGTCTCTGGGGTATATCCCTACTAGCTTCATATACTTGTCCCCAACCTCGAACGTAAAGAAATATACCACAGTTGCTGCATCTACTCATTACTGGTTTAAAATGCATAAATGGCTTAAAACCAATCCGACTCCTAAACCACATATCCCTATTTGTGGGAACCCAAAAATCTCTTTAGATGGCAAATCATGATTTTGTAGTTCCTGGTTACATAGGAACATATTTTTCCTAAATGATATCTTAACTGAGAATGGTAATACACTAAACAGGAATTCTGTAAATACCTACAAGTTCGCTCTGCTATTCTCCCTATTATACAGCAAACTAACGGATCTGAATCGGCGTCTACATATATTAAAATATAGACCAAAAACACGTCTGGTTTAGTTAGCAAAATTTATAAGCTAATTAGGGATCTCCTGCCCAATCAATCACTTGCAGCCAAAAACAAATGGAATACTATCTTAAAGGATAACATACACTCTCAATGGGATGAATGCTGGAGATTTTGCCATTGTACCTTTAAAGATACACGCAGTAGGCTTATCCCATGTAAAATCCTTCATTTCTGGTACAGAACCCCATCCATTTTGCATAAAATGGGATTGTTATCTAACAATAATTGTTGGCGTTGCAACTCATCTAATGGGGACCTTTTACATACACTTTGGTCATGCAAACCAATTTATAAACTATGGAAACTGATCCACCGTTTAGCTTCAAACATTATCGGGCACCATATTCCATTTGAACCCAAATACTTCCTCCAAGGTGTTATAAATAAAGATATAAAACTATCCAAATATCAACACAGATGGTTACACATTCTATACATGCAAGTCAAAAGATTGATCTTAATGCACTGGAAATCTCAATTAATACCTACTCTGAATGACATTTTGAACAGCTTAACCCATATAGCCTCCCTGAAAAGGCTTTCTTACTTGGCCCAAGACCGAATGAATGAATATTATCTTTGTTGGCAGGATTATGTGAAATATCTTCAAACAGCTAGATGAAAACATTAACAGATTCCCTATTTTAATTTGCTTAAATATGTCTTAGATGCAGCTCTCTTTGTTATTACACTGTTTTATAGTTATACGTAGGTTAGGTTTCTTTTTATCTTTCTTTTCTTGTTTATAGTGCAAGGCAGTTTAATCATACATGTACTTAATACATATGAATAGACAGCTCAGTTGAAATACGTATTGTAATTACATGTAATATATGCTTTTTTTAAGGCACTATGTGTTCAACTAACAACTATTTCTCCACATATTATACATTGTATTACCATTCATTTGAAAACCTTCTTGTACTATGACTGCAGTATATATGTAAAGAAAAATTGTTGCTAATAAACAATTTAACTACAACAACAACAAAAAAAGAAAGAAAGTTGAATGGCAACAATTTTTTCCAAGACCTTACTAAGAGTTGGTAGAAGGGCAATAGATCTGTAATTACAGTGCTCCCTCTATATCTGCCACCCTCCTTATCTGTCAGCCTGCCCTCTTGTACCATTCTTTCTCTGTGGAAATTCCTTCAATCATCCACCACCCTCTCTATCTGCCATTTGCCGGCACTTTCTGGTGTGCTGACCATATATTTCTCATGTTATTCTCCCTTTATTAACCACCATGTCACTGGTACTGATGCAGTGCATTTTGGTCTCAATTTTTTGGGTTGGTGAACTTGTTGTAAATGTTGTAAATATTTTACAGTGCACTGCCGAGGACTGCTACCTTTGAGAATGGCTATGAGGTTTTTAACAACATCTTTGATGAAGAGTTACTGAAACTGTCAAGGTTGAAACATAGAAACATAAAAGGTGTCGTCAGATAAGGGTCTCCAGGCCCACCCGGTCTGCCCTTTATTCTCCTTGACACTGTAGAATTTACTCTGCTTCCCGTTCCTCTCCCCTCCACACGTTTACTTCCAAGATCACTCTGTACATGTCCCATGCTTTCTTGAATCCTGTAACTGTTTCTGACCCCACCACCTCTGCAGGTAGACTGTTCCACTTGTCTAACACTCTTTCAATGAAGAACTGCATCCTCACATTTCCTCTCAACCTTCCCCCTTCTATCTTCATATCACATCCCCTTGTCCTTGAACATCTTTTCCTTTGATAAATGCTGCCCTCCTGTACCTTGTTTGTCCCTGTGAGGTATTTATAATTTCTATCATATCCCCCTTCTTCTTCCTCCTATCCTCCGAGGAGTATGTGTTCAATTCTCTAAGCCATTTCTCGTGGATCTTCAGATGAAGGTGAAGAAAAGGAAGATTTCATATTACTGTAGTATCAGAAGCAGTGGTTAATTTTAACATTGTTTTACTTGTCCATGGAATAGTACAAATTGACCTGGACTAGTGTAGCTAACCATTTACTTGTCCATCTTGACTAGAGCAGATCTTCCATGGCTGTCAGTGAAACTAAAAAAGTCCCTGCTTTAGCAGGCACTAATCCTCATATGAACATAAAAAAATTGCTAGCAGAAACAGGCCATTATGGTCTATCTAGTCCGCTCAAATGTGCAGCTTGGTTGCACACCCATGAGCTCCCCCACCCCCCCATTCCTCCTGGAGTTGTACTTCCCCAATGCTAATCTCCCTCATTGTTTCAGATGGCCAGGTGTGACTAACAGCTTTTAAGAAACAGAGAAATGTAGACTTTGATGGCAGATAAGGACCGCTTGGCCCACCCAGTCTGCCCATTTCCCTACCTTTCGGATAAGCTGCAGATCCTAGTTAACCAACAGCCTACTTCCTCCTACCCCCCACTAGAATTACCTTATGTCTGTCCCATGCATTATTGAATTTCCCCACTGTTTTTGACCCCCCTACCCACTCTGGAAGGCTGTTTGATGCATCCACCACACTGTCTGTGAAAAAATACTTCCTCACGTTGCCCTTAAGCCGTCCCTTCCCCCCCATCTTCAAATTGTGTCTCTTGTTCTTGCACATCTCTCTTTGAAAGATGATACCCTCTTGGACTTTGTTGATTCCCTTAAGGTACTTGAATGTTTCTATCATGCCCCCCTCTCCCTCCTTTCCTCTAGGGTAAGCTCCTTTACATTATAGAGATGGGGTCTCCAGAACTGCATGCAGTACTCCAGATGGGGTCTCACCAACTGTCTGTACAGTGGGATAACAACTTCTTATTTTCTACTGCTGATGCCTCTCTCTATGCATCCCAATATCCCCCAGCCCTCCTTACTCCCTTTTCACATTGCTTACCTACCTTTAGGTCATTGGATATGACTACCCCAAGGTCTCATTCCATTTTTGTTGTTGTTAGTACCCTCCCCAACTGTGTACTCTTCCCTTGGGTTTTTATTTCCCAGGTGCATTACTTAGCACTTTTTTGCACTGAATTTAAGCTGCCATACATTTGACCATTCCTCCAGCCTTGCCAAGTCCCTTCTCATCCTTTCCACCCCCCCTTTTGTTTCAACCCTGTTGCAGATCTTTGTGTCACCTGCAAAGAGGCATACGTTTCCTTCCAGCCCCTCCACAATGTCACCTATAAAGACATTAAAGAGGACCGGTCCCAGTACTGAACTCTGCGGTACCCTGCTAGTAACCCCCCTTTCCTTGGCATGGACTACATTTACTACTACCCTCTGCGTCCTGTTGTCCAGCCAATTTTTTACCCAGGCTACCACCCTGGGACCCACTCCCAGGCTGGCTAACTTGTTTTTTAATCTCTTGTGTGGGACTGTGTAAACAGATTGAATAGTTAATACTTAAATGTAATCCTTAAGAGTTGCAATTACCTGGCACCTGGCAGTACAAGGCAGGGAATCCCACAAAAGACGCAATATGAGTCTTTGTCATCCCATTATTAGGGTTTCCAACCAGTACCCAGGCTGTGATCAGGGGTGGAATGCTGTTAAGTCACTATCTCCCAGTGTTCTTAGTTTGTGTTTCAATGTGTGCATTGATGTGCCCTCACATTTTAAGGCCAGTGTCCCTCATTTTCCTACATTTTGAGTATCATTTCCCCAACATTTCAGTGAGAAAATGTTAAGAGATGTACCTGCCATGCAGGTGGTGTTTTTTTCCCTAGCTTCCCCATAGTTACTCCCTCTCCCTCTCGATTTCTTCCCAGTCTCCCAGCTCTGTACTTTCCCTGGAAACCACTGCAGACTGCTGAGAGAGGAGGACTTGGATGCTAAAATGAAACTAATCATGATAAATAAAGTCAAAGACAAACAGATGCCCATCACTGATTAAAGATGCTTGATGATAAATGAGAAATGAACTAAATTGGGATTTTAATAGTCATCTTATGTTTTTTAAGTATTGTTTGTTACCAAACTGTATGCAAATAAAGAGACTGAATAGTTAATACTTAAATTTAGTCCTGTACTAATTTTCCCAAATTTTACCTATGCATTATATCATACCTCTGATATCTGCCATGCTCTATTATCTGCCAAAAAGTTGGTGCACCACAGTTGGCAGATAATAAAGGGAAAACTGTACTGATGTTTTTATTTTTACCTTTTTAGAACACAGGTACTACATGGGGCATTTTCCAGAGATTAGGAACAATGCCAGAGGAGAGGGACAGGTTACAGTGTAGGAGGCCAGTTCATATACTGCGAGTTTGAGGAGACAGGGCTTTATACAATCAAAGCTGGCAGATTTAGAGTCTGGGATCTGCCTTACGATTTTATACACCTCTGAGACCCTGACTCCTTTTAAATAAAATGGGGGGTGTGACATACCACTGGGAGGAGGGGAGGATGTCAGATTAGGCAAGGAGATGAGGAAAAGCCCCGGTGTAAGGTGAGAGATCAGTAAAAATTGTGTTATAAGCATTCGAGTTAGTGGAGGGGATGTTACAATTTACTCCCCTGATCCCAATGTCATTGGGAGTGGGGATGCCATCTTCACCTAGAGTTTTCTTAATGCAGTTCCAAAACTTATGTGGGTTGTTGATGGAGAAATCAAACTAGACCTTATAAAAGCTACTTTTACGCCATTGGATGGCTTGTTTGTATTCCTTTATGAGCTTTCTAAAGCATGTCCTGTTGGAGGCTGATTTGGTAGCTTGTACAGCCCAACATTTGTCTCTCCATTTGAGGAGGACAATAGAGGATGGTCTAGCCATTTAGTTGCTGGGCCACAAACCCTCCTGGTGTGGTAGGGGGGAGCATTCTTATCCTGGAGCCCAGTAAAGATTGTACTGAAGTATGGGACTGCCAGGTTGACATCAGTGATGGCCCACAAATAAGACCAATCTTGGCAGACTAGTTCATTTTTGAACTGGATGGGGTCTAAATGTGAGAAGTCTCAAAAGTGAATCAGTCTAGGAAGGACCCTAGGAGGTTTCGCAGACCATACATAGTAGACTGGGTGGGGAGTGATCGTTAATGGAAGCAGATAACAGCCCTGAGCAGACTACTCTGTCTACCTCTGATACAAGAACTCAGTCAATAAGGTTGTCACTTTGCCAAATTATCAGATAACCACATGCTCTGTCAGCCACATGCCCTGTCGTGTTATTGCTTACTTACTTACTTACTTGAGATAAGCCTATAAAGGTTATTGAATTTGTGAGTAGATAGATCAGAGGTATCTAGAACATTTGGTGTTCTGTATATTGTGCCTTTCACACACCTGTGCCCTTCCTATACTAGTGGTAGTTCAGTGACTGTATGCAAACAGAGTTGCCAACATGCACTCAATATCTATACACAGTCATGGATAGTTGTAATCAGACTCGTTTTCTTACAAGAGTTAATGTGGGTCAGCACACTAGGGTAATCCCCTTCTACATTTCAGAAGTCCCATGGGATCATGATCTCCAGCTGGACAGCCACCAGAAAAGGGCACAAGACCATGGTTTAAGGGTTCACCCAAAGTATGGCACCTCCAGCAGGGCAGCCCCCCACCCCCAGTACTGCACTGCTGTGTCAGCATTGGGTAGGACCATTGTCCTTGATGTGTGACTTTAACCAAAGATTTTGTGTCCAAGAAGCAATAGTGCTACTGGCTAAGCAACTCCAGCAGTGTGTGACACTGTTAGTATTACCCTAGTAAAGCTATGACATGCTAGGTCATTGGTCCATAGGTGTGTGACCATGTCCAGCCACCCCACCCTTCCCCAGGCAAACTCACTCAACCTTGGAACAATCCTGTCTGCTGTTGCCCCAGGACAGTAGCATACCATTCTCTCCTCGGTAAGTGGCACAAAACAGCACAGACAGGAGCTGCACTTAGTGCGGTGTTCGGTGTTACCACATGAAGCAGCCAGCTCCAGACTCACAGCGAGCAAACTGAGGCAGCACTCTATTACAAAAATGTTCAATTCATAATTACTGCAAAGAGGAAAAAAGGTTTTAACATCTTATACATATCGCAGTCAGTGCTAAATTGCAATGTAAAAAAGAGACATCAAACATGTTTGTTTGATGTCTCCCCTTTTTTGCATTGCAACTTTGCATTGATTGTGGGATGTATGGGATTTTATTTTCAAACTATGGTTTTATCCTTCCCTGCTATTTTACTGGGTATATAGGGTCACTGGAGATCAGTTTGGGTCTGCAGAGACAGACTCGGCAGGGACCATCTAGGCAAACTGGGTGGGCCAAGCGGTTGTTTTTTGCTGACAAATTCTGTGTTTTACTAAATGCAGTTACTGAAGGACTAACAAGTGTTGTGGAGCAGTTGTTGGTCCTTCAATGTCATGAGGACCAACAGTTGCTCATTTAACACGCATTTGTCAGTCCTAACAACAGTGTCCTCCAATAGCAAATTATTAAAAAAATATTTTTCTCCTGCCCCATAAAAGAAAGCATTACCCCTTTTCAGCCTCTGCAGCATCCACTACCTCCTATCTCCTCCTCCAATCAATAATTAATAACAATTATGTTAATCCTGCCCCCTTCCATCGTCATATCTGGTTGATCCAGCATGGAGTCATACCGTCGTATGACAAAACAGCATGGCTAAAAATGCTGCAGCCAAACAGTGCCGAACACAAACAAAGTCAGGCAAAACACCGACCTATTTGCGACAGTGCACTCATTGAAAACAATGGGTGTTTACTTTTTTCAGGGGTGTTGCCCCACTCACTCCTTGCGTGGAGGCTTTACTCTCAACACCCTCCAGAACTTAATTAACTAACCCAGGGGGCGGACTTTGGGGATGGGGAGAAACTCGGGGGGGGAGTTTGATTTAAAAAAAAAATGAACATAAAATTTGCAGCAGGGGAGACCTGGGGGTGGACCGAACCATGGTTTCAGGTCTCCCGATTGTGCCATGTGCTGGTGCCCTAGCCATTCCACCATGCGAGCGGTTCACCCAGGCACCCAGCTCATGGCAACATCTCCTGGCTCCACATCACCGTGCAGCAACAGGGGTAGTGATATATCCCTATCGCTATTCTACCCATCGCTATGACTTCAAGCACTGTATGTACAGTGCGGTTAATACCACGCTGTCTTACAAGCACGGTATTGACTTGGTACTGGTTGATCCTGCCATCATCCATTAAAAGAATGTGCCTCCTTCTGTACAGCCCTGGGGCATCCAACACCACCATCTCTCCATCCGTATTTAGTACATTTGATATAACTTTCAAAAACATTATAAGAAAACAATTCAAGTCACAGTTCTTCACATCAGTGTTTTTTAGGTACAGTTAAACATGGCTCATTAACTGGAAGTACACCTTTCATTTCTGTTACTAGAATAGATTCAGGGCTACGAAGGGTAAGGTAATGCACCTGGGAAACAAAAACCCAGGGGAAGAGTACACAATGGGGGGTGAGATACTGACAACAGTAAAAATGGAAAGGGACCTGGGGGTAGTCATATCAGATGACCTAAAGGTGGGCAAGCAATGTGAGAGGGCAGCAAGGAGGGCTGGGGGGTTACTGGGATGCATAGGGAGAGGCATCACCAGTAGAAAACAGGAAGTTATTATCCCTCTGTACAGACAGCTGGTGAGACCCTATCTGGAGTACTGCGTGCAGTTCTGGAGACCCAATCTCCGCAAAGACATAGACAGGATGGAGGCTGTCCAGAGGAGGGCAACTAAAATGGTGCAGGGTCTGCACCGGAAGACATATGAAAAGAGATTTAAGGAGCTTAATATGTATAGCCTCGAGGAAAGGAGGGAGGGGGGGACATGATAGAAACTTTCAAGTACCTCAAGGGGATCAACAAAGTCCAAGAGGGTAGCATCTTTCAGAAAAAGAGGTGTGCAAGAACAAGGGGGCACAATTTGAAGATGGGGGGGGTGGCTCAGAGGTAATGTAAGGAAGTATTTTTTCATGGAGTGGGTTGTGGATACATGGAACGGCCTTCCAGAGGAGGCTGTGGAGTCAAAAACAGTGGTGGAATTCAAGAATTCACGGGACAGATATAAGGCAATTCTAGGAGGTGGGGTAGGAAGAAGTAGGCTGTTGGTTAACTAGGATCTGCAGCTTATCCGTTAGGTAGGGAAATGGGCAGACTGGGTGGGCCAAGCAGTCCTTATCTGCCATCAAATTCTATGTTTCTATAGAAACATTGCAAACTGCTATGAATTAGTACAAATTTCCTGACCCCTTTAACTGAAGTGGGTGTAAATATAAACAACACTCTGCACACTTCTCTTAGAAACATAGCATTTACCGGTAGATAAGGACTGCTTGGCCCACCCAGTCTGCCTATTTTTCCTTGACTATACTATCACCACAGATCCCACTTGCTCTCCAGACCATTCACCCACCCACCCCTTCCTTTTACCTAAGATTCCCTTATGCCTATTCCATGCATTCTTAAACCACACCACTGTTTTCATTCCCACCACCTCTGCTGGATGACTGTTCCAGGAATCCAGCATTCTTTCTGCGAAGAAATACTTCCTCACTTCTCTCCTGAATATACCCCCCTCCAGCTTCATAGCCTGCCCCCTTTTTCGTGAGCGCCCTTCATTGCTATGCTGCTTACTTTGTTCTTAAGCACCTTTTTTTTTCTGTAAAATACTTCCCTCTTGTATCTTGTTTAACCCTGTGTGGTACTGAAAGGTCTCTCTCATACCCCCCAGCCAGGGTTTAGATATTTAGGTCCTTTAATCTCTTCTCGTAGGGCTTCTGATGCAGACCTTGCACCATTTTAGTTGCCCTCCTCTGGACCACTTCAACTCTATGTCCTTTTTGAGATGTGGTCCCCAGAACTGGACATACAGTAGTACTGCAGGTGGTGTCTTACCAGCAGTCAATACAGGGCAACACCAACTCCCTCTTTTTGTTGGTGATTCCCATTACTACACACCCCAGCACTCCAGTCGCCCTCCCAATCACCATGTCATGTAATATGATCACCCCCAGATCTCTGTCCTGCTTGGTGGTCATCAGTACCACCCACATCCCACCCCCATTTTGTACTCCACCCCTGGATTGCTGTGCCCCAAGGGCATTATTTGCAATTTTTTGTATTGAAACCCAGCTGCCATATCCTTGATGACTCCTTGAGTTTTCTAAAGTTGCTGTTCATCCTTTCCACACACACCCTACCAGAGTGTCCACACTATTGCAGATTTGGTGTTAACTGCAAAGAGGCCGACCTTCCCTTCCAGCTCCTCTGCAATGTCACTTATAAAGACATTAAAGGAGAACTTCACTAAACAGTATAAAAATATTTCCCAGTGGCTTGCCTGGTAAATGTCTGATGCAGGACACCCATTTTCCCCCATTTTAGTATTTCCAAAATTGTTATGTAGTTTTGTTGCCTTTTTCCAAAAGTGGCGATCTCCAAGCTGTGCAGTGGTGTAGCCTGGTGCCACACTCTGCATTCAAATATTCCCAACATGAGCGTTACCTTTGTTCCTCATGGCTGCACTGTGTGGTCTTATGCATTTTTGTTTGCTTGCACGCATGTGCAAGAAACATAGCGAGACGATCCAAAATGCAGTGCCGTACAGTTGAAAGGGAAAGCACCGTTTGAGTGAGCAGTGCTCCCCCTCCCCCCCCCACACACACACACACATATGCACGCAGAAGCAGCACGCATGTTGTGTGCTCATGCTTCCTACCTCCCCCCACACACTGTATGGCTGACGGGGGTGCCCAATCCCCCATCGGCTTCACGTCCCCCCAGAACCAGCTTTCCAGTTGCTACACTGGGAGCCCACCCCAGCGTGGCAAAAATTGTTATTGCTGATGGGGGTGCCCAATCCCGGTCGGCTCCAGGCACCCCCCAAAACAGCCTTCCAGCTGCCACACTGGGAGCCCACCCCAGCATGACAAAAACTGTTATTGCCAACGGGGGGTGCCCAATCCCGGTCGGCTCCAGGCACCCCCAAAACAGCTTCTTCCAGCTGCCACACTGGAGCCCACCCCAGCATGACAAAACTGTTATTGCCAACGGGGTGCCCAATCCCCGCCGGCCCAGGCCCCTAAACAGCCTTCAAGCGCCGTGGCTGGGAGCTCCACCCCAGCGTGGCAAACGCCCCACGCCATCTTCCAAAACAAACCTGTAAATAAAAAAGGTCCCTTGTAGTCTCCCCTGCCCCCACCTCAAGACTCCCACCCACTGTGCACCCTGCCTCCCACAACACCCCTCACTCCCATACTTACTCCGAGTCTGGGTATGACGATCTTCGTGGACTGGGAACACGTCTGCACTCTTCAAAGCTGACTGCGAACTGAGGAAATGCAGGTAAGCTGCATAATGTAATAAATATGTTTTTTTCAACTTTGATGCATATCTCAGGCATTTTTTTGAATTTTGGCACCAAATTTTCAACATGGGGTTTTTGGGACCCTTCCCCATGAATTCTTGAACTGTCATGGCGTTAATTGGGCCCGAAGGGTGGTTTCACGGTCACTGCATGAAATCACCTTTTGGAACCGATTAAGGAAATGACAGTGCCGGTCAGTGTTCATAAGGTGGGCTCTCAAAAGGTCTATGTTGCAAATGTGGTGAAAAAATTTCTAAAAATGACTGTTTTACGAGCATGCGTTGTGCAGTTCCTACGCACACTCGTAAGTTCATGAATTTTTAATATTTGCACTCTGGATTTTCAACATTGCCATTTTACCACACCTCCTTATAAGCAGTACAGCTGTCATTTTTCACATCTCGCCCAAAATGTGTTTCCATACATGTAGTGCACAATGGCGCAGTGGGTGTGCGAAATCAATGTATGGGACACATTAAGAAAATCACAATAACACTGTTCATGAGCAGAGGTCTTAAAATGGCTATGTTGAAAATTTGGTGAAAAAATTCCTAAAAATTACTATTTTACGAGTGTGCCTTGCACAGTTCCTACGCACACTTGTAAGTTTGCAAATTTTTAATATTTGCACTCCAGATTTTCAACATTGCCATTTTACCACACCTCCTTATGAGCAGTACAGCTGTCATTTTTCATATGTCACTCAAATGTGTTTTCATAGATGAAGTATTCCATTTGTGTCGGTGTGCGTAATCAATATTTGGGACAGATTAGGAAAATCACAGTGACACTGTTCATGAGCAGAGGTCTTAAAATGGCTATGTTGAAAATTTGGTGAAAAATTCCCCAAATGACTGTTTTAGCAGCCGCATGCATGTTCCTATGCACTTCACAAGTTTGAACAGTTTTAATATTTTGCACGCCTAGATTTTCAACATTGCCATTTTACCACACTTCCTTATGAGCAGTACAGCTGCCATTTTTCACATCTTGCCCAAAATGTGTTTCCGTACATGTAGCGCTCAATGGTGCAGTCGGTGTACGCAAGCAATGTTTGGGACAGATTAAGAAAATCACAGTGCACTGGTTATGAGCAGAGGTCTTAAAATGGCTATGTTGAAAATTTGGTGACAAAAGTCCATAAAATGACTATGTTACGACTGAGCATTGTGCAGTTTCCACACACCCTCGTAAGTTCATGAATTTGTAATATTTTCAGTCCAGATTTTCACCAGTGGCATTTTTCCACACTTCATTATGAACAGTACAGCTGTCATTTTTCACAACATGGCCGAAATGTGTTTTCACACTTTCAGCACAGAAATGCGTGGTCGCTGTGGGTAATCATTGTTCGGGACAGATAAAATCACAGTGACACTGTTCATGACCGGAGGTCCCAAAATGCCTGTGTTGACAATCTGCTGTGAAAAATCCCCAAACTTATTACATTACAGGTGCACGTTGCACAGTTTCTACGCACGCTCGTGACTTCACCAGTTTTTTTAATATTTTCACTGCAGATTTTCAACATTGCCATTTTTCACACCTCCCCATGAATAGTACAGCTGTCATTTTTCACATCCAGTTCAGAATATGTTTTTGCACCTGTGGTGACAAATGCTGTAGTCGCTATGCAAAAGCAGCTTTCGGCTAACAAACTGATATTAACACTGTTCATGAGGTGGGGGGGGTCACAAAAAAAACATGTTGAAAATTTGGAGTGAAAATACCAACGAATGCCTGAGGCATTAGGGTTTCCGACCATAACACCCCACCCTGTAGAGAATGACAGGCATCAGTGCTGTGACTTGGGATTGTCGCCTGCAATGCTCATACCATTCCACCCCACCCACACCCTGCAGCCACTGAGAGGCATCGAGGTGTGCCTTGGCCTCTTAGGCCCCAAAGTTCACCCCATTCTCCTATACCGCACCCATCTCATCGTATTTCCTGATGGAATGGGGTGTGCATATGTCCGCAGTGGATACATTCCTGAAAAAGGCAGTGGAAGTGACCACACTCCTAGTGGAGTGGCCCTTAACCATACCTGGAAGGGGCTTCTCTTACTTTTGGTAAATGTAGTAGATACAGTTTGCCAGCCACCTAGACAAAGTCCATTTTGGGATAGTCTTGCCCTGGCACTGAAGGGCAAAAATTACAAAGAGCTGGTTTGACTTACAAACCTCCTTAGTCCTGATCAGTTGTTAGACTAAAGTTGATAAGACTGAAAAGTGGTTAGGAGATTACTCTGATGGTAGCGGCAAGTTGTAAATAAACCAGAAGGAAGGGTTTGAAATTATTCCCGGAGGGCGGAAGAGGGGGAGGTGGGAGGTTGCAATGGGGGTGGTGGTGGGAGCAGCACAAAAGGCCTTGTCTAGTTGGGGGTGGAGAGGGGGAATGTGGAGAGGCATAACTGCATTCAGTTAAGAGCTGAATCAAGTAGCTTATTTACGCACTAGGCTGGGCTGGGAAGGGGGCAGGGTTCTTTAGGCAGCCCCACTTGGGTGGGACCTAGGTTGAAAGCCTAAATTAACAAGTGACTCCTGAGCTGCAGGTGCCATTTGCGCATGGCATGAGATGCTGTTTGAGGCCCACCTCAAATTGAGCTACTCTATTGTTTGTAAAGTTCATTTAACCAGTAGGGGACCCAGTAAGCAAAGGCGTGCTGCCCTAGAGAGGTGGGGCAGAATGGGATAGACAGTGCTCCATTCTTCTTTCCTCTGGTGAGGTGAGGTATTGGAGAAGCCCCAAGCAGGTTACCTATGCAGGGTGGGATTTTACTGAGGAGTACCTTATTTGCCAGGAGACAGGTTTGGTATTTGATCCTGTCTTTTAGGTTGAGCCAGTCTGTATGCTCATACAAGGCACAAGTGTGAGTGTATTTATCCATGGATAGGGTGAGGCGACATGCCTTATTCAGTGCCATTTGGACCCTTCTGAGTGCATTATCAGAGGCTGCACCATAAACCACCAGCCCGTAGTCAACTGTAGAGAGAATGGAGCTGGAGACAGAGGTTCAGATTGCTTCCGGGGTGAGGGATTTCTCATGTCTATAGAGGATTCTGATTTTTGTGTTAACCGCTCTAACAAGGGAGTCAATGTGGTGTGTATAAGTGAGTGAGTCATCAATGGTGACCCCTAGGTACTTGAACACATGTACCTGCTCAATCTGCTCACCAGCCGTATTAGTGATTTCGAGCAAAGTGTGTCTATGTGTAACCCCCAGGTGGCACTATCCCAAGGGCTACTACCCCTCCTGACTGACTACTGACAGGTTGAGGGGCCTGGGTCCAATGGCGAGTGCCTCCACCCAGAGGTCAGGGTTTGCAGTAGTTAAACTAACTTGGTCACAGCTCTCTGGGACACTGTAACCCCCCCTTTCTTCCCACTAGTGGCCCACACAATGCATCAGGAATATCTTCACAATGTACACTTACCCCCAGGACTGGCTGCGTCGACTGGATGCTGGGAACCCCCTGTAAAACAAGATGATACAATGCTGGGAACTGGATGGAAGGCAGATTGTCCTGGATTGCCAGGAGGAGCAGACCCTGTGGACAAGGTCCTTGTGACTGGACCCCACTGCAGTTTAGAGCAAATGGATGTAGTCTGGATTAAGCTGGGGTTTACTTCCAGCTTCATGCACTCTATTCACTGTACAGGGGATTTGAAATGCGATTCCCCACAAGCACTACACACATTTATATGTAAAAGGAAAGTACTATACCAGGCAGGCTGCTTCTCTATCCTGATCGCAATTACTGCACAATACCTGGGAGAACACACAGCAGATTCAGTTTCTGACAGACCGAGTGCGATTCAGCAATTTCTCCAGTCTTCTATAGGGTGAGCCTGGTTTCTACTCTTCAGATCTCCTTGATTCTCTTCACAGGTCAGATTCAGTCTGAACAGGTGCTTGCACAAGCTGCAGACCGAAACTTAGGGCCTTACACGTGATTCCCGTGCTAAAACTACACACCGAAGAAGCACACAGCTCCATGTCTCTTCACTGCCCAAACTGATCTGATCTTTCCAGTATTCAGAGCCGGGCATTTCTTTTGAGTTCCTCCCAGTTCAATTGGCTGATTTGGCTGTCATTCACAGTCAGACTCCTCCTGTTGGTGCAAAAAGGCACCGAAGTCCAAACTACAATTCTCAGAGGCATCTGCCATACAGTCCCATTGTGGCTGGCTCAACTTAAGAGTCCAAGTTCTGATTTGCCAGCGGCAGGCTGCATTTTAAAGGTCCCCCACGCTGATAGGTCCAGTTCAGCAGTTCTATTCCAACATAGAGGGGGAAACACGCACAGAGTCCCAGCTGCAATACAACAGGTTAGATAAACTGCAATCTCACAAATGCTGCTAAATGATTACAGGCAAACAGTTATAGCTTTCAGATGGACTCCCTTTGCACTCTTAGCAACTGCAAAAATGGAGCAAATTGGCAGCATCCCGGGGGGGATTTGGGCATTAGAACACATAGTCCCCCCTCCTCAATTAATTGTGGTCAAAAACTCGCAGCTCTTAAAGAGACAGTACCAGAGGCTCTAAAAGCACTCACACTCAAGCAGCTTAAACGCTGAACAACTCCAGGCTTGGAGCATTCAAGCAAGCTCCTGGAAGACTTCTGGGAACCCCTATTTGCAGGGGAGTTACACCCTTCCTGGCCTGGCAAAGCTTGGCGTCCGCGTCAAGCAAATACCCCCATAAGTTTCAGTACAACCATATACATTTTCATCAGTATCACATTATGCTCATACACGTAATCATCAGTCAATATATCAGTTTACCAGAAACACATTTCTGAAACTTTGCAGTACGTCACTCTTTACACAGTATTACACACATGGTACCATAACTCAGGTTATTACCTCTTGTACATGAAACCTGAAGAGAGGGGGCCCTTCCCTATCAGCTACCTTGGGGCTGGACGGGGCAGGGGCACCATAACTAGATGGCAACACAAGTAACTTGGAGTTAGCACTGATGTTCAGTTTGGGCAATGAGCTCAGGGACACATACACTCCTTTATGGACAACATTGAGAGACAAGTCTACAGGCCTCCCAGGGGAACCATAACTGAGGTGCACCACAGGCTTTACAGCTCAACCAGTCTTTCTAGGGGGAACTGTTACAGTCTCTGCACTCAGAGCCTTATTTTCAGCATTGTCCTCACTTGTCAGGGGAGTCTCCATTGGGGTAGAGAGGCTAGAACCTGGGGCACTTTCAGCTCCAGGAGTTGCAATCTCTGAGTCCACAACACTTGGCTCACATGGAGAGCTTTCTGACACTGACAGTGAATTATCAGGGCACTCGACACACTCTTCTTGTTCTGGTATGTAACCAGTCTGTTCCAGTCCATCATTTTTCTCTTCTGAAAGCTCAAACAGTTCAACCTTACACAATGATTCCATATCATCTGACTTAATGCTTTGCACTTCTCTTTCTGGGAGCACTGGCTCCAGGGACAAAGCTGGGGGCTTGGACAGTCTAGAAGGCCCAGTTTCATTTCCAGGATTGACTACGGGATTGCCCCGAAACAATTGACTCAGTTCGTAAGAAGGGTAGTATTCAAAACCACACTCACTTTCCTCTGACATGGACTGACAGTCATGTTCAACTGGGACTGGTGGAAAGGGACACTTTAACTCAGCTTCTGTAGGTGCAGACTTTCTTGATTTCTTCTTAGCAGCAGCTCTAGTCACTGGTCCAGAGGGGGCATTTTCTGGGGGCTCAGACTCAATCAAGATTTGTCCAATGGGCAGTAAATGATTTCTATGCATTGTTTTAACATCTTTTGATTTATTCTCGGGCCTTACTTTGTACACAGGCAGATCATCTAGTTTGCCCACTACAATGTGAGGGAGATGGTGCCATCTGTCAGCAATCTTATGTTTGCCATGCAGTCCTAGATTTCTTAGCAATACCCAGTTTCCCTCTTGGAGTTCCTGTGCTTTCACCTTTTTATCATACCTTTCTTTGTTGGCCAGATTTCTTTTGGCAGCCATGGTTTGAGCCAGTTGGTATGCATGATTTAGCTGGGCCTTTAATTTTTGCACATACTGTAAATAGTTGTCAGCTTGAACCCCATCAGGAGAGACCCCAAAACACATGTCTACCAGCAGTCGAGCTTCTCCTCCAAACATCAGGCGGTAGAGGGAGAACCCAGTGGCATCACTTTTGGTGCAGTTGTAGGCATGTACCAGAGTGCTAATTTGTTGGCTCCATCTAGGCTTGTCCTTTGGGTGGAGGGTGCCTAGCATATCTAGCAAGGTGCAGTTGAAACGTTCAGGCTGTGGGTCCCCCTGGAGGTATTAAGGGGTGGTTCTGGACTTTCGCACTCCCCACAGAGAAAGCATCTCTTTGATCAGACGACTCTCAAAGTCTCTCCCTTGATCAGAATGGATTCTTTGTGGAGCCCCATAGTGAACAAAAAAGTTTTCTACAAGTACTTTTGCCACAGTGGATGCCTTCTGGTCCTTGGTGGGGAAAGCTTGGGCATGTCTCATAAAATGGTCAGTGACCACCAGCATATTACTAATATTTCTTTGATCTGACTCCAAACTCAGAAAATCAATACAGACCAGCTCCATGGGTGCACTGGTGGTGATGTTAACAAGGGGGGCAGCCCTCTGGGGCAGAGCTTTCTTCTGTAAGCAGCGACTACAAGTTTGAATGTGCTGCTCCACATCAGCCCCATCTTAGGCCAATAGAATCTGGATCTCACCAAGTCAAGTGTTCTGTCTATACCAAGGTGCCCCATGGTTGTGTAAGGACCTCAGTACTGAGTCTCGAAGGCAGTGGGCAGCACTAGTTGTTGTTTGTCTACTTGTCCCCTCTGTCTACTGTTTCTCTGTATAACAATCTATTGATCAGTTTCAACTTAAGACCTTCTTTGTATAACAATGCAGTTCTCAGATCAGTGGAGCGTAATTTGGACACATCTTTCCCTGCATAGAGGGTTTCTAAAGCTGATTTGATCATGGGATCACGGGATTGAGCCCGTCGAATACTGTCATTGTCCAGCTGAGGCAGTGCACCAATGTCTATTGCAGAAAAGTGGCAATAAGCAGCAGGTATGCAATTCTCAGAGAGTCCCAAACAATCCACCATACAGTCCATTGCATCCGTGGACATTTGTTCCTCTCTGTCAAACTTCTGGCAGAGTGCTCGAATATTAGGTTCTGACAGTCTGACCCAGTCATTCTGGGGAATAGACCTCCGGGAGAGAGCATCAACATCTATGTGGTTCAGGCCTGCTCTGTATTCAACAGCATAGTCGTATGTACATAATGCAGAAAGCCACCTATGGCCAGTGGCATCCAACTTAGCTGAAGTCTGCACATAGGTCAAAGGATTATTGTCAGTCTTTACTAGTATCTTAGCCCCATACAAGTACTCGTGGAATTGGTCAACAATAGCCCACTTCAAAGCTAGGAACTCTAACTTAAGTACAGGATAGTTATCATTGGATAGGGTCAGGCTTCTACTGTCAAAGGCCACTTGGTCTCAGGCCATTCTCGTGCTCTTGGTACAACACAGCCCCCAACCCTTGCAAGCTAGCATCAGTGTGCAGGACATAAGGTTTTGTTGGATCAGCATAGGCCAACACTGGAGCGTGGGTAAGTTGATACATGATCTCATGAAAAGCAGTCTCACAATCAGGAGTCCAGCGGGCCCCAAATACTTCACTTAGATGAAAATACACTCTTTCAGTCTCAAGGGACGCTGACTTTTTGTATCTTTTGTGGGTTGGGGGATACCCTTGAGTAAGGTTAAGTAAAGGGTGGATCACTCTTGAATAGTCCTTAATGAAACGCCGATAATAACCACAGAATCCCAGGAATCTTTGCAGTTCTTTTAGATTTTTGGGCTGTGGCCAGGTGGTCAAGGCCTCAACTTTACTTGAGTCGGTCTCTATTCCCTCGGTGGACACTATGTGTCCCACATACTTTACTGATGTTTGAAAGAACTGACACTTATCAATGGACAGTTTAAGGCCAAAGTCTTCCAGCCGGTCCAACACCTTGAATAATCTGCTTTCATGTTCCTCCAGTGAGCTGCCAAACACAATAACATCATCTAGGTATACCAAGCACTCTCGTAAGATCTTGACCCCCACTACACGCTCCATCAATCGTTGAAAAGTGGCTGGGGCACCTGAAATCCCTTGCGGCATCCTCATGAATTCATAGAAGCCAAGTGGACAGATAAAGCGTGTCTTCTCACGGTCCTCTGGGGCCATCGGGATCTGGTAGTACCCACTGCAGAGATCCAGCACAGAGAACCACTTGCTCCCATTTAGGCAGTCCAAAGCATCCTGAATGTGGGGCATTGTGTACTGATCAGGGATAGTCCGCCGGTTTAAAGTGTGATAATCCACACACATCCTTACTGTCCCATTCTTTTTTCTCACTACCACAATGGGGGAAGCATAGGGGCTTCTGGATTCTTGGCTTACACCAGCAGCTAGCATCTCTTGCAGGTGCAATCTCACATCATCTATGTCAGCAGGTGCCAGGCGTCGAGACCTCTCATGAAATGGCCTTTCATCATGCAGCCGGATATGGTGCTCAGCTCCTTGTATGCATCCTATGTCCCATTCCTTTAAAGAAAACACCTGGTCTCTCTGAGCAAGCTTCTCACTGATCCTCACTTTCCATTCAGCTGGCAACGGGGTGTCACCGAAATCAAACAAGTCAGGCGTTACTCTTGTCATTCTTCCCTGAACTCTTGCTACTGGGTAGCACTGCAGTGTCTGCACAATGCACATTAGCCAGGGTGCAACCTCTATTTACTTGAATCTCTCTGTCAGACACATTATGAACTTGAATCATTACCCTTCTGGCATAAGCATGGGCTCTAGCAGGCAAAATACTAGGCTTGACCAGCAGTCCCTCTGGCAATTTTCCATCGCCTGGTGCATCCAGCATTAATATTTTATTCTTGACATCCTTTCTGATACGGACCTCTCCCTGTAAGGTACACTGGGCATTTGACACCAGGATCAGAGACTCAGGATCCTTTTTCCAGACAACTCCAACTGGTTCCTCTGGTTCCACTTTGTCAGCATCTCTCTGTGCCTCGTAGGCCTTCTTGATCAAGCCCGGAATTCTTAAAGCTCTACTAGTCCTTGACCCCTGTTTTTCATAACACAACTGTGCCAGCTGTCCAAACATATGTGCATTAGTCCCAATTATTAAAGGAACCCCATCATACAGTCCAGTAGGGGGACACACTAAGGCCAGGGTCTCTACTTGCTCTGCCACCCCAGCCACGGAGGTGGGAAAAGACAACCAAATTCAGATATATCCTGAGTAGAGGTAGGCCTTCTCACTTAACCCCCAGACATGCAGCCCCTCCAACAGTTGTAAGGGTACATCAGACAAATTCTTCTGATACCAGTCTTGGAACATAATTGTCACTTGGGAGCCACTGTCTAATACAGCTCTTGTAGACACTCAATTCACCTTTACAGTGGTCTCCATGGAGGGACCCACTATCCTGGACCAGTCTGGAGAGGCGGTAGCGGGGGCCTGGGCAACTGACCTTGCCACAAAGGGACATGAGTTAACATTTTTGGGACCTTCACTGTGGTCATTTTGTGTACCTCTCAACCATTGTTTTGTGCTCCAAAGCTCTCCTTGTAGCTGGCTCACCACTCTCTCCAAGTCTTTCCAAGACCAGCATACCCTCTTCATGTGCCCATCCTTCCCACAATTATGGCAAAATATGTCAGCTGAAGTTTGGGGTGACCGAAGCATCACATTGGGTGCTGCGGCATTGGTACTGTCAATAGAAAACCTTGATGTCACCTCAGCCGGCGGTGGGGTGGACATTTGGAGACATCTCTTCAGTTCCCGCACTTCCATGGTCAAGGCATCAAGTTTCGAACTGTTGTCAACATGAGGTGCCTGGGTGGGCACCCCCAACCCCATAGCAGAAGCAGTCGGGCAACTGTCAGTGCCCATGCTCGTAGGAGCGGCCTTCATGATGAGAATGTCTGTTGCTTTCCTAATCTCCCTCAGCAGTTCACCCCATGGTGACACACCCTTTTCCTTCACAGAGCACTCATTAACTGCCAACCCTGGCCCCTGAACTTCACTTGACGGGTCACCCTCAGTCACTCGGGTCGTAGCAGCAGCTAGTGGTGCAAGTCCCTCCCGAGGTCGCCTTTTCTCAACTCCTCGAATTTGTCTCATTAGCTCATCATAGGAGGGAGCGAATTCCAGTCGATTTGCCAGGCATAACTGAAGCAACAGCAGTTTTGAGAAGGGGGCAGACTGAAGGATCCTGTCCAGCCTGGTTAGGTCCAATTCAATCGCTGGCAAACTATCCTTTCTGAGGCATTCTTGCAACAATTTTTCCAGCCGAGATACATACACAGACGACAACTCCCCTTGATACTGTTGGACATTTCTTACTCTCCACCACAGGTCCTCATCGGAATCTGGGCTCTCATACACATTCTCCAAGGCCTCAAGATAGTCCTGTGCAGTCGCTTCAGGGTTACTGGCCCATTTGGCACAGATGGTAGCCAGGGCAGGACCTCGGAGGCTCTCACTTACCCTCTTTCGCTTTTCTGCTTCTGAGCATTGCCATTCTAGCACTTGAGGGGCAACATAGTCTATCCAGGTCTCCCAGTCATCCTCCCCTTGTGGGGTGGGAAGGGTGCTGAAGAACATTTTCAAACTGCGGTAAGAATCGTGACTATTGGAGGGTACAGACATAGGGGCTTGCACTGGCAAAGAAGGAGGGGCAATAACAGGTGCTGGAGGGGGAGAGGGTGTTGGTGGAGGAACGTTCTCAGGTGGCAATAATAGTTTCTTTAAATCTTCCACAGTTTTCCCTTCCTCCACAACAATTTAGCAAATTTCTCCTCAAAAGTTTCAGATAGTGGGGGAGCTCATTCTCCCCGGGGATTTTACTGTCTTTAGTTATCACTTTCCAGGCAGTGAGGGCTTCTTCTGGGGAAATGGTCTGTGGCACTTTAAAACTGTCTGTAGGGTCCCTATACTCTGTTAGAGCCATGAAAGTTTGGTCAAGCAGATCAGCCAGCCGCCCCAGCACCACAGGGTTTCGTAAACATTCGACCTTGGAAAGTATTCCCTCTACAGTGTCCATACTGGTACCCAGTGGGATATCCAAGACAAGTATAGCATTTTGGGGGTCGATCTCCTGCCCAGTATACCACTTCACCAACTGGTGTACAGTCGCTTCTGTTGGGGTACCCATTTATTTTTAACAGTAATTCGTAAATGTGGCCACTAGAGGATGCTAATCCCAGTGGTGCCTCCAAGATGTAACCCCCAGGTGGTGCTATCCCAAGGGCTACTACCCCTGTGTGACTGACTACTGACAGGTTGAGGGGCCTGGGTCCAATGGTGAGTGCCTCCACCCAGAGGTCAGGGTTTGCAGAAGTTAAACTAACTTGGTTACAGCCCTCTGGGACACTGTAACCCCCCTTTCTTCCCACTAGTGGCCCACACAATGCATCAGGAATATCTTCACAATGTACACTTACCCCCAGGACTGGCTCTGTCGACTGGACGCTGGAGGCCCCCTGTAAAACAAGATGGTACAATGCAAAAGCCACAGTATAATACTTTTAACATAAACGAATACCTCAGACAATGTAACTTTGCTAAACAAACAGATCTGATTTATTTAAGGAGCTGTAACAAGGAAGGGGAAATTAGGTTAATTAGGTTAAACACATTAATAATCACAGTACTGTGCGTATAGTCAGAGTCCCAAATTGTCACTTTCACTGGGTACCCAGGATGGGGGGGGGGCTAGCCAGGATCGGTGCAGCTGGTTGGGGCCCTGTGATGGAAAAACACTGGCACAATACCCAAATTGTAATCCAGAGCCGGTTGGCTCAGTTGGTGAAGAAATGAAAAAAAAAAACAACAATTAGATGACACACTTGCAATTCGATAAACAGAAGGCAGGGAGCTACCCTGCTTTGTACTCACAAACTCAATGCTGGGAACTGGATGGAAGGCAGATTGTCCTGGATTGACAGGAGGAGCAGACCCTGTGGACAAGGTCCTTGTGACTGGACCCCACTGCAGTTTAGAGCAAATGGATGTAGTCTGGATTAAGCTGGGGTTTACTTCCAGCTTCATGCACTCTATTCACTGTACAGGGGATTTGAAACGCGATTCCCCACAAACACTACACACATTTATATGTAAAAGGAAAGTACTATACCAGGCAGGCTGCTTCTCTATCCCGATCGCAATTACTGCATAATACCCGGGAGAACACACAGCAGATTCAGTTCCTGACAGACCCAGCATGATTCAGCAATTTCTCCAGTCTTCTACAGGATGAGCCTGGTTTCTACTCTTCAGATCTCCTTGATTCTCTTCACAGGTTGGATTCAGTCCGAACAGGTGCTTGCACAAGCTGCAGACCGAAACTTAGGGTCTTACACGTGCTTCCCGCACTAAAACTTACACACTGAAGAAGCACACAGCTCCCTGTCTCTTCACTGCCCAAACTGATCTGATCTTTCCAGTAGACAGAGCCATGCATTTCCTTTGAGTTCCTCCCAGTTCAATTGGCTGGTTTGGCTGTCATTCACAATCAGACTCCCCCTGTTGGTGCAAAAAGGCGTCAAAGTCCAAACTACAATTCCCAGAGGCATCTGCCATACAGTCCCATTGTGGCTGGCTCAACTTAAGAGTCCAAGTTCTGATTTGCCAGCAGCAGGCTCCATTTTAAAGGTCCCCCAAGCTGATTGGTCCAGTTCTTCAGTTCAATTCCAACACAGAGGGGAAACACACACAGAGTCCCAGCTGCAATAAAACAGGTTAGATAAACTGCAGTCTCGCAAATGCTGCTAAATGATTACAGGCGGTTACTGCTTTCAGATGGGCACCCTTTGCACTCTTAGTGACTGCAAAAACGGAGCGAATTGGCAGCATCCCAGGGGGGATTCGGGCAATAGAACACACAGTCCCCCCTCCTCAATTAATTATGGTCACAAGCAGGCAGCTCTTAAAGAGACAGTACCAGAGGCTCTAAAATCACTCACACTCAAGCAGCTTAAACGCTGAACACCTCCAGACTTGAAGCATTCAAGCAAGCTGATGGAAGACTTCTGGGAACCCCCATTTGCAGTGGGGGTTACATATGCTTGTGGTGAGGGCTAGAATGAAGCATGGCCTTTGTCTTCTTGTAATTCAGTAGCAGCTTTTGTCTACTGAACCAATCCTCAACTTTATTGAAGGATTCTGCTAGTTCAGATTGTATGGCTGCATGGGAGATACTGCTGCTTAGCAACATGGCATCGTCTGCATATAAGATAAGTTTAGTATCACAGGCCAAAGATAGCTCATTTACAAATAGGCTGAAAAGTAGGGGCCCTAGTATTGATCCTTGAGGGACTCCTAGGAGTACATCTTTGGAGCTGGATAATGTCTGCCCAATTTTGACTCGCTGACTCCTGTGTGTCAGGTAGTCATTGAACCAATTTAGAGCGTTTGGTACTACACCCAATCTTTGGAGCTGATGTAGCAGTAGTGGGTGGTTTACGGTGTCCAAAGCTTTGGTGAGGTCTATGAAGATGGACCCCACCAATTTTCCTTCATCCAGTGCCTTCTGTGCAAAGTCAGAGTATTCCAACAGTGCTGTGGTGGTGCTGTGTTTTTGCCTGAAACCATGTTGGTTTGGGCAGAGCAGATTGTACTTGTTTAGGTATTCTGTAAGTTGACTTGCCACGATTTTTTCCAGTGCTTTGGATAGAGGGGAGAGGATTGATATTGGCCTGTAGTTGGCCACCAGTGCCTTGTCACCATTCTTGTGCACTGGCGTCACCAGGGCTTGTTTCCATACCTCAGGAAATTGAGCTAGAGCTATGGGTTTATTGAATAGCATTGTTATGGGAGTGATCATAACATCGAGAGTGAGGGATAGTATCTTCACATCTAGTCCGTCACTCCACAGTCTGGTTTTTGCCTAGGACTCCCCTGACCACCGTTAGGACCTCCTGCGCCATTACCTTCTTAAAGTAGAATGCAGGGTGGTTTGTTGCAGGCAGGCTGGTGCTGCCTAAGTCCTCTGCAGGCAGAAGGTAGTCTGGCGGCAGCACTGGGGACAGGTCAGTAAAGGCTTGGTTAAAGGCATCAGCTATAGATAGCGGGTCTGAGGAGGGTGAGTTATTTATATTGACCATCTTAGGGTGTTGCTTCTGGTCTTTTCCAAGAATGTATTTAATGTTGTTCCAGAACCACTTTCCATCACCCCATGCGTTAAGTTGGGTCTTATGGAAGTTAGCCTTTGCGAGCCTGATAAGCTTGGTGCAGCGGTTTCTAGCAGTTTTGTAGTACTGTATGTCATGCTTACTACCTGAATTTAAGGCTATTTCCCAGAGGCAATCCCTCTCCTTTAGGAGGGAGAGGAGTTTGCCATCAATCCAGCCATTGACCTCCCCCAAATTTTCCGTTTTGTGCGAGGTGCATAGATGTCACATATGGAATTAAAACCCTCAGTGAGAAAGCTAAGGGCTTGGTCCAACCTAGGTGCCTTGCTTATAAGAGACCAATTGTAGGCAGACAGGGCCGATTTGAGTGGTCTAAGTTTGCCTTTCCACAGAACCCTGCTCTCTATGAGGTGGGGTGGGCATTTGGCAAGTTTAGTGGTCCATATAAAGGAGATCCGGGAGTGGTCACTCAACACGTACGGGAGAACCCTAATATCAGAGAAACATGTAGGTGAGCTAGCTAGGACCCAGTCAATGAGGGTGCTGGTGCCAACTTTGTAGTTCTGCCTGGTGGGGTGTGTTACAAGTTGCGTGAGACTGTGTGAGGAGACTATGTCTCTGGAGGGTGCCGCCTCCTTAAATAAACAGTTAATGTTAAAGTCACCGGTTAAGATGAGTTAGGGCCCTTCTTGAGAGCGCTGATTTCTTCTATGACAAGGACAATGCCCTTCTCTGATGTTTTTTGGGGGGAGGTAGGTTGTGGCGATAGTGAGGATCTTGTCTTTTTGGCCCAATTGTATTTTTGCCAATAGTAGCTCACAGTCCTCCGTGACTTTGGAGATAGGGAGGATGGAGCAGTTAAGTGAGTTTCTGGCATATAGGAGGCAGCCGCCACCTTTCTTGCTTATTCTATCAAGACGAAGCATTTGGAATCCTTCAATGGAGACCTCATCATCTTCGACCTTGCCTGACAGCCAAGTTTCGATAAGGCAGATTATGTCAGGGGTATGTATGGTCATCCAGGCCTGTAGCTGATCCAATTTGACAGTTAGCATCACTTAACATATGCAGCCTATCTTAAGGCCCCCCACAGTATGAGCCCCCCTAGTCATCTGGGTTGTTGGCCCAGGGTTAAGGTGACCATTTCCAGAGAATAGCAATAGCATAAAGATAAAGATAACCTTTCTGGTGTATAGGCTGATGTCTGTCTTCCCCCGCTTCTTCAGTTTCCTGCACTTCATGTGAGGGAGGTATCCAGACACTAATGTTAAATTATGGAGAGGGTTAGCTGTTAGGGTTATGGTGTGGGAGGTTGGTTTGGCGATGACTGTGAATGGGAGGGTTGGGGGTGAGGAGCCTATCTCGACTGGATGTGGTAATGGCCATGTGAATCCTATTCTTCCAGCAGGCATCCATTTGGTATCCAGGGTGGGGAGGTAGAGGTCTGAAGTACAGAAATGTACCAGCAAGTCCAAAAGTAGTGAGGAGGATTGGTAGTATGTAGTTGCAACTCATTTTTTTCTTTATCTGGGAGTTGCTAACTGGCTTTAAGTGCTGCTGGATTAATGTGTTGCCTTGTGGCTTTAAGGCTGAGCCAAGTTGCTAAAGAATGGTTTGTGAGGTGGGAGTGGTAACCAAACCTGGGAGTGGCTATTGCCTATTTAATAGAGGCCAGGGTTGGGGCAAGCGCGATGGGAAAAAAATACAAACTGAAGAGTAGCAGTCTGCTAGCGAGGACAGCTTGCGATTTTTTCCCTGTCTGGCGCTGCACCAATCAGCTTTCCTCCTTTCCAGGCTGCAGCCAATTGGCCGTGCTGGCAGCTGAGTCGAGTTAGGCAGTTTTTTTTCACTCTGTGAAACCGTACCTTTCCATGGGAGTTCTGAGCTGCCGGCTCTGTGCAGTGGGGGGGGGGAGAATGGCCACTGCGGCTGCGGGGCGCTTCTTTGCCCTCTCAAAAGCAAGGTGCTCCCACTTGCCTTTCCATGGGAGTCTTGAGCTGCCAGCTCCGTGTGGGGGGGGATGGCCACTGCAGCTGCGGGCGCTTCTTTGCCCTCTCAAGAGCAAGGTGTTCCCACTTGCCTTTCTGTGGGAGTCCTAAGCTGATGGCTCCGTCTTGAGGGCAGCACGCAGCTGCGAGGGTGCTTCTTTGCCCTCTCAGAGCAAGGTGCTCCCACTTGCCTAAGGGAATGGTCATCCCCGGACGGGATCTGCGCACTGCACTTGGAGCACTTCTTCTTGGGCTGAAAAAATGACATACACCACAATATTTGTTGAAAAAAGTGAAAAAAAGATGGGCTACTGAAGCTGTTCTACTATGTTAAATTGAACTATACAGGTCAACGGCAGGAAAGAACTGGAGGGCGGGTGGGGAACAGCCCCTTTTATGGTCACGCTGACGTCCGTTACCTGATGCCGGGGGTGATCCCCACCAATGATTGCTAGCTACAAGTTTGCTGTGCGGTCCTGACACCAGGGGGCATGGCCCTACATGTGAAGACCTACTGTAGGAACCCTCTCGAAGTAAGATCTGTGAGTACCACTACAGACAGAAAATATCAGTTTTAGTGGCACTCAGCATTGACATTAATTCTCCAGTGCATGTCTGCTCATTATTAAATAAAAAAGTCTAAATTATGAGCTGGCAGTAGTGGTTTGGTTCTGAAGCCCTCATGGCTCATCACCTTTGAGCTTGGTACAAACAGAATTGATCAACTGGTGGGTGGGCCCTGAAGCTAATTTTTATTTGTATTATGTGATAATTACATAGGTACATAGCATTAGTCAGCAGATAAAGACCCTCAGGTTCATCTAGTCTGCCCTAAGGAACCAAGTTGTTTAGTCCCTCATCCTTCTCAGCAGATCCTACCTAATCCTTTTTTTTTTCTTCCCTCCCTTCCTATTTCTAAGACCCCCCCCCCGTGCCTATCCCATGCTTGTCTGAATCCCCTCACTGTGCTTGAACCCACCACCTCTACCGGTAGTCTGTTCCAGGCATCGACCACCCTTTCCGTGAAGAATTACTTTCTGACATTTCCCCGAGTCCCCCCCCCAACCAACCTCATGTCATGCCCTTTTGTCCTATGGCATGTCCTTTTCTGAAGAATGCTTCCCTCCTGTACCTTATTTATGCCTTTGAGGTATTTAAAAGTCTCTATCATGTCACCCCTCTCTCTTCCATCCTCCAGGAAGTACATATTTAATTCGTTTAGTCTTTCCTCATAGCTTCTCTGCTGCATACCCTTCACCATTTTGGTTGCCCTCTTTTGCACCACCTTGACCCAATCAATGTCTTTCTTCAGATGTGGTCTCCAGAACCGGATGCTGTACTCCAGGTGGGGCCTCACCAGTGAGCTATAAAGGGGGAGCACCACCTCCCTCTTCCTGCTTGCTATACCTCTGCTGATGCACCCCAGCATTCTACTAGCTTTTCCCACTGCCTTGTCACACTGACTTGCCACTTTGAGGTCATCTGTCATGACTGATTATCTCCAGGTGTCTTTCTTGTCTTGTGGATTCTACCTCTACTCCCCCCACCACCGATGGTACTTCTCTTTTGGGTTTTTGTGTCCCATGTGCATAATTTTGCACTTTTTAGCATTAAAGCCCAGCTGCCATACCCTTGACCACTCTTCCAGATTTTTAAGTCCATAGTCATGTTGCCTACCCCTCCCATGTGTCCACTGTGTTGCAGATTTTTGTGTCATCTGCAAACAGACACACCTTCCCTACCAGTGCCTCCGCAATGTCACTTACGAAGACTTTGAAGAGTGCTGGCCCTAGAACTGACCCCTGTGGCATCCCGCTAGTCACTCTCCCCTCTTCAGAATGTACCCCATTTACCACCACCCACTAGCTCCTGCGACCTGGCCAATTTTGCACGCAGTTTACTACTTTTGCCCCCACCCTGAGACTGTGTAGTTTGTTAGCTAATTTTCTGTGTGGGACAATCTCGAAGGCCTTGCTCAAATCCAAGTAGGCTACATCCACTGCCCCCCCCCATGCACTTCTCTTGTCACCCAGTCGAAGAAGTCGATCAGGTTTGTTTGGCATGATCTTCCCCCTTGAACCTGTACTGCCTTGGATCTTGTAGCCCATTCACAGCAAGGTCCGTCACCATCCTTTCCCCAATGTTTAATGTTTCCATGATCTTACACACTACTGGTGTCAGGCTTATTGGTCTATAGTTCTCTGCCTCCTCTTTATTGCCACTCTTGTGGATTGGCAGCACATCTGCCCTCTTCCAGTCCTCTGGCACCACCACCTGACTCTAGGGACCAGTTGAACAGGGCCATCAGGGGCGCCATTAGTACCTTCCTCAGTTCTTTCAGTATCCTTGGGTGCACCCCATCTGCAGGATGGTTGATGGCAGCTAGGAAGTAGTGGTTGGTCTCTTCAGAAACAAGTATGCCTACTTATGATAGTAGGGATGTAAAGTACAGGTGGACGCCAGCAGGTCGGTGTGCTTGATCATCATGGGGCCAGAGGAGGAGGAGGCACGTGTAGTGAGTCCTACAAGTGATCATGAGCCCCTGAATCTGTATTGGATCCCCATGTGAAGTACCATTGCATTTTTATCAGGTTGTTGACTTTAAAATGCAGAGCATGCAGTAGTTTACTTACATTTCTTGCTAGAAGGGTGGGATGTGGCAACTCATAAGTGTGGTTGTCTGTTTTGGTACAGTGAGCTAAACCTCATCTCCAGGACCATTCCATTTGCACTGGCAAGTTAAGTGATTTGTCAGGGTTCAAACAGTATTCAAGTGGCATTTTTGGGTTTCAAACACAGGTCTTTGCTGGGTCTGCATGTAGTTGCTCACATTACTACTGTTTTGCTAGGCACAGCAGAGGTAGAGGAGGTGTAACATAGCCATCTCTGTCAGTAGCAAGATGTGTTGTGATCCAGGGTTGTGATGGCTCCATCCACAGTGGCAAACACAAGATTATGGCAGTGGGTCACTTGTTTTTTGGCCAGTGGCTGGGTGGTCATATGGTGGAGTTTAAATTCCCCACCCTTCCACTGCAAGGCTATCGAAGTTGCTGCAATCTCTCTTACACCGCTTGCATAATTGGGACAGTAACGCTTGCATGATGCACCATGGGAGAATGGCCATACTTCCAAACCAAAATGTTATTTGTTTATTCTAAGTTTTTAAATATTCCATGTCTCTTATAACCCTGATGAACTTCAGTTTTTTCACTTCATGCAGTGATCAGCAACCTTCCAGCCACAGCAACGACAATGACAAATAACCTTTGTGGCATGGAGACCAAAGGTACCGCATCCGTCACTGTGATTGTAACTGTGGCTGTTGTCCAGGTTTCCTCCAGCCACACACCTCAATGATGGCATCCAGCCACCATGCCAACCTGCAGCTTCTTCTGTGCAAGATACACAGGTGCCATCTCTGTGGCCCACTAGAAGGTTCACTGTAGGTGCACATGCAGGGATTATCCTTCTTCCAAACAGCATGGTCTGCCACCACAAGCACCCCAACCACAAAGACATAGGATTTCAGGGACCTGTGCTGGCTCCCCAACCCAGGTCACCAAGCAGTTTTGGCATGGTGCTGGTGAAATTTTATTTTTATTTTTTATCCACTGTGATACTTTTTCTTCCTGTGTCTAAGGGCAGGTTATCACCCCCATCCCAGCACCACAAAGCCAGCCACCACCTGCCCTGCACATAGCATCGAGTCGGGTACTCCCATGATTGTACTCCCCATGGTGTGGCCACAGGGCAGATGTCCATCCCTCCTCCCCTGTACAGATATCCTGTTCAGAATTGAAGGCAGGAACACAGGTGGCGCCATGGGCTGAGCCCATGCAAGTAGGCCTTCACCAAGCCCTTAATGGTCTTTTCCCTATTTCTCCCCACCACTTGATGTAAGACTGTTATTTATGAGCGTGAAGGCGTACATGCATGACTTATGCTCTGGCACCCTTTTGTTCTTGCCTCTTGTGGTGCACTGCCATCAGGCTGACACCTGGTGGCAGCCAATTGCCTCACTGATGTGCCTCCAGACCCTGTGATAGTAGAGCAATCCCGTGGATGCTCGATCCTCTCTCACCCCAGATGAACTCCAGGGACCCAACTACATTCTCAAACCTTGCCCGCCAGTGTGTCAAGAGGTAAGGCGCTAGTACCTCAACCTTCAACCACACTAGGCTGGCATGGCGGAGTCATTTGTAAAAACATCATTACCCCTGTGCACAACCTCCAATCCCTTTCTTGGATATCCTGTCACCGGCTTCCTAAAGGGTACAATATCTTTCCATTTGAAATGAGTTCACAGAGCTGATCTGACTGCTTATGGTTGATGACTTTGGGTGGTGGCGCGGGCACATTCCTCAACCACAACCAGTTCCAGTACAAAATTCCTACACTGCGACTGCCAAGAGGTACTCATGGTAATGGATTGGGAGGATGTGGGGGCCCTCCCGGGAGGAGGCCCCAAGGTGGGTGAAAGAGGATCCACAGAAAGAGGAAGCAATTTCTGGTGGGGGACTCAATCATCAGGGGGACAGAGTTTGGAGTAGGACAGGGGTTGGAGAGGGAGGTCAGGTGCATACCTGGTGCCATGGTAGGGAGGGATGGAAAGCATATCCTATGGGTTTCTAGGGAAGTAGGAGGGGGGGGCTGGATATCATTGTCTGCCTGGGGATAAATGACCTGGCTAGGGATAGGGCAGAAATAGTGCAGTGGGAGTTTAAGTAGCTGGGAAGAAGTCTTACACAGGTAACACACTTTGTAGCTTTTATGGAAGTGCTGCAGTCTACGGCAGGGGGAAGGTTGAAGAAATGGTGCAGAGTGGAGGGGTATGGCTCCCACCTGGGTGGATAACAGCCTATACAATAACATAGTACCAGTTACCAAAGTACAATACAGTAACAGTAACATACCTTTCTCCACGGCATAGGTTGGAGAAGTAAATAAAGGGTTGTATTGTATTATTTTGTAACGGCTGTATACTGTGGTATTGTATCGTATACATTTTGGTAACAGGTACTGTATCCAGCTTAGCCTCACTGGGTTCTGGTGAAGGAGGACAGGTAGTACAGGGACGTAGAATGTGGGGAATGGTGCAGTGCAGTGCTTGTGGGATGGCAGTCTTCAGAGAGTCCTTTTGGAGACTGATGCGCTGCTCAATCTGCATGCACCTCTCTGAGTTGGCAGAGAAGATCTCTAGACTCGAGACTGCGTTGGTTGTGAGTCAGAAAGAGGTCACTAGATTCGGGACTGCATTGGCTAGTAGTAGGGTGCCTTTTTTCCCACCCAGAAGCCACCAAGTCCTTCACCATTACCTCAGAGTATGCCAGACAAGAGGAGTGGCTGGACTACAGTGGGCTTGAAGAGGGAGAGGGTGGTGGGATCCAAAGGTTGGGGGGGTGACTTCACTGAATGGCTTCAACAATGTATCCTATCTATACTGACCTGCCTGGGATCCCCCCAACCGTGAATTTACCCTGCCTGGCATCCGTTAGGCCACTGTACTGTTGCTACTGAAGAATCCTGTCTTTTTACACTGGTTCCAGTAATATTACCATCAACAAGGTCTTAGTCACTTGATGGTACTTGCTCATACTCCATCCTCCCAGGTTTGTGAACTGTGACCACATGTGACATCCAGCAGCATAGCAGAATGCTGGTCGTCTCCAGTGACTGTTGGATCACTGCTGCATGAGGCATGCCACAACATCATGCACAAGAGTAAATACACTTTCTGTTAGTCCTTGTGGGCCCTCTGCCTTAACCACAGACACTTCTGTGATTTCGGTTAAGAGTCTGTGCTCTGTAAACTACCTTTGGTCCACCTCCTTTGTATTCATGCTCCGGTGTTTCATCCATCATCTGTCAACTTCTCTTTCTTCCATGAATGCTGAAAGTTAGTTTTTTACTGATTTGTACATAGTCATGGTCGAGACCTGTCCCCTTGTTTTCTTTATACTTGTACAATCCTTCCATGGTTCGTTGTCCTGCCATGTGCTGCATGTGCCATACTGTAATCCACATTCTCTTTTGTGCTCCTGACTGCCTTCCCTTCCTCCATTGGCATCTACACATACATGTCCCCGTCCTCAACCCTTTGATGACACTTTCTTCTCCTGATTGCTAAACTTTTGCGCTTTGTGATATGCACCACTTATAATGAAAACCATGTTGGTTTTTCTTTTACTGTTTAGGGATCGTACTTGAGAAATGCACGGGTTTCTTAAACTGAATGTGAGCATGCTTACTTTGCCACAGTCTTCTGTACACTATTCTATACACTCTACCCCTTTACCCCCTTTATCCCCCACCCCCAACCCAAACATGGAGTCTATGCTCCATGCGTTCATTTGTTGAAAGCATTTGCTGTCTATCCATGTTTATGTGATACCTATCTCCTTATTGTTACCTGTATTCCTAACACTGTCTCTGTTTTGTGCTTCCATGGTACCACCTGTGATTTCAATGTACATCCGCATTTTTAAATTGTGCATGTCAGCACAGCAAAGCTGTGTGTACTCACAATCCATATTCACAGGTCATTCTGTCTTTGCAATTGATGTTTTCTGATAAAAAGTAATGTAAACTACATTTTGTTCAGCAAATGATATGTACGATTGCTTGACAACTATTTACATGTCTCTTGTAGAAAAATGACAACTGGGTTCAGCGAGTGTCAATCGGATGACAGTAGCAATAGTTCTGGTGATAGTGACAGTGAGGCAGCACTGATATGTATGGATGTCTTGCAGAACACAACGAGTAGCACCAGTCAGATTAGACTGTATATGTTTCAGCCACAGAGACAACATCCCCATGTATCATCCAGCGATGACACCACCTCTTCTGATGAGGAGCCAGAAGTTTTGCAAAGTTGTCTTGATGACCTCAGTTGGTGCTCCTGTGGCAATTGCTCAATAATGCCAACTATCAGGGAGTGCCTCTGCTGCAACGAGGTTGGTCATCACCTTGGAGAGAAGTTGGATGGTGTGACTTGCATCACACAAAATCCAAAGTTTCAAACTGGATGCTTGGACTCATTTGTAGTTCGCCTAGCCCTAATCACCATCTGTTCCAGTTATCATCACCCTCAGCTGGAACACCCTGTGCCTAATAGGTATTGAAAAGTAGCTATGTTGTCTGTCTTTACATTGTTGTTACTTGTGTTGTGTAATGATACAGTTTTACTTTCCTTACAGCTCTTGATCCTTGCTGGTTGGCAACTTGTGGCCATTAGGCCAGTCAATGCAGTGCACATCATGCATGAAACCATCAAACTAGGGACACATGTCCATCCAGTCATGGACTGCCAAACCTTGCTGTTGTGTGACTTTGAGTAATGTGTCCATCTTACTACCATGGAATGAGATCCACAGCTGTGTGGTGACATCCAGTTGCCATGTGTGAACTACGTCATGCCCTTACACACCATGCACCTTTCCCACTGCTCATTGTCTCCTGATCTGCTACACCACATGCATCCGTTGTTCACACATGCAGTAAGGAGAGCAATAACCAAGTAGGGTTTCACCTCCATTCTGTGCCACATACCTTTTTTTGTGACATCTGCCTTCCAACAGATGTCAGCCAATTACAGGTACATTGCCACTTCTGTACCCAGGAGAGGAGCAGGAGTAGTTTTACTCAGGATCATGTACCTCTCCAGCCAAGCCTTGGTGCCCCTATTGCGTTGAAGTGGTGTGTGTTTGCCAATGTGGTGCGCTGTATTACATTACTACTGGAATCGCCTGTGCCAGGTGGACTACTGATGCCAGTAATTAGTACTTCTGGTACATATTCCTGTACGTGACACTTCTGTTTTCTTTTCATTAGGTCCATGAGATTAGCTGCCTACATTCAGTATACTCATTGGTACATGACATCCTCAGCAGAATAGTATGCCATGTTATCCCAGCATGCACCGTCACAGCCATTAGAAGCAAGTGGCCAGAGGAGAGTGGCATATTCAAGGGTTTCCATGAGGCGGATGAAGATGCAAATGAGGATGAAATGTTGGCAAGTTCATTACTGGAGGAATTCAGTTCACAATAGTTTTCCATCATTAGTCCATAGTTGTCATTGATTACAGTTCTGTTGTGCAGGTTTTCACAATGTTTAGCAGTGTTCATCATGTCAGTTAAGAATGTCATTATTACCACGTCAATGGTTTTGTTTCACAGTTCAGGCTGATAATTCACATTAATGTTTACTCTTGTCTGTTTATGGTGTGTTTATGACTCAGTCTGTTGAATGTTATGTTTATCAAGTATTGCCTGCCAAACTTCACAGTTTACATATGATAGTGCCACAGTAATGACGAGACGTCACTTAATGTTTATTTATTTACTTTTTTCTTCACCAATTTGTGGACAATTTTGCTGATGTGCATAGCCAAAGCATGCTGCACTTTATTTATTCTTCTTGTGATTTTCCTTGAAATGTTAAAAACCACGGATACGCTACTTGATCCCATGTCATTGTTGTTCGAAACAGCATGCTCACACAGTAACTATCACGTAATGTTTTCTTCTAATACATTTGCAGTAATGGAGAATATAGAATAAATGACTGTTACACATTCTTCTTAACCATGAACATGCATACAGTCTAGGACTTTCAATGTCCACTATGGGAATAAACATAGAAACTACTGATACTGCCATGTTTAAAACAGAAGGGAAACTGGAAAAGAGAGCATGTAAGTGATGCAACTATGTACATCCTCAGGGAATGCAATGCAAGGCATACAGCTGCACATAGTAGGCTAAAATTTAAAAAAAATGCTTGTGTTGCTGTGTACTATGCCAACACTGATAATGCACAAATCGAGTATTACACTGGCTACGTAGTCGTGACTTAACACAACTATGTGTGTTGCACTACAAGCCACATGGCTAACCCAGACATTTCCTTCATACACAGTATGGGAGACGTCAGTCAGGGAGTTAACAGGAGGACAAATACAAACCTGAAGTGAGTGAATGGGTGATGGCGTTGTCGGGTACAAAGGCCACATTACAAAGCAGTCTGTCTGTTTAGTGCTCACATAGGAAATGGTGGTTGACATTGATACATTTGATTGCCTGTAGCATTGAAGGAATGCAGGTTTACTGCGGCCCTTTCTCTCAGGATGTAGTCCATAAGAGAGTTACAAATATCACAGTGGATAAGTTACTGGTGCCCCAGGGCATACATCCCAGTGAATCAAATTGGATTTTAGTGGTACTGGCATGCACAAAGGCACACTGGTTGAAAGTGTAACTTCTATGACCTTTCACCATTATGAGTGTATGTATTTGGGCAGAGGGTTTCTCACTTCACCAAACTGTGAGGATGGGTTACTCTGGTAAGTGCTCCCCAGTCTGCCATGGTGAATGGGTTATGCATGCAATGCAATGACAACCCAAAGAAACAATTGTGTCACCCCTTCATTATAGCATGTGACAATCATTTGTGACATTTCTGTTTTCATACTATGAATAACATCTACAGGACTGTGCTTGCATTTGCAGTGGTTAACAGCTTCCCATGTGTCTGTGTCTCTCTCACTCTCTTTCTCCTTGTAGCACAAACACTGCTCACTGTGCATCTCGCTGTGTGTGATGTGGTAGCACAGACTAAGGCATAATGTGCGTGTGTGTGTGTGTGGGGTGGTGTAGAAAACAGATGTTGTTGGTCTGTCTGCAGGTTGCATGTACATCTCAGAAGTGCTGTGCGCCTGTACCGCGGGATGTTGTGACTGCTACCATCCATATTACAGCACGGCTGTTGAGGTGCACGGACTGCTGACTTCACTTCTTTCACAAACAGAAAGCCAATTTGAGACAGGCAGCTGACTGGGACAAATGCTTCAGGACTGGGCGTGACATAAAAAAAGTACAAACAAGAACAGCGGTAAGCAATGCAGCGGTACGGAACCAGAGGGTAAAGAAGCATGAAGAATGGGACCAGACAGTAGGGACACCAATATCTCTGCGGTGCCTCTTGCTTTCTTGATGTCTGAAAGCATGCTTTAATGTGAGCTGCTCACTGCCTCTGTGTTACTTGGATACTTGGGATGAAGGATCCTAAGTTTGTCATGGGTGTAGGTGGTGGGGCTTTGCCTATCGCTTAGGTGATACTTCAGTGTCTTCCTGTTGCCTTTCTACTGTTCAGCACATAACAAGTGGTAATATGAGTTTACGACAAGGGATGTAGCACAGGGCAATGAACAACAAGTGTGCATATACTGGAAGTTAATGTATTGGCATGTTCAGGCACACCACCAGTGGTGTTGCACATTTATTACAACATGATATAAGAGATGATGAACAGATCTTGCCAGCAGTCGCCTGTTTTGTTCAGCGCACAATCATGACGCTCTCAGGTTTGCATCTTCTGTGGCCACAAACACATGCAACTATGGAGGGCAGATACAATAATACCATTGTCTCAGTATGGAGGACAGTAGATAGCAGTCCTGCCTACATATGTTGCTATGGTGTGCGTTCAGGCATTATGAGACTGCTGCATCCATCAGCACACAATGGTATGGTATCCATGGGATATCTGCAGTCATGGACCATCGATTAATGTCAAAGTAACCACATGGTGCTTATGCATTGCTTGATATATTATTACAAAGCTGTACATGAAAGGGCATAAAGCAGGAATATATGTATCTGTGGTGCCTGTGATTCAGGTGAACGTTCAACGATCATGGGTCATTGTAGGGTCGCATGTGTATTTGTGGGCTGATCATTTTACTGACTGTATATTCTTGTGCTGTTGAGCATGGAATAAGGTACACAGTACAACCACAGACATTATGACCATGGATGCTGTTTAATGGGGTTAGACATTGTTCTTTGTAGTTGACCTTCACAGCATGACAAACACAGTCAGCAAGAACAGTCGGGCCTCATGTTTCAGGTAAAACAATTGTGTACCAGAAGCAAGATGTATTTCACCAGTTACGTACCGGGCAGGCACCACTAATCATAAACAGACAACCCTGGTGACCATACTGCCACGGAGAGTGATGGTGGGACACACAAAACACCACAACGTCGGTGTAAACACATGGATTGTCAAGTCGGATGTCAGTAAGTCCTGCTGCGTGCTTGTTACCTTGAAGGTGGGAAAGATGGCACAGAAGAGGACAGGAGTGGAGGTGGCAGAACAACAGAAGATGGCAATATAAACAATCCATAACATAAACGTCTATAACATCATCGGATGTCTTCAGCTCTGCTTGAATCAGGATTAAATCCTTTCTCGTCCCTGAATCTCGCAGCCTTCTTGGTCACAGTCTCTTATTAAGCATACTTGATTATGGTCTTTTGATTTATTCTGGTATAAGTGATAAAATGGTTCAGAAACTACAGGTAACATACAATAGCATTCTACGTTTCATGACAGGTCTTCCCATGAGAACACATCATTGTGTTCTGTTAAGAGAAGCTAACTGTCTTTCTGTTTCTGATAGAATAAATCTGAAACTCAGAATTTTTCTGCTTAAAAGAACCCAGGGTCTAGTCCCCCAGTTAATTCAGGATCTTATCCCCTTTCAGCAAAGTTATATTGAAACTAGGTTAAAGTCCAAGAGCTTATTCAAAATCCCCCTCTACAAAAAATGTATTGGTCAGAAGTCAGTGATATATAGGGCAATAAAAATCTTTAATGGTATCCCACACAAAATCATTAATGCCGGGACAGTACAGATGTTTAAGACAAGTTTTTCTGAATGACTAAACAGTCTCAATGATTGTAATTGTTTCTAATATGTATTGTATTTTATATTGTAAGTCTTATGTTTTAATGTCTTTTTTGTATGCTTTCTATCAACTGTTTGTTTATTTGTTTACTTGTCGCTTGTGAAAACGGGCAGTTTGCTTGTCTAGCTAACAAGTTTAAAAATTAAAAATGAAATGAATCTGAAGAAATGCTTCTCAAGCAACTCTTCCTTTAAAGGGAGCTTTATGCTGGCAATATTGTGAGGTAGTTCTGGTGACTGTAACATTGGTATTAGTGTTGATCAGATAGTATCCTAGAAACTAGGATACCAGCAGATACTTCCCATTTGGCCAGATAGTTGCTGTGGTAGGATAGCAGTGCTATCTGACCATGGATCCCACCCTCTAGGATCCAGTGCATGGATCCTGCAAACATTGTGGATCCTATGGATCCTAGCAACAAATGTGGATCCTGTGGATCCTAGCAACAGATCCAGCTTGGATCCTAACTATCTGACCTAGGATCCCTTTATCTGACCTAGGATCCATCACTATCTGACCCCAGATCCTAACTATATGATCTAGGATCCCTAGATCTGACCTAAGATCCCTGGATCCTAACTAAGATCCATTGCTTTCTGATTCTGGATCCTAACTATCTGACCTAGGATCCTTGGATCTGACCTAGGATCCCTGGATCCTAACTAGGATCCATCACTATCTGACCCTGGATCCTACAACTGTCTTTGATAGGATTTCTGGTAGGATCCTAGGTACAGTAGGATACCAGCACTATCTGACAGATGGTGGTATGATCCACAGAATCACTATCTGAGCAACACTAATTGGTATGTCACTAAGTTTGCCCTCACACATTTCAAGAACGTCATTGAGTAAACCAGCAACATACTGCATGTATATTTCTTTGGTTCCTTTACAGTCTCAACAACCCATTGCCATGTCTGTTTAGAAAAAACAAACCAATGACATGACTGACCCTTGTTTTTCCCTTTCTTGATCATCACCTGCAGTAGATTTGGGTTCTCTGTATAGTCAAGCATGGCAAGTTGAATGTGTGCAGTCATCCCATGGTATCCAAAAGTGCTTTCCTTTTGGACAATACTTATTGAGGAGGGAGTTGAAGACCTCAAGGTTACCTGTGTGACAAAACTGTGCAATTTTCATGTCTTTCAAAAGTTGTGCATCCACCACAATGGTTCTCAAGGCCTCATATGCAGGTTCTCCTTTTTTAAGCCAGTCTGTGTTTCTTCTTTCCTTCACCATCAGTGGTCCATTGTCACATGAGCAATACTCTGATGCTGACTACCAGGAATGGTTCTTAGGCTCAGAGAGAGTGAGGGTAGTGGAACAGAGGCACACCCCTCCAGTTGTACCTCTCCACAATTCATACACCATTCTGGTGGAATGTGGTTCCTCTATGGAGACACCCACAGTGGAGAACAAGGAAGATGCTGGGAACCTCCACAAAGGATACCCACAGGAGGGTGGCATGGGACCCCACAGGGGAAGGAAACATCTCCTGGTGGGGGACTCAATTGCTAGGGGGGTAGAACTGGGGGAGGGAGGGGAGAGGGAGGTAAGTAATGGTGTAGTGCTAAATTAAGAAGTGTAGTGTCTCTGCAAACCATGTTCTCTCCAAACCTCCACAGACTGGGGGTCTGGGGGCCACCTAGTCCCCCAAAAGCTATGAGGTTTTAGATGCATTCTGGTGCATATGGAGGGCTATTTTTACATTATTTGGCTGGTTTTAAAGCCTTCTCTGACTTGTTATGAACAATCAATATCAGTATCAAAATAACTGTATTTTTATTTTATTTAACAAAATATGGCAAAGTTAAACCCGAAAATCCCACTTCTGTCACCTTTCAAACACCCAGCTACATACTACTTCTCAAGTTAAGTCAGCTATCACAGCAGCGGGCATTACACTTGCAACCTTTGCAGTTGTACAGAAGACTTAACCCCCCCAACCCAGCACAGATCAACTAAACTAAGTGTGGGTTCTCTACAAAGCATGTTCTACCCCAAACACCCATAGGCTGGGGGTCTGGGGCTGCCAAGGCCCCCAGAAGCTATGAGATTTTAGATGCATTCTGGTTCATTTTGAGGGTCATTTTTGACACTATTTGACTGCTTTTAAAGAGCAACTTTCTCAGGCTTTTTAATGATTCCCCTGAGAAGCATAACTAAAGCTTACCTGGGCAGAAGTCCTAAGATGCCCATATTTTATTTTTTAATAGCCCCTACTTTAGAAGAGAAAGGATCGTATTTTGGCTCCATAGTGCTGAGCCACGCTAATCCCTTCCACTTCCTGATAGCACTTCAGTCCACGATCCACCCTCATTCTGCTCACACGCTCACACATTTTGTGATGTCATGATTTGTAGAGCATGGGGGCATGCTTCCATAGAAATGAATGGGGGCTGTTTCTAAAGTTAAATTTATGTTGTTTAGATGGCCATTTGGAACAAATCATGGCCACCCCTTAACTAACAAGGACCTTATTATTTAAGTGTTGGCCATGATTTGTTCTAAATGGCCATTTAAACAACATAAATTTAACTTTAAAAACAGCCCCCATTCATTTCTATGGAAGGATGCCCCCACGCTGTACAAATCATGACATCACAAAACATGTGAGCATGGGGGCGGATCGTGGACTGAAGTGCTATCAGAAAGTGGAAGGGTTCAGCATGGCTCAGCGCTATGGAGCCAAAATATGATCCCTTCCCTTCTAAAATAGGGGCTATTAAAACATACAATATGGGCATCCTAGGACTTCTGCCCAGGTAAGCTTTAGTTATGTTTCTCAGGCCATGGACCTAGATAGTTGCTCTTTAAAGCCTTCTCTGACCTGTTACAAAGAATCAATATCAGTTTAAAAATAACTGGCTTTTTTATTTTCTATGAAATAAGTGGCGACATTAAAGCTGAAAATACCACTCTGAGTCCTGTCACCTTTCAGACACCCAGCTATACTACTTGTCAAGTTCAATCAGCTATCTGCAGTGGGCATTACACTTATTGCCTTGGTGGTTGTACAGAAGACCCCCCAAGATTAGCTGATCTGTATTTGGTCAGTTATTCATTGTTCCCCAGCAGTATTCAGCAAGGGTACCCAAAGCCAATTCCACCTCTCCTAGCTTAAAGAACCTTCCTATGAATGACCCTGGTGCAGTGGTGCTTATACTGTAGCCTGGTGCCTGTATTAAAGATGGAGCTGAGCTGACCCTCTGCAGTATCCACTCCACTATCAACAGCAGTGCTCCCAGATCTATAGGGATTCCTATATTTTACGGGGTTGGTGGGCTCAAAATGGGCTAGGGGAAGGAATTCTTGATTTTTAAAAATATACGGGAGAAATTGGTGCCATCACTTTAAATCCGGGGAAAAGCTGCTGCCAAGAGTCTCTGAGTTCATTCCTAGAATTCCCAGATGAGATTTAACATAAGCCTGCCCCCAATCGGTTTAGAGACCCCAGTCATGCTCTGATCATGCACTGACTGTGGTTTCTGATTGGCTATACTGCTGTTCTTTGATGCAATGCTGTTCTGGGAATATTTAAACTGGCTACCATCCCGTGTTCATTCCATTGCTTGCTGTACACTAGGATTGCTTCCTTGATGCCAGAGTGAGAGTCCGATCATCGTCCATGGCTTGCCACCATGTGTTTTCGGCATTTTCACTGATGACCTGGGCATCAAGAGAGACCCTCTCTGTGACACCCACCACCAGTCTGTTCCATCGTTGCCAGCTTAATTACCGCACTCACAGAACAAAATCACAGGACCAGCCTGATCCTTGAACTGCCTTCCAATTCTAGACTCAAAACAACAACCCGGAGCCGGCCCACCAGCACAGCGGTAGCACTACCACTTGTGACGCCAGCAACCTGGGATCAGTAGCAAGCCCAGGCAACTGGAGGGCTGGCTGAGGGGAGAGAGATTGAGCACCTGTCAGGTCACTGTCCCTCTCTGGGGTGGGGTGGGCTGTTCGCCTCACCGCTATACTGCCACAGGTGGTGTCAGTGCAGTCGCGATGACAGACAGTAGGGAAGGGGCTGGCATTGGCCGGGACCTGAGTGGAGGTACATCTCAGTGTGCCTCCATCTCATTGGTTCCCACGAGCACTGATGCCAGAAAGGAGCTGGACCAGAACAAGGAAAAATACCCTGTGCCTGTTCCAGGCGATGAACCACATCCATGGAGGAACCTGAGGCAGACTCCACAGTGCACGCTTCATGGAAAGAAGTTCAGGGGAGGTTAGAGGAGTCCTTCCCCACCCTGCCTGGGGGTCTTCCGGGGGCTTTATAGGTAAGTGGAGCGGTGCACCTTAGGAGCAGACTCCCTGGTCCTCACAGTGGTGTAACTGTGAGGTGCTTGGGGGTTCCAAGGGAGGGACTGGGCATAGAGAGAGAAGGGGCAAAAAGAGTAAGTGACAAGAAAAAAAAGTGGACCCCAGCATCGAGAAACATTGACCCCCCCCACCACTGTTCTATTCCATTGGTTTTCTTGGCTTTAATACCTACCGCAGCCCAGCCAGACCACCAGAAAAGTCAGATATGAGCCTGACCCCTGAGCTGCCTTCTGTTCTTCACAGAAGGATCTGCAAAAGGTAAAAAAAAATAAAAATTAATAACCTGTCTCTGGGCTGGCATAAAATCAAGCATTTAGTTTAATCTGTGCTGCTTTGGCTGGGACAGAGTGGGGGAGGCTGAGGAGATCTGATCTCTGAGGTTTTTTTTAAATAAAAATAAAATAAATAAAAAAACTCCTCAGTCACTGGAGGATGGGGAAAAAAATATTCAGTCTGTCCTCTAAGTGTGGATGGGACAGAGTGTACTTGGGGGAGTTCGAGGAGATCAACTAGTTTTTTAAATATATTTTATTAATACAAAAAAAACTCATCAAATCTTGCATCAATGATCTGTGTGCTGCTTTGGCTGGGACGTGTACTGGGGGAGGTCGAGGAGATCTCTTAAATGTAATATTCATGAAAAAATCATTTCATTCACTGGAGGATGAAAAAATAATTCTGGTAGCAAACCTGTCTCTGGGAGGTAGTCAAATAATCTTGCATCAATGATCTTTGTGCTGCTTTGGCTGGGACATGTCATACTGGGGGAGGTCGAAGAGATCCAAGGTTTTTTTTAATGTAAATATTAATAACAAAAAAAACCTCCTTTCATTCACTGGAGGATGAAAAAATAATTCAGGTACCAACTCTGCCTTGGGGTATCAATCATGCATCATTCATTGTTGGCGGCTATATAGCTATGACTGTCGATGGGGCAGAGTGTACTCAGGGGAGGCCAAGGAGTTGAGATGTTTTTTAATATAATATTAAAACAACTACTGTTTCAGGACTGTGTCATGCTGTTCATTGGCTGCTTTGGCTATGTTGATTGGACAGAGTGTTTAAAAACTCAGAGGTTGAGCAGATGAGTTTTTGTATTGTATATTAATTACAAAAACTCTGTATAATGCATCACTGTTTGCTGCTTTGGTTTGGAGTATGTTGATCAGACAGAGTGTTTTAAAAACTAGGGGGGTTCAAGGAGATGATTTTTTTAAATATAAATAGAATAATGGACAGCTCACCGGGTATTACCAGTGAGTAATACCATTGAGAGGTTCTGGACATGTAGGAACCTCGAGAGCGAAGCTCAAGAGGTTACAGTGTCCAGAACCTCAAGATGGTAGTACTCACCGGTAATATCCAGTGAGTTATCCTTTATTTTTTTTAATATATGGATGCGAGATGGGTCCCCCCCCCCGAGTACTTCTCTTACAGGCGGTTGGCAGTTCAGTGAAGGACTGTCTGAGTCCTAGCCGACTGCTGCACTTTCTTTTGGTCTGTGCCTCTTTCTCCCTCCCACCTCTGCTGCCCACATGGACAGTTTTGTTTTACTCCTACCTTTTGCCTTGTTGGAGGAGCACAAGATCTGTGACGTAAATCCTCTTGTGATATTTTTTAAAAATGAAAAAAACACGGGAAGTACCACGAAGACTTAATGGTCTCCCTAAGCGAGAGACTGCCGCCATGTTTTTGAATGTGTTTTGGCCACCCATTGACAGAAAATGGCCAATGAATAGCTGCATTGTGACTGTGAATGTTTGAGTGACGTTTAGCAGGATGAATGATTCTGGGTGTTGTGCACTTGCATTGTGGAGGTTCACTGATAATACTATCATTCAGGTCCAGAACGATACTATTGTCGGACCTGAACAATAGCATTATCACTCTCGAAGTGTGGTATTATCATTTCGGGAGTGATAGTATTACCGAACATTTTTTGTATGCTTTACTATACTTTTAAATTGATGATCCATATATTAAAATAATATTAATATTCTTGCAATAATATTTATTATTTTTACTTCCTATAATTGTGAATCATGCTTTAGCCCTGTGTAGGAGAGAGGGTCTCTTGTGCTACGTGACCAGGGAACCAGTCACCTGACTTGGAGAACTGTAGTGTACAGCTTGTAAACTTTAATTTTTGCACTTTTAGTGTGGGCTCTGGTTTCCCTGTTGTTGCCCAAGGACATTTTGATAGAATATTAGTTGTAACTCTGTTTGTGTAGCATATTATTTTCATTTGAACATTGATGTGCAATATTTACATGGGAGGATGCCTGGGAAGCTAGCTGTCAAGATGTTTTACTAATTATTTATTTTCTGCTTTTGGGTTGGAATATATGATATCTATCCTCAAAAATGCATGAAATGCAGATTTTCATCAGCTGATGGCAACTTTCTTAACATTGCAATTAACACCAAGGAGAGCCTTCTCAGAAGTAGCCATCTCAGACGTTCTGCCAGTGCCAAGGGCTAGTACAAACAGGAAGAGAAGAATCAGTGACTTGAACAAGTGGCTGAGGGAATGATGTGGGACCGAGGGGTATGGATTGGGGGGGACTGGGGTAGCACATGGGATAACACAGATCTTTATGCAGGGGATAGGTTACACCTCAGCAGGGCAGGGTCATAGGTGTTGAAGCAGAAGCTGGGGGATTTCATCAATGAGAGATATCATTTAAACTAGGTAAGGGGGGAGGCACTGGAGCTGGGAATCACCAGGAGAGGGGGTCCCATGGGCCTCCCCACCACAGGGATAAATATGACCTTAGATGAAACAGGGGTTGGAGTGAAGGGTAAGAAGCAGGAAGGATAGGAGCAGTGTGGAGAATGGTTTCACTAAATGCTAGGAGTCTGGGGAACAAGTTGGCAGAGTTGCAGGCATTGATAACAGAAGGAGAGGTGGGCATAGCTGCCAATACTGAGATGTGAGCAACCAGGCACCATGACTGGGACCTAACCATCCCAGGGTACAAACTTTTCCAGAGGGATAGAGATAAAGAGAAGGCTAGGGGGCTTGCCATTTATGTAAGGGAAGGGATCAGATGTAATAGGGAAGAAGGGGAGGAGGGCAAGTCAGAAGTAATATGGCTGCAACTACACAGCCAGAAAGAGACCAAGATCTGTCTGGGGGCTGTTTATAGATCTCCGGTCCAGAAGGAGGACATTGACAGGGAGTAGATAAGGAGGCATAGTGACAAAGGGAGCACAGTGGTGGTGGGGGACTTTGATCTACCAGGGGTGGATTGGAGCATCCTAGCAACCACTTGCACCAGGGAGCAGATCCTCCTGGAAGCATTCCAGGATGGCTTTCTTACCCAGAGGGTAATAGAGCCAATGGGGGGGGGAATATACTAGACCTGGTACTGGAAGATAGTGAACAGGTCAGGGATGTCAGGGTGGAGAAACCTCTGGCAAGCAGTGACCACCACACAGTGTGGTTCTCAAGCAATCTGGGTACGGAAGTAGCTACTACAAAAACTAGGGTCCTGGACTTCAAAAGGGTGGACTTTGGCAGGATGGGACACATACTGGAAAGTCATCCGGCAAGCATCTGCCCAGAAATGGACATGCAACAAAAATGGGCAGTCATCAAGGCAGGACTGGCTGAAGCCACTAAAACTTGTGTCAAGAGCCAGAGCAAGAAAGCCAGGACCAAGAAACCTAGTTGGACGAGTAGAGAGATTGTGGAGAAGGTGAGGGAAAACAGGAATGCATTTTAGACCTGCAGGAGTTCCAACAGGGCAGAAGACAGAGAAGAATATGTGAAGAAATCCAGAGAAGTGAGCAGAGTGGTAATGGCAACAAAGGTGGCTAGGGAACAGAGGTTAGCACAGGGGATCAAAGAAGGAGAAAATGATTTCTTCAGATATATCAGATAGAACAGGAAGAGCAAGGATCAAATTGTTAGGATCAGGAGGGTGGGTAGAAAAGGGGGCTGAGCAGGCAGAAGTACTTAATGAATACTTCTGTTCAGTCTTCACCAAGGAGAGGAATGGGTCTGCTCCTGAGAGGAAGGGTGAGGTGGGATAGGGTGGGGGAGAAGCAACCACGGATGGGGAAATCATAGTAGAAAGGGTGAGGGAGGGCCTTAAGTCCCTGAAAGAGGACAAGGCACTTGGCCCAGATGGAGTCCACCCCAGGTGCTGAGAAAGTTGGCAGAGGTCCTGGCAGGTCATTGGCAGACCTGTTCAATACCTCTCTAAACTCGGGGTGCATGCCCAGGAACTGGAAGGAGGCACATGTGGTACCTCTCCAATAGAGTGGGTCCAAAGACGAACCAGGGAACTACAGACCGGTGAGCCTTACTGCAGTTGTGGGAAAACTGATGGTGACAATCCTCAAGGAAAGACTGGTGCAATTTCTTGAGGATATCAATCTCCAGGAGAGCAGGCAGCATGGGTTTGTCTCAAGCAGATCCTGCCAGACAAACTTGGATGATTTTTATGACTGGGTTATGAGGGCACTGGACGGGGGACATGCGGTGGATGTCCTCTAACTGGATTTCAGCAAAGCCTTTGACTCGGTGCCACATGGTAGGCTGATCTGCAAGTTGAAGAGTCTGGAAGCAGGGAGGAAACTGGTCAGATAGGTCAAGAACTGACTGCAGGGTAGACAGCAGAAAGTGGTAGTGGGGGGGAGGCATCTGAACCCAGGGAAGTCGCAGGTGGTGTACAACAGGGCTCAGTGCTGGGACCAGTGCTGTTTAACATTTTCATAGTCAACACTGCAGTAGGGATTAAGAGCAAGATCAGTCTCTTCACAGATGACACAAAGATTTGTGCCAAGGTAAATGGGGGGGGGGGAGCGAAAGTACTTCAGGAGGATTTGGCAAAACTGGAGGGATGGTCTCACACTTGGCAGCTTGGTTTCAATGCTGAGAAGTGCAAAGTAATACATTTTGGAGGCAAGAACCCAGGACATAATTACTGGCTGGAGGGTGTCCCGTTAAAATCCAAGGAGGAGGAGAAGGATCTGGGAGTGCTGGTAACTGGGGAGATGAACTACTCCACTCAGTGCAAGAAGGCAGCAGTGAAGGCAAACAGGATGCTAGGGTGCATAGCAAGGGGATTACTTGTAGTAGTGAGGAGGTCATCTTGCCCTGTACAGGTCCCTGGTGAGACTACACCTAGAGTACTGCAGACAGTTCTGGTGCCCCTACTTGAAAAGGGACATCAAGCTACTGGAGGGGGTACAGCGCAGGGCAACAAAAATGATCCTGGAGTTGGGAGACAGACCATATAAGGAGAGAGTGAGAGAGCTCAATATGTATACCCTGGAGGAAAGAAGGGAGAGAAGGGATATGACTGAGACCTTCAAGTACTTGAAAAGTTTGAACAGAGTGGACACCAGGTGTATGTTCAATTTGAGGGGTAGAAGGGAAACCAGGGGACACTCTATGAAGTTGGAAGGGGGCAGGTTCAAGAGGGAACTGAGGAGACACTATTACACAGAAAGGGAGGTGGCAGGGTAGATCGGTCTGCCAGAGGAAGTCGTATCATTGCAGAGTGTTGGGGGCCTCAAGAGGGGATGGGGCAGATTCAAGGGGAGGGTACAAATCAGGAGGGGCGGGAGATGGGGGGCATATGAGGGAGGGGGGAGCAGCTGCAGTCTAATGGACTTAAAGTGCTGCATACTTAAGCAGACTAGATAGACCAAATGGCCTGTTTCTGCTGGCAATTTTGTAAGTTCGTAAGTAAGCTCACAGCAGCATGGATACATGCAGGAATAAAAGCAAAGGTCGGGTGCGCACTGGAAGCATCGGTGCCCAAGCTGAGCAACAAGCTCATTGTTCACAAAGTTGTAATGAAAGCTCGGCAAGTGCAAGTTTATTTGGCAATTAGTACTGTATGGGTGCAAGAAGCCTTGGCTTCCAAGGTTTCTTGCCAAATAAACTTGCGCTTGCTTTTGAGATTAAAATCACACCATGATTACCGAACTTTCTTTACAACTATGTGAACTCTGAGCTGTCTGCTCTGCTTGGGCACTGCCACTTCTAGTGACTTTGCTTTTATTCCTGAATGTGTCCATACTGCTGCGAGCTTACTTGATTCCTCCCATTTGATCTCCTTGGTGTTAATTGCATATGTAGTCTATATTTTAAGGTATGTTCAGTAATTCTACTCAGTGCATTGTGCTCCCTCTCCCCTTCCCCCAGCTGGCACCTGGAAATGAACCTTTCCTAGTTATTATCTGTTTTGAAACAAGCATATAAATAAATAAAGTTAAAGGTGTATGTGCCATAGTCTGAGGCTGGAGTCTGAGCACACTTCTTTGGCCCATATTCTCCACAGACAAGGGGAGGGTGAAGTCAGTCATGGAGTACTTAAGATCTTGTTCTTGTGTAACCCAGAAAGGATGGCAGAGACTGACCTGGGCTAACTAATCTTTGGATGGGCACATTGGTCCCACTGGAATAATCATAACATAGGACATTGCCAGGAGGAGTAGAGAGTGTGTGATAAACACATAATAGACACTCAGTCCGCAGTCAGACAAGGAAATGTCATGATACCCTTAGGAAAGAGGGGTGGATAGTGCAAAGGGAAATAATAATAGTCTTTTATCTAAATGGTGTATCTGAGAGAAAGCAAATGTGCTAGAGGAAAACTACAAATGTGCCTGAAATGTTGGAAAAGAGTTTTGCAAGCCTACAGTGTACATTGATAAACCAACCTGGGGGCCCACCCTGTTTGTTGTTTCATGGGCAGTAAAGCCATTCTGCAAAATCCCAGTTTCCCTGTCTGGACATTTATTTAACTATTCTATTTTATTTATGCTGGGAAATACTTGTAGTTTAAAGGGGACTTACCTGCCCTAGGGAGCCAAATGTAGGAGTCCAAAGGGGTGGCGTACATGTCCCAGTAAAATAAAAGATAGAAAAGGGGGGTCACAAAGGATCTGTAGCTTTTAACGAGGTCCAGAAGGAAGAAAGTGACAGGATAGAAGTAAAATTATACTTATCTGATAAGGTAGGTGCCCTCGTCCTGTTAGACCTGTAGAAAGAAAAGAAAGAAAAGAAACTAGTTTAGTTAGAAGAGAAAAAATATAAGAAAGCAAAAGCAGAGTAAAGGACATGTAGGCTAGGGGAGGGGGACTCTGCAAAACTTCTTTTCCCCTGATTGATGGCTGAGTGGCTAGTAAATTACTTAGATGTGTGGTCTACCTCAACATGGTAGCTAGATTACTACACAGCAGGGCCCTGTGGCGAATACCAAGAGACCCCCACTCCTTCTGAAATCAAATTAGTAAGTTACCAATTCAGGCTGAACAAATATGTTTAATGTTACATTTACGGTTTACCTCTTTTCTGGGGAAGGGGGCAGGGTGTGGACTGTCTTGTTGTTTTTGTTGATGTATGCCATGCAGTGGCACGCCTCATTTAGAATCCCATTCATAGTTTGTGAATGAGCAAGGGTGAGCTGTTAACATTGGCTATAGTTTGCAAATGGAGAAGTATGGCTTTCTCATTTAGCTAGCTTCCCACCAGTTACCTGTACATTGGCTGGGGACCACACCTTAAATAAGCCTATTTTGGGCTGATACGCCCTATAAGGTAAGTAATTTGAGTCACATGTAGTTTAGAGTAGGGACCCAGCTGATGGCCGGTCTACCTCAACGTGGTAGCTGGGTGACTTCACAGCAGGGCTCTGAGGTAGATACCAAGAGACCCCTACTCCTTTTGAAATCAAATTAGTAAATTGCCAATCCAGGCTGAAAAATATGCCAGGTGTGTCTAAAGGCAGCGTTTGTTTACAAATAAGTTACTACCCTGCCCATAATAGAAATTAGGTGCTTCGAGGTGGGAGTGGTGGGGCACCCAGGTTTCCAGCAGTTGCCTTGGCAGATCAGTTGCCTTGGTGGCAAAGCAGGCAACACAATGGAATAGGTGCAGAACTGCGTGCACTTCTGGCACCCATACTTAAGGCAGTAGTACTACTTTCTAGCAATAAATGTCATCCTACCTTTTTATCTGTAATGTAATCCTGATAGTCTGAGAGTCTTATGGTATTTTAAATTATCAGCTATTTTGAAGACTGCGTGTGATTGATTACAATTTTTGTAATTTCTGTGGCTCTACAATAAATATATCCTGTTCCAGTAATTGTATTACTGTTTGCGTGTGTGCCATAAGCACTGCAGCACTGTACCGAGCTGTGTCAATGCATGTCACTAAAAAATATTTTTTGTAGTGTTTGTCTAGTTTAGTCCATTTCGTCCATCCTGGTTTTGTCTGTGCTCTTCTTCTTCAACTAATCCTGGCTGTTGGATACCATCCAGTGGCATACTGTTATCATCTGCCTCCTGGGGATCCAGAGCACGATCTGTAGGCTGTTGAGCATACAATTATGCTTTACACATGCTTAAGAAAAAAAAACACTAATTTCGAGATTATGAAACACACACATCTGACACCTTTTTTATGCATTTAACAGAACCAGCAGCAGTGAAAGAATCCCACTGGTTGACATGTCTTCCTCAAGAGTCAGATCTGGATCTCCGTCATTGGCTTCTACCCCTGCAAAGATGAGGTGTCGACAGAGCTACAGAAAAGACTGGGGACTTGAAGCAGAATTCAAAGGATGGCTCCAGAAGAGTGACAAAAGGGAAGAACATGCATTCTGTGTGTGAGTATTTATACACAATTCCAAGAGATACATTGGTTCGGAGGGAGGGCTGCAAAAAGTGTGAGATGGTGCACAGAAGTATTGGAGAGCGAGCATGGACTTTCCTTAAAATAAACAGCTAGTGTAAGCTGGGAGTGCTAAACAGCAGCATAGTAATCAGTCAGAGGATTTTGGATGGGTGGAGGGATTCTCTCTCTCTCTCTCTCTCTCTCTCTCTCTCTCTCTCCTCTCCCTCTCTCCTCCCTCCCTCCCTCTCCCTCTCTCTTGCTCTCTCTCGTCCTTGAAATAAACACATCAAGGTAGCCACTGGAAGGAAGAATGATCTTCACGATCATGGTTGAGGAGAAACCCACAAGAAGTGGCTAGCATCACTCTCATCAAATGCAATGGTCAGCAATTTTTTTGCATGGTCCCTGGATGCTGATGAGGCATCAGTAGAATTGTTGTGGGCAAGGGCTGTGGCAGAGCATCACTTGTCATTTGCACTGGCAAATCACATGAGTGGGATGTTCCCAGTGATATTCCAGGACTCCAAGATAGCGAAGAAGTTTGCCTGTAAAGAGAGCAAAATGAAATCCCTGTTGGTGAACGTCACTGTAGAAGAGCTCAAGCTATTGATTGTTGAGCAAATGAGAAAAAAACATTTCAGTCTCCTCATTGATAAAAGCAATGATCAGACTGTTACAAAGCAGTTTGCTCTACTTGCTCACATCCTTGATGCCCAGGGATGGGTGAGATCATGCTTTTACAGGCTGATTGAAGTCCAGGGTACACCTTCTGCATCTGGAGTCACATTTGATGCAGGAACCTTATGCAATGCCATTATTGAGGAACTCAGAAAGGATGAAATTCCCCTAGAACACATTGTAGGGTTTGGGTCTGATGGAGCCAATGTGAGGATAGGGATAAGAAATAGTGATTTCTCCAGACTGAAAAAGGAGCTGCCGTACATCTTCAACATTCGTTGCATCTGCCATGTTACCCACCTCATAGCAAATGACACTTGCAAAGTGTTCCCTGATGAGGTACAGAGCCTACCTGTAGACATCTGGTACTATTTTAAGAAAAGTGCTAAATGAATGCAGACCTTTCAAACCTTTCGGGACTTCAGCAACACAAAACCACACAAACTCCTGAAACCATGTCAGACCAGATGGCTCAGTCTGCATCAAGTGGCTGGGAGAATTGTGGAACAGTTTCAGGTGCTGAAGTCTTATTTTGAAAGTTCAAGCGAAAGAAGTGCAACAGTTTCGGGAATCCAGACTGCTTTACATTCCAGTCTAGTAAAGCTGTGCTTCATGTTCCTGGACTATGTATTACCACTCATCCTAGAGTTCAACCTTCTTTTCCAGCAGGAAAAGCCAAACATTCACATTGTTCTCCGTGAGCTGGAGGTTCTGTACAAAAAAATGCTATCAAAATTCATAACCACTGCCACTATTCGAGACGCTGCACATGTTCAGGATATTGATGTCACAAACACAGACTACCACCTTCCACTGGACCAAGTTGCTTTTGGAAAATCTGATTGCAAATCACTTGTACAGCAACTGGAAGAGGAAGGAGAAGAAGAAACAGTTCCACAGCTTCTTTCACTAGCAAAGGATTTCTGGATTGAGGCATGTCAGAAAGTGAAAAGGAGAATGCCATTTGTGGACTACGATAGTGACATCTATAAACATCTGGAGGTACTGAACCCAGCGAAACAACATGTCTCGAGTGCTAAATTCAAAGCTTTGGCAGACCACTTCCCCAACATTGTTGGAACCAGTGATGAAGTCAGGGAACAACTTGATGATGAAGCACTAGAATACAAAATTATACTTTCCCAGAGGAAAAGACTACCCTGTCAATTGCCGAGTACTAGCAGTACATAAGGAACTTGAAGAATCCCAAGAATGCAAGTGACTTAAGTTTCCCCCTACTTGGCAAGCTTATATCTGCACTGCTAATCCTGCCTCATGGAAATGCTGGTATGGAATGCTTATTTAGCGATGTCAACCATACCAAAACAAAGGACAGAAGCTGCATGAAAGGAAATACACTGAATGTACTGCTGCATGTATCCTTCAATAAAACAGAAGAGGACTGCTTTAGATTTAAGCCAACTAAAGCAATGCTAGAACGCTGTAAAAGCAATGACAAATATTAAGGGTGCACACATTTGCATAGTGAATGGATCCTAAGTAACTTTACACATTTATTTATTTATTTATTGATTGAATTTTGTTGACCCGGTAGGCCCACTGAGACTAGAAGTCCCTTTTTCAGGGGCGACCGGTGGGGGGGGGGAGGGATACAGATGGTAACCAACTGAAATGGAACCAGATTAAGCTGTTGGTGTTATTTTTAGTGAATGGGGGAAATTTGGCCAAGACCCTGGAGAAATTCCCATACTCTTTCCTGCAGGAGGCGCAGTAGCGCGGCAGGAGAGATGGAGGACTTCAATCCAGGTTTGACTGCAGCAGGGGAAGGTTGTGCAGTAGCAGCTCCAGTGACATTATTGGAACCAACAGTGGTGGGGCAACTGGGAGTGGAAGCTTTGCCATGAGAATGACCCTGAAATGCTGGCTATGCAGACGGAAGAAGTGACTGATATGGACGAGGAACGTATGTTACAGCTTGAACTTGAAAAAAGAAAAAACACTTGTTGGACATGTTATCAGCTGCTGAAACTGGTTTCCAACTCCATAATCAAAAACTAGAGTATGAACGAAAGAAAAGAAAAAGATCAGTAGCGAGTCCTATGCAAGAAGGGAATAAGCACCTACCGGTAGGACTGAACCTGGATCTGGTAGCTGGGAGTCCCATGGAAGCTGAGGAGCAGAATGAATCCCAGACAACTGATGAAGTAGACATTGGCTTTAGTGGAACATCTATGGACTGGACTCCTGGAAGAGGCTTTGTAAAGCTGGATGGATTTTTCAACATGACACATGGTCCCTGACTCTTCAATTCCGATTCCGGGATCGCCGGACCATTTGGGTATGACTATTCAAGAAACCGAGGTATTGCTATCTACTCCTTTAAGAAGCACAGCTATAGAAGAACCTAAGTCTCTGTTATCAGCTGTGCAGGGTGCAGGAGAGGCAGAGGGTTTAGAAGCTGCCCCAGATGGGCATCTAGCTGTTTTTCCAATGCCAAGTTAAGTGTGGTCATGGAACCTTTCTGAGGCTTCTTTGGGAACTAATTTAACCATGGACCATGAGGACTTACTGACGAACAACACTGGTTTTAATTCAGGTACAGTCAGGTCACCTCCTCCGGAGAGTTTGCAGAATGGGGAAGGGGAACACCCACAAGTGGGCCTGCATGGTCCACAGTTTTATGCTGGTCTTTTTTGTAAACCAGCTGAAGCGGCAAAAAGAAGATTTTTGGTGCAACTTCGATTAAAAGGTAAAGCCCCAGTAGTCCCCGACAAGTTATGGGTGGGGAAGACCTTAATTAAAGACTCACTGGGTTTCTCCCCAGCAGAGGTATATGCGTTTATTCACACCCCTGGGGATAATAATTATGATATAAGTTTTTGCACCATGGCATCTTTAGATAAATTCTGGCGAATGTATTATGAGATTAAAGACACTGACAATTGGAAAGATTTTATTGCCATCCCAATTACTACACCTACTATTAAGACAGTGACACTTCTTTTCCATAATGAAGGGGTGAACATTAACAATATCACCGCCTGGCTGGAAAAACGTTGTACAATTTTTGATCATCCCAAACCCATTATGGATGAGAATGGGTTTTGGACTTGGGGGATGGACTTTTCGGGCCCAACTGAATCAAACTGAGTCTGGAATACAACATTTACTAAGTTCTTTCTTTTTGGGCCGGGACAGAGGCATTTTATTTTATGCCAGACAACTGAAGAGTTGTTACAAGTGCGGCTCCTTGTCTCATTTGAACAATGACTGTGACCAAATTAAATGTTTTCAATGTGGGGTACTAGGCCACATGGCTGCACAGTGTATGGCCCCTCTGATATGTAATTTGTGTGGAGATATTGACCATTCTTTTGCAGAGTGCCCATGAGCAGAGCATAATTCAGATTTAATTTCAGACCATGAATAGTTCTTGTCTCAGGCACGGTGCCCCTTTAGCCAGACTGAAGTGGCCCTCCAAGGACGGAGGAGCAGAAGGGGTAGAGGAGGGGTCTAGGGGGAATGGCTAGAGCCTTGTCGCCCAGGTCACACACCCCCAGGGTTGGGAAACTGGTGTCATCACAGGATATTGGTCAGGCTAAACTGGCAATGTCTCAGCCTGAAGTAAGGCCAGAAGATAAGGACACTCTGTATGTGACACCTCAGAGCTCCCCTCAAAGGAGGGATCCTGCCTCGGTTTTGCTTCCACGTTCAGTCCCATTAGACATGGAAACTTCTTCCCAGGTACCCATAGAAGTTGAAGATGAGGGTTGATTGCCGGCCAGGTGGCACTGAGGGTTGAGGCGCTGGATGCTACAACTCACGCCACGCTGGCGACCTGGGTTCGGGAATGGACTCAGTGCACCGGGGGCTGGCAGGGGAGAGGAAGGATTGAGCATCATATGACTGCTGTCCTTCCTCTGGGGTGGGTATGGGGTATGTGGCACACCACAGTGGTGCCTAGCAAAAGCTAGGTGCACTGTCAGCGGCATGCATTCCGAGGGGCGGGAGCACGGTGGACATCTACATGTAGGTGCAGCAGACATCATTGCACATCTGGCTCCCTAGGACAAGTAATGGTGGAAAATTGTGGGGTGACCGCGACGGCTCATGGCCGAGCTCTGAGCCCCCAGACACAAGAGTCATGGCCACCTGGTTCCCAGTCACAGGCCCCCAGAAGGTGGGGTGTCCCGTTAATTTCATCAGGGCCTGTGGGAGTCAGGCACCTGCAGTGTATGCCAGACCTGGTCCGGGTGCTCGGGTGCTGGCAGCCGGCGGTCGTTGTGACCCGCTCAGCAACGAAGGAGGAGTAAAATGTTGAATGATAAAAAAAAAAAAAAAAAAAAAAAGAAGATGAGGGTTCACTGGTTCATAACCCTCAGGGTATTGAGTTGGTAGCCTCAGAGAGGGAGAAGGCTACTCCTTTTCCTTCCCTACCCCCTGCTGTGAGTGAACCTTCGGGGAGTACTGGAATACCCCTATCACCCTTGCCCCTTAAAAAAAGGTTTGAAGCTTTTGCATCATGGGTGAACAGGTGGAATTAGAACATCCAATGGAGGCTGAGGAAAGCAGTTTATTGCCTAATACCAAGGGAGATAAGGAACCCTTATCGCAACACCCAAAAATCTAGGAACCCCATAGACGAGTGACAAAGTCCAGTGGGAAGGTCTTTAAACCTCCTCCCTGAACCAACATTCTTAAGGTTGGCTAGTTTGAATGTGAATAGTATTAAATCCATAGTAAAATGGATTTCTACATTTGGTGTCCTTCAACAACTAGAATTTGATGTAATTTTTGTGCAGGATACCAGGCTCCATTCCTTGGGGGAAATGGACCAAGCTTCTACTTACTGGAAATAGGGAGCCTCATATTGGTCCATGAGGTTAGATGCATGCTGTGGAGTGGGTTTTTGTCTTTTGAATAGTGGATGTAGAACCAGGTCGAGCTCTATTCCTGGATGTTGAGATCAATTCTGTCAGTTGTAGATTCATTAATATCTATGGCTCACAAACGAAAGCGTCATGTATTGAATTATTAAAGAAAATCCAACCCTTTTTACATACTAGTAGGCAAATATTCTGGGGGGGGGGATTTTAATATTAATTTGCAGGATCACACAGCAATGGGTAAGCAATACTGTGACAAAAACATGTTAACCTCTGGCAGGACTACATGATGCACATACTGTTAAGGAAGGATGGGCTAAATCAGCCTTTTATAAATGGAAGCTTTCATCCCATATAGATTTTATGTTTGTAAAGGAAGATTTGCCGATAGAGCACGTGGTGAATGTGCCAGTGGAAACTTCGGACCACACATTAATTGGTATAATCATAGCTATACCCCAATGTAGAATTGCGAGGAAAGGGTTCTGGAGATTGAACACTTCAATTTTAAATGAGGAAGTCGTGGTGAAGCAATTGACTTCCATAGTGATTGACAAGTGTACTACCATATTTTTGTATGATGACATAAGTCAATGGTGGAAGGGTATGAAGCTCTGTGTGATAGGATTCTTTCAATCTTACAGCCGCTCACAGGCAGAGACAGCTTATGGGAAGTACCAGGAGATTAGAAGTGAATTGGGAGATTTATTATCTAGACAGTGCAAGGAAGGGGAGAATTTAGCAGAAGAGATTGGGACAGTAAGAGAAAATATAGCAAATTTTCAATATGGTAGGTTACGTTCCTTGAACAGAGAACAAACTTTTGGAACCCAGGGTAAAGCAGAACAAGTAAATCCAAATATGGCTAGTCAGTTGAGAAGGAAAAAAAGTTGTCATCCTTGCTTTCATCTCGAGGTTTTGAGGTGTGGGATAATGCGGGAATAATGAAGATCTTGGACGAACATGTAGAACAAACCTTTGGGGACCCAGTAGAGGAATCACAGTTTACGTCACAGATGTTGCAGAAAGTAGCACTTCCAAAATTAGCTCTGGAGTTGGCTGATGCGATGGTGACTCCCTTTACGGCATTAGAGATGGAAAAGGCCATGCATAGTCTTAGGAAAAATATCTCTCCAGGCTTAGATGGTCTTCCAGGAGAGCTTTACATGCTTTTATGGAACATCATGCCAGAGGTTTTTTTACAGGTGTATCATTTTTTTCTGACTGAGCATTATTTGCCTACGCAAACGTATGAAGGGTTGTTGATTTTTCTGCATAAATCTGGAGTTCATGCAGATATTCCTAATTGGAGGCCAATTACATTGTTACATATGGACTTTAAATTATTTGCAAAACTTTTGGGGAATAGAGTATCCTTAATTATGGCTGATTTGATATCTCCTTCCCAGTTTTGTTCAATACCTGGGAGACGAATGATGGATGCATTGCTACTTTGAAGAGAATTAATGGAGAGGGATGGGACAGATAGTGGGGTACAGGGAACTACTGGCTATTTAATCAGTTTGGATCAGTCAAAAGCCTTCAATAAGATATCCCACTCCTTTTTGTGGGAATGCCTTGGTTCCTATGGAATTCCGGAAGAGTTTGTACAATGGTTACAACTATGCTATGCCTTGGCATATGTTAAGCCATATGAGAATGGTTGGATGGGAGCGAAGCATAGGATTTGTAAAGGGGTAAGACAAGGTTGCCCACTAAGCCCCCTGCTGCATGTCTTTTCAATTGATCTGGCGATACGGCTACTACATAAATCTCCCTGGATATATGGTCTAGGGGGTGTTGCAGCTCAAGAGTATAAACTGATAGCTTATGCCAATAATCTCTGCCTAGTGTTGCAGGATGAGAGTTCCCTTAGTATTGCCTGTAATTTAATTCAGGAGATAGATAAGGTGACAGGGGCCAGTATTAATATTACTAAAACATAATGTTTATGTTTACAGGGATTTCCGCAAACACCTGAAGAAGTAGGGGTTATCCCAGTAGCAATGTCTCCATGTTGGGTACTAGAGATTTATTATGGTGGGGAAGATATGGCTGGATATAATTGGGAGAAGGCCTTGCAGATAGGTATGGCTAAAGTCGTCCAATGGAATAGGTGGAAAGTTTCAAAAAGGAAACGTATTTATTATATTAGAACTTTTTTGGTTCAGGTATTTTCATTTATCAGTATGATTTTTCCAGTGCCCCAACATTTAGAAATAAAACTGCTACGATGTTTTTTTGTTTGTTTTTGGGAAAGCAGGCTAAATCCGATTAAATGGAATGTTTTATATAAGGTAATTAAGGAAGGCGGAGTAAATATGTTGATCCGATTTTTTTTTTTTTTACAATTTTTTTATACAATAATCTATTACCGTTGATTAAGAGGTATTCGCAAATTTGTGGGAAATGAGAGTATGTCAGGCTGACAGGGGTACTGGCAGAATGGGAAAAAAATAATTTTTTACATAAAAATAAACACCGGCCACATTTAGTGCAGAGGTGGGAAGGGGTATTTGACAAAATAAAAACCTGGGATGTGAGTTATGAAATGGTTCTTAGACTTCCCCAAAAAGCACTTTATTCAGAGGTATGGATGGCCTGCTTTGAAGAACATCCATTTGCAGGATTTTCGGTGTTACATCAGGGGAACATTTCTGAATATATAACAGATGTTAGGATACCGGAGCCCATGTGGGACATAGCCTAGTTAGGGATTCATGACAGGATAAATGTAAAGGGGAACCACAAACATAAGTCACTACGGGACAGCTATTGTCCAAGAGATACCTGTCTGATGACAATTGAAACTATGGATCACATGTATTTTCAGTGTCCATATGTCACACAGCTTTGGGATATTGTTAAAAATCGATGGAAGAGGGCGGGATTTATACCACCAGGATATGAACTGTTGTATTATAGTATAATTTCAAACAGGCAAGGACATTTGAACCATAGTACACTTCGAGTGGTACTAGTACATTTTTTTATTTGGATTTGGATTAGTAGATGTTGTTTTACACTGCAACAGCAGAGTATACAAGTATCGGATCTGTTTCATATAATCAGCACCAATCTGAGAAGACTGAAAAACTCAGAACGGTCCTGATTTGAGCACTGGAAATGGGATCAGTGGTGGTCTAATTTTGATTATATTTAGGCTCTTCAATGGCATGTAAGTGCGAGCTGATCTCACTCCCCTTCTCATTTTGGGGGTGGGGTGGGAGGAGAGGGTGGCAGTATGCTAAAATTGGGGATTTTCTGGTTATTTTTAATGTAGAAGTAGATTAGGAGTGGTACGATGGTATATACTTCTTAGGTAATTATTTACATATTACTTTAGTGTGATTGATCACAGTATAGTATTTACTAGATTTTGAAGCTAATGCCCTACAAACTAAACATTCCCTTTCACTTAAGGAGGGGGGTATTGAGGGGTTTTTTTTAGCTAATCTGGGTCCTCAAACACGTCCTTGCAAATGAATAAGGGAAAAAAAACTGATTGTAATACAGTTTTGATTTTTGTTTAGATTGGTATTATTTTTGTATGCACTAACACTGCATTGCATTTATTTTGATTAATACGTTATAATACAAATTCCCCATCTCTTCTGGGAGGGAGGGGGACTATATTCAGTACTGTAACCCATTTAGGGACTAAGTCTGTCTAACTTAATTATTGTGTTTAAGATTTTCTTGTATGCACCATATCCATTTTTTGGGGGGGGTTCAGGTTTTACAGCATGGAGCACAAATGTTTGCGTTGTTCTGTTCTTTTATTGATTGAAGGCAGTACAATTGTCTTGTTTCTATGTTCTTTGAGAGATGAATAAAAATATCCCCCACTTTCTTAGTGGGGAAGGGGGGTTCTTTTCAGTGTTAGATATGATTTGGGTTCTACATCTGTATCAGAAAGAATATTAGAACATGTATGACTGTAATACTTATTTGATTTTTATTATGATTTGTATATTAATTTTGTATGAGGTAACACTTTTGTTTATTGGTTTGATTTTGAAGTTCTAATAAACAATTCCCCTACTCTTTTCGAGAAGTGCTGTGGGATCTTTAACGTCCACCTGAACAACCACCAGAACAGGCAGACGGGACCTCGGTTTAACACCTCATCCAAAAGACGGCACCTCAGAAGTGCAGCATCCCCCTCATGCTGCACTACAGTGTCAGTATTGGAATATTAACCCAAGTGCCTGGTGTGGGGATAGAACCCAAAGCCATCTGATCTCCCAGCCTCAGAGGTGAGTGTGCAACCTGCTGAGCCACTGACACTGACTGTAAATGTGTCCTGAACCAAATTTCAAAATGGCCTGATTGAAAAGATGCAGAAAGGCGAAAATCAGGCCATTTTGAAATTTGGTTCCAGACACATGACTCCGCTGCTGTCTTTACCCTGAGAAACTTTGCACATGACTCCTCAGGTGTCCATTTTACCCTGAGTAACTTTGCACATGAGTCTCCAGATGTCAGTTTTACCCTAAATAAATTTGCACAACTCCTCAGATGTCCATTTTAAGACTTTATACGTATTTGTATGTGTGCCTGTTTATCTCTTTATACCACTGTTCACTAACAGTGTTTCCCTTCTACGTCAGCTCTTCCACCACCATTGTTTGTTCTTTTGGTGTTACTTGTAAATATCTTTTAGTTGTAATATAATTATGTGATATGTTTTTAGGTCAGTTTTAATTCTTAAAATAAATAAGAACACTTAAAACAGACAGAACATGTGTTGTAGTGATTTTACTGACTACTATAATGATGCTAAATACAAAAATAAATTGGCTTGAGCATACAGGAAAATCTACAGGAATTTCACTAATGTTTTACAGGGAAAATACAGGAAAAATTAGGGTCTGCTACAAGAAAATGCTTTGGCCGATCTGGAAGCACTGCAACAGACAACCAGCAAGTTGTGTTTTTTTGGGGTATTTAACAATACAACTTTAATAATAGATCAGTTTGTAGACTCAGTAACCATGGGGCATTTTGATTGATTCCACACCAGAGAGTACCAACTGTTAACTGCATGTGAAGGTTGAGGTTTATCCAGTAGCAATGGAAAACTCTAATTGGACTGATCTTAGAGGAGACTTTGGTAGATAGATGACAGGTGAAGAGGAGGGCCAAATCAGACATTTCCAGCTGGTGGAGTCTATACTGTGGATTATAATACCTTAAAAATTACATGACCATCTCTGCTCTGTGCTGATTGAAGAGATGCAGAAAGGAGAAAATCAGGCCATTCCGAAATTTGGTTCAAGACACATTTACAGTAGTTTAACCTTGTCTGTATTCACTTCAGTGATTCGTCGCACTTCAGGGCATGTTTTAGGCTTCTAATCCATAAGTGTTCTACCTCCCTCAACAGATGGTTCCAAATTCAACATGTTCCTCTTCGATTTTTCTTTGCTGTTTTTGACCCCAGCCCCCAACTGCTGCATCTGCAGTGCCTCCCTTCCAGTACCTTGACCACTGAAATAATACTTTAAAAATAGACCCAATACATGTCTCCCTCATATAAATATGAAGAACTCAAACTTCATTTACCATCCTGCTGTTGATGTAACAGTCACTCACAGAAGCAGCAGAATTCTTTTTTTTTATTTTACCACAATTCTGGCTTCCCAATCCCCAGTCACCAGCAGTATTCAGCAAAAAATGCCAGCTGAGTTGAATATCTTACTTACCAGCAAGATGGCTCAGTCTGGGCAGCAGGCATCAGCAGAGCAGCAGCATCCACGGCAAGATTCAGTTAATGTTTTACACCCAAATGAAAGAATGCTCAGGCCCCCCTGGCCCGGCAGCCACCACCAACCACGTGAAACTGAAACCTTCCCTCTTTACCCATCAGCCCGGCTGGCCTTCAGTCCAACTGCAATCGTGCAGGACTCAATGGTGCAGTCATGGTTCCATTCCTCAGCGGCAAAACTGCACAAAAAAAGACACGCCACCTCCTCCTTGAATCTCGACTAATCCTGGAATCGACCAAAAATAACACTACTGGCCTAGTGGCCTTGCTTCGAGTCGATGTCTCTGTAATCTCTCTCCCCACACCACCATGAGTCGGACGTGCATGCACACTGCATCTGAGATGCCTCCACACATGCACACTAGTGCAGGGGACCAGTTACAGAAACCAAAGCCTGCAGTTGATTAGGAGGACTCAGAGTCTGCATCAACGTGCATGCACCGACTCTGAGAAATAATGGCAGCAAAAACAAAAAGTGCACTTAAAAAAGTCTGGGCGCACCGCTCCCTCTCATAAATAAGTAAGGGGTTAGTAATCTTATGCAATCCCACAGGACTACAACACTAAGGTAAGGTGCCTGCCTGGCGCAATGGCTTGGAGGAACAGGAAGTGAATCTTCAGGATCATGGGAGCAGCTGCATGGGAGAGGGAGCTGGATGTCATTATCCACCTAGGGACAAATAGCCTCACTGGGAATGGGATCAGAGCAGTGCAGGAGGAGTTTGTGGAGTTGGGGGGGGGCTTAGACAAGTAGCATGCATAGTAACCTTCTTGGAGGTGCTGCCTATCTATGGCATGGATAAGGCTAGGGTACTCCTTATCATGGAATTCAATGAATGGCTGAAAAACTGGTGCAGAGCTCAGGGTTTTGACTTCATTGGGGACTGTAGGTCCACCTGGAGGGATGCAGGCCTATACTAGTGTGATGGTCTGCATCTCTCTGGTAGGGAAACCAGGATCCTAGGTGATAGGTTTAAATGCTTCATTGGTCAGCATTCAAACTAGCCATGGGGGGAGGCACTGAAAAGGAGCAGGGAAATCCCTGCCTCCCCCCCACAAATAGGGTAGTTAGCGAGGTAAACACCAAGGCAGAGAAGTCGATAGGGAGCAGGCCATGGGTAAATGTAGAAAAAAGGCAAAGACAGTAAGGACAGGCATGGGGCTAAAAGGGCTAAGGCCATCAAAAAATGGAGGGTGATGAGTACCAATGCTGTAATCTGGGTAACAAGCTCAATGAACTAGTGGCCTTGATGGAAGAGGGATATCTGGATATCGTGGCAGTCACAGAAATATGGTACTCAGAGAACCATGACTGGGATGTCAACATACTAGCCTGTACAACCTACAGGAGGGACAGGGAGTGTAAAGGAGGAGGAGTAGTAGCTCTCTACGTATGGGAAGGGATCAAAGCAACAGAACTAAAGGGTAAACAGAGACAAGAGGAGGCACTGTGGGTCACCCTGGAGATAAGAAATGGCACCATCATCTGCACTGGGGTTGTATTTAGACCCCCATCTCAGGGGATGCAATGGACAAGGATATAATAGAAGGCATCCTTAGAATGGCAGAAAAGGGGAGATATTGTTGATGGGGGACCTGAATATGCCAGATGTTAACTGGAGCACCTTTACGGCAGCCACATCCAAGAGCAGGGTTATTCTCGATGCTTTACAGGGGCATGCGTCAGACAACTAGTGTTGCAACCCACTCGGGATGGAGAAATCTTAGATCTGGTACTCTGAAACAGGGACTGAGAGAGGATCTCAGATTTAGAGGTGAGTAGCCATCTGGGAACAAGTGACCACCAAACAGTGTAGTTCACAATAAACACAGCTGTACAGTGAGTCAAGCCATACTAAAGCAAGGGTATTGGACTTTAGGAGGGCTGACTTTGGCAAAATGGGAGAGTGCCTCAGAAAAGCACTAGCAAATGGGCAAGAAGGAAGGGTGGAGGAACAATGGGGAAACATCAAAACTGCCATCACAGAGGCAACAAGCCTTTGTGTGAAACAAATAAACAAAACTAAATGAAGGAAAAAGCAACTATGTTTTTCAAAAGAGGTGGCGGGGAAGGTTAGGGAGAAAAAGATAGCATTCAGCATTGTCCTCCTCTGTACCCTCTCCAGGAGCTGTATGTCCCTCTTCAAGTGTGGTCTCCAGGACTGTACACAGTACTCAAGGTGTGGTCTAACCAGTCCATTGTACAGTGGCAGAATCACTTCCTTGCTCCTAGAGGTGATCCCCCTTACGATGCATCCCAACATCCTGTTTGCCTTGCTAGCCGCTCTCTTGCACTGCTCAGAGTTATTCATACATGCATTCACCATGACCCCTAGGTCTTTTTCCCCTGTTGAGGCCTCCAGCGCCTCCCCTCCCAGGGTGCACCTGTGTTTAGGGTTTCCCCGCCCAATATGTAACACCTTGCACTTGGTGATATTGAAATTTAATTTCCATGTGTGAGCCCAGCTTTCCAGGGTGTTCAGGTCCCCTTGCAGTGCCAACCTCCCCTCTTCCCCCCTCAATTACTGCTCCCATCTTGGAATCATCAACGAAGAGACTCATTTCACACCCTATACCCTCCCTGATGTCTGATATGTATGCATTAAACAGGATCGGACCCAGGACCGAGCCCTGCAGTACCCCACTACTGACCTCTGTAAGGTTTGAGAGCTCCCCACTGACCACTACTCTCTGGGTGCACCCAGCTAGCCAGTTTTCAATCCGTCTGACCATCAAAGGGCCTACTCCCAACCCCATCAGTTTCTCCACCAGCCCATTGTGGGGGACAGAGTCAAATGCCTCGCTGAAGTCCAAGAATAATACTTCCACAGGCTTTCCCCTGTCCAGTTTTGATGTTACCCATTCATAGAACTCCACAAGATTGGTTTGACATGATCTACCTGGCACAAACCCATGTTGCCGACTACCCAGACCTCCCACCTCCTCCAAGTACACCCCCTAATCATTCCTTTAGTATAATCTCCATTAATTTTCCAGCCACCGAGGTCAAACTGATAGGTCTATAGTTACCTGGTACTTCCCTCAACCCCCCATTATGGATTGGTACATGTGCCTCTGCCAATCCCCTAGGTACCCTCCCTTCTCAAGCATCTGTTGAAGAGCTCCACTAGGTGCAGCCAGTATGTCCACCAATTCCCATAGTACTCTCAGATGAATGCCATCCAGCCCAGGAGATTTATCTTTCTTTAGGGCCTTGAGGGCTAACCACACCCTTTCAGTGGAGATAGCATCATCTGTCCCCTCCACCTTACTGGCCTTTTTATCCTTATCCTGATGTGACACCCTTGGGGTACCTCTCCCCCTCTCTTGCTCCATTTCTGTTGCTCCCCTGATCCCACTCACTACCGCTTCTGTCCCCATTGTGCCTTGCTTTGTAGATATCCCTTTCCCCTCCCTAGTGAACACATAGGTGAAGTACTCGTTTAATACCTCTGCCTGGTTCCTTTCCTCTTCCACCCACCCTCCTTCTGATCTCAATCTGCCAAGATGGCCCTTAGTTTTTCTCCACTCCCCAATGTACCAGAAGAACCCCTTTTCCCCTCCATGTATCCCCTGTGCTAGCCATTGCTCTTTACTGGACTTTGCCTCCCTCACCTTTCGGGTGACTTTTCTAGATGCAAGATGGTACATTTTCTTTTCCCTATCCCCACTTGTTGTTTTATATTTTTTGTAGGCGGCCTTCTTTTCTCTGACCACTACCTGTACCTCACTGGACCACCAGCATGGTTTATGTGACCTTGTTCCCTTACGTTTCACCTTAGCGCAGGTCCTGACTGCCTCATGAAGTCCCGGTTTTATGATCTCCCATCTCTTTTCCACATTTGTCATTGATGTAATCCCCTTCAAGTGATCCTTGAGAATATTTCCCATGCCCACAAAGTCTGCCCCCCTGAAGTCCACTGCCAGTGTCCTAGATCTCCCCCTCCCCCATGCTTATTTGAAACCAGACAGTATTGTGGTCGCTCTCAGTCAGGGGATCCTCTACAACCAGGTCCCTTACAAGATTCCCATCTGCCAGAACCACATCCAGGACATGCCCCTCCCTTGTGGGCTCCATCACATGCTGTGTTAAGAACACATCCTGGAAGCCGTCCAGCAGCCTCTGCTCCTTGGCCACCTTAGAGGACATGGTTCCCCAGTTTGTACCTGGCATATTAAGTTCCCCCATCAACACCACTCCTTCCCTGTTTGACCCACATGGAGCAATGATGTTGTCCAGCAAACCATCCTCCAGAACATCACCCATCCCTAGGGGCCTATATACTACACACAGCTTGACCTTACCTCCTGCTGGGGTTTGTAAGGTGACCCATAAGGCCTCCACATTTCCCTCTGCCTCTTCTACCCTAGCAATTTCTATGTCATCTCTAATGAACATAGCCACTCCACCCCCTCTGCCCTCATTTCTATCCTTCCCAAGCATAGTATACCCCTGCATGTTTAGGTCCCAGTCATGGTCTTTGCTGGCCCACATTTCCGTGACCGCCGCCACATCCCCCCCCCCCCCCGAACAGCATGGCCTGGAACTCTGGCAACTTGTTTCCCAAGCTCCTGGCATTTACTAACACCACCCCCCACCCCTTATCCCTGATCACCTTTGTCGAACCCCACCCAGGTTCCTTATATTTCCATCCTCCCTCTGCTCCTCCTGAAACCTCCTCCCCAGTCTGTTTCCTCCCTCCCCTCCTTGGGTTTGAAGGCTACACCAACAAACATAGAAATCAATACATTGATGTTATATATGTGCAGAAGAAATGCATACATATGTTAGCAATAACACATTGCGTGGTATGTGGTTATATGCATTCAATCTATGCCTTAGGTGTGTTGTGATGCAGGAGGCTGCAGGCCAAGTGTCCTCTCAACGAGCTTGACGTGCATTATTTATTTATTTGTTTTTGGTAACTGGGTAGGTGCGCTAGACATAGAAACGCCGATTTTCAGGCATGACTCGGGAGGTTACAGAATAGAAATACAAGACAAATTGTGGGAAACAATACAACACCCAGGTGGTGGAAATACAATGCAATAATGGCTTGCAGTCAGTACAAGTTTAGTACAATTACAGCAGAAGGAGGATAGTACACTGCATGTTAAATACATAGAGAATAATAGATAGGCAACTGTGTGTTATGGATTTTTTTTTACACACCCAAGGTGTGTGATAACCCATAAACCTCGAGGAGCGAAGCTCGAGAGGTTTATGAGGTACAATCTGCATAAGGTGTGTTAAAAATCCACATACACACAGTTGTATTTTTTATTTTTTATAATTACTGGCAACCCCCTTTATAAAAAATGCAGAGTATCTGCTATTTACAAACACACACACACACACTCTCTCTCTCACACACACTCACACACACTGTCTGTCTCTCTCTCTCTCACACACACACACGCTGTCTTTCACACACACACACACACACACACACACACACACACACACACACACACACTGTGTGTCTCTCTCTCTCTCACACACACGCTGTCTTTCTCTCTCTCTCTCACACACACACACACACTTTCTCTTTCAGACTGACCTTTTTTTCAGCGACGGCATCTCCCGATCCGGAGACACGACGGGATCAACCAGATAGTCCTTTTCTATTTGGAAGGTGGGATCAACCAGATAAAACATTTAAAAATCAAATCGAAATGGGAGGGTAGTAAATAAAAATGGCTAATCGGCAGAAAGCGAAAAAACGAGCCGCCATTTTTTTAAAGCTATTCAGCCCGCCCACTCACAGAGCGCGAACCAATGAAAAGACAGAATACAGATGAGTGACACACAAAGGAGATGGGTGGTTTTGCAAATGCCGTAATAACTCGTTTTTGAGTTATTACGGCATTTTAAGGTGCTTGAAAACCGTTTGTTAAAGGGGGTTGCCAGTAATTATAATGCAGTAATGGCTTACAATCAGAACAAGTTTAGTTCAAATACAGCAGAGAGAAGATGGTACACTGTGTTTTATGGAAAGATATATACAATATTAAGCACTATTACACTAATAAGATGCATAGCAAGAAAGTAGAACACATGCTGTCATTGCTAGCAGTTTAATAACAGGACTTTGGTAACCCTGGCAAGCATCTAGGTAGTAGGTATTTATGTGAAGGTCAATGTAGAACAAAGAGGGGTAGTAGTAAGCATAAAAATGGGGTAGGGTAGAGCAGAGGGACAAGTGAGCAAGATGAGGAAGGAATGAGACTTAGACAGCAGTATGAACAGAAGATGCTCAGAGTAGTGCAAAGGGGAGGCAAGAGTAGGAGATAGTGGTGAGGTACATGCAAAGAAGGGAGTCTTACCGGCAATAGTAATTGTACAGAGGGGGCTTACGGTGGATTAGAGCACGTACAGGGAGCCAACTTAGTAAGGTAATCCAGGTGTCCCTTTTTAAAGAGGTCATGACTTGGTGCTTGTACAGTAGGATATGTAAGAAAAGGGAGTTCCAGTACTTAGAAGCTGCATGGGAGGAAGCGTGGACACACTTGGCTGTTTTACACCTCGGGATGTGAAGGGGAGTTTAATCAGCAGGTCTAAGACAATGCAGAAAGGTTTGCTGGTAAAGCATGGAGGCGAGGGATGTAGGGGTTCCCAATCTGATAATGATATCTGTCAGAGTGCCAAGAGAGAGGAGTTGATGGGCGGTTGGGGGGGGCCATTTAAGTTCTGCATAAAGTTGACAGTGGTGCTTGCAACAAGGAGATGCAGATGCATAACAGCAGATATTGTTGTACGCCGTGCCCCACCTGTGAAGAGAGGCTTTAGACGCACCTATATACATGACAGCATCGTAAGTGAGGGCAGGGAGCAGAATGCCTTGGGCAATGGCCAATCTAGCTGAAGCGATAAGGACGTAACTAGTTTTATAAGCGATCCCAATTTTGGCATTGACGGATTTACAGGTGGCAGCGATGTGTAGGTCAAAATCCTGGGATCCATCAAGTAATATGCCCAGGTATTTGAAAGAGTATCTAGCTGGGAACCATTCTCACAGTAGATTTTTAGCTGGTTTTCATTGTTTCTGAGTTTGGCAGCAGAACCAAAGAGCATGGCTTTAGTTTTACCAACATTTAGGATGAGCTGATTTTTGGAGAGCCAGGACTGGATGTTCATAAAATTCTATGAGAGGGAGAGATTGATGCTAGATATATTCCTGGAGCTAGAAAACAGAACCAGATCATCTGCATATAGCAGTGATGAACACCAAGGGGTGTTCAATGAGATATTGTTGATAAACATGGAGAACAGGAGGGGACCGAGAATGGACCCCATGAGGAACTCCTATATTTATGGTTGTTGACTTGGAGGTGGCAGAGTTAAATGTTACGACCTGTTTCCTGTTTGACAGGTAGCTATTGAACCAGTCAACTACTGGTGGTGAGAAACCTAGGGACCATAGATTGGCAAGGAGAAGGGGTGGTTGACAAGATCAAACGCTTTAGTTAGATCATTGAAGACCGCACCTGTGAGAAGGCCATTGTCCATGGCAGTAATGGTGTCACTTGTGAATTTAAAGAGGGCTGTAGCAGTACTATGTCCTTTGTGGAAACCATGTTGGCTATCAGAGAGAAGGTTATGAGCAAGGAGAAAGGAGATAGTTTGCGTGACTACCAGTTTCTTTAGGATTTTGCTCAGAACAGATTGTACATCCCAGAAAAACATGTCATGCTGGGTATCGTGTTATAGGCATTAAATGCCTATAACACCATAACCTGGAATGGGTTATTGCACTTATAACATGGTTTAAGTTTAAAATAAAAAAAAATCCAGGAAGGTGTTTTGCCAACTGTAAGTGTGGTAAATGTTACTGTATCATGCAGAGTTGAAAAGCAGTCCACAGAATTCATGCATCTGTTACTTACTTTATGAACATACAAATGCAACAAATGCGGTCCGCAAATGATCTGTGACAAATTATACGTTCATAACATAGGTGACAGATGCATGAGTCACTTTCGTGTCCAGGTACAGAAGTTCCTACTGGGTACTGCAGACTTGTTTTGGGGGGCAGACTTGTTCTGGGGGAGGGCAACGGCAATCACGAGCTGAGCTGCTGCATGTCGGTGTCTCTTTCTCCCTGTCAAGTGTGAAGCACTCTCTCTCTCCCTCCCCGCCACCCCCGTCTCTGTGTCTGTCTCACTGCATGTCTCACATCCCAGTAGCTCATCACACAACTCAGGCCCAATAGTACAAGTACCACATAACTTCCAAGAGCTGAAGTCACCCAATGCAGACACGGACAGAGCAAACACCATATCAGAGAGAGAGAGAGAGAAAACTGTGGTCATGAAACTGAGAAACAGAGAGAGCTGCAACACACAGATAGAGAACATGTTGTCATTTTACCACCCCCATCTCTGGTCTCCTCAACTACCACACTCTTGACACAGTCCACGGAGCAGATAATATGCTCACAGTAACCATTCTCCCAGGTTCAGTATGACGTGTTTTCTGGGATGTGCCATTTCTGTTTCTGTCTGTCTGTCTGTCTGTCTCTCTCTCTCTCTACATCTGCACACAGTTAGGCAACAGGTATGCTCCTAGACTATGCTGTTCAACAACGCTGTGACAGGGACTCTGACAGGGACTTGTGGGGAACGGGCAAGGGAATGCAGGTGGTATCTCTCTTGCACGGTCAGCAGCTGTTCACATTCCGAGGGGACAGTGTCTCTTGTCGTAGGGAGGGGGACGGGAATCTGATCAATATGTGCCTCTCTCCTCACTCAAAACATTCAGGAGGGGACAGTGTCTGTCGCAGGGGGAAGGGGATGGGAATCTGCTCAATCTGTGTATCTCCCTCTCTCTCTTCATTCATAAACAGCCAAGGAATGCAACTACTGTACTTGTCATATTTTTCTCTTTTAATGCAATGTAACTGTCTTTTATTGCAATGGGCAGTGACCTGCTCCACCACATGGAACCGAGATACCAATTAGCAAAACAAGACTGCAGGCTCACTGCAACCACGTGCACTCCCGATGGAGCAAGCCGGAGATCCAACAGCAGGTCAGCACTCCGTGCAGGGCTTGGTGCATGCTCTGCCTGTCTATGTCATTGTCGCCGCTCTGACAGGGCTCCCAAAAACTGATATAAATGTATATCCAACCTATGATGATGGGAGACAGACTGCAGTGCACCAATTCTGCATTACATGTCCCAGTCTGTCTCTCTCACTGGCAGTGCGGCTCATCAGCAAGGATGTGCAGGCAGGCAAGGGGTTTGCATCCTGTTTGTTTTCTCATCTGCAGGACATAACTACTCCCAATAGCACTGTCCCCCATCAGGTGCCTGTGTATTACATGCCAACTGCTACTTATGACTCCCCAGTATTCTCCCAGTAGTATCACAGCCATGCAGCACTCTTTCACTTCAGTACAGGTTTTCAATGCCCACATTTCAGTTCTGAATTTATGAGTACATAACGAGTACTGCACTGCCATGGGATACTGATGCAGGAAGTATCACAGCAAGTGTGTATATACAGGCAGTTAATCTACAGTCACGTGATGCTGTTTCGCCAGTTGCATGCCTTTTTTTTCCTAACCCATGTTATAAATATAGATAATACATAGTTGTGATGCCAACACACCCCAGCACTGCTGTAATGCATGCATCAGCACTGACCTGGGTTAGCAACAGAGACTGCACATCAGAGTGCAGAGCGGTGGGTGGAAGATTGAGCATGCTATGGACTGCAGTCATTCTACATGGCAGTTACAGTGCTTTTTCCATGTGCTCAACATAAACTTTTGGTACACAACTACACAGACACACAGTGAGGCAGTTTTCAGAGGTGTGTAACGCTTTGCCGTACACCATCACATCATGGCACATCATACCTCATAGTCAGAACTGGAAAAAACTGGAGCATGCAAACTGTTGCAAGCACACATCCACAGATCCAGCAACCCAGAGAGATGGAGACACTGTAGTCATTCCCCTTCTTGCGATTGGAGGAAGGGATACCCTCATGGAGGCCCCATACTGGAGGCAAAGCCGTGGTGTAAACACGGGTAGGTAAAGTCAGGGGTCAGTGCATCATATTCAGTTAGGAGAAGGGACACCACCCCAAAGGCCCTGCTCTGTGGACAACGAATACCATAATACTGGTTGGGTAAGGTGCAGTAGTAAGGATAAGGGAGGTGGACACAAGATGGGGGGCATGTGATCAGTGAGCAACAGAAAACAAAATATAGGCAATCAACAAATAATGCAAACAGAAAAAGGCACTTACTGTTAGACAGAGTCCATAATGACACACAGGCGTCTTCAGGCTTGAAGTGGTCAGAACACACCACCTCAATTCTGGTTACAGCAAATGTCATTATCTCCAATTCATTTTTGCCAAGTGCATCGAGCCACAGATGTTGCAATGTAGGATCATTTGGTAGCCTGTGAAAAGATACTTGCCCACCACAATTGTTTTTCCCTGTTGTGTTTCCACAAGCAACTACCATACTGTACATGTTGGCATTTTCTCTGTGACGCTTCAGAAATAAACCAGTACACAAAGAATTACAAGGAAGGCAATGCACACACATGACAAAGGAATAACTCTGGATGCATGAAAAGACAGTGAGGACAACTGAAAAAGTGTACCGTATAAGGTCCTTTTATTGGTTAAAGATATACAACGTGATCAAAACATTCAGTAGAAGAAGGAAAATAGCACATCAATAATGACGACACAATCATAAGGGCGGGAATAATCAGTACACAGTAGACAGCATCATGACTCCATCAGTTGACACCTTGTACAATATGGATTTTCGGCATAAAAACCATCGAGGAATCACACAGTTGTTTACCATTCTTATCAGTACTGAATGATCACAGCTCCACTTTCTATGGTGTCCTCGGTGTGATGATTTGCATCAGACAGATGTACCATAATGCAAATCGCTGGTGGCAGTGCTGAAAGAAATAGTAACAGCAAGCAGAAGGTTCATTTCACATAATGCAAATGACTGCTCAGTACATGAAAGTAGCAGCGCTCACACATGTTTCATATACATCTTTTATTTATTACTTAAAATTACGGTAAGTGTACTAGTACTTTTCAGATACCAGACCAACACGGTGCACCCGGACTCTTGCACCATTAAAGACATTCACCAGTAAACATCAGGAAGGAGCAAATCGCAACAGGGCAACAGGACAGTGACAATGAGGAACTGTGAAAAACCATAGTAATAAGTGCCCTGACACAATTGCTGAATGTAGGGGCCAGCATACGTGGACATGGAATCAGGTTGTGTGTGACTACAAGAGGGTGCATACTGGAAATCATAATCTTGCAAGGATATGGCTGGATCAGGCACTGGATGAGCATTTGGGGGGGCGGCAACACATTACAGGTGCCATAGTGCCAGACGCTACCAGGATTTGTAATGCTTCATGAGTACAGCACAGCTGATCTCCTGTATTGAAAAGAAGTACAGGGTATGATAAACTTATTTTTTTCGGGGGTGGGTGGTAAAAGACAGAATGTCAAAAAAATGTGGGTCAGGGATGGGGCTGCAGATACATCTGTTAGTGGTGGATTTAAGATGGGAGCATTATGTTCACAATATACAGAGGCCCAGATATTCAAAAGAGTTGAGTCATGCGCAATAGGGTTGCACCTGCGCAAGTCCGAATTTGCGCCATTCTGTGATATTCAGCAGAGGCAGTTGCACCCCCAAAATCATGCTGAGCAACAGCACAATGATAAATAAGGCATGCGCAACTGAAGGGGGAGGAACCATGCATAAATGGTGCAGTGTGATATTCAAAGAATTGCGCAATGCGCAACAGTGGAGCAAGCGCAAGTTGCAACATAGCGGAAATGAGCCGAAATAAAAAGGAGCAAGGAAGAGGTGCAAGAACGCTACAGGGAAGCCACATGTGTCAGAGGCAGAAGCACACAGACAGGGAAAGTGGCAGGAACAGGGCAGGCCAGGGAAAGGCCACAGCAACAGACAGGCACAGGGAAGGTGTGGGGAGCCACACAGCTCAGAGGCCAGCACAGGCAGGTGTACACGGTACAGGGGAGGTAGCAGCCAGGACAGCAGGGAAATACAGTAACAGCTGCCAGGGGGGGTGAACACAAGCCAGGGACATGGCCAGTGCCACCTTCTACATGGAGGCCATAATGAGGGGGGTGAGAAGGCGGGTGGCAGGGGGGTGTGACCGTGGAAGGCCCCATCGGCGGTATGCCCCCAAAAGGCAGTACCAAGCCTGCACCAGCTTCGAGCTGTACACTGATACTGAGATTGTGGGCCAGTAACACCTGAACAGGGCAATTCTGAGGCGGCTCTATGGGCTGTGCAGTGATGTGATGCAGGCACCCACACAACGGAGCCATGCCCTGTCAGTGGAGACTAAGGTAACAGCCTGTATGTGCTTGCTCGCCACAGGTACCTTCCAGAGACCAACCAGGGACACCACAGGCATAACCCAGTCAGCCATGTCATGCCACCTCACCCAATTTCTCAGCGCACTGTTGCCACATGCTGAGGAGTACATCCATTTCCCCAGCACAGCAGCGGAGCACACAGCGAATATACAGGAGTTCCACAGGGTAGCACGTATGCCTGGCGTGCTTGGGGCAATAGACTGCACCCACGTGGCCATATGCACACCACCTGGCCACGAGGGGGCCGCATACATAAATCACAAGGGCTATGCCAGCATCAACTGCCAGGTGGTGTGTGATGCCAGGGAGTGCATCATCAATGTCTGTGCCACACACCCTGGGGAGAGCACACGATTCTTTCATCTGGCACCAGTCGGCACTGTGCCACAGATTCAAGAGTGGGGACATCCCCACTGGACACCTAGTGGGTGAGTATGCAAACCAAATGGACAAATATAGGGCCTGGGGGCATGGCCAGAGGTGCCATGGGTAGTGGCCTACATGGCTTGGGGCAGGGTGATGCTGATCACCAAACTAACCTCCACCCTCTACACATAGGTGACAGTGGATACCCACTCCGTCCCTGGCTGCTCACACCCTACTGAGGCCCACTGACCCCATCGCAGCAATGCTACAATGAGGCTGCCGCCACCACCGCAATGTCATCGGCGGGTGTTCGGGATGCTGAAGGCGCGTTTCCGTTGCCCTGGACACACTGTAATGCCCTACAGTACACCCAGCCTCAAGGCCTGTGGGACCTTCCTGGCCTGTTGCATCCCTGCACAACATGGCCCAGCAATGTGGGATAGCCCATTGCAGGTCATTGAGGGGACAGCGATGGGGATGCCGGTGATGATGGTGATTGGCAGCCCCCTCCTTGGCCGACGGGACCCCGACTGTTCTGGCTGGCACAGCTGCACCGGGACACCATCATGGAGGAGCACTTCAGCCGACGCAGGTAAGTCATGGGGCCATGCGCAACCACCAGTGGCCAAGGCACAACCCACAAACACGCAGGAACACACACTGGGGGTGCATGCTGTCAAGGGAAGTGGCAGGGCACAGAGGCACACACACAGCCAGGGATGGGTGAGGATTAACATGCCACCCCGAAGGACACACACACAAGCACACACACAATGCAACAAACATGCACAGAGGCCAGAAGGCACACCGACCCAGAACACACAGCCTAGCAACACACATGTCCACAGGCCACCACGCCCACTGCCTGTCCATGTGCATGTGTCAGATGCTGGGCACCACTGCACTGTGGTGTACAGTGCAATGCAGGCATTATCATGCACACATAACTGTGGACAGCAGCCGGGAGGGTGTGCAGGTGGACTGTGTGTCCGAATGCAGGCCCGGGTACCCACCTGTGCACTGCCCACTGAAACACACAATGCACACAGGGCAGCACCAGACAATAGCCGAGGTGGGAGATAGGTCAGTCTCATGACACAGTGCCACGGCCGCCACGGATGCGTGGGCAGCCCTCTGAGACCCGCCGGCACTGGCAATCTGACCACTGGCCTCATGGGGTGGCACCGATGGTCCCCCAGGGGTTCCACTGTGTGAACGTGACCATGCCCGCACAGGGGTCTGCAGCACACCGAACATGCCTGCACCAGGAGTGCTCGGGATGCCCACAGCTGAACCCGGCGTTGATAAGGTGGGAGTCGTATGATGCCAGGAATGGGGGGTGAAGAGTGCACTGTGTGGTGTCCGTGATGCATGGGCACCTGACTGTGTGCCCATTGTGGCCATGACAGCAATAAACGCCTGTGCATGCCTGTCAATGGCAGTGGTCACATCCTCCAGCAAACGGTCCATCCGTGCCAGGATCCATTTGGTGTCCCTGCTGCGATGCTCCTCTGCCTGCTCCAGAGCCACACACAGTGCTTCCATGGACGTCACAAGCCATATCTGCTGCTGGACCGATGCTTGCAGTAGGCGGGTGTGCTCATCCAAGAGGTCATCAGCCTCCTCGGCATCCTGTCCCTCAAGGTGTGCAAAGGCCTGATGTTCAGCACCCCTTGAGGGTGGGTGCTGCTCACCAGGACCAGGTCTGGGCATGTCTACAGGTGGTGCACAGACGCCGCCACTGAACCCTGTACCCCATGCCCAGTGGGTGACTGCTGATGCTGCCCCTCTGGCTGCCGCACCCCAGAGCTCAGTGGTGCCACCTCAGTGGCCGCAACAGTCCCACTGTCCTGAACAGACACCAGTGCTGCCCCACTGGTGCTGACAGGCACAGCCTGGGACTGTGCTGACATGCAGGCCCCCACGGCGGCACCAGCAGCAGCCATGGGCGTGAATCGCCCTGCTGTGTGTCCATCCTGTGGCACACACGTGTCACTGCCCATGAAAGTCGTGTCATCATCACTGGTGCCGGACTCTGCCCCGGCCACAGCCACAGCTACAGCATGCTGGCATCCATGGATGCCAGCACGCTGGGACACAGGCAGGACTTCCTCCACACCTGTCTCAACGACATCAGTGTGGACAGCCAGGCGGCCCCACTGTCGTACAGATCCACACATACCTGTGGAGGTGGATGGTCCCACCTCCGACTCCATCCAACTGTCTTCAGTGGACAGGCCCACCACCGCTGACCCATGCAGATGCTTAGGATCTGTAAGGGAAAGCAAAGTCGCATTACTGCGTGTGACCTACCCTGCCCCCCCTAGACAGACCATGACTTAACATGCAGAGATGGGCCACCACCCGTCTGAAAGCCACTGCCCGGAACTCCCTCTATGGCACTTTGGTGCATGCTTGCAGCAAGCCTGTCCTCCACTGGGGTGAGCTGTACCACCTCTGGCTGTCCCCCACCCATTGCAGCACGTGCTGCCCTGATGGCAGCCACCTTCTCCTTTAACCTCCTCCTGTCTGTGCCCATCTTCTTCTTACACTCCTGCACGGAGTGCTGGTGGCTGCTGTACAGGTTCACGGCATGTGCCACCTCCTCCCATGCAGCAGCACGGGCCTGAGTGGTGCCCCGCCGTCCACTGAGCAGTGGCTCCTGAGTCAGGTAGGCCTCGAAAAGGGCCTCAGTTTCGGCCTTAGTAATATTCGGCCTCCTCCTCCTCACACCACTGTTGTCCTCCTCTCCAAGAACGTGCTCGGTCATTATGTAGTCTGTAAGAATGGCAGTTGTTAGCTGTGACTGTGCAGTCTCATGCATGTCCCTGAATCCACAGTCCACACTCCCACACAGCATGCAACTCACCAATAAAATGCAGTAACCGACTATGGCCACTGCAGCACATTGTCGCACCTTTATAGCGCAGTCCATGTAAATGAGGTGAGGAGCAACTTTAATTAGATGCAAACTGCAGTGCTGCACCATTGAATGGCTGATCGGATGATTTGCATATGAAGGCTGAATATCACGCTGTTGCGCTTTGCGCAATTGTGTCAAACGTGCTAAGCCAATGACACAGTTCTGTGGCATGCATAGTACACCTCACTGCGCATGCCCAGGTTGCTGATGCAGGCGTCTGCCGTGCTGATGACGTGCTGTGCACGGTAGGCAATGCAGGGCATGGCCACTATTGTGCCAGTGGCGCTATAGCGATGGTCACTACATGGCGCTGTGGCAATGGGCCTTTATAGGGGCAATGGTCCAACTGCCTGATAGTCCGCTGTGGAGCTGGGACACAAGCAGCCAATCGCATTACACGCATTGTCATCCGATGGCACTGTGCGTGGCCTTGTGCCAGGGACCCTTGACCCTGTGTCCGACCTTTGCTCCCTTGGCGCCATGCGTCAGGCATAGGTGCACCTCTAACGCGCTGTTCGGTAACAGCGCGATAGGGAATAGCAGCACTGTACCACGCAGCATCTGCACGTGGGGTACCGTGCTGCACAGCGCCATATTGCCTACTATATCTAACGCAATGGCGGAGAAGGACTGCTCCCTGGATGGCCATCAAACTGGCAAATCTGGTGGCCACAGTCGAGCCACACCATGGGCCTCTCTTTGGGGAGGCCCCCCCAGATAGGACAAGGTCCCAGGTGTGGCAAGAGGTGGCCACAGCCCCCGAGAAGGTGACAGGCAGGGGCTGAACAGCTGAGCAGTGCAGGCACTGATATGGTGACTTGCAGAGGAGGGAGCTGGAGCTACTGGCCAGACTGAGGTCACGTGCCAGGAGGGGCACGGTACCATGTCCAGGTAGGGGTTCCGTCAACACACTGTTATTGTACATATGAGTCACAGTGTTGTATGTGTCCAGCACATAGGGGAGGGACTGTATGGGGTTGGCCGTGGCGGTGTTCACAGGGTGTGGGGTGGGTGGGTCTGGCTGGGTGGGGGCACACTGCTTGGGGCAGGAGGACTTTGCTTTGGGAATGTACTGATGTTCTTGTCTCCTTTTTGTCACAGGCTCGGATGAACTGCACCGAGTGCGTGTGGAGTGGAGGGTGGTGGAAGTCACAGCCAGGCGGGCTGAGGACCATCAACGGCCACCTGACCGGCCCGATGTGGGTGAGTGCCAGACATCCATGATTAATATTGCATGCTGTGTGACAAGGTGGGCAGTGGGGCATGGCCACCATTCATTGACATCACTGCCATGCACGCCACTTGTTACAGTCAACACTGTACAGTGGCAATGCATGTCTGGGTGTGCGTCACTGGTGGTGCATGTGTGCACCAGGTGCATGGCTGTGCCACTGCTTTTGCACCACATAGCCATGTCACTAGACGGCCACAGTGGTGTTGTCCATGACTTGGCCGGTGGGTGTGTGCAGCGTTCCGCATGGCTGTATGTGCCTGGGTGGGCAGGTCCTGTGGACGTGATCACTGCGGCTGGTCACACACCATCACAGTGGTATGTCCCATGGCCGTATGCCATGCACAGTGGACAGGCTGTATGGGGTTGTGCATTCACACCTGTTGACTGTGCTCCCTTGTCCTAGGTGCGAGACATCTGAGGGAAATGAGGGACACCCTGCTGGAGCTCCTCATTCTGGCACGTGAGACCGTCACTATCCTTTGGAGGATCGATGAGTCGGGGGTACTTCGGAAGCATAGAGCCAGGGGGAGCCAGAGACTGGACCGGCGTGGAAACCAATAGTCCCTTGGTCCCTGACTTCTCCCCTGGACCCACCCTCACACCCCTCCTATCCCATCCCATTTGTCCACCCCTTCCCCCTGCCCACTCCCACCTTTTTTGTGTCCCCGCCATATCTTTATATAGTTGTTGTTTATGTACATAGTTGATTTATTTATTTTTACAATACATTTGACTTTTATATGAATACCGTGGTGGTCTCTGATTTGCAGCAGGCTATAGGTGCTCAGCTGCAGTGGTGTGCATGGCATCAGGGGTGGTGCAGTCATGGGTATGTGTGTGTGTCCATGTGGAGGTGTCTATGGTGTGGGGGTAGATATCAGTCAGTGTCTATGTTGTGTGTGTTGTTCCTTGTGCACTGGGTGACTGTGTGCAGTGGTCCATGGGGCGTGCTCTGTGTCCATGGTGCACCCATCGGCCCGTCCATGGCCTGTGCAGCCGACAAACATACCTGTCTGTGACCTGCATGGTTTTCTGGCATGTCAGTGGTGGTATTCCCTGCAGGGCGGACACTGTACCCATTGCTTTGCTGGGTTGCCCATGTCACTGCTGTGGTGCATGCCTGGCTCAGGTGGCACTGTGAGCGACACGGCCGTTGTCCTACCTCCATGCTGTGGCTTGTGTGTGTTGCAAGGGATGTGCCCCACTGCCTGTGGCTTGTGTTCCAGGTGACTAATGGTGGTGCATTGGTCCATGGTGCCTGCGCAGGGTGATTGGCACACCAGTGCCATGGTGGACTGCAGGTTGTGTGTACATGGCTTACATGGGCCCACAATGGGGGCTTGGTTGCCCCACCACTGCGTCCCTGTGTTGTGCCCTTGGGTATGGTTGGGTGTCTGTCCAGACCCTGTGTGGCATCTGGTGTGGTGCATGCTGCCACACACCACTGTAGGTGTCTGTGCTGGCTGTTGTGGCCAGTGGTGGGCCGGGGTGTGTCACTGGAATACTGTGCAGAATGCTGTACCACTAGTGGAGGTGTCAACAACATGACTATCCCTTATGGGGTCACTCTTGTGCCAACGCATGGTCAGTCTCTCAGCAGTACTTCGGGGGACTGTGCGTGGTGGCACTTGGTCTGCCATAGTTGCATTGCCGTGTGCTGCAACCTGCTGATGGGTGCTCATGGTGGGGCTGGCTTGCATGGTTCTGTGGTGCACAGGGTTGCATTGACACTGTGGGGGTGGTGGCATGCATGGGGTTTCCTGCAGTGGTGGTCACTGCTCATGGGGGGGTGTCTGGGGATCACGGTGCAGAGTGTGCTGTGCACTGGGGGGGATGGTGTGACACAGGGTGGTCCGCCCTCCTTGTGTGCCAGTCACAGCTTGCCGGTAGGTGTGATGGGGCACCATGGCCAGGCTGTGGGTTGGTTGCTTGTCTCCATGGACCAGTGGTTATTCCAGCCCTCCCCTGGTTATGCTGTCTTGGGGTGTGGGGGGACAATGTCTGTTCTGCTGTGTGTTCCTGCACCTATCTGTGACATGGGTGGTGGGCCCCTACCTCCCTGATTGTGCAGTTACATTGCTCTGCAGCTGGGGGGCATCTCTGGTTGCACTATGGTGCCTCTGGACTGCTCAGCTGAACATCCCTTGTTGCGCTATAGCGCATCACATCTGCTCAGCTTCCCCTCCCTAGTTGCGCTATGGCGCAGGTAGTGCGATATTCAGATGTTGGCTGTAGGTGCGATTTGGCCTGCTCCCTTTTTGAATATCGCATCTCTTGTGCATGGGCGCAATAGACTTTTGGTTGCTCCTGCTATTACGCACTTTTTGGGTGCAGTTTGTATATCTGGGCCAGACTTTCATTCAAAAGTTAACCATTTTATTGAAAAATTGCACTGACAGAGATGAATGTTGCAGGGAGAGACTTGTATACATGCTGTCAGTAATGTTTTGCTCATGTCCAATATATAGAAAAAAAAAAGAAAAGAACGATTAAAAACAACTAAATGTGCAAAACTGGTAATTAACTAATTGGGGGTGGGGGATTGGGGGTGCAAGTACCACGATGAAACTCACAGGATCGGCAGTGTAATCCTTTAATAAGCTCATTCTGCCGTAACACTTGCAGCACCCTTTCCTTGTCCTGATATTGTAGGAACATAATGAGGAATGGTTTTGGCCACTCTCCCTCCCTTGCCCGCTGCTCTGGGACTAAATGTGCTCTCTCAGCCTCCATCCCTACTGCAGACATTCCCAGGCCCATGACTTCAGTGATCCACTGCTTCATGAACTTGGTCAGGTCCTTCCCTTCCAGACCCTCTGGCATACCTATACTATGGATATTGGATCTCCTGGACTGATTTTTTAGGTGCTCTGCCTTGTCTGTCACTGTTGTTAGCTGGCTTTGAATCTTTGGTAAGGCCGCACATTCTGCAAGCAGCTTATCCTCCATGTCACTGATCTTGCCCCCTGCCTCCTCCAGGTACTTGGTGTGGTCGGTGGAAATGTCACTCAGCTGTATGTGCATTCAGATTGCTTAACCCATCCCAGATCTCTTGCAGCAGAGATTTCAGTGCCTCCATTATCGAGGCCCCTATTACTGGTGATGTCTTGGCCCGTAGTAATCTCCAAGGCCTCTTTTGGCATCATAATTCCTGCCTTCCTGCTCCTCACTGACTACACGCTTGGCTTGCTGTTCCCGGAGGTGAATGGCAACTGGGTCTGCTTTTTAGCCAATGCCTGCATTCTCAGAACTATGCTCTAGCAATAGAAAGTGGCAAAAACAAAAGATTAATTAAAACATGTAATTATTACAGTACAAGGCTATCTGTTGTGGGACCACTCTCACCAGGAGACTAACTGTTATTTGGCTCAAAAGTACCCCCCAGTAGGGTATTTTTAATTGATGATGTCATAAAATATTTTAATTGTTGTCAGTTATGGTGTGGTAAATCTGCAGTTGCCTTATGGGGAAAAAGGTCTAATTGTTGTCAATTATGGTGTGTCAAATCTGCAATTATACAATGGCAAGAAAGAATCTTGGACTGTGATTGGTCAATCTGGGGCTAGACCCATGGTGTTATCCCAGCATAACACCACAGCTCTAGTGTCAGCCTCACATTGCTTTCCTATTTTCCATCTCCTGTTAAGAAACAAAAATATTTTTCCACACTAATAAAAACATTCTTTAAAATTGTTATTTTATTCTATATATAACAACAAGCCATTGTATAATATGAAGAATGCACTCCAGGGTGTGTGTTGTGCTTGGATAACACTGCGCCTGGGACATTGGATGCACTTGGCCTGCGGTCTTGTGCCCAACCCCCCCAGGCATGGCGTTATCCCAGCACGTCACACACTCTGTCATGCATTACTCCTTTACTGCTTTATGGGGGGAAAAGGCCTAACTATATAGTATGCTGAGTTATGCATGGTTGCCCATATTTTGTTTAGCACAGTATATTGTTTAAAACATAAAAAAAACAACTGATAATTTTTATTCTTCCAAAAAATCTTTGGTTTACTTTTTTTGTTATAAACAGGAACACATTCACTCAGCTGCTGAAAACCCAACTGGGTGAGGGGTGGGTTTCTGTTTTTGAAAACCTGAAAAAGAAAATTAGATGTTAGGGGAGTAACGTGTGTGTGTGTGTGTGTGTGTGTGTGTGTGTAAAATGAAAGTACAAAATAAGGTAGCATGAGTTTCCATTCTAATTAAAAAAATTCAGAAAGCTGTTGTACCACAGAAGGATAAAACAGCATTCTATGACCTTTGAACTGTGGTACAACAGCTTTTTAGTCAGGATGAAAATCCATGTACAAGTGGTACCCATATATTACATGGTATATGATGCAATGAACTACCTGCTGTCCTTACTGATACTACCAAGATTAGTACCTTCAGAGTTGGGCTCAAATCTCTCCTTGGCTCTAAAATGAATTGTACCTGCCTGCGCTAATGTGATAGTACCTCGACCCCAGTTTTCCATTTACCTACTCCCCTCCACATCTTTCAGCTATATACCACTTTTTTCTTAACCCACTCCCCTACCCCCAATTACCTGATGATGGCCTCACTTGGTTGAAAGCTCCACCTCTCTCCCACCTCAGATGATGCCATCTGCCTGCACTAATGTGATAGTACCTTGCCCTAGTTTTCCATTTACCTACCCCCCTACATCTTTCTGCTATATACCACTTTTTTCTTAACCCACTCCTCTACCCCCAATTACCTGACGATGGCCTCACTTAGTTGAAAGCCCCACCTCTCTCCCACCTTAGACGATGCCACCTTGGGCTGATCCCACCCCCAACCCCCTCTTATCTAATCAGTCTATCTGTTAATATTTACTAATTTGATGTGTATAAGTTCAAATTTTACTATTACTGCCTGTGTATATGCTTCAATGTTTTTGTCTTTTTTTTCTCTGTAAACCTTGTATTTTTGTAATGTTTGTTCAACACTGACATGGAACCTTTGAAAATGAGTCCTTGACTCAAAGGTATTATTCCCAAACTGAAATAAATAAATAAATAAAATTACATAGAGAATGCTGGAAGGGCAACCATACATAACCAGCCTGTGTTGCCACACAGGGGTTCTGGTTACGTCAGACCTCGAAAGTGAAGCTCGAGAGATCTGATGTAATCTGAAACCTGAGGTAGCAGCATGGGCTGGTTGGGCATTAGGTAGCCAATCAAGTATTTAATCTAACATATAGTTAAAGTTTACTTTTTCATTGTTTTGTTAAAAAGAAAATGGTCTTGGAGTGCTCGGTGGCAGCAGCAAACGCACTGGCAGTTTCCGTTAAGAACTTTAACTGATTTCTGTGCTCACAGCAGCAAAATACCAGGTGTGACAAGGATTTCCAATCATCTGGAATATTGTTGCACCACAGACGGGTACAACAATGTTCTATGACCTTTGAACTTTGCTACAACAACATTTCAGCGAAGAGTGAAATTCATACAGAACAAGGGGCAACTATACACTATAATATTATGCTTCTACTTATAATCAGTTAACTGATAGCATAATATTGTAAACCCTCCCCCACACAGTTGGGGGCTTACCTAAGTGCCACCTCCCTGTGTGCTGCCTTGTGTCCCCGGATCCAGAGGGTCCTTGAGTGCTCCTGCTGGCCCCATTGTTCCTCTGCATGTTGTGGGGACTGGTGGAGCGAAGGAGAAAAAGAAAATAATTAAAACGGAAACTGCCGCATACTGCTGTGGGTTTGTCAATCACTGCGCAGGTCTTGTGCGAGCTGATGCGGTCCATAGGTGCCGGAACGGGGGGGCCACTAGGGCCATGGCCTTACCATTTTCATAAGTGGCCCTATCACTTTTTGCAATGATGTTAACGTATTTAATAGGGGAGAATTTATCCCTTACATCCTTGACCCTACCACTTTTCAAACCGTTCCCTCACCAATAATGCAGTCAGCCCTTCCCCTCCCTCTCACACTAAATGAGCGCTGCAGCACTTGAAAGTAAAAGCCACTCTGTGTGACTGTAAGGAGCAAACTATCTGTGTGTGCCTCGGCTCCCATGTGTAAATAAATGAATAGGGGGTCCGTAGGCACTTTGGGAGCATAAATTAAATTTTTTTTAAAGTGCTCTTAAGCACTAGAATTTATAAGGGCGCCTATAGCTTTAAGGAGCAGCAGAGGCTGCTCATGAATAAATATGAGCACTGCTGTGCCCTGGGGAGATAACGCTACAGAGATAGTGACGGGAACAGGAAGCCCCTGTTTAAATTTAAACTGCAGTCACTTTAAAGAGCACAAAGGCAGCTACAGCTGCATGATTTTAAATGGATATGTAACTATACTATTTGGCTGTATTTTTATGACAAACTTGGGGCACTGTATAAAATATTTTACTGGTGGCCATGTTTTGCCAGCCTGGTGACCATGAACAGCCAATCAGAATGTCAGAATCCTGGGGAGCTGCTGTGAAGGCTCCTGGGAAAAAGGAGGTGGTGCCAACTTTTGCCACCAAGACTGCAAATAGGGCATCAAGGAAGCCCATTAACTGCCTTTTCTGGGACTGACAGCTGGCATCAACCAGTCAGCAGATGCCAAGCTTCCCCTATTGTTCTGTTCAACCAATCAGAGACTGTTTTCTTTTTCTGAAGCTCATGAGGAAAGACAATCAGTTCAGTTCTATTCAGTTAGTGGAAGTTAGAGTTTAAATTCAGTCAGTGTGTTGATAGGAGCCCCCTCCTCAGGGAGAGGGGCTCCTACCCCCTTGCTTTCTGATCCTGCGGGGGCAAAAGAAAAGTAAATGCCTAAGAACTGCAGTGGAGTATGGGTTCCAATGCCTGAAAGGTGCTCCAGTTCAAAGGAAGAAATTTAATTATCAGAGGCAGGGAGTTTGCCTGATAGTTGCTACGTGCTCCTGAGTGAAACAAAAGGACTGCCTGGGGGTTTGCCCAACCTACAAAGCCCAGGAGGTGCCTTCATGTCTCCCACTGAGGGGCAAGAAAGTATTTTCCAGCACAAAGATGTATCTGAAGCAGAATTGAGGTCATCAGGGCTGAGGTTCCTTAAGAAAGAGGAATTGCCCGGATGCCTGCGAGGTCTGTGAATGTCCAAAACAGAGACAAGGTTATCGGCAGCGGTTCCCTGAAGGAAGAGAGGAATTGCTCGGATGCCTGTGAGGTCTGTGAAAACGTGAAGGTCTTTTGGGTGCCTGCATGGCCGCTGAATGCCCAAAGGAGTCTGCCTTAATTTCCAGAGTGATGGAAACTGAATCTGATGCTGCACCTGATCAGTGAGTTGTTTTTCCTGTTCGTCAGCACTTGCATGGTGAGGAAGAAGAGTAAAGTGTCTTCTGTTAGCCAGAAACTGTGGGTGTTAAATGCAAAGGACTACAACTGCCATGCTGGCAGGTGTTCGAAAATGCCTTTCCTGTCACATGAATGTGGCTTTAGAATTGAACTCGGAGACTGTGTGCTGAATGTAAAGGGCCACAGCTGCCCTGCTGGTAGTTGATCGAAAATGCCTTTCCAGTCACATGAGACGACAACAGATTTCTTTTAAACTGGAATAACAATTGACTGTAAAGCTATGAGAGATTGCAGTATTGAGTGGAACCTGCAGGATGACTAAAGCCACCTGTCCCCCCCCCCCCCATCATGGGTACCATTGGAGAGAAGATACAGGCCTGTCAAGTGAACACTGTTTACAAATGCCGTCGTGGTGAAGTTTGGAAAGGCTTGACAGATGAAGACCAGCATCCTCCATCTCATGCAACCCAAGCTGCAAAATGCCTGCGTCATGCCTGTGTTCCAAGCTGCAAAATGCCTGCGTCATGTCTCAAGCTTTTCAAGTCTTCAGGTTTCTGCAAGTTCCATCCACCCCAGAGCTGCAGATTCAGTGCCACCAGAGTTTGTCTGCAGAACCATGAGTAAATGCAGGGATTGTCCATAGAAACATAGAATCTGACGGCAGATAAGAATCGCTTGGCCCACCTAGTCTGCCCATTTCCCTACCTATTGGATAAGCTACAGATTCTAGTTAACCAACAGCCTACTTCCTCCTACCCCCCGCTAGAATTGTCTTATTTGAATTCCCTTGTCCTGCCCATGAGGAGTTGCACATAGTTATGATTGCAAGTTTGTGCCCCACGGCTTGGAAGGTTTTAAAGAAATAACAGTTACAATGCCATTTAAGCAAATGCATGGCCTTTGGGGTTATGGGTTTGTTAATTTGAATTTTAAAGTGCACCAACTGCTGGCCAACCTGTTGCATCATACAGGCCTGCAAATAGAACCTGGGTACCCAGAGAGGACTTGTAGGGGTTATACTGGTACCAGTTTAGGAGTGGGTAATATAGTTAACACTTGTGATGACTGAAGGGAAATGCTGGTGGGAGGTGGGCACAAAAATGTGCTGCCTGAAAGGTGAATGTTTTCAAACATGTGAAAAATGAATTCCAATGTGTAAACTCCATTCCAATTTGGTTTTCCTAGTCCTCCCCTGTGTAAATAAATGATGTTTTATTGTTTTGTAACAATACTTGACTCGTAAGCATGTTATTGGCTAGAATTTCAGGTATGCCATGTGTGTGGGATGACTGTAAGGGGAGGTGGGTAGGTACAGCATCCCGGAGGGTTGTACTGCTAAAACAACATCTTCCCACTTTATATTTAGCTCTGGGTAAAGTCACCGAGCTACTTACCTAACCTTTGGGAAAGAACCCCCTTCTTTCCATCAGAATCTGATCCCAGGCCCCTCAACCTTGTTTGAGCTGGTCCAAGCTGACAAGGCAGAGGTAGTAGCCCCCTTCTCTTCCCAGACCACGGCACCAGGGAAGGGGTTACAATATTAATTATTGAGATTAAAACATCAGAAAGAGAATTATGGATTGATGCAACTGGAGATGTGAATTTTTACCTGAGGCAAAAGTGTGCTAGCCTGCTGGAGTCAATCCTGAGACAGGGCAAAGCATAAAGCAGAGAATCCAGAGCTGCTGGTCTAGGTCCCATAGCAGGCACTCTAGCTGGGTGTCAGAATGCAGTCATCCTGAGGGTCTGGAAACTAGGAGGTATGGACCAGCATGGGGCCTGATTACCTTAGGGAGCCAGAAGCAGAGAGCATCCAAACCTCAGAAGGGAGCAAGAGCCATCAGTTGGTGAGAGAAAGAGGTTTGAGATCCAAAATGGGAGACCAGCAAGACAGAGAATCCCAGGTGGAGCTGTGATCCAGAGGCCAGCTTAGGCAAGAGAAGCCTGCTGGATGGGGGAACCATGAGTACACTACAGGGCAGCTCTGTTTCAAGGCAAACCTTTTTTCTGCAGAGTTGATATGTGTTTTGTGGTTGAACAGTTGGCCATCAAGCCAAATTTACAAGTACCCCACACATGGGGTCTGTTGTGCCATTTTAGCAATTGCATGGTCTTTGGGGAATTATTTTAAGCATGTTGCTCATCCTGTTTAAAATGCACCAACACCAGCCAAGCTGCAGCAACTTCATCAGGCCTGTACTGCATCAACACCTATGCTGCCCTGGGAATGTGCACTGAGGAAATAAGTTCCCACTATACCATCTAAGACCTAGTACTAGGTGCGTAAGGGTAGTGGTCTCTAAAGGAGGATCGAGGGCTACTGCACCTGTGTTGTGATGTGGGGGTGGGCAGAGTCAGCTGCACCTGTGTGGACATTTTTAGTGGCAGCCCCTGGGGGTCCTGCAGTCATGCCTGCTAGGGCTTGAGTAATTGCACCAGAGATTGAGGGTGGTACAGCTGCCCCTCCTAGTAGGGTACTTAAAAGTGCCTCATCATTTGGTATCTGCCTTAATCTGTTTTTCCTTTCTGGGCCTGTTCCTGAGATAAAGTTGTGTTTTTCTGTTTAAGCCTGTTCTCATTACTGACTGCCTTAACTTTGTGCTAGTGGTGGGCAGCTGTTGTATTTGCTTGGGATCTCTGGAAGGTATGGTCAGAGTAGGGAGATAGGCTGCTACAGCATCTCAGGGTGTTGTACTGGTACATCATGTGGCCAGCTTATATATTTCTCTGGTGGAGGTACCACAAATTTCTTTCACCATTAGATACAACCCCCTTCACTGCTGAGTGAGACAAGAACCCTGGAGCCACTGAAAACATCCACTGCAGCCCAGTGTCAGTGTAAGGTAGTGGCATCTTACTCCCACTGACAGGTGGGGTGCACTCCTACCCTAAAGTGCTCTCATACAAAGCTGGTTTTGCAGACTACAGCCCCAATTTTAAAGGGGGCAAGGACTTCCCCCATGGGCCAAGAAAAATTGCACAATGACAGGGGGATCCAGTTGCATACCTACAATGTGCCTTTCTGAGGCCCTTAATGGTCGCTTGCAGCCATTTTTCTCAACCTGTGCTATTTTTCTCATTTTTCTCAACCTGTGCTACACCTGGTATGACCAGAAACGGATAGTGGTGCCCCTGTGGACAAGCTGCTGAAAGCCGCAATTTCTTTTAAGGTTGCAGGAGAGGTATGGTGTTTTAATCCCTGCACTACAAAGTGCGCAAGGAAGTCCCTGGGCCAGTCCCAACCCTCTGAAGATCAGGTCACAGATGGAAAGGAAACAAAAAGAGAGATCCAGGCAGAGATAGAGAGTAAGAAAACAGGCAAAGTTGCAAAGCTTCTGTTGCCCATCAAAGCCCACTGGCCATTGATTCAGGCTGGATACTGGCTATTTGCCCCCAAAAAAACCCCACCCTCTCTAACTGCTTGGAAAGGAACCCTTCTCCATTGTCCTTTGCTTTAGGCCTCAAAGTGTAGCTCCCTCTTCAAAGAAATCAGCCCACTCACTGTTGCTGCCTCTGACTTAAATTTAGTCTGTTTAACCCAAGAGAAATTTTTATTTGTTTTACAAACCATGATTTATTTTATTGTGGAAGCTGATGTCTCCAGAACAATCAAAGCAGTGCCGAGAACTGACATGCAAATGAGCAAGAAGGTAGAGGATAGGGTCACCTGACAGCCCAGCGGGCAGCATGTCACACTCCTGTGCTGGCAATCTGAGTTTAGGAGCAAACTTGTGAGTTGGCTGGGTGGCCGGGGGGGAGGAGGCACTGCCATGCAGCAGCCCTCTCAGCCGGGGCAGGATGGCGCAAGGTTCTGCTACACTAGTGACCCGTGTGGTGGCCTGCTAGCATCCCGCTTCTGCAGGGGAACGCTATGTGCTAGCAGGGCCTGCAGGTACATAGCTTTGTGACATGCAGATGGTGGGAAGAGGAGGTCAGCAGGCAGGAAAAGGTGGCTGTCTATGTAATGACAGCAGCCTGCTTGGGCCCTGCACCACGGGTCACTTTCTCACTGGATTATACACTGGTGAGGGAGGGTGACTGCCCTCCCCTCCAGCCCCATCACAGAAGTTAATGTATAGAAGTTACAGAGATGACAACTGGTAGTGGAGCTGGGCAGTTACATGTTTGAAACGTGCGGAAATGTGAGACTGATGGCCGACTGGGGGGATTAATTAAAAAAAAGATGCTAGATGATACAGAAAAAAGCATCTGAAAGTCGGTGGGTTATAACAGCACATTGACTCTCCTTGGTTTGCCACAGTTTGTACAGGTCTAATGGTTTGTCACCTGCAAAATGAAGCTCAAAAATCAAAAGGTTTAATTCAGTTTGTGAACAGAAGATCAGCCAAAGTTCTGTCTTCTATTCTTATTTCAAACTGAGCTTGCAGCTCTGCTGAAAATCTAACCCCATGTCCTCTAACACTAAATTCCTCATCTGGCCTTTAGTTGCTGTACCGCAGCTTGAATGGTTCTACTATTTCACTGTGATATGGATCACGTGTGCAGTCTGTGCATGGACAGAGGGATCTGTTTGACATTGGGAGCAGCTCCATGTACATTTGCAGCGTCACCAAAGGACGGAGCAAAGGAAGCACGCTTGTTAAATGTTTGGAGGTGGGCCATCATTCTGTATTGCTAAATTTGGCAAACCACAGTTATCTGTCCAAATGATGCTAGAATTTTGCTTGTAGTGGTAGTGCTGTCTTGTGATTAGAGTACTAGCTGGGGAACTAGAAGATCACAGGGTCAATCTTGGTCACCGTTACAGCCAAACAGCATAAAACACTCACTGTGCGACCTTGGGGGAAGCCACTTAACCTCCCAGTGCTCCTGTCCACCCAGCTGTAAAATAAAGGGGGTTGGGGGTGGAAGCAGGACCCCCATTAAAATTGAAAAGCTGCATCTCAGCTAGGCTAACCTCAGTAAATAAATTGTAAATAAAATATAGTTATGCCATGTCTGCTTTCAAAAGATAATCTTTTTTTTGTGGGGGGGGGGAGGGTGAGTGCAGTACTAAAACTGCAGTATTGATGCACTTGCACTGTAGTGACCTGCCACCTCTTGTGGACCTATACTACATATCTCAAACAGGCGCCCCGACAGTGAGGTCTCTCCCACCAGGAATTTAGCCAAAAGGACCCCCATGATGGTGCTTAGTTATGGAGTGGGGAGGACACTGTGGATAGCACGCAGAACTAGAGAAACCCTTTAAAGCTATCAAGAGTGGGGCAGTAAAGGATGTGGTGGAGACAGGTGGACCATTTGGTTGGGGGGGGGGTGGAAGAATATTTACCAGAAAGATAATTGAAAAAATTACAATCTTTTCTGCATGTCGGTATACAGGTACTTCATGAATTTTTAGATCCCACACATTAATTCCTGTAAATCAGTAAGAAGGAAGTCCTTTTCTTCTTCAAAAAAAATTGTTTCAGCATTTAAGCTTGCCTATTGTGCTGTCTGACATTTGTAAATGTGATAGGCAGGGCTATCATGCACATACAGTTGGGGGGCTCATGCGCCCCCTCAAAGTCCAATTCAAGTCTTGTTCTTTGGACTGAAGAAGACCTGCAAACTTATTTAGAACCTTCTCTGTTCAGCTTTATTCATGTGCCCCCCCCCCAATTCTCTTGGCATGATGTCCCTGAATAGGAAATAATTGTAAGTATCTTTAAACATTCACCCTTCTGCTACCTTAACCACCCCCGACCCACCCCAGTCACAACTGGAAATAAGATGTATTTATTGCTTTATTGCTGCTTGCCTGCCTAGAATAAAACAGTTTCAAGAAATAAATCACTTTTACCTTTTGTGTAATTACTTCTATATACTCCAGGATCTGGCTGTTTTGTGACTGAGAAAATGTATTTTAATTATGTTTAAGACCCCCAATGTTTGCGAATCAGACCCTTGACAATAGGAATAAGAGGACTAGAATGGCATGCCATGACGTCCTACAGTAGTTCATGTTCTATCATGTGACTGTTCTTTCCCCATAGAGAATTGAATGCCATTATTCCATGATGACAGAAGTATACGTACTGGCATTCATGTCATTGCCATTCTAGTCCTCTTAGTTATATGCCCTTGACTGATTTTAACTTTCTGTTCCAGTGATTCCATCGCACCAGTCTGTGATGTCAGTTCCCACTGTTCCACATTGATTACAGTAGCCAGCATCGGGAAACACGGTGATATCATAGAATGGGCTGGTAGCCTAGAAACAGACAGCATAAACACTGGGCACACAAACTGCAAAGTCCACTCTGCCTGCAGCAGTTAAACAAGTAATAAAAGAAATGTGCAGCCCTAGTATGATATCAGAAGACTGAATATAATTGAAAGAGTGAAACAAGGAATCCTTCAAAAGCTCAGATCATTAACAGTCCCCTTTTGTGAGCATATTATATAAACTGCTTGGTTACCCACATGCACAATTGCAACCATCTGTCAAATTTCCATGTGGTTCAAATGCTATTCATGTTAGTGGCATCCTCATTGCCCAAAAAATTGTAGTGACATGCTTTTACTGTCTGGAGACAACCACTTCCAAGAACATCTGTACAACTAATGTGTCTCGTGCATGAGCTGAAAAGCTAAACTGTTTGGCTGTGGTGACGCTATTCCTCCCATCAGTTTAAACTTCCGCTGATCTATTAATATAGCAGAGGCATGATATGACATAACATGCTGGTTGTGACCAGATTGCCCTTTAAATGTCCCCACCGCACTTCCGTGCCATCCTGAGGAACATGATAGCTTTACTGACCTGTGACATAGGAAATTTATTCAGCGCCACCAATCTGCAGGTGGCTGCAAATAGGTTGTGTCCACAACGTCAGATCCAGGAGTATATTTCCAAGACAGCTGCCGACTGAGCAAACTTCACCCCCCAAAATCACTAGAGTTGTGGGGCCCTTTACTGTGACATTTGCCTGGCCACTCTATGCCCCTAAACTGTAGCTGCATAGTGTCACTAGCCCCATGCCTGACGTCACGGGTCACATTACTAATGGCTGTTTGAAGAAAACACGCCTGTTTTTGCTGCCATGTCAAGGTTAAACATATATTTGTTAGCATTTTAAATTTGTCTGTGCCAAATTAATCATTACAGAGTGTGTAAAAACATTCCTCATAACATGTCATACCTCCAGCTCTAGAAACTGACTTACTGTACTAATCTCCTTAAAAAGACCTGTTAATGCTTTTATCAGTGCCCTTTTATACACCTTCCCCCATGTGGAGATGTTCCATTTCCAATATGCAGTAATTCTGCCACTTATATTCAAAGCATACCTCAGGACCTAGTGGTTAGCATAAATGCAACTCGCATGTTCACTTCATTCTCTGACCAGAGTGACTGCACCCATCACCCGATGCATTGGGCATGATCCTTGGGTATCCCTGTGCCTAGGGGTATTGCTGACAGAACATATGGTAGCTGACTAGGGGCCCATTTAAACAATTACACTTTAGACTGGTTCGCCATTCTCTGTGTTAGAGAAACTGCTGAGACGGGTTTCACACTCTGCTATTAAATGACATTTTAGACAGAGGATCAGCCATTGACTCTCCCTTTACTTTACTTTAGGAGGCAGTATAGCACAGTGGTTTAAGGATGTCAGCTGCAAACTTGGAGACCTGGGTTTGAATCCCACAGCCCCCACTTGCATACTGTGTAACCCTGAGCAAGTCACTTAACTTTCTTGTGCTCCCAGGTCACAACTGGAATCAAGCTTCGGCTTAGTGTGCCTCTCCTGGTTAAACAATCCCACCCCCCCCCTTACTGAGGCTTAGATGGTACACGGGGCACAACAATTAAATTCTGTTTGCACAGGCTGAAATCAATACTTCTTGTAAGTTAATTTAGTTACGCTGATGAGTATTCCATAATATCAGCACCGCAGTCATGGCCTGACATTTTGTCCATTTCCTAGACTCCCTTGGTCTCTATATTATTCCTACCACAGTCAAACATGTTAAACACATCCCTGGTTCCACCTTAGCCACTACACTGAAATCCTAGTTCCCCATACAGAATTAATATCAGTCTGCTTATAATATGATCACAAACTCAGTATACCAAAACAAGGTGCCCAGAAATTGGTTATTATAAGGGAAGGGAACATTGTTTAACCAGGAGTAGCACACTAAGCTGAAGCATGTTTCCAAATGTGACCTGGGAACACAAGGAAGTTAAGTGACTTGCTCAGGATCACACAGTGTGCACCTAGGTGGCTATGGGATTCAAACCTAGGTCTCCAGATCTGCAGCTCAGAGCCTTAACCCACTGCGTTATACGGCTTCTGAGTATGCAACCTAATTATGAGTAATTGAAGAGCATCTTTCCCAGTCCTTTTGACTTTCATGCATAAATTATCCCTTCTTGCATTGATTCTGGAATTGTATTTCATTACTGTCCACCGGAGTTAGTTTTTGCATTCTGAGCTGCTAAAAACTGCAAGATGTACCAGAGATTTTATAGCAAGCCTGGTGTTGTGGACCCAGGGCTGTACTGCTGACATCACTATATGATGGTTCTATGTCATAATAGCAATTGCTGAATGGCAAATCGGCCACATACACTTACCGGCGAATCAAAACCCGGTAACTTAAAGTGTTTTGGTGCGGGAGGTTTGCTCCCCGCACTTCCCTTAAGTAGGATTCCTAACTCCAGGGGGTGCATGTCGGGGAAGGGGGAAAAATTCAGGCACAAAACAAATTGAAGTCCAGGAGCCACTGCCTGCAGCAAAATTTAGCCCCTCCCGTCCCCAGCCCCAAACCCAGTACCTGCTGTTTCAGAGCCACCCTCCCTCATCACCACACCACATGACTGGCTCAGCAGCAGAAGGGACAGTTCCTGTACGTAACCCTCTTACCCATCCTTCCCCTTCCCCTCGCCGTTCCCTTTTCCTGTCACTTTCCCTACCCTCATGGTAGAACCAATCGCCGCCTTGTGGGTAGCTCGATTCCAATAGCGCCGAATATAGAGTCACCATTTTGATGGTTGCCCATATTCTACAGCCTATCACTGGATATCCATATGACAGAGGAGTACATATGAACATGCAAAATGCCAGCAGAAGCAAGCCTTACAGTCTATCGAGTCTGCTCCAATTGTGCAGCTAGCCCCTCAGTTTGCAGCCATCCACCTCCCCACCCTCTTTTATCATAACACCCGCCCTCACCTGTCCCAATCCCTCTTAGATCCACTCACCATTCTACAGAACACCACCCTCTCTGGCAGAGCATTCCACCTGTCCACCACCCTTTCTGTGAAAAAACGTCTCCTGATTTCCCTCCTGAATCTTCCCCCCTCCAACTTCAACTGATGACCTCTCATATCCCTCCCTCTTCTAAGCTGAAAAATCCCTTCTGTATTAACCTTATTTATCCCCTTAAGGTATTTAAAGGTTTCAATCATTTCCCCCTTTCCCTCCTCTCCTCCAGGGAGTACACATTCAGTTCGGCCAATCTATCCTCATAGGACTTTCCCTCAAACCCCTGGATCATCTTTGTCACCCTACGTTGCACCCCCTGTAACAACTTGATGTCCTTCTTCAGGAGCGGGTGCCAGTACTGCATGCAGTACTCCAGGTGAGGCCTGACCAAAAGACCTGTACAGGGGAAGGATCACCTCCCTATTCCTGGAGGAGATTCCCCACACTATACACCCTAGCATCTTATTGGCCTTTGCTGCCACATTCCTGCATTGAGCCAAGTTGTTCGTGTTGCCCATTATAAACACCTCCAGATTTTTTTCCTCCTCACTACTTTCCAGCTGCACCCCTCCCAGCTGATAGCTCCTCCCCTGGTTTCTAGCTCCAAAGTGCAGTACCTTGCACTTCTTGGTGTTGAACCCCAGCTGCCATGTTACTGACCGCTCCTGCAGTTTGTTCAGGTCCTCCTTTAGCCCCCCCCACCCTTCGATGTCATCTACCACAGCTCCCATCTTTGTATCATCAGCAAACATACTGATCCTGCTCTGGACCCCATGTGAGATATCAGCTATGAATATCCCAAACAACACTGATCCAAGTACCAATCCCTGTGGTACCCCACTCGTGACTTCCCTTGGCGATGAGAGTTTCCCCCACCATCGCCACCCTCTGCTGCCTTCCAGTCAGCCAGTTGATGATCCAATTGACCATCTTTGCTCCCACACCTATGTATTTCAGCTCCCCCCCCCCCAACCTTCCATGCGGCTCGGAATCAAAGGCCTTGCTGAAGTCCAAATATAGGGCATCCACCATGTGGCCCTTGCCCAGTTCTCTGGTCACCCAGTCATAATAATTAGATTAGCCTGGCAGGATCTGCTGGACGCAAACCCATGATTTTTTTTTTTGTCAAATCTTTTTATTAGAAGAAAATGAGGTGGTATTACATTACAGCAAATTACAGGTATATATAGCATTAATCATATCAGTAGTTGTTCAATCAGAGTTTCCCATGTTACAACAATTCATGGATGACAAATAGACAAAGTAATCCATGAGTACACTTGTCTGTGGTATGAAAGAGCAGCTACATTTGGGATGATAACATTGTTGGGGCCTGAAACCCATTTAGCAAAAGAACAATACTGTGCAGGGAAGAGCCCCTTCTCTATAGCCATTTCTAGGGGACCCCACATTTTTTCAAAATGCTCATAGTTCCCAGTAGTTGTATATTATATTTTTTCTAATGAGAGACATTGTTTCACATTATTGACCCACTGCAAGATCACTGGTGACTTATCGGCCAGCCAGGTCTGTGCCAATGCTTTTTTGGCATTTACCAGGGCAATGCCCCACAGGAGATGTGACCTAGTACCTGGTGTATATAGCGGATCTGCTCCCAGCAAGAGTTCTAGGGGTGAGCAGGATAGGTTCCTTGCCAACAATTTTTCCATTATCCCATGTACCTCCTACCAAAAGGGTATCACCTTAGGGCATAGTAGAGCCATATGTAGAAAGTTCACCTGACTCCCTTGGCATTTAGGACAATTTTCTGGGCTCATTGCATGAAATCTGGATGGGGTAAGATATGTTCTATATTAATAATTAAGCTGGACTTGTCTAAGCCTGTTGTTTCTTGAGCATATGTTGAGGTGCTTAATTGCTAATTCCCAGGTATGATCGTTAATGGTCACTTGAAGATCATTTTCCCATTTTTGTCTGATGGGGAGTGAGGCCTCAGTGTCCACTCCCAGCATAGTGTGGTATAATATGGATAATGTCTTAGCCCTCGGGGGAGGATTATACAGTCCCTTCTCAATTGGAGTTGGCATGTCCCAGTTTGAGGTCCTGCTCAGTGACTCTCCAAATCTCTGGCGCACCACTTGGTATACAAATAGTCACCAGGGTCTGTATACCATTTGGCCCTGAGTTCCACAAATTCTAAGATCCTACCCCCTTTAAAAAGTTACAGTGCATATTTCAACCCCTTAAGCCTCCACTGTCTCAATCTCTGGTACATAACTACAGTGTAGGGTCCCCTAGCTTTCATACCTGTGACCAGGTCAGAGTAAGGTGAGTGTTTAGAGACACCTACTATATTCAACTTACTGTCTGCAGAATGCCAGGCCTAAATAGTAGCTAATGTACAGGGGTTTACTACTACGGGGTTGTCCATAGAATTTAAACCTCCAGATAAATGCTGAAAGAGTAAGGATCCACCTAAATTGTTCCCCCTCAATCGCAACCCAGACTGGAGCTACAGAGCCCATTCCAGTAGGGATGAATGAAAGTTGTGCAGCCAAGTAGTAAAGCTGAAAGTTAGGTAGACCCAGTCCCCCCTTACTAGTAGCTTGATGTAGCATTGTCTTTTTTAATCCGAGCTGCTTTTCCCCTCCTGACGAAGTTATGTACTAGGGTGTTCACTTGTTTAAAATGCAATAGGAGTATCTTTAGTGGTAGTGACTGGTAGAGGTAAAGACATCTAGGTAGAATCAAATCTTCACCCAATTTATCCTACCAATAAGGGTCAGGGGTAAGTTCTGCCACTTCTCACAGTCCCCATTCAACTTTTTAAATAATGGGCCATAATTCAGGGTGTATAACGTACCTATTTTTACTGTTAGGACAATTCCTAAGTATTTCAGCCTAATTACCATCATCAAACCACCCAGTACCCGCACCAACTGGGGCCTGTCCATCTGTCCAACTGGAAGCAATTTGCTCTTAGTGCAATTTATTTTATGACCAGACGGGCAACCATATTCTCTCAGAAGGTCATGTAACTGGGGAAGATCCCTACCTGGGTTATGCATGTACAATAGTAAGTCATCAGCATAAAGTGCAACCTTATACTCTCCCCCTCCCTCAAAATCCCTGTATCCCTGTATGGGCCCTAATAGCTGACACCAGAGGTTCCAAGGCCAGAACGTAAGGAGCGGGGACAGAGGGCAGTCTTGCCTAGTGCCACGTGACAGTTCAAATGGAGAAGTTAAAGATCCATTTACCAAGATTTGAGCTGAAGGGGAGGTATACAGTGTTTTAATCCATTTTAACATTTCAGGGCCCAATCCCTGACATTTAAAGGCCTGAAACATATACGTCCATTCAACTCTGTTGAAGGTCTTTTCGGTATCTAGTGCCAGTATAGCAGCCCCATGGTGTTTAGATGATCTGACCCATGAATGTAAGACATTTAGTGTCCTTCTGATGCTATGATTCCCCTATCTGCCCTCTACAAACCCTGATTGATCAGGATGAATCAGAGTTGGGAGGATAGGTTCTAAACGGGTAGCAAGTACCTTTGCCAGGATTTTATTGTCAGCAGTCAATAAGGATACGGGACAATAGGAAGCACACTGGGAGGGATCTTTTTCTGGCTTAGGGAGGATAGTAATAGTGGCTGTTCTCATTGACTGGGGCAAAATTTCTTTGATCGGGCCTTCTTCCAAGGTATCAAATAGGGCATCTATAAGTTGGGGCATAAAAAATTTAAAAAAATTAACAGGTAACCCATCTGGGCCTGGGGCCTTCCCTCCACTCAGGGATTTAATGGCTGTTACCAGTTCAGTGATCTCTAGGGGGCATTCTAATTTTTCTGCCCTATCAGAGGTTAATACCAGCGTGGGAGCTTTATCAAAAAAGGCCTGCAGCTGTTGAGGAGTTGGGGATCTTTCAGATGCATACAATTTTTGGTAACATTTTCCAAATTCCTCTCCTATCTCAGAGGAGGAGCTCGTCATCACGCCTTTTGCATTCTGAACTTAAATAATGGCCCTATCACCTTATCTTCTCTTGAGTTGCCATGCCAAAAACCCTCCACCCCATCCCCATCAAAACATGCCCCAGCCCCTGTTAATAGGACCGCACTTTCTATGCTGGCCATATTCATAAGATTACATTTCCATTTTAGTTTTTGTACTATTCTATACAGGGGTTGGGTTGGATTTCTCCTATGGGTACCTTCATATGTCTCAATTTTCTGTCTGAGTTGTTAAGTTTCTTCCAGAGTGACCTTCATTTTATGTACTGAAAATTATATGACCTGCCCTCTCACATATACCTTCATTGCCTCCCATCTAGTTGTATGAGAAGTGTCCCCTGTTTTATTATATCTCCAGAACTCAGCCAAGGTTTTAGTCATAAATTTAAGAAAATCACTGTCTTTAAGCAGGAGTGGGTCCAGGTACAAAGCTTTCTGTGGAGGCCTATCTCCATCACCCAACTCAACCAGCACCTTAAGGTGTGCATGATCAGAGATCAGTATTGGTGAATAAGTAGCCAGACCAGATGAGCTTCAGAGAGGAGCACTGACCAGAATTCTATCAAGTCTGGTGTAGGATCCATCTGCGTAGTATTAAAAGCTGTAATCCCTATTAGTCAGGTTTTGGTGCCTCCACACGTTTACTAATGAATATGTATCCTCTACCTCCCCTAGGGCTATAGCATTCTGTGTCATCTGCACTGGGGTGGGATTGGATCTATCCGATGTTGTGTCCCTAACACAATTAAGATCCTCCCAAGTAGCCAAGGCTCTGGGAGAGCAGACATGTCCAAAGCCAGTTTTGGAAAAAAAAAACATATTTTCTATATTTGGAGCATAAACAGATCCAACTGACATGGGTTTTCCCCCCTTCCAAAGTGAGACTGGCCACCATACATCCACCCCCCGGATCCCTAACCACATTGTGTACCTCTATTCTCAGACCCTAGGCACCCATATTGATACACCCCTTGCTTTAGCAGAGAAACAGGCCGAAAGCCACAACCCTCTCACACTTGTCTCCGTTTTCAGGGCCTCTGGCACAGACATGTGGGTTTCTTGCATGAACGTCAACCGGGCTTGACTTCTTTTCATCTCATTAATTGCCTTCTTTCTTTCACCACAGATCTTAATCCATTGACATTCCATGATACCACCTTTATTAAGCTACCCATGATCAAAACATTGTAATAGTACTTCTGTTAGACTATTAGTTGTGGTTGCATTTGGAACATAAGGAAGAATATGCATTTATCAAATTATACCTATACCACTTCCCCCTCCCCTCCCCTCACTCCAGAAATCCCCCAACCTAGGAACCCAAGCAAGTTTGCTAACAGGGCAAGAACTTTAACCCTACCCCACCCCCAACCTTTTGACTGGGCTGCCAGGTGCCCTCTTTATTCCCTCTCACGTAGTATGGTGAATAGTTAATGTACATGAGCATCAGTTGTACCAAAACAAAAACCCAGGTCCAGCACAGGAACATGATGAAGTGGAGCTTTCCACAACGCAACCATGAGGAAAATTGGTAGTAACTAGGGTCCCTTACCTGTTGCACCTTCCTTGGGGAGTGATTAGGTAACTGGAAGCTTGGTTCAATGTATATCTATCACTGAGGATGGATATCAATGCAGCTGCCACCCTAGAAAGAAGAGCAGGACACCAAGTATCTAGTGCACACCCAAGCCAGTAAAAGAAGTAATTATTCTAATCTGGAAACCCCACCACCAACCAATAATCTGTATTCGGCACCATGGAATTTGGGCCCTAAATATTTATTATACAACCATATTTAACAGAGGTATGGTGGTAGGTATGCCAGTCCTACAACAATCTTTTTAACTATTTTAAGACTTATAAGTATTGGTCCAAACATAAGAATGTAACTCCTAGGGGCTTTAAACTTGGCCCTATGAGGTATCTTACCCAAGAACATCAACTCCCCTTTCCATGTTTAAAATATGTAGCAATTACCGGGTCAATTGTAAATAAAAACCCTTTGAACCCCTAGCAGAGCCGGCCTTAGCTAGGTGCAAGCTGTGCCCCTGCACCTTAGGGGCCCATAATTTTTTCTTAAGGAAAAAAAAATAATTTAAAACATTTAAAAATGCCTAAATTTTTGTTATAGATGAAAATGTTTACCAGTAAATGAAAGTGCAAGACAACTGGCTCTGTTACTGTTGCAAAAGGTGGGGGCAGCTTTGCTATTGTGCCACTTTAAGAAGCAGTGGAAAAAATAAGGTTAACTAAGTGCTAAAGGTGTTAATGATCATACTTTATGCCTCCCAAGTTGACTGCTTTCACAAACAAAGGGCTATATTGACAGGAGAACTTGTTTGTAACCTGGGCATGTAGCTGAAACAATGAATGATATGACAAAATTTGTTAAAAGTATGTGAGTACTCAAAATGGCTCAAAAACCTGACCAGCAAAGAGCAAAACTGGATTTCCTGATAGGGACCCCGAAAATCTGATCCCCCAGGTAAAAAACCTGACAGGTGGCAACCTTACTGGTGTCCCATGGTAATCGTCTCTATTCTCTCACTCACACCTCCAGAAAAGTTAAGTTGTTTAACTTGTTTGCAAATCAGATTATTGGAGGTGTGAACATCCATAGAAACACAGAAACATAGAAATTGTCGGCAGATAAGGACTGCTAGGCCGATCCAGTCTGCCCGTAGGCCCTATACATTGTATGTGGCCACTGACCCTATGTGATCAATGGCTTTTCATCACTCTTGTCCCTTTCAGGCTTTCCTTGTGTCTGTCCCAAGCATGCTTAAACCCCTCCACTGTGCTTGCCCCCACTACCTCCTGTGGCAGACTATTACATGTGTTGACTACCCTTTCTGTGTAGAAAAACTTCTTCACATTACCTCTTAATCTACCCCCTTCCAATTTCATATTGTGCCTCCTTGTTCTAGTACTTTTTCTACATTGGAAAAGCTCCCCAGCCAGCACCTTGTTGATGCCCTTGAGGTACCGATAATTGAAAGTTTCAATCATGTCCCCCCACTGTCTCCTGTCCTGCAGTGAGTACATATTGAGGTCCCTTAGTCTCTCCTTATATGATTTGTGGTATAAGCCCTGCACCATCTTTGTTGCCCTTCTCTGGATAGTCTCCACCTTATCTATGTCCTTGCATAGGTGTGGCCTCCAGAACTGCATGCAATACAGCAGGTGAGGCCTTACCAATGTTTTGTACAATGGCATCACCACCTTCTGCCTCCTGCTAGTGATACCCCTGCCTATGCACCCCAGCATGATACTGGCCCTCCTTGCTGCCTTTGTACGCTGCTTTGATACCTTAAGTTCATCAGAGATGATAACCCCTAAGGTTCCTTTCCTCTTTGGTGGCAGTCAGCTCCTCCCCCCCCAAACCTGTAGCTCTCCCAAGGGTTCCCTCTACCCAGGTACATTATTTTGCACTTCTTTACATTGAACCTCAGTTGCCACATCTCCGACCATCTTTTAAGCTTCTCCAGGTCTCTCTTCATTTTCTGCACCCCTTCTGGACTATCCACCCTGCTGCAGATCTTGGTGTCATCTGCAAACAGGCAAACCTTTCCTTCCAGACCCTCTGCAATGTCACTAACAATGGCATTGAACAGGACTGGTCCTAGTACTGATCCCTGTGATACCCCATTGGTCCCCCCCCCCCAGTTTGTACCAAATTTACCACCATCTTCTGTCTCCTGTCTGTTAACCAGTTTCTAACCCAGTTCACCACCTTGTCTCCCATGCCCAGACTACCCATCTTGTTAATCAGCCTTCTATGTGGGATGGTGTTGAAGGCTTTGCTGAAATCCAGGTAAGCAATGTCTACTGCCCCTCCCTGATTAAGTTCCCTAGTCACCCAATCAAAAAAGATGATTAGATTTGTTTGACATGACCTTCCTGCTATGAATTTGTGTTGCCTCAGATCCTGAGCACCACTGTATTCCAAATGTGCCATTATCCTTTCTTTCAGCAGTGTCTCCAAGATCTTTCCCACCACTGAGGTGAGGCTGACTGGTCTGTAGTCCCCTGCCTCCTCCCTACTGCTGCTTTTGTGCAGTGGGACTACATGTGCCCTCCTCCAGTCCTCTGGAATGACACTCATGTTGAGTGACTATGTGAACAGGGCCTCCAGAGGGCTGCTAATTCCCTTCGCAGCTCTTTTAATATCCTCAGGCGGATGCCGTCTGTCCCCATGGCCTTATCCACCTTCAGCTTTGTGAGTTCTTCCAGAACTCTCTCCACTGTGAATGGACTGGTGTCCACCCCCCCCCATTGCCTCTGCAACCCAACTGTGGTCCTTGACCCACCCCCACCCTAGTGAATACTGAGTAGAAGTATTTGTTCAGTATTTCTGCCTTGTCCAGATCCCCTCCTTACACTCCCCTTTTCTCCCTTTGAGTCTCACAACCCCCATTTTTATTCTTTCACTGATGTATTGATTCTGACACTGAAACCTTATGGATAAGAATAAATGGGAAATCCCAGTTTATTATTCTGGGTACAGTTTATCATAGTCCATTATCAAATACTGAGATCACTGATAGTTTAATAACTGAATTTGAAAAAGTGGGGGAAATGGCTGAGTTCTGTGTTATGGGAGACCTAAACTTTCCCAATATTGATTGGATAAAAATGACTGCCACTGGAACAAATGCAAAACATTTTGTTAGTAGTTGTAATAATTTAAATTTCTCCCACTAGAGGACATAATATATTAGATATAGTTCTTGGAACAGAACATTTACTAATACAAGACTGTGTTACTGGCCCCCCCCCCAGTTGGAAATAGTGACCATGCATCAGTTACTTTTAAAATCAACTATAAGTATGAAACACATCAGGGTAAAACAAAAATATTTTTATATAAAAAGGCTAAAATGGAAAGGAAATAATAAATGAATTGAAACAATTGGACTGGGTGTCAATACTTACAAATCAATCAGTATAACATGCATTGAATACTATAAACAGGATTATCCTGGGTCTAAGTGAGATATATATATTGCCCAGACATTTAAGCATAGAAATACCCGTAAAAATCCTATGTGGCTAAATAGACATATAAGAAGTTTCATTAAGAAGAAAAATAAGTGTTATGAAAAAATTCTTGAAAATTAAGAATGAACTGACACTTACTGCCCTGAGACAGGCACAACAGACCTATAAAAAAGACATGAGTTGCAAAGAAAAATGCCTAGGAACAGTTAGCTAAGAATGCCACTAAGGATAATCATAAAGCTTTTTTTGCCTAAATTATTTATTAAATTTTGATAACCGGGTAAGCCCGCTGGGCCCCGAAGGTCCCTTTTTCAGGGGCGATCAAGGGATTACATGGAATAATACATGGGATAGGAAAATACATAGAAACATAGAAACATAGACTTTGACGGCAGATAAGGACCGCTAGGCCCATCTAGTCTGCCCATTTCACTCTACAGGATAGGCCGTAGATCCTAGTTAACCAACAGCCTATTTCTTCCTACCCCCACAAGAATTGCCTTATGTCTGTCCCATGCATTCTTGAATTCTCCCACAGTTTTAGACCCCACAACCTCCTCAGGAAGGCTGTTCCATGCATCCACTACCCTCTCTGTGAAATAATACTTCCTCACATTGCCCTGAACCGCCTCCTTCTGTCTTTAAATTGTGTCCCTTGTTCTTGCAAGTCTCTTTTCTGAAAATGCTACCTCTTGGACTTTGTTGATTCCACTGAGGTACTTAAAAGTTTCTATCATGTCCCCCTCTCCCTTCTTTCCTCAAGAGTATACATATTAAGCTCCTTTAGTCTCTCCTCACTCCGGCTTCTCTTGCAGACCCTGCACCATTTTAGTTGCCCTCCTCTGGACTGCCTCTATCCTGTCTATGTCCTTCGGAGATGGGGTCTCAGAACTGGACACAGTACTCAGATGGGGTCTCACCAACTGTCTGTACAGAGGATAACAACTTCCTGTTTTCTGCTGCTGATGCCCTCCCTATACATCTCAGTATACCCCAGCCCTCCCTACTGCCTTCTCCACATTGCTTGCTAACCTTAAGGTCATCTGATATGATTACCCCCAGGTCCCTTTCCTTTTTTGTTGTTGTTACTACCTCCCCACCCATTGTGTATTCTTCCCTTGGGTTCTCATTTCCCAGGTGCATTATTTTGCACTTCTTTGCATTGAATCCTAGCTGCCATACTTCTGACCATTCCTCCAACCTTGCCAAGTCCCTTTTCATCCTTTCCACGCCTCCTTGTGTATCAACCCTGTTGCAGATTTTTGTGTCATTTGCAAAAAGGCATACTACATAGAAACATAGAAACATAGAAGTTGACGGCAGATAAGGACCGCAAGGCCCATCCAGTCTGCCCATTTCTTTTTCTACCTTATAAATGTGCCATCGGCCTTTGCTCTGTCAGTGACCTATCTATTCATAGTCATTTGTATTGCTCCTTATGCCTATCCCATGCCTGTTTGAAGCCCTGCACTGTATTCATAGCCACCACTTCTTGTGGTAAGCCATTCCATGCATCTACCACCTTTCTGTGAAAAAGAATTTCCTCACATTCCCTTAATCGGCCTCCCTCTAATCTCATGCTGTGTCCTCTTGTCCTGCTATTTTCTTATATTTAAACATGTTAGACTCTTTCACCTTGTTTATGCCCTTAAGGTGTTTAAATGTCTCGATCATATCACCTCTCTCCCTCCTTTGCTCAAGGGTATACATCCGTTAATCTGTCCTCATATGTCTTCTGATGCAGTCCCTGCACCATTTTGGTTGCCCTTCTCTGGACTGCCTCAATTTGGTTAATGTCCTTGTGAAGGTGTGGCCTCCAATACTGCACGCAGTACTCCAGATGGGGCCTAACCAATGTCTTGTACAGAGGGATTATTACCTCCTCTTACGACTTGTGATACCCTACTAATACACCCTAACACCCCCTAGCCTTACCTACTGCTTTAGAGGTCTGCTTGGATGATTTTAGGTCATCAGTGATGATGATGCCCAAGTCTCTTTCTTCCTTTGTGACTGCTAGCAACTCCCTCCCAGCTATAAGTGGCTTCAGGTTTCTCTTCCCTATGTGCATGATTTTGCACTTCTTGCATTAAATCCCAGTTGCCACTCTTCTGACCATTTTGCTAGTTTATCCAGATCTCTTTCATTCTGCCCACCCCATCTGGATCATCTACTCTGTTGCAGATCTTGGTGTCATCTGCAAACAGACAAGCCTTACCCTCTAGTCCATCTGCGTGGTCACTAATCAAGATGTTGAATAGGACTGGCCCCAGGACTGATCCTGAGGACCCCACTTGTGACTTGCATCTCTTCTGACTGTATACCATTTACCACCACTCTCTGTTTTCTGCCAGTCAACCAGTTTGCCACCCAGTTGACCAACTTCTGACCCACCCCAAGCCTACCTAGCTTATTTATCAATCTTCTATGTGGAACAGTGTCAAAGCTTTGCTGAAGTCAAGGTAGGCGACATCAACTGCTCCCCTTGGTCCACCACTCTGGTTACCCAGTCAAAGAAATCTATGAGATTAGTTTGACAGGACCTTCCTTTGTAAACCCATGCTGTCTTGGATCCTGTGCCCTATGGATTCCAGGTGTTGCACTATCCTTTCCTTAAGGAGTGCCTCCATAATCTTGCCCACTACTGAGGTAAGACTGACTGGTCTGTAGTTCCCGCCTCCTCCTGCTACCACTCTTGTGGAGCGGGATCACATGAACCCTTCTCCAGTCTTCTGGGACCTCTCCTGTGCTCAGAGACTCACTAAACAATTCTGCTAATGGCTCTGCTAGTTCCTCCTTTAGCTCCTTAAGTACCCTGGGATGTATGCCATCAGGTCCCATTGCCTTATCCACCCTGAGCTTAATGCTCTTGTAGGACCTTTCTTTGTGAAGGAGTAGTGCTCACCTCCTCACCCCTGTGTCTATGATGCTGAGCTGTGGGCCCTGTCCTACCTTCTCTTCAGTAAATACTGAGCAAAAGTATCTATTTAGGATAGATGCCTTTACAGGGTCCTCCTCCTCACATGCTCCCTTTTCTCCATTAAGCTTAGCATACCCCCTCTGGACTTTCTCCTTTCACTAATGTATCTATAGAAAGTCTTGTCACCTTCTTTACTGTTCGTGCTAGTGTTTCCTCAGTTTGGGACTTTGCCTGCCTTACTGCCTTCCCTGCTTCCTTAGGGCAGTTTGGTATGCCTCTCATCTTCAACCCGCTGTGTTCCTTATATTTCCTGAAGGCCAGCCTTTGGCTCTGACCTTTCTACTACTGTATTTGAGAACCAAAGTGGTTTCTTCTTCTTTGCACTTCCTTTTCTGTCTAACACAATGGGATGTTGCTTCAAGTATTGTATCCTTAATGCTTGCCCACTTTGCCTGTACCTCCTCACCTGTGTTTCTTTTGCCAGGGCTAGCTTAACTCTGTTGGCCATCTTATCAAAGCTCCTCTGAAGTCCCATATTTTTGCCTTGGAATGGGATGATTTAGATGTAGTAGCCAAATTGAACCATACCATGTGATGGTCACTGGCCTCAGGTGACCTCTCTACCTGGAGATCTGTGATCCCTTCTTTGTTAGTCAGTACTAGATCTAGGATAGCCCTGTCTCTTGTGGGTTGCTGTACCAGTTGTTTGAGGCCCTCCCCCTGCAGGGACTCCACTATGAGTCTAGTTCTGGCAGATGTTCCTGCTGGTATTGACCAATCTGTATCTGGCATGTTGAAGTCTCCCATTATCAGAACCTCCCCTTTAGCTGTCATGTTTTGTATATCTTCTAACAGTAATGTGTCTATGTTCTCCTCTGGTCTGGGGCCTGTAGACAACCCCAGTTCTTATGGCTGTCCCATTTCCTGTTTCCAGGGTGACCCACAGTTCTTCTGGCTCCTTATGTGTATTCTGAATTTCTGTAGCTTGGATATTTTCATTAACATACAGGGCCACCTCCCCCTTTGCACTCTCGGTCTCTTCTGAACAATACATAGCCAGGTACTGAAGTCTCCCAAGTGTGGTTACTGGTAAACCACGTCTCACTAATTGCTACTATGTCCAGTTTAGCCTCTGACATTATTGCCTGCAGGTCTGGGATCTTATTTCCAGGCTGTGAGCATTTGTGTACATGATTTTCCATTGGCCAGATTTTGGTGTAGTAGTTGTTGGGTGAAGTTTGGCATTACCCTGTGCATCGTATGGGAGACAAACCTTTTTCTTACCTGGTGATGCAAATGAACGCAAACACGCTGAATTCCTGTTTGACCACTAGCTGAGGGGGAGGTGTTTTCCCATTCGATGTATGGGTGCTGCACCCTCCCATTTGCTAGTTTAAATATTCTGAAAAGACGTCAAACTTCTGCCCCAATGCACTGACTCTCTTTAGTCAGATGCAGTCCATCAAATTTAAAGAACTTTCGCTCCCAGAACTGTTGCCAGTTCCCTACAAATCTGTGTCCTTTTTCCTGGCACCAGTCCTTGAGCCACATGTTTAGCTCCCCTATCTCCCTTCTCTGACCTTCCGTCCATCTGCTCCTTCTCCCAGACTGGCAGGATCTCAGAGAAGGAGATGCCGATGAAATAGATGATAGTTTGTCACCCAGCTTAGTCAGGTGTTCCTTGGTCTCCACAACTGACCGGCTGGCGAGATCATTAGTCCCTATGTGTACTAGGACATCAATGTTTTCTCCTGCTTTGTGAACAATTTTAGTAATGCGGTCAGTGTCTCTCCATGCTGATGTACCTGGGAGACATCTGACCATCACCCCTGGCTGGAGATGGGTATCAACTCCCGAATCATAGAGTCTCCTATGATCAGAAGTTTTTGGATTTCCTTTGTGCTTGTTTAGTTTTGGTTCCTGATTTGGGTGAATATTGTTGTGCTAGCTCCTGTGCCGCAGTGTCCTGCTCTCAGGTGTCTTCTGCCTCTTTATTTGATTTCAGAGATAGAGGCAGATACCTGTTTGTAGTGTTTATATGGTTTTGGAGGTAATGTGTTGGAGAGCAGAGAGTGATGGGGCACCTGATTTGCTCCTCCAACCACCTGCCAACCTCCTGGACCAACTACCTCTCGTGGTCGAGGTTTTCTGTTGATGCTGGGGAAATGGCGGTGGTTCTTATAATGTATTCTCTCTTCAATATGAAATTTGAGGCGTGCAATCTCTGCCCATGCTGCCCGGAGCTGAGACCTAAGATCTCCAAAGGCCAGCATGTAGGACAGTGTCCTAAATCCTGTAAGACTGTCCTTCTGAAAATTGTTCCACAGTACCTGCAGTTAATGAAATCCATTCCAAATAAGTTGCTGGGTTTGTAACCTAGTCAGAGTAATTAGAAGGAAAAAAAGGAAAAAAAATGCAAGTAATGGTTTAATTGTGCTTTGTTTAACTTGTTATAACAAGTTAAATTACTAGTGCCCCTGTAAATGAGATCATCTTGTGGAGGCCCCACTGATCCGCTTCCTTCCTGCTCTGCCACAGGAAATGTCACAACTGTGTACCCTATAAGGAGAGTGTAGTGGGGTGGTTGGGGATGGGGTGGGTGGCTGGCCTCCTGCTTAAAAAGAAGAACCACGGATGAAAGAACAAGGAGTAAGAGCAGAAACAATCAGTCAACAACAATTGCAGTAACCCTGAAAGCTTATCCTAATGTTAGATAAAACTGTAAAACCTGTAAAGCACCACCTGTAATAATTTCAGAGAAGATATACCCTGTAAGAAACACTTTGCTACAGAGAAAAATAAAGCAGTAATAGAAGATATACCTTGCAAAAGACAATTTGAATCAGAAGATTACAGCAGTAATCTGTTAGCACACACCTGTAGGCACACCTTGTAATAATGCAGAAGAAGGTATACCAGCAACAACAATTTGAATCAGAGAAAAATAAAGCAATGAAATGTTAGCAACAAACAGTAGCAATCCCTGTGAGTAAAAAAAAAACACCACCACACAGTAAATCTGCTTAGCCAGACTAAGTCTTAATCCTTCTCCCTTGCTCTGGTAAGTTTCTCTACTCTGCCTTTCAAGCAGTCTTAGAAGGAAAGAGCTCAGGTGAAGCTAGGTGCCTTGGCCAGCAAACCAAGTCTTCTATTTTCCTTCCAGTCCCTCTGCAATGTCACTGATGAAGACATTAAAAGGACTGGACCCAATACTGAACCCTGCGGTACCCCACTAGTAACCCCCTTTCTTCAGAGTGGACTCCATTTACAATTACCTTCTGTGTCCTGTTGTCCAGCCAATGTTTTACCCAGGCTACCACCCTGGGTCCCACTCCCAGGCTGGTTAATTTGACTATTAATCTTCTGTGTGGGACTGTGTCAAATGCCTTGCTAAAGTCTAGGTAGGCCATGTCCACAGCCCCTCCCTGGTCTACTACTTTGGTCACCCAGTCAAAGAAATCTATTAGATTCGTCTGACATGACCTTCCCGCTGTGAACCCATGCTGCCATCCTTAAAGAAAACCTAGAACCCCGTGGGACCCCTTATTGTGGAGGAAAGGACTGTCACTTCAGATATGGATATGGCTACTGCGTTCAACAAATATGTTTGTTAAATTTATGGTAATAAATCGCACAGTAATCAGGTGGCTGTATTCTCTGCTGTGGACCTCATACCGTTTGAGTTATCTGAAATAAGACAGCGTATTCAGAAATTAAAACCTAATACCTCTCCCAGCCCTGACAGAATTTCAACCAATATGTTGCAAATAATGATTGGTTACATCACACTTCCATTAAAAAATTTTATTTGAGCAATCAGTAAGGACTGGAGAGATACCTAGTGATTGGAAAATGGCTCATGTTGTTCCCATTTATAACCAGCATTTGTCAATGCCAAATGTTGTCTCGCCGGCATTGGCATTGGTAATGCCAGAGTAAGAGACGCATAATAGGAATGGCAGTGAAGTATTGAAGTGACGTCAACCCCACCCCCACCCTGTAGAGACTGACAGGCATCGGGGCATGCCTTTGGGTCGTCAGCTATAATGCTCATGCCATTGTACCTCACCCTACCCTGTAGATACTGACAAGGGTTGTGGTGTGCTTTGGGGTCTTTGGGGTATTATACTTACCCCATTCCATAAGGAAATACGCTGAGGTGGGTGCAGTATAGGAGAATGGGGTGAACTGTGTGGCTGAACAGTGCAAGGCACACCACAATGCCTGTCACTGGCTGGAGGGTGGGGGTGGGGTTGGAATGGCATGAGCATTACAGCCAATGATCCCAAGTCACACCTCTGACATCTGTCAGTCTCTACAGGGTGGGGTGCTACAGTTGGGAACCCTAACACCATAGGCGTGTGTTGGTATTTTCACGCCAAATTTCCAACATGGGCTTTTTGTGAGCCCACCTCATGAAACGCGGCACAATCAGTTTGTTAGCTGAAAGGTGGTTTTGCACAGTGGCTATGCCATTTGGAGACACAGGGACGAAAACACATTTTGGGCAGGATGTGGAAAATGACAACTGTATTGTTCATGAGGAGGCGTAAAAAAAAATGGCAACGTTGAAAATCTGGAGTGAAAATATAAAAAATTGGTGAAGCCATGAACATGCATAGAAACTGCGTAACACACATCCGTAACCCAATTATTCTGGGGAGTTTGTTAGGCACATTTTTAACATAGGCATTTTGGGACCTCCTCTCATGAACAGTGGCGCTGTGATTTTGTTAATCTGTCCCAAAAGTTGATTTCCCACAGCGACTACACCACTGTGCGCCACAGGTGTGGAAACACATTTTGAATAGGATGTCAAAAATGACAGCTGTACTTTTCATAAAGAGGTATGAAAAAATGCCAGTGTTGAAAATCTGGCATGGAAATATTGCAAATTTGCAAAATTACAAGGGTGCGTGGAAACTGGGCAACACACGTTTGTAACACAGTCATTTTATGGACTTCCAGCACCAAATTTTCAACATAGGCATTTTTGAACCTCTGCTCATGAACAGTGTCACCATCATTTCCTCAAACAGTCCTGAAAACTGATTTCGCACAGCGACCGCGCTGTTCTGCGCCAGACATGCAAAAACACATTTCAGCCAGAATATGTAAAATGACAGCTGTATTGTTCATCAGGAGGTATGGAAAAATGCCAATTATGAAAATCTGGAGTGAAAATATTACAAATGCATGAGGTTACGAGCGTGTGTGGAAATAGCGCATAATGCGCTCGTAAATAGCCATTTTGGGATTTTTCCACTAAATTTGCAACATAGGCTTTTGAGAGCCCCCTCATGAACAGTGGCACTGTCATTTTGTTATACAGTCCTGAAAGGTGATTCAGCCCAGTGATCGCGAAATCACCTTTTGTGACCGTATGATGCCATGACAGTGACTGAATTCATGAGGAGGGATCCCAATAACCCCATGTTGAAAATTTGGTGCAGAAATTCCAAGAAATGCCCGAGATATGCACCAAAGTTGAAAAAACCCTATTTATGCCATTATACAGCTTACCGGCATTTCTTCAGTTTGCGGTCGGGTTTGAAGAGTGCAGACGTGTTCCCGGTCCACCGAAGATTGTCGCACCAGACTCCAGAGGTAAGTATGGGGTGGTGGTGTGTGGGGAGGCAGGATGCACAGAGGGTGGGTGCGGGTTGCAAGAGGGGGGCAGGGAGATGGCAAGAAACTGTTTTCTTTTTTCACAGGTTAAAAAAACAAAACATTGCAGGACTGTTTTTATTTTTCAGGATGGTACGCTGGGGTGGGCCCTAGCGCCACCTAAGTGTTTTTGGGGAGATGCTTCAGCCGATGGAGGATTGGGCATCCCCATTGGCACACAAGGAAAGCAGGGGGGCAAGAGCCATAGTTTGGGCACCTCGCATATAAACAAATGGGGAGTGCTTTATGCTGATGGGGAGCGGGCTCCCCCGTCGGCACATACATTGCGTGCAGGACATGCTGACAGGGGGATTGGGTACCCCTGAAGTTGGCATTATGGCTGGCAGTGTGCCACCATGTTTTTTTTTTCTGTCTCAGCAGGGTAAGCACATTGGGAGGTCTGCTGCATGTGATGAGCCTTGCTCGCATTGCAGTGGACCTTTTCTTAGATGTGCTCGCCTGCATGGTGTGGTGTCGGCATGCAGGCTGATTGGGGAATGAGGGACGCATTTACTGATGCGTGCCCTGCATTTGCCCAACAGACCAAGGCCCAGCCAGTTATTACTACCCCAATATGTTGACTGCTCATGCGCGAGCCAACATAAAAAAGGGGATAAAGCAAATGTTAAGAATTACAGACCTATTAGTCTGACTTGTCTAATTTGCAAAATAATGGAGGGGTTAGTCAGGGATACACTATTCACTTCGCTTGATCTAATAGATTTGGAACAACACAAATTTAAAAAGGGTAGGAGCTATATTACAAATTTGCTGTGCTTTTAAGAAAATGTAAGCAAATCATTGAATAATAGGGTTCCTTGTGACGTGATCTTTTTGGATTTCAGTACAGCCTTTGATTTAACCCCACACGGGACCATTATAGACAAACTTAAGTTACTAAAGGCAAATCCTTATTTAATAAACTGGATAGAAGAGTGGCTAACTGATAGAGAACAGAGGGTCCAAATAAATAGACAACTATCAGATATAAGTGTGGTGTCGAGTGGGGTCCTGCAGGGTTCTGTGTTGGGGCCCGCCTTGTTTCAGATATTCATCTCTAATCTAACTAATAAACTAAATGGTTGTGCTACAAAATATGCAGATGGTACAAAGATAGGAGGGCCCTGTAGCACTCAGGAGGAGGCAAAGTATATTAAACAGGACATGGACAGTGTTACTAGTTGGGTTAACAGATGGGCTATGTCCTTCAATATGGATAAATGTAAGGTTATGTACCTGTGGAAACATAATAGTAGGGTAAACTATACATGAGAAATATTTAGGATATTACGTATCTGATAATTTAGACACAAATGAACAAACTCAAGCAGCAATTAAAATATGTAATAATATCATCTGGTCTATTAAAAGAAATATAACCAGTAGGGAAAGTAATACAATGATGCCCCTGTTTCGAGCATGTGCGCGTCCACAATTGGAATATGCATCTTGGATTTGGTTTCCATCAAAAAAACAAGAAAGACAGAAGTTAGAACTGGTACAGAGGAAATTCACCAAATGCACTTCGGGTATGGCAGGCTTTGGCTATCAAGAGAGAGAGACTGGAAAAGCTGAACTTAATGTCTGTAGAAACTAGAAGTTTAAGAGCAGATCTTCTCTTTATGTATAACAGGACTTTAGGTTGTTAAGTGATTTGGGGATAATTTTTAAACAGGATGGATGTAACACCAGAGGACACCCATTACAATTACAAGCTCAAATGTTTCGGACAAATAAGAGGAAATACTTGTATACAGTAAGAGTTGTCAATCCCTGGAATGCGTTACCTGAAAATGTTATTATTATTAAAAATAATGCTACGTTTAAATTTAGACTGGATCAGTACTTATTGAATGGGAAATTTTCACTTTATTATTAGATGTATACAAGGAGCATATATGGGCAATTGCCTACTGGCTCCAAGTCTTCCTCAGTATGAACCTATAAAATGTCCAGTGATGATGTCCCTGTCCTTACAGAAATTAATACGGTAGTAGTACCGTACTTACTTAAGTTCTTGCTCCAGGCTCAGTCAGATTCATTTCCAATGGTGAAGTCAAATAATTAAATGCAGTCAATGGTACTAATTAAAAGATGATGGTTAAAGTAGTAGACCATGGTACTTCTTTATTAATGTTTTTTTATTTATTTTTTTATTTTTATTTTATTACAACTAGGATTACAAGTACCTTTGAGCCAGGCTTTTTTACAAAGGTTCCGCGCCAGAGAACAAATACAATACAAGTTACAGAAATAGGAACAAAACAATAAATAGGTCGGCATGTTAGGTTACAATGGTAGATCAATACAATAGCTAGAATAAGTAGAATGTATACATGGGAACACAGAGTAACAGAGGGATAAGTAGGAGGAAGGGTGGAAGATGAAAATAAATGTGAGGAGTGAAGTTGGAGAGGGCAGGAATTGCAGCCAAAGAGCATGGTCAGCAACTGGGAGTAGGCTGAAACTAGTCAACAAAAAGGGAAAGATCATTGAGGGCTCAGAAGAGGCAGGGGGTGAAAGGGGGAGAATCAGGAGTGGTGAAAAGAAAGAAGAAATAAAAAAGTAACAGAGGAAAAGGAGGGGGTGGAGATGTGGTAGGTGACAGTTGGAGGGAACAAAAACGAGAGGTCTGAGGAGATTACAGGTAGCATTCACAGGAGCTAGAGTTAGTAAGGTGGAGGTGGAGTTTATGTTTGAATGAGCCAAGGGTGGTAGTGGAGGAGATGTCAAGATTGAGCGCATTTAACCAGCTAGGCGCTCTGAAGGCAAAGGATCTTTAGCCCTGAGAGGTGCGATGGCAGGGAACCTGAAGGAGCTGGTATTCAGAGCCCCTGGTGTTACGTGGTTTTAGTCTAGAACTAAGCAGTGCTTGGACTCCCGGTGGACCGAAGCCCATGGTTACTTTCTTTGCCATAATGCAGGTTTGGTATTTTATGCGATTTGAAAGTTGAAGCCAGCCAGCTCGGGCATACAGGCCACATGTATGAGTGAGATGACGAGTACCATAGATAAGCCGGCTGCAGGCCTTGTTAAGTGATGTTGAAATTAGTCTCAGGGCAGTGGCAGAGGCAGAGCCATAGATTATAAGACCATAATCAATGATGGAGACCACTGAGCTTTGGATGGCAATCTTCAGAGCTTCTGCAATAAGGTGTTGTCTATGTCGGTAAAGTAGGCCTAGGTGCATATTTGCTGATTTGGCAACATTGTCTATGTGTGCCCCATAGGAGAGATTTGAGTCCAGGGATAACCCTAGGTATTTGAATGACTGCACTTGCTCAAGGGTGTTGCCATTGCAGGTAGAGATAGCTAGGGGGTGAGATCTATGCCTGTTTTGAGAGCTGTTAAAGAGCATTACTTTTTTTTTATGATTGAGGACAAGCTTATGATGGATGAACCAGTTTTCCACTGCGACAAAGCCTTGCTGAAGATTGGTCTGCAGGAGCACAGGGTCCTTGTGGGAGGAGAAGATAACAGCATCATCAGCAAAGAGGATAATCTGTTCAGTGCAAGATTTTGGGAGCGTGTTAAGAAAAAGGCTGAAGAGTAACGGACCCAGGATGGATCCCTGAGGGATTCCAGATCGGACCGGTCTGAGGTCCGCGGGTGTCCCAGCAATTTTGACTCATTGAGATCTGTTTTGCAGATAGCTGTTGAACCATGAGACAGCATCATGAGAGAGTCCTAAATACTGGGGTTGTTGGATCAGCAGACGATGGTGGACTGTGTCGAAGGCCTTGGTCAGAGCTACAAATACTGCCCCGGTTAAGTGACCCATATCCAATGTGCCGTGCAGTGCTCCAGTGAAAGCCAGTAATGCAGAAGAGGTGCTATGACCTTTTCTGAAGTCATGTTGTTGTGGGCATAAGAGATTGTGTTTGTCCAGGTAGCCCGTGAGTTGGTTGGACACTACGCGTTCGAGTGCCTTGGAGAGAGGTGGTAGTATCGAAATCGGTCGATAGTTCACATGGCAGGTCTTATCCCTGCTTTTGTGGACTGGAGTAACTGTAGCTACCTTCCATTTGTCAGGGAACTGACCAGTGCTAAGGGAGAGATTGAGAATGTGTGTTAGTGGGACTAGAACCTCATCCATGGTGAGGGTTAGGAGTTTTAGATCCAGCGAGTCTCCACTTGATCTTGATTTTGAAATTGCTTTGGTGATGTGTGTTCGGGAATCATGCAGGTTAACTTCTTTGAAGTGAAAGGGCGGGAGAGCGGTAGGAGGATCATCGGGGATAGCGTGGGTAGTGTCAAGGAAAAAATCTGGCAGAAGGACACTGCTGAGATCAGTAAATGCATCATTAAAGGTGTTCGCAATGACCAGAAGATCCAGGGTGATGGCCTCATCAACCTTTAGCATGGTTGGGGAGGATTTAGTTTGTTTCCCTGTAACTTCTTTGATATTCTTCTGGAAATCTTACCCCTTTCCCCAGGAGTTTGAGAGAGCTTCTTTGTAGTAGGCATTTTTCAGTAGCCGTATGGATTTAGTGCAGTTATTGCTGGCACATTTGTAGTTCTGTATGTCATGCTGGGCACCAGAGTCTCTAGCCAGGGCCCAAAGGTGGTCCTGAGCCTTTAGCTGGGCAAGTAGCTCTCCAGTTAGCCACGGGTTGCAAAGTGCTTTGAATTTTCATTTTTTAAGTAGGGCGTAGGTGTCACAGGCCGCGTTGAAGGAGGAGATAAAGAGGTCAAGAGCGGTGTTAACATCTGTTGAGAGGAAAATGGGAGACCAATCAAACCGACTGAGGTAGGATTTAAGGTGTCTTAGCTGTCCACGTGGGAGCACTCTGCTAGTGATGACTCTGGGTGGGGGCTTATGGAATTTATTTGACCAGTCACATATAATGGGTGAGTGGTCACTTAGTGAGTCAGGACGGACAGAGGTGCTGGCGATATGAGAGGGATGACTGGTAAGGGCCCAGTCCAGTTAGGAACTAGTGCCAGCATAGAACAGGAGGGTTAGTTGGGTGTAAATGTTGTATGTGGGGGGGGCCCACAGGGAATGGAGTGGTGGGGCCCAGCGGGAGGCTGCACAGGGGCCCAGAATGGTTAAGGCCGGCCCTGACCCCTAGTGATTACTAAAGCACAGAGTAGGCTAGAGAACTGTGTTCACCCCCCCCCCCAAAAAAAAACAAACTAATACAACCAGTATATATTTATTATTCTTTTGAAATAAACTTCTGGACCAAACAAACAAATGGTCAATTCTACATTAAGTTCAACTTTCCCCTTTATTCCCCCGTATCAGTTATACAGTCCATAGAGATACTTTTTTAGACGGCATCACCGGCAATACTTCCCTAATGTTTATATCCATCGTTGTTCCAGTTCATCAAGGAAGGAACTCCCGCTGGTACCCACATCCCTAGATGTGGTCGGGTGGTTCTGAGATGAGGTCAATCAAGCATCGGACCGAGTGCAGAACATTAGGTGCATTTAAGGGCTCAATATCCCCCCACAGAATCCTGTTTGAAAACATGAGTAGTGTCACTAGTCTTCCGTAATGTCTATGCACCTAGCCACACTTTCCAGTTACATCTCCTCGTACCCGAACAGAACAATACGGAAACTGCAAAATTGACTCAGGTCAAAATAAATCAACAGTACAGGCTTCACCGCGCATTTAAATCACAGAGCGCCATGCAGTATGATACAGCCAAAATAGCACTATGCCGAGTAGTGTGAGAGTCTCTCCGGCAGCCTGGCAATAAAGTTTTAGGATAATTTTTAACTGAGGCTAGCAATGGACTGCACTGGACACAAAACATAAAATATTATGTCCCAGGACTCCATTAAATACATTCAAAGAAGGAAGCAATCCAACATGGAGTTTCTTCAGATGAGCACATCCCATTGTAGCTCATTGTAGTTAGAGCAGTGCTCATAGATATTTCCACGTACCTCAGGGCCTCAGTGATTTGGTGACCTGCGTTCCTCTCGTCGGTTTTCCTCTGAGACCCACTTTTCTGCCTCCAGGTAGTTTGTGAGGAATTTGGGGGAGAACCAGGTCTGCCAATCTATAGCTTTGCTGGATAGAAAAAGGAGAACGACCAGCCCATTGAGTGCAGTTTTGATTTTATTGTGTTGAATTTCTGCCACCTCACTTGCATCTCCCTGGTATAGTCATGATAAATTCCCACTCAGGCCTCGCCACACAGAATTGATCCCAGTTTTTTTGTGGCTTTTATTATGGTTTCCTTGTCGGTGAAGCGCAGATATTTTATGAGACAGTGTCTGGGTCGATCTGCAGGTTTGGGTGGAGAGCCTACTCTGTGCGCACGTTCTACCTCAAAATCTACCATTTTGGGAGGCAGTTCAAGGTTTTTAACAAGCCAGTGGTGGATGCAAGACATCAGGTTCTTCCCCTCTGTGCCCTCAAGAAGTCCTACTATTCTTAAATTCGACCGTCTGAAACAATTCTCCTGATGTCAATTTTCTCCCGAACCTCAGCAATTACTTCAGAGTAATTGGTCCTGTCCCTGGACATATTATGTAGTGAGTCCTCAAGGTCACTGACTCTTTGCTGTAGTTCTTCTATATTGGCAGTATGCTTAGTGATAGTTTCAGTAAAGCCCATTACGGCAGATTGTAAATGTACCATCTGGGAAGTTATATTAGTAAACCCGGCCCGCATTTACATCTGCATGGCCTCGAGTGTGGATGGTACCCCTGCTAATGAGCGCCCCAGGACTTACATTTCAAGCTCTGCGTCTGCTGCAGTTAAGGCCTGTTGTCTTGATCTGGAGTTCAGGCCCTCCTTTTGGTCCGATTGTCATTCTGAGGATCCAAATTGAAATCTGAACTGCCTGTTTTTCGATTTATGCAAAGCCATAAGCTATCGCTACCATTTCCAATCGATAGCCAATTTAGCCTGTGCTGGAAACTGAGATCAAATGCAATTTCAATGGATGATGCTCAGGGAGCAGTGCTAAAATGTGACTGCCATAAAGTCAGCGCAAGCCACGCCCCCGACAAACCCATGTTGATGGCTGTCCTGGAGACCATTGTCCTCCAAGAAGGTCATCAGCCTCTCCTTTAGGTTTGTCTCCATGAGCTTCCCCACAATCGATGTGAGACCCACTGGCCTGTAGTTGCCTGGCTCATCCCTGAGTCCACTTTTGTGAATGGGCACCACATGGGCCATCCTCCAGTCTTGTGGTATGCATCCTGTGTCCAGGGAGGCATTGAACAGGTCCGTCAGTGGCCCTGCCAGGATTTCCACTAGCTCCCTGAGTACCCTAGGGTGAAAGCCATCTTGTCCTAGTGCCTTGTCCACCCTTAGTGCCCTCAATCCTTCCAGAACCCTGTCTTCTGCAATCACTACATCCGTCACCCCTCCCCTCCCCGCACCCCCCTTGGAGTATCTTCCCCCTTTCTCCTTCGTGAACACAGAACAGAAGTATTTGTTTAATGCCTCTGCCTGTTTCCCCCCTTCTCCACCCACCCACCCTCCATCCTTCCTAATCCTCACAATCTGGTCTTTGTTCTTCATTTTTTCTCTAATGTATCTGAAGAAGTCCTTTTCTCCTTCCTTAAGACCCTGTGCCAGCTTCAGTTGTCTAGAGGACTTGGCTGCTCTAACCAGCCTGGTAACCTCCATGGACTTCTTCGTCTACGCCTCCTTATCAAACCACCCCCTGCTTTCTTGAGTTTCTGAAATAACTTTCTCTTGGCCCTAACCCCCTCCATAACCTCCCAAGTCAACCAGCTGGGCTTCTTTGCCCTTCCTTTCTTACGCCATGTAATTGTGTCATTGCACATGTCTCAATGGCTTCTGTCAGACCTCTTTTAATAGTATCCCACTTTTGAATAGCATCCATGTCTTGATGAATGCCTGCCAGATACCTACCCCAAATTTCCCCCCATTCTACTAAAGTCTGCCCCCTTAAAATCTATCACTCTGGTTCCTGTACCCTGTTTTACTACCCATATTGAGCGTGAACCACAATGCGTGGTGGTCACTCCCAGCCAGAGGGTCCTTCACCCCCAGATCTCTTACAGCCTCCCCATTTGAAAGTACCAGGTCCAGAGTCCTCGCCAATATAGTCGGCTCATGTACCAACTGCACCAGGAAGCTGTCCTGAAATACCTCTAGTATGACCTGCTCCTTGGCGCTTGTTGTGGCTGGAGTGCTCCAATCCACCCCAGGTAGGTTGAAATCCCCCACCACCACTGTGTTCCCCTTCCTACAGACCCTTCTGATTTGCTCAGATAGCTCTCTGTCCAGGCCCTCCCTTGCACTGGTGGTCTGTACACTAGCCCCATCCTCAGTGTCCTACCTCTCGAGTCCTGAAACTGCATCCATAGGGCCTCTGTTCTGCCTTCCTCCCCCTCCACCCTTATACAACTTATCCCTTCTCATACATAGATTGCCACCCCCCCCCTTTCCTTTAGTCCTATCCTTCCTCAATATTTTGTAGCCTGGGATCATCATATCCCAGTCCTGGAACTGGGTATCCCACGTTTCTGTGATGGCCGCAATGTCCACCCTCCTCACTGCCAAGAGAGCCTGCAACTCAGTTAACTTATTACCTAGGTTCCTTGCATTCAAAGTGACCACCCTACACCCCGTTTCCTTCCTTGCCTTACCCTGGGTTTCCCCCATCCCCTCCATGCCTCCTCCCTGACACCTCCCCTGTTATCTTAGGGGGGGTAAGCTCGTTGGGCTCCCCTCTCTGGGTTCCCTGCCTACCAGCTGTCCATTCACTACCCCCCACCTAGTTTAAACTCACTTTTGCTACTATGTACCCCTCTAGCCCCTGTTTTAATATTTTCCTCCCCTCCTCGCTCAAGTATAGCCTATCTCCTGCGTATAGGTCGTTGTTGTCCGAGTTACCTCCCCAGCCCCCCACTAACCCATACCCCTTGGATCGACACCATTCCCCTAGCCATATGTTGAACTCTCTAATCCTTTTCTCACCGTACTCATGCATGGCACTGGGAGCACCTCTGAAAAGGCCACCGATTTCCCCCAGTTCCTCACATACTCTACCTAGTTCCACGAACCTCTCCCTCACAACTTCCACTATCTCCCCCACCAGGTCATTCATGCCCACATTCACCACAAGATGCGGTTCCCTCCTACCCCTCCTTGCACACTTCAGAATTGACTGCCCCACCCTGCCCGCCGTTAACCCAGGTATGGACTCCACCCATATACAACTGTGCCTTTCCCTCTTACTGCCCCATCTTATCCCTTTTAGTATGGAATCCCCCAGAACTAGTATTCCCCTTCGTGGTTAATCGTTCCCACCTCCATCCTACTACAAAGGTACCTATTCCTAGAGTCCTCCATCTTTGTATCCCTGCCCTTCACCCTAAGGCTCTCCCACCCACCCCATATCTATCCCCTCTCTCCTTCCCTGCTCCATCCCTATCCTCCACTTCCCTCCCAACCTCCTTGGCCCCCCCCTGCCCATCTCATCCTCCATCCCCTCCCTGTTCCTCTCTCCCTTCAATCATCCTTCCAGCTGTGCCCTCCCCATTACCCTTGGCCCTCCTCTGACCTACTTCTGTCACTTGTTCCTTCCCTCCTCCCCTCCTCCTCACTCCTGCCCACTCCTGGCGATCCTTCCCCCCTCCTCCACCAATGACGCCAGGACCGCATACCTATTACCTGCCCCAACTGCCTTGTTGTGTTTCAATTCTTCCCTCCTGACTATGGCCCTCTCTACAGTGTCTGGTCTCCTGTTTGGTTTACTCTTGCACCCCTTCCCCATTCTCTCTCTTGACCCAATGTTCCTCCCATGTGGTGCCCTCATGTTAGCCCTTGGGGGTGGCCCATTCATTCTAGCAGCCCCCCTTCCTCCCATCCTCTCCAACTCCCTACCAAGCCACATCAGTCCTCCTCGAGCCTTCTTAGCTTGTGACAGATTGGACACCCTCCAATTTTCCATAAAATGTTCATCCAAACCGCTGCCCCACATCCATTGCAGCCTAATATTCTACCCATGTTTAAGCAGTACTTACTTCACAGGAAAGGATAGTGCAAAAGGAAGTACTCCAATAAGTAGTTTTTTTTGTTTGTTTTTTAACCACACTGCAGTACAGTGAAGTTGCAGCAATTTTGCAAGGGACAACTACATTACTAGATGTACATACTGTGGTCCCTCTTAACTAAAACACAATGTTGGCAATGCATTATGCCAAAATCCAAATGCTTTGTCAGTATGTTTTTTTGTAAAACTGACTTCTGTCTCTGTAACAAAGCATCGGCAGTGAGAGAAGATCGAGTTGCTGTCAGCCGAGACAGCTCACTGTTAGTTTATGCATTGGTGTGATTCGTATCTATACCTTGATCATTTGAAAGAAGTAATGCCTCCCTACCCATGCCATACTGGTGCCTTCCATGTCTTTCTGTAGTAAAGCACCTGGCAGTCACCCCAATCAAAAATCCCTTACTGCTCCATCATCCATTTTCAGATAGTTTACTTTTATCTGTGAAATCACCTTCCAGGCCCGATTAATGAAACGACAATGACAGTGTTCATGAGGTGGGTCCCAAAAAGCCCATGTTGAAAATGTGGTGAAAAAATATATCTAAAAATAGCAAAGATACAAAGCATATGTTTAAAATGCCATTGAAATACATTATATGGCACTTACCTTGATTCCTCAGTTTGCAGTTCGGCTTTGAAGAGTGCAGATGTGTCCCGGTCCACAGAAGATGACAGCGGACAACCTCCGGAGGGAAGTATAGGGTAAGGGGGAGATGCTGGGTGGTGGGTGCTCAGTGGGAGGATGGGATTGGGGAGGGGGATGGTGGGGATGATGAGGAATCATTTTCTGTTTTTCATGATACAGAAAAAAAGAACATCAGTCGAAGGTTTTCTTCTTTTCAGCTAATCAATAAATAAGGCTTTTGGGACACTGGGAGTGGGCTCCCCAGTGTCCCCAGTGCTGAAAAGGGGGGTGGGCATTTGTAGTGCTGACACTGGGATTGGGAACCCCAATGTTGGCTAAGAGAATAAATGGCTATTTCAGAACACTGGGGGGGCTCCCCCAGTGTCCCACAATGCTGCAAAAAGGGGGGGCATTTCTATTGCTGACATAGGGATTCAGCACCCTGATGTTGGCTAATAAAAAATAAATGGCTATTTCAGGACACTGTAAGTGGGCTCCCCAGTGTTCCACATTGCTGAGGGGGCTATGCATGGTATCTGTTTGGCAGCAGTCATGACTCAGCATGGGGGCCGCAACAACACCTTGTTTGTTGTGCTTATCCTGTGGTGCAGAGGACACGGCATGCATTCATGGGTCTGGGGGTCCTGGGCTCAGTGCCTGTCTTCCCTCATTTATTTCCCTTCATTCTGGGTGAAAAAAAACACAAGCCTACTCTGGGCTCGAACCCAGGTCCGTTGGCTGCCCCATTCCTGTGACTTGTCCTCTGCGCCATAGTGGAATTACATTGAAGAGACTATTTTTTTGTTGTTATTTGGCAATGAGGTGTTGCAGGTGGATATTTGATGTTTGAAAATGTAGTATGTGCAGAAATAGGCTATGACTATTTTCTCACATATCACATTGTTGAGCATCAGATATCCACTTCATGAGAGACAGCAATCCTGTCCCGATCCACAGAAGATGACAGCACACGACCTACCTCTGCAGGTAAGCACAGGGTTAGGGGAGGGTGTGTGGGTGGTGGGTCCTCAGTGGGAGGGTTGGGATAAGAGGCAGCGGGGAAGATGGGGGACCATTTTCTTTCTTTTTTCAGGGTAAAAAAAAGACTTCAGGGGACTGTTTTCTTTTTCACAGGTATAAATAAATGAATATTTGGGGATACTGGGAGTGGACTCCCCAGTGTCTCACACTGCTGGGAGTTTGGCTTCCATTGCTGGCATGGGGATTGGTCCTCCTGATGCCGACAAACAATAACTGAAGGTACTGTGGTGGGGGGGACATCTAATACTGAGAGTGGGCATTCTGGTGTCAGAAAACAGTAATAAAAGAAATAAATGAAAATCAATGGGTGGGAGGTGCCACTAGACACCAAGGAAACATAAGGAGTGGTGCCACTACATGATAGGGGACAGTGATCAGTGGGTGGGAGGCTGCAACTAGACACCAGGGAAAAGGGGCAGTTCAAAGCTGACTCTGAGGCCAGAAGCATGAGTTCCAGATGTGGCTACAGAAGTCAAGAAACCCCAGTGTTCTCATACAGAGAACATGGCAAAAGCAGTCCTCTCACTAAGCTTGGTACCTGAGATTTCGGGTGCTCAGGAAAGGTGTTTCTGGCCACAATAAAAAAAAAACATCAGAATGTAACTAAATGGGTCCCCTTTAACTAAGTTCTGATACTTTTTTTTTATTAAATTAATTTTAACATCTTTTCTTTATTTTCTGTCTCTCGCTAACAGCAAAACAAGATGTCAGATGCAACTGAGCTCTTCGAAACTACAGCAGGCTCTATGTGTGCAAAAATGTCAGTTCCTGCAATCAGAAATTATTTTTTTGTGAAAATAATAGCTCCTGTGCACACAAAAACTAGCTCATGCGATCACAAAAATACTTTTGTGCCTGACATTATAAATTTTCCCATATGAAATAATGGGAAATTTTAAAATTGAATGGATTAACATTTTTATACCAAACATTCAAAAGGCGCATCTGTGAGGCAAAGGTGTTCTACACTGAAAATGTCAAACCACAACATTAAGCCATTTCTGAGATACAGGTGGGCAAAGAAACAGCAAAAAATATGTACGTTTAGGATTTTCTTGACACTTTGTAACTCAAAAAACACAAAACAGATTCACATGTAATTTGACATGTCAAGATACTTACCCTTAGAGATTATGCATGCCAACTTTGGGGAAATCCAATGAATGGTTCCAAAGTTATTAAGGTTCAAAAATGTGGGTTTAACATAGAAGTTTGCACTCAACCCGAACTATAGTGGCGCTACTGCACCATTATAGTATCGCGCCACTATAGTTAGAGTTGAGAAGCCTGTTTAACGTTAAACATAACATTCTGAACACTAATATCTTTGCCATCCTCTGATAAAATGAGCTGAAACTTTCAATGTGTGGTCTAGCAGGCAAGATCTTGATGTGTGAACATTTTTGTGATGGCATCTTGTGTAGTTTCTGAGATACAGCTGTGTCATTTCTAGAAAAAAACGAAATTTTTTTCCTATACTTGGAATTTGTTTTTTTGTTTTGCTCTCAACTACAGCCTACATGGAAAGGAATTTTTACCCCAAACTTGCAGGGGACATATTTTTACAGGTCCGGTGGAAAAATATTAAGGGGTTCCAAAGTTATGAGGCTTTAAATTTTAGTGTTTTCATAAAGTTTTTTTTTTCTGTGTTGCACTTTCTTTGCTATCGTGGCAGCAAAAAAGGTGTCACAGCATCATTTATGGTTTTGTGGTAGAATAAATAACGTTGCTACACTAAATGAATTTGCAAGACTTCTTTTTCAGACATGCCTCTTTCTTTGTCACTTCACTGCAAACAAATGGTTTGCACTTATGGGCTGAAATTTTCAGGGTACTAAGGTCTTGCCCCCACAGATGTGATATGGACTCACTGCAATGAGCAGCTTAGTACACCTTTAGGTGTACTAAGCTGTTATACATGTTTCCAGGCCTTGTTTACAGGTGCAGGGAAAATATTTATGAATGAGCCTACAGTGACTGTGATACTGTGCAATGCATTCACAATGTGACATCTGTACTGGTTTGCCTACATGAAAATGAGGGCCACTTACAATACGCAAGCATGGGAGCACATGGACATATACCATCATAGACTGATGGCACCACAGGGCCCCAAGAGCCCTGTGGTCCACAGGGAAATCATGGTTCATTATAATCTCTCTAAACTTATGGATAGATGGGAGCACAGGGCCCAGAGGGCCCTGCATTCCCCACATGCAAATGAGGGACAATTACAATATGCATGCATGGGCCTCATGCACATATGAATACCATTATGGACTTATGAGAGCACACAGTAAAATAATGATACTATTATACTGTCTCAAAAGTAAGGAAATAAATTGCAAAAACCTGTGTTAGTGCTCTAGTTAGGGTCAAAGCCACAAAAGTAGGGATATGTGGCATTAGAGTTTTCAAAGTTAATACCCCACACTCACCCTGCACACACCAATAGGCATCAGCAGTGACTTGGGGTCATCAGCCCTAACGCTCACCCCATTCTCCTATACTGTGCCCATCTTAGCTTATTTACTTATGGAATAGGGTGAGCATTAGGGATGATAAGCCCATGGCACCCCCCTGACGCCTGTTGGTGTGTGCAGGTTGGGTGTGTGGTATTAACTTTGAAAACCCTAATGCCACATTTCCCTACTTTTGTGACTTTGACCCTAACTAGAGCATTAACGCAGTTTTTTACTATATGTGTGTGTGTGTATGTATATATATATATATATATATATATATACACATATATATTCTGTAATGCATCAGTTGGGGTTCATATTAAAGTGCAAAAGTATGGAAATGTGATGTTAGGGTTCCCAACCAAACACCCCACCCTACCCCCACCAACCCTCCCTACCCCCACCCTCAACACACCAACAGGCATTGGGGTGTGTCTTGGGGTCATCAACCCTAATTCTCACCACATTCCATATGTAAGGAAGCTGAGACTGTATAGCATAGGAGAATGGGGTGAGCATTAGGCGACAAGACACACCCATCTACTTGGTTTTGTTGAGGGTGAGATGGAGTGAACTGGTAGGGTTGGTGGGGGTGAGATGGAATGGGGTGTTAGAGTAGTGAACCCTAACGCCACATTTCCATACCTCTGCTGCTTTAATATGAACCCTAATTGATGCATTAATGAAGTTTTTTGCAATGAATTTCCTTACTTTTTGAGAAAGTGTAATCTTACCCTTATTTGATTGTCAGAGTGCAAGGCCTGCCCATCACTCCATAATGTGTTGTGGGAGCACAGGGCCCTCTAGGTCCTGTGCTCCCATGCATGCATATTGTAATTGGGCTTGATTTTCACGTGGGAGTGCAGGGAACTCTGGGTCCTGCACTACCATCTATGCATAAGTATAGAAACATTGTAATTAAACCTCATCTCCCTGTGGGAGTGCAGGGCCCATCACTCCATAACGGTATCCATATATGCGAGTGCAGGGCCCTCTGGGCCCTGCTCTCCCACCTATACATAAGTGTTGAGACATTGCAATTAACCCTTGTGCTGCCAATGGCACAGTATCACATTCACCATAGGGACACTGAGAAAAATTTCCACCTCAATTGTAATCAAGACCTGGAAACATGCATAACTGCTTAGTACACATAAAGGTGTACTAAGCTTCATTTAGTGAAAAATCCATACCTTGATGTGTTTTCGAGATATAGCTCCCGAAAACCCCAACCACCACAATGTTATCCTATGGGAAATTTCTAAACTTCGGAATGTTGTAACTATGGAACTGATGTAAATTTTTATCAGCAAACCAGTAAAAGGCACATATGTGGGGCAAGCCCTTGGTACCCTGCAAATTACAGCCCAAAATTCCAAACCATGTATTTTTTTTTAAATTACAAATATTATTTACCATTTGAGCAGTTAAGTTTGAATAGTAAATGGCCATTTACCATTCAAACAGTAAATGGCTATTTACTGTTCGAACAGTCAAGTTCGAATAGTAAATACTTATTTACCCTTTGAACAGTAAATTATTATTTACTGTTTGAATAGTAAAGTTCCCATTGGCTTTCCCTGTTGTTTTAGCACCCTCAGACCCAATAAAAATTTTTCTGTGATCATTGATTTCTTTAATTTATTGTTTGTGCCACTGCATTCAGTGTCCCTTAAGTACTGTTCTCCTGGAATCATGCAAAACAGAGCAAGAGAAGGAGAACAACAGAGTGTAGGAATGCAATAGGCTTCCTTGCAGTAAGGGCTGATCATACAGTGAAGCTCACTGGGGATGTTACACAAAGAGTGACAGCGAGTGACTTTGGTTGAGAAGACACTGCTTCTCTGGTATTCTGTGGCACAATCTGTCCCCGCCTTGCAGCAAATGTTGTGCTTGTGTGACAGCTAGTTGTCCACCACTCCATTCCGTACATTGAGACATTCTCCTCATTATGTCAGGCACAGAGAGAGAGAGAGAGAGAGAGAGAGATGGCAACATCACAGAGCTCAGCCACAGAGAAAGGCAGAAAGCATACTTGTTTTCCTGAGACCATCCCGTGTGAACGATGAAATGTTTGAAAATGGCAATCAAAATGTCAGAGCAAGAAAGTGAGTCCTACACCACAGCTTAGGAAACACAGACAACAGGAAGAGCTGCTACTGTTCTCTTCCCCTTCCCATTCCATGAGACCACCATGATGTAAGTTTTCTGACAGCTGTGTGCGTGTGTCTCTCTCCCTAGCTCTCTGTTTACTCCCTTTGTCCACTACAATGCTTGTGCTTTGTAGTGTCAATGACTAGCTGAACATGCATTTTCCTGGTGGGCAGGCTAGTCTTAGTAGAGCACCTCCATCCCAGGATTCCCCCCCCCCACACTGGCCGAGAGAGAGAGAGAGAGAGAGAGAGAGAGAGACAGTGCTATGTATCTGACAATTCCTGAACTGTACTCTGTGTCATTGGGCTGCCATTTCACTGTGACATGGAAGTCCCATAACATTTCCTGCAGTCCCCTGTATGGCTGATTGTGGTATTTGTAGGGGTACAGTGGAGTGTAGGTGTACAGTACTGTTACCGCAGTTGTGCACTTTTCTGGTAGAAGCCATTCTCTGGAGTAAAGCACCAGTGAGATCTCTGTTGGTGCTCTCTCTCTGTCTCTCAGGTGCAAAAAGGGATGCTGCCACTGGTACGTGGGAGATTAGGCAGTGGACTGATCAGCCTGTTGTTAGGGGAGATTTGAAATCATGGCCCTTTCAGTAAGTCTGCACACCCATGCTAAGCCAAAACAGGTATTCAAACTTTATTGTTCCCTGCCTTCCTAGTTAGTCTGCTGTGGTCTGACCTCCATTAATTGCTGTCTATTCAGCTGTTGTCTCAGCTGCACAGGTGCTCCTGTTTTCCTGCAAGCCCCAAAACTGAAAAGCTCCTGAAATGTTAATAAAAGTTACAAGCTCTTTTACTGTAGCTATGTGTTCCTGGCTCCTGTTACCTGAAATGTAGAAGGGGAAAATACAGCCCTCTCACTCGTGGTCTGTGAATGGAGAATGGGGCTGGACTCATTTACATTATGGTTCTATGCCCACAGAGTAGTGTTTCCACAGAGTAGAGTTACAGTGATTCACACCACAGAGCACTCCTGATTGACAGAAGAATCCTTCAATTGAAAAATACCCATTGAACAGTAAATGGTATTTACCGTTCTAATGGTAAATGGTTATTTACTGTTCGAACAGCAAAGTTTGAACAGTAAATAGCCATTCACCATTTGAATAGTACAGTTCGAATAGTAAATGTCATTTACCATTCAAACTGCCTGTCCTGCAGCTATCACAAAAATCGTTTTAATTCATGGTAATACATTTTCACACTAAACCATCTAAAGGAACACCCTTGGCAAACACCCCATCATCCCTAAAAATTTCAGGGAAAATGTTCATTCTGTATGGGCTGTAGATGATGGCAAAAAATTCCATGTTATCGTATGGGAAAAAAATATAATTTCTTCCCTTTTTTATTTATTTTGTTTTTGTTGACTGGGTAAGTGCACAAGACAAATTCTGCCTATTTTCAGACACAACCCGGGGGAGGGGATACAGAAGAATGCCAACTGACCTTGAGCCACATTAAGCTATTGGTGGTATTTTTAGTGAATGGGGGGAAATTTGGCAAAGACACCGGGGAAGTTCCCCTACTCATTGGTGAGGGGAACCCTTAGCGGCTTGCTGTCCAAAATGGCTGACGTCCAAGATGGCAGTGCAGGAGGGAGCTCTGAACTTCCTGAGCAAAATTCTCCAGCTGATATTTTGGATCTTGACCTGTCTATAGCTTAACCCATGGAGTCTAAAATACCTGACATTACCTCCGAAGAACCTAAAAGTCTGCAATCTGCAGGAAGAAATACTGAAGGTACCTTTTTAAATGAATTGCCTGACAATCATCAAGAGGACTTGCCTCAGACACCACATTATCCAGTTTCAGTCACTCAGGATACTTCTACTGACACGGAAAATTATCTGCGAAGCATGTATTCTTCACACAAGGACTTTCTTATTGGCCTAATGCAATCTGACTCGCAGTTTTCCTCACTGCCTTTCACATCAACTTATTCTGCAGCAGCCGCTTCAGATTCGACTCCTAGCACTAGAAATACCACAGGCTTTGCATTGGGAGCTCTTCTCTCTTTGCATCTAAGGGACAGCCATCACACCGCAGAGAACATTGAGCACATTTGGTCACCCACGGCAGCGCTCCGTGCTGCTGTCTGGCAGCAAAATTCAAAAGAAGCCCCCTGGATCTCCCTGAGGGCTGTCTCAGCCCAGGAAATTATCTCCGAGGCACGCAATGAACTCCAATCATCAGGAGACACACCATTACCAACAAAAATGGCTCCAAAACCAGCATTTTGCCCTGGCAATGCTGCAAGCACACCAGCCGTCTCCCGGGGCAACACCTGATGTCACGGATATCATCACAGGCCCAACTCAGCCAGACACAAATCTACTTCATCCTCCTCGACTTCAGAACATATTTCAGCTATTATACCTGAGCCACTTGGCCCACAGCCTACAGGTGAGAAAACTAACGTGACCGCATTCAAACTCAGTGATCTATTCACTAACCTAGGCGAACCAGCACAGTGAAGGAATGCTGTGCGCCTGAAGTTCATGGGGGACATCGCTACAAGCCCTGACAGAAGAACTGTATTGCATAGTATGTTGTGGGACTCTTTAGGGATAGGGGCAACTGAATTATTTGCCTTCATTCATGTGCATGGGGAATCTGTGCATGACTTAAGTTTCAAAAATGTGCACACTTTAGAGAAATTCTGGGAAAAATATGAGCATGTAAAACATCTGCCACTCTGGGTGCCCTTTATGGTCATCCCCCTCACAAAACCAACTGTGAAAATTGTTACCTTACTGTTTCGTAGCGAGGTGGTGAGCATAGCAGATGTCCAGTACTGGCTCAGGCAGCGCTGCGATATACTAGAGGCCCCTCAACCTATTTTGGACAAGGTCCTAGTATGGACTGAGGGATGGAAAATAAAGGTGCAACTTAAAAACACAGACAAAGGTACCTCTCATTAACCAGGTAGCTTTCACATAGTCTGGGATCGTGGCTAATGTTTTTTACCCTTGACAACCCCGGACCTGTCATAAGTTCAGCGCTCGCACCCCCCCCCCCGAGCAGCACTTGCGACAAGCCCAGATGCACTTTGTGCTTATCCAACAGACATGTGAGTCTGGGTTGCCCAAACCCTCTTTACTGCAATCTGTGTGATGAGCTGCGGAACTTCTATCATCAGTGCCCTTGGACAGATCATAATAGGCTAGACAGCTCTCCCCAAGACCAGATTTCTCTTATAACGGAATCCCAGACTCAGGTCTTATGCTGCAGGGAGGCTCTTGCCCCTGCCGCTCCTACCCTGACACAAGAACCTCCTCTCCCGCAAGGACCTGAGCCTATGGCTGGACAAGGGGCCATTTCCAAGTCCCCTGGCACCCACATAGCAGCAGTACCCCCCTCTGAATTAGTCCTTCCTAGTACCCAGGCTACCGTACCCCTTCCCCGGACTCAGAACAATTTGTGGTAGTACCCCCCTCCAAACGAGGTAAAGGCAAAAGAAAAGCTGAAGTTTCCACCCCCAAGAGAACAATCATTTTGAGGAATAAATTCCAGGCTTTAGACAAGAGACGGCAATGGGGAGACATGGAAGGGGAAGATGGACATTTGGATTCTTCTCTAGCTTCTCCCTCCCATATGGGTTTCTCGCGACTCCCATCTTGACCCCCCATTTTCAGCAGATGAAGGTAGGACCCAGGCTAAAATTACTTGACATTAGCTCCTCCAGAATGGTACTGTACTTTCTGGGATGCACCACCACTAAGGGCTTCACTGCTTTACTCTAAACGCGTGCAGCGTTAAATCATATAGAAAACAAATCTCTACAATGCAATACCTTTCTGACTTATGCCATGACATCTGTTTTCTCCAGGACACCCATTTGAAGTCTCCTTGTGAAATTTCCCAAATTACAGCTCGTTGGTATCAGGGCTCTTCCTTTTGGTCATATGGAGAGGATAGATGTGATGGCCTGGGTATTTCGTTTGCAAACTTTAATTTTCAAATTTCCTGGTTGGTAGACATAATACCGGGACGAGCCATGCTTGTAGATTGCACATACCAACAACGCAAGCTCTGGCTCATTAATGTATATGCCCCCCCAGCGTATTGCCTCCCGAATGGACCTATTTAACAAAATACATCCATACTTGTATTCCAACCAGCAAATTTACATGGGAGGGGATTTCAACTGTGGCCTTACTCTCTCAGATCAGGGCGGCTCCACCCAAAACCTTTTTGCAGATTCAATTGCCCTGAACAAAATTATCCAGACTGCGGCCCTCATAGATGGACATAATGCATTACATGGTCCAGGTGCCAAAACCTACCATAAAGGCTACCAGGATAGATTTTCTCTGTTTCACAGAATATTTCAGTCACGTAGGCCAGCATTATACCCTGTGAGACTTCAGACCATCTGGGGATCTCTCTGGTTTGCTCCCCCTCAAGGGAATCCTTTCTTGGTAAACCCCACTCTAGGTGGAAATTGAATAGCTCCTTGTTGGCAGACCCAGCCATTTCGATGCATTGCACAGACCTTCTAAGAGCCAAACTGTCAGTATTGGAAGCACATCATTCCCCTCTGCAATGGTGGGAAGATACTAAGAGTGATATTAAAACATTCTTCCTATGTACTGGAAGGAATAGAACACTAAGTTCACATCTTCGATACCTTACTCTAAGACAAAAACTACAACAGGTCATATCTCTTTCCTTCACATCCCAGATGGACTACTCTCACACAATAAAGTCCATAAAGGAAGAAATGGAACAGTTCCAGTGTAACCAAGCACATTCTTTACAAATTGAGGCTCAACATGGGACACAAGGCTGCAGACCCTCATTAGACATGTATAAAAGTTGCACTGACAGGGTAAATGCAACCCATATAGAGGAACGTTTTGATCCTGTTTCTACTATTTATTTTATTTATTTAGTTTTTGTTGACTGGGTAAGTGCACTAGACAAATCCTGCCTATTTTCAGGCACGACCCGGGAGTAGGGGGATACAGATGAATGCCAACAGACCTTGAACCAGATTAAGTTGTTGGTATTTTTAGTGAATGAGGGAAATTTGGCCAGGACACTGGGGAAATTCCCCTACTCTTTTCGATAAGTGCCATGGGATCTTTAACATCCACGAACTACCACCAATCCAGGCAGATGAGACCTCGGTTTAATGTCTCATCTGAAAGACAGCACCTCAGAAGTGCAGCACCCCTCTCATGCTGTACTACAGTGTCAGTACTGGGATATTAACCCAAGTGCCAGATGTGGGAACTGAACCCACAGCCCTCTGATCTCCTGGCCTCAGAGGCGAGTATGCTACCTACTGAGCCACTGACACTGCACTTTACTACCCCCCACAATTCCTTGTCAGACATAAAGCATATCGCTGACTCTTATCTGGCTACCATGTTTGGCACCACAACTCCTGTAGATAGTATCATTAATTTCCTATCAGGTATTTCTATTCCTCCTCCTCCTTCCCAAGATACATTGCAACACCTTCTTAAGCCTATATCATTAGAGGAAACCCAGCAGGCTATAAAACGCCAAAAGAAGCACACTTCCCCTGGATCAGATGTTCTTACTGCAGAATTATATATACAGTTTATGATATTTTGTGCCCCCTTTCTGACGCTGGCATATAATACCATTATAAGCACTAACTCTACCCCTAAAGGGATCTCCGACGCCATCATGATTTTGTTATTCAAGAAAGGGAACAGAGCCGACATACGGAACTGAAGACCACTAAGTCTGCTAAATGTAGACTATAAAATATTCACTTCCATTTTGCTCAATAGGTTGCTCCCTGTTGCTGCTCAAATTATTTCTGAGGTACAGACTTGTGGCCTCCCCAGTAGATCTATCTTCTCCAACCTATCCTTCATTCAAGACATTTCAAATAGTACCCCCTCTTCACCTACCCTGTTAATCTCATTGGATCAAGAAAAGGCTTTTGACTGGGTCAACCATGTTTATTTGTTTCAGGTTCTCGCACACTACCATGTTCCCCAGAAATTCATCTCTTGGTTCAAGCTCTTATATAACACTGCTTGGATACAACTCCATATAAATGGTTCCCCATGCTCCCCTGTTTTAGGTCTTAGAGGAATATGACAAGGCTGCCCCTTAAGTCCTCTTTTATACATTTTCCAATTGGACACTTTATTATAAAGCCTAGTGTTGCACCCATCCTTACCTAGAATCTATTCCCCCATTGGAACACCTCTCCCTCCAGTATGCACATATGCTGATGATTTGTGCATCTGTACTACCCCCTCTCTTCAGGGGGCAGTACTTGTTCCTATCTTCAAAGCATTTGAGACTGCTTCGGGCTCCAAAATAAACATAATGAAAAGCATTGCACTAGTGGTGCCAGCCTCGGCCAGCACAGATTTACCAACACATATTGTAGACATCCCCCTGGCAACCGCTCCAATAAAAATCCTGGGATTACATTACGGCACTTCAGATGATGCCAGTTATAACTGGAATATAATATTAAACAGAGCAGCATACTCCCTATCCTTTTGGAAAGGACATAGCATTGCAAAACAGAAAAGAGTGTTTTTATTGAAAACTTTAATAATTCCCCTCTTCTTACACATGTCATCGGTGTTTCATGTCCCTTTTACTCTGGAAGCACGAGTTTACAGTGTTTTTTTCCAAGGCTTCTGGGGCAGCCGTTTAAACCCCATAAAAAGATCATGTACATACACAGACTATTGTCATGGTGGGATAAGGATGCTAAATCCGATAGTATTTTTCCATAGCTTATTCCTGAAATCCACAATACCTCACTTATTCCAAGATCCACCCCTTTTTTGGCAATTAATCATATACAGTACCTCCTTCACCACTCAGATATGCCAAATATGGCAACAACACCCATATGACATCCCTAGGGACTTCAGAAAACTGGGCATCCCCAGCTTCCTCTACCCCCCTTTTCTGAAGGTCCAAGAATGGAAACTCTCCACTACACACATATTGACTAGAACCAGGAGACAGCTCTATAACTTTATCTTCGATACTCATTTTTCTGACTTACCACAGATAGTATGAACACAAGGCTCCCTTCTGGAATTAGAAACACCCTTCTCTTAGTTAACTGACCCCAGGATCCCCAAACAATTTTGGGATATCTCCTGGCTAGCTTGTCATAGAATTTTAGATGTCAAGAACAACCTAAAACATAAGCAAATATACAGGAGCAAATATGCCCCCGAGACTCCTGCACAGCGATATTGGAAACCATTAATCATTTTTTTATCGATTGCCCATATAGTCAAGTTGTTTGGGCCCTTCTTTTACATAAATGGAAAGAAAAGGCACTTCAGAATATAACATATGATATCCTGGTGTATGGGATATACCGCCCTGGATTACAAAAATATCATCCAGGGACCTTATGTCTCATCTTTGCATCCTGCTGCTATTATTTATGGCAGGCCAGGTGCGCCTTTCTCCTGCAACAGAAAGTGTTTTCTGCAACACAAATAATTGCACAGATTGTCTCTAGCCTTGTGTTAATCCAAACTAAGGAAAAAACGTTTTTGACTTGTTCTGTATTTAGTTCATATTGGAACAATTGTGCATGGATTGAAACTGCAGTACCTTGATGACGTTTTCTTTTCTCCCTTGTATTAGCCAGCATTTATTTGTTCCATTTTGAAGCAAGATGTTTCCTTTCATTTCCTTTCCTTTTTTTTCCCCCCTCATTTATTGTTTTTTTTTTTGTTGTTTGATTTTCTTTTTTTCTTTCTTACACAACTTATTTACAGTTCCTGTAAAGTTGACAATGTCTTTTGTTTATTGAATGTACTGTACTAATTTTTATTTAAATAAAACATTCTCCTACTCTTTTTGAGAAGTGCCATGGGATCTTTAACATCCACCTGAACTACCACCAGAACAGGCAGATGGGACCTCGGTTTAACATCTCATCCGAAAGATGGCACCTCAGAAGTGCAGCAACCACCTCATGCTGCACTACGGTGTCAGTATTGGGATATTAACCCAAGTGCCTGGTGTGGGGGACAGAACCCACAGCCTTCTGATTTCCTAGCCTCAGAAATGAGCATGCTAACTGCTGAGCCACTGACACTGTATATCTCAAAAACCATACAAGCTGCCATCACAAAACTTTCCACATCTTGTGACACTTACAAAATGACAGCACATCCCAATTTTTGGGCTACTTCATCAAAAAATGCTTAAGTTATTAAGGTGCAAAAAATGGGATTTAACATTGAAGTACTGTACCAGCCCTAACTATAGGGGCACTACCGCACCCCTACAAGATATATACATGTGTGCAGTAGTGCAGGTATAGTTAGGGTTGCATGGCCACTTCTATGTTAAACCCCAAATTGTGCACCATAATATCTTTGCAACTGTTCATCCAATTTGCCTGTAATTTTACATGTGCTGCCTGGTCCACTGATCTCTGGATCTGGCAAGTTTTGTTTCAGTCGCATGTGTAGCTGAGGAGCTGCAGAGTGATAATAAATGTGAAAAATACCAGTTTTTGCAAATTCTTTGCTCAGGGCTATGGCCAGAACAGTTTGGAGGTCTGGTCTGAAATTGCCAGGGTAAATGGGTCTGGATCACTGATGTGCCTTTTGAATGTTTGGTGAAAAAATATTAACCCATTCAAAAGTTATTAAAGTTTAAAGTTTCCCATAATAACCAATGGAAAAAAATATATGTCTGCCTCAAAAGCACTTTTTGCTTTCGCAAAAGCACTTTTAACTGCCGCAAATGGGTTTTGCACTTCCACACTGCCACCATCTAGTTTTCAGTTAGAAACAGCTAAAAATGCTGTAATTCAAAAAATACTGCCCCTTGGTAAACACCAACAGTTGTGCTTACCTAATTGGGCCCAAGGAACATGATCCTGATATTACCTTTTAAAAATAATGCTTCGAAATATCTTTTTAGAGTTTTTCCATTGTAAGTGTCACAAATTTGCGAAAGCTCTTCTGCAAAACTTTTGCAATTTGCAAAGGTTTTACAAATGTACTTTCACAAGTTTGTGAAAGCTTCCACAAAACTTTCAGAAAATTTTGCAAAACTATCACAAATTTGAGAAAGTGTGAAAGAAAAGCTGTTTCTTTGCCATTTCATACCAAAGAAATGGTTAAGACTTTTGGGCTAAAATTTGCAGGGTAGAAAGGGTTTGCCCCACCGATGTGTCTTTTGCTGGTTTGATGATAAAATTTATATCAGTTCCATAGCTATATCATTCTGAAGTTTAAACATTTCCCATAGGATAACATTGTGGTGGCCATGGTACCTTTCAGCTCCTATATCTCGAAAACAGTTTGAGATATGGATTTTTTGCTAAACGCAGCTAAGCACGCATGCAGGTTGCCAGGCCATGAGTACAAATGCAGTGGAATTTTTTCCAATGTCCCTATGGTTACTGAGATATTGTGCCATTTGCATCACAGGGTTCCTTGGACTGTCTCTAAGACAGCGCTGTGTATCTATACTTATGCCACATATGGATACCATTATGTGGTACTGGGAGCACAGGGCCCAGAGAGCCCTGCACTCCCACAGGGAGATGAGGAATCATTACAATGTCTCTACACTTATGGTTAGAAGGGAGTGCAGTGCCCTATGCTCCCACAAATAGATACCATTATGGAGTCCTGGCAGCATGATGGTAGGGAGGTGAGGGTTAATTACAATGTCTCTACAGTTATGGTTACACAGTAGTGTAGGGCCCAGAAGGCCCTGCACTCCCACATGAAATTCAGACCCAATTACAATATGCATGTGAGCCCTGTGCTCCCGCAACACTCTACAGACTGGGGGAAGTGCAGAGCCCAGAGGGTCCTGCACTCCCACAACCACATATGGGTAAGATTATACTTTCTCCAAAAGAAGGGAAATTCATTGCAAAAAAACTGTTACTGCATCAGTTAGGGTTTCCATTACAGCAACAAAAGTCTAGAAATTTGGTATTAGAGTTACCAACCTACAACCCTACCCACCCACCACCCTTCACACCCAAGAGGCCTTAAGGTGTGCCTTGGAGTCATCGAGCCTAGCCCTCACCATTCTCCTTTACTGTGCCATCTCAGCTTACTTATGCATGGAATGGGGTGAGAGGGCTGATGACCCATAGCTTCCGACACTGTTGGCGTGAGGAGGGTGGGGGTAGGATTGTAGCCCTAACACCATATTTCCAGACTTTTGTTGCTGTTCTAGAAACCCTAAATGATGCATTAATGGAGTTTTTGCAATAAAAAAGAAAAATATATATACACACATATATATATATATATATATATATATATATATATATTTATTATATATATATGTATGTTGAGCATGGGTTTCTATGTTAAACCTCAAATTTTGCACTTTAATAACTTTGTAACCATTTAATGGATTTGCACAAAATTATGTATATGTGGTCTCCTAGGGTAGATCTCTTGATGTCCCAAGTTTTGTTCTGGGCAGATGTGCATATTCTGAGATGCAGATAGTGAAAACAACTTTAAATTTGCCATGTTTTGCATTTTTTCATCATCCTGCACACAGACAATGTTGAATTCTGGTCAGAAATTTTATGGTAGAAAGAGCTTGGGTTGTGGAACAGGCCAGCATTTATTTGGTGAAAAAATATTAATCCGTTCCAAAGTTATTGCATTTTTAAGGTCCCATTATTTTCAATGAGACTTTTATTTTCCAGGATAGATTCCTAGAATGAAGAAGGATTTTGCTCTGATGAACAAGGATCCTTTTTCTTGAAGGGCCAATCCTTGTTCACCCAAAAAAAAATCCTTTTTTGTGAGCCTCTATCTTGTTTTTTTATTTATGGCCAAAATAAAGTGTGATAACTGAGTTCACAGATGTCTTTTACAGACATCCAACTATGTATCTTGCTCATCAGGAGTTGATGAGCTGTTCTGTGTGGTTTTCAATATTTGTATGATGCTAGAACTTTTTTTTAATCATTTCATTCCTTTTTCACCACTTGCTAACTTCCTTTTTCGTCAGTTCTTTTTCATCATGGCAAAATGGAAATCTGCTTTTTTTATTTAATTATGTTTATTATATTATTTATTACATACTTTTTTTTAATGTTCCCAGTTTACTGGGTTTATCCCTATTGTCTGCTGTTACCCTCCCACCCACCCTCCCATGTAATTTTGCTGAAAATATGAAAGCGTCCCTTGATGTCGTCGTTTTTTATCTGTTAAAAAAAGGTCCATTGGTGATCACTCCCACACACCTCACCTGACCGCCCTATGTGCACCCACCTCCCCACACCCCTTGATACCCCCAAAGACCATCACTTACCTGAAGAGGTCCCAGGTTCAAGATCTGCTCACCCAATCGAAGGCATGTCTTGCTGCTGAAATCGACGACTGCAATATGAGAAACATAGAAACATAGACTTTGATGGCAGATAAGGACCACTTGTTCCACCTAGTCTGCCCATTTCCCCACCTACAGGGTAAGCTGCAGATGCTAGTTAACCAACAACCTATTTCTTCCTACCCCCTACAAGAATTGCCTTATGTCTGTCCCATTCATTCTTGAATTCTCCCACAGTTTTAGACCCCACAACCTCCACAGGAAGGCTGTTCCATGTGTCCACCACCCTCTCTGTGAAAACATACTTCCTCACATTGCCCCTGAGCTGTCCCCCTTCTATCTTCAAATTGTGTCCCCTTGTTCTTGCACATCTCTTTTTCTGAAAGACGCTACCCTCTTGGAATTTTTTGAATCCACTGAGGTACTTAAAAATTTCTATAATGTCCCCTCTCCCTCCTTTCCTCAAGGATATACATATTAAGCTCCTTTAGCCTCTCCTCATATAGCTTCTCTTGCAGACCCTGCACAATTTTAGCTACCCTCCTCTGCACTGCCTTCATCCTGTCTATGTCCTTGTGGAGATGGAGTCTACAGAACTGGATGCAGTACTACAGATGGGGTCTCACCAACTGTCTGTACAGAGGGATAACAACTTCCTGTTTTCTGCTGGTGATGCCTCTCCCTATACATTCCAGTAACCCCCCAGCCCTCCCTGCTGCCTTCTCACATTGCTTGCTAAGCTTAAGGTCATCTGATATGATTACCCCCAGGTCCCTTTCCATTTTTGTTGTTGTTACTACCTCCCCCACATTGTATAAACTTCCCCTGGGTTTTTGTTTCCCAGGTGCATTATTTTGCACTTCTTTGCATGGAATCCAAACTGCCATACTTCTGACCATTCCTCCAACCATGCCAAGTCCCTTCTCATCCTTTCCACACCTTCTTGTGTATCAACCCTGTTGCAGATCTTTGTGTCGTCTGCAAAGAGGCATAATTTTCCTTCTAGTCCCTCTGCAATGTCACTTATAAAGACATTAAAAAGAACTAAACCCAGTACTGAACCCTGTGGTACCCCACTAGTAACCCCTCTTTCTTCAGAGTGGACTCCAATTTACAATTACCTTCTGTGTCCTGTTTTCCAGCCAATGTTTTACCCAGGCTACCACCCTGGGACCCACTCCCAGGCTGGTTAATTTGATTATTAATCTTTTGTTTGGGACTGTGTCAAATGCCTTGCTAAAGTCTAGGTAGGCCATGTCCATAGCCCCTCCTAGGTAGGCCATGTCCACAGCGGGTCTACTACTTTGGTCACCCAGTCAAAGAAATCAATTAGACTCATCTGATATGACCTTCCCACTGTGAACTCATGCTGTCTTGGGTCCTGTGCCCCACTAGCCTCTAGGTACTCAATAATTCTTTCCTTCAGAAGTGATTCCATCACTTTCCCTACCACCGAGGTCAAACTGACAGGTCTGTAGTTTCCTGCCTCTGTCTTGCTCCCACTTTTGTGAAGGGGAATCACATACACCTTCCTCTAGTCCTCAGGTACCACACCATCCTCCCATGATTTGTTAAAAAGGGTAGTTAGTGGTGTCACTAGTTCTCCCCTAAATTCTTTTAGAATTCTGGGGTGAGTTCCGTCAGGCCCCATTACTTTGTCCACCTTCAGATTTAGGAGTTCTTTCACAACCCTTTCTTCTGTGAAAGGACTGGGATCACCCCCTATTCAGAGTGCTTCTGTTAATTGGATTAGGCACCTCCCCCCCTCCTCCTCTTCTTTTGTGAATACTGAGCAGAAGTAGTCATTTAGTATCCCTGCTTTTTCACTGTCCCTCTCTGCCCACCCACCATCCATTCTATTCAGCCTCACTATCCCTCCCTTTGTCTTTCTACACTTCCTGATACAGTACCTATAAAAAATTTTATCCCCCTTCTTAACCGAGTTGGCTATCTTTTCCTTAGTTTGGGCCTTTGCTATTCTGACTTCCTTCCCTGCTTCCTTCTGCATTAACTAGTACAGTTCTCTGTCCTGCACCTTCTGTGTTTCCTTATACTTCCTAAATGCTATCTTTTCCCCCTAACCTTCCCTGCCACCTCTTTTGAGAACCATAGTAGCTTTTTCTTTCATTTTGATTTATTTATTTGCTTCACACACAGGCTTGTTGCCTCCGTGATGGCAGTTTTGATGTTTCCCCAATGTTGATCCACCCCTCCTTCTAACCTGTTTGCTAGTGCTTTTCTAAGGCACTCTCCCATCTTGCCAAAGTCAGCCCTTCTGAAGTCTGGTACCCTCACTTTTATATGGCTTGACTCTGTAGCTGAGTTTATCGTAAACTACACTGTTTGGTAGTCACTTGTTCCCAGATGGCTACCCTCTTCTAGATCTGAGATCCTCTCACTGTCCCCATTTGAGAGTATGAGGTCTAAGATTGCTCCCTCATGAGTGGGTTCCAAAACTAGCTGTCTGAGGCATGCCACCTGTAGGGCTTTGAGAATGGCTCTGCTCTTGGATGTGGCTGCAGCAAATGTGCTCCAGTTAACATCTTGCATATTCAGGTCCCCCATCAACAGTATCTCCCCTTTCTCTGCCATCCTAAGGATGCCTACTATCATATCCTTGTCTATTCCCTCCCCTTGACATGGGGATCTGTATACAACCCCTGTGTGGATTGTGATGCCATTTCCCATCTCTAAGGTGACGCACAGTGCCTCCTCTCCTCCCCTCCCTGTTTACTTTTTTGTTCCGTTGCTTTTATCCCTTTCCTTACATAGAGAGCTACTCCTCCCCCTCTTCTACCCTCCCTGTCTCTCCTGTAGGTTGTGTGCCCTGGATATTAACATCCCAGTCATGGTTCTCTGTGTACCATGTTTCTGTGACTGCTATGATATCCGGGTATCCCTCTTCCATCAAGGCCACCAGTTCAGGGAGCTTGTTGCCCAGACTATGGGCATTGGTACTCATTACCTTCCATTTCTTGATGGCCTTACCCCTTTTTGCCCCATCCCTGTTCTTATTGCCTTTGTCATTTTCTCCATTTACCCCTGCCCTTCTCCCTATTGGCATCTCAATCTTGGTAAGGTAAGGTAAATGAGATTCATTGTATTTCAATGGGGGGTTCACATTTTTTGCATAACTCAGCTGTTTTTTGAGATTTTGACCCCAAATTTTCAACATGGCCTTTGGGGGACCCCACCTCATGAACAATATGGCTGTCATTACACAACTCCTGTCAGAAAGGTGATTTGGTGGTTGGTTGGTGAAATCACCTTTCCAGTGAGATTTCTATAATGACTGTCATATTGTTCATCAGGTTGAGTCATAAGAAGGCTATGCTGAAAATCTTGGATCAAAATTTCAGAAAATGGCTGCATTATGACCATTCATTGCAATTTCACTACACAAGCTTGTACCTTTGGACTTTTCAATATTTTCACCCCATATTCTTCATATAGCCTTCTTATTACACTACCTCATGTATGTCACAACTGTCATTTTTCAAACCCTAGCCAAAATGTGTTTTCACACCTGTGGTGCATAATGGCATTGCAGTTGTGCAGAATTATGTTTTGGCAGGGATTTAAAACTTTTTTGTACCAGCTACATATGGTTAGGTCATAACAAGGTTATGATGAAAATGTGGGGTAAAATCATTACAAATGGCTCAGTTATGACTATTTTGTTGCTCTTTAGAGCCCAAACTTCCAGCATAGCCTTCTTATTACACCACCTCATGTATGTCACACCTGTCATTTTTCTAATCCTGGACAAAATGTGTTTTTTACATCTGTGGTGCAGAATGGTGTTGCGCTTGTGCAGAGTTATGCTTTGGCGGGGGTTGAAAAGTTTTCTGCACAGGGTACATGAGGATGGATAATAACATAGCTATGGTGACAATCTGGTCAGTGTTGTCCACAGGCAAATAAGGATACAATTATACTATCTCAAAAATTAAGCAAAACATTTCAAAAAACATTGTTAATGCATCAGTTAGGGTAAACCAACAAACGTAGGGAAATGTGGCATTAGGGTTTCCAAACCTAACACCCTACCCCCACCCACAGCACACCAACAGGCATTCGGATGTGCCTTGGGGTCATCAGCGTATACTATACTATACCCATCTCAGATTATTTTTTTATTTAATGGAGTGAGTGCTAGGGCTGATGATCCCACAGCACACCCCCAATGCCTGTTGGTGTGTGCAGGATATGGTGGTGAGTTAGGGCTGGAAACCCTAATGCCACATTTCCCTACTTTTGTGGGTTTATCCTAACTGATGTATTAACAAAGTTTTGTGCAAAATATATATATGTGTGTGTGTGTGTATATAGATATATATGCTGTATAAATGTATACATATCTATATATATAGATATGTATGTATATATATATATATATATATATATATACACACACACACACACACACATATTGGTAGTTGTACAAAAGATGATCAGTGCTGAGGTATACCTGGGTATACTGAGGCAGAATCACGATAAGTCAATGCAAATTATACCTTGAGTGGCTCACAGGTACCTTGAGGTACTCAAATTTTAGATAAGTATCAGTGTGTGTGTATAGATATATACACATATATATATATATATATATATATATATATATATATATATATATTTATTTGTTTTGGTAACCAGGTGGGTGATCTAGCCATAAAATGACTGTTTTTGGGTACGACCCGGGAGTTTACAAAAACTTAGGCAGTGTGACAGGGAACAACATAAAAGAATAGGAGTACAGTGTACATTTCACATGTGGCTAATATCTACAATAATGGAGAAATAGATAACTCAAGAACAAGACGCTCAGTAACAATAGTGAAAAGTAGAAAATACACACGTCATACAATCAAAGACAGTAGGGAGGTATCAAATACTATGTGCAAATACATTCAATGATAAATACTGTACATACATATCTAATACATACTTCAGGCTGAACTAAAATGTAAAGGAGAAACTCCAAGACAACAAGACCAGTGTAGGTCCTGTAGGCTAGCAGGTACATAGAGTGGATATTTGCTATCGAACATAACACAAAGTGTAATGTGAATACAAGTTCATAAGAATTAACATGTTTAGGCCATGGGTCCCAGTTTGTGCCGAGGAGCAGCATGAAAAAAGGGAGAACAAGTACTAAGAAAGTGCAATCATAGGAGTGAAGAGCTGGTCAGGAAAGAAGGTTATGGATGCTTAAAGCATGAACATGTATCACAGGCCAATAGAAAGGGAAGGAGCCCTTTTTTAAAAAATGGCATGGGAAGAAGCCAGACGAACCTATAAGGGAATGGTGTTCCAGTACTGTGGAGCAAAATGGGAGAAAGTGTTGGTTCCTTTTGAGGTTTTACACTTAGAAACATGGAGGAGAGCATTTTCAACCAAGTGTAGGCCATAGGAGGATGTAAGGGGCATTAATAGTGCAGCTAGATTTGGAGGAGTTTGTGACCTCATAATACTGTCTACTAGGGTGCCAAGGGAGTGGAGTCTGACAGCAGAGGGTGATAGCCAGTTGAGATCGGCATAAAGTAGACAGTGGTGTTTAAGTCTAGGGGATGAGGAGGCATACTGACAGATGTTGTTAAAAGTGGTGTCCCAGCAATGAAGTGTGTGTGTGTGTGTGTGTGTGTGTATATATATATATTTATTTATTTATTTATTTATTTCACACAAAAACATTGTTAATGCATCAATTAGGGTAGAAGCAACAAAAGCAGGGAAGTGAGGCATGAGGGTTTCCAACCCTAACACCTCCCCACCCCTACTACCCAACCCCACCCCCAGCCTCCACACACCAATGGGCATTGGGGTGTGCCTTGGGGTCATCAGCCCTAACTCTCACCCCATTCCATGTGTAAGGAAGCTGAGATAGTTCAGTATAGGAGAATGGTGCGAGGCCTGATGATCACAAGGCACACCCTGACGCCTGTTGGTGTGTGGTGGGGGTGGGGTTGGTGGTAAGGGTGGGGGGGTGTTAGGTTGGAAACCCTAATACCTCATTTCCCTACTTTTGTTGCTTCAACCCTAACTGATGCTTTAATTACATTTTTTGCAATGAATTTCCTTACTTTTTGAAAGTGTAATCTTACCCTTATATGTTTGTGGGCACACAGGTCCCTCTGAACCCTGTGCTGCCATCAGTTTATAGTGTGTTGTGGTTGCACAGGGCCCTGTGCTCCTATGTAACCATAAGTGTATAGACATTGTAATTAACCCTCTCCTCTGGGTCTTGCACTCCCACCACACTCCCATCACTCCATAATGGTATCAATGTGTGGGAGCACAGGGCACTAGGGGCTCTGCACTCTAATCTATCCATAAGTGTAGAGACATTGTAATGAACTGTCATGTCCTTGTGGAAGCACAGGGCCCTCCAGGTCCTGCACTCCCATTACTGTGTAATGAAGGGCCCTGCAGTCCCATTACTGTATAATGGTGCCCATATGTGGGAGTGCAGGACCCATAGGACCCTGCACTCCCATCTACCTATAATTGTAGAGACGCAGTAAAGGGCTACAGATATTCCAAGTAACCCTTGTGCAGCAAATGTTGCAATATCTCAGCAACCATAGGAACAGTGGAAAAAATTCCACCACAGTTGTAATCATGGCCTGACAACCTGCATCATTGCTTAGTGAACAATCTGTATCTTGAACCATTTTTGAGACATAGGCATTAAAATGTACTGTGTCTGCTACAATGTTATCCTATGGAAAATTTCTAAACTTCAAAATGTTAAAATTTCCATCGATTCTATACTTTTATCAGCAAAAGTTACATCTGTGGGGCAAGTGCTTCTACCCTGAAAATTTCAGCCCGAACGTCCAAACCATTTCTTTGTAGTGAAGTGACAAAGAAACAGTAAACTTTAAAAATCCTTTTTCGTGAGGTGTTGACAGCTTGTGAAAAAGGAATTCATCTCATGAAAAGGGATTAAGGACAGGGCCATTTGCTCCCAAAAGTCCTAATCCTTTTTCATGATGCAAAACAGGATTTTGACACTTCACAAAAATAGAATCGGCTCATGAAAATGGATTTTGACAGCTCACAAAAAGGGATTAATTATTAAAATCCCATTTTGTGAGACAATTCCCTTTTTGTGAGGTGTTAAAATCCCTTTTCACATTGCAGAAGAAAGATTAGGACTAGTGGGACCAGATGGCCCTGCCAGTCATCCCTTTTCATGAGCTGTGAAAATCCCTTTTGACAATGTGAAAAGGAATTTTGACACCTCGTGAAAAGGGAATTCATCTCACAAAAAATAATTGCCAGCTGGGCCATTTGGTCCAAGTCCTAATCCTTTTTCGTGATGCAAAAAGGGATTTTGACACCTCGTGAAAAGGGAATTGGCTTGTGAAAAGGGATTTTGACAGCTCATGAAAAGGGACTGAAGTCATTAGACCAGATGGCCCTGCAAGTAATCCCTTTTCGCGAGACGCAATTCCCTGTTCGTAAGGTGTCAAAATCCCTTTTTGATTGCAAAAGGGATCGGAAGCAAGTCTAAAAAAGGATTTAAAAAATCAAAAATAAGCATTCTGAGGCCACAGCAAAGTACAACAAAGGCACAGAACTATGAAGGACCTCCAAATGAACAAAATACATTCTTGGATGTCTCCAGAAGACATCCCTGGCAAGTTATAACGTTTTGTTTGGGGTCAGAAAAAGAAAACAAGATGGCGGCTCATGAAAAGGGAATTTTTTCTCACGAAAAGGGATTTTAAGGATCCCTTTTTGTGAGCTGTCAAAGTCCCTATTTGTGAGCCCTAAATGCCTTTTTTTACCATGCAGCTAGCCAAAATACTGAACTGAGCATGGTCAGAATCCGAAATCTCAAAATTGAATATCTTTGGAATGGATTAATATATTTTCACCAAACTAATGCTGGATTGTTCTTTGAGACAAGTTCTTTCTACCCTGAAAATTTCAGACCAAAATTCCAAACAATGTGACTGAAGCGTGATGAGGGGAAAAAAGGGGAAAAAAGCACATTTTACTGGGGTTTTTTTTCCCCACAATTCACAGCACAAAATCCACAACTCCTATCAAAATGAAACTTGGTGCATAAACAGATCTACCCCATGGAACATATCATACCAAATGTTGTGCAAATCCCTTGAATGGTTGCAAAGTTATTAAAGTGCAAGATTTGAGGTTTAACATTAAACTGCCTACTCAACCCCAACTATAGTAGCGCTACCACACCACTATACTATATATATTCTTTGCAAAAAACTACTTTAATGCATCAGTTATGATTGATCAAACCATAAAAAGGAGGGAAACACAATGGTAGAGTTTCCAACCCTAACACCCAACCCCACCCTGCATACAACAACAGGCAAGGGGGTGTACCTTGGGGTCATCAGCCATAACGCTAACTCCATTCCATAAGTAAAAAGGCTTAGATGAGTACAGTATAGGAGAATGGGGTGAGCATTATGGCTGATAAGTAAAGTGCAGAATGCACCTAAGGTGGTCCCAATAAGCAAGTTACATGTGTCGGTTCATCCTCAGAATAACACTTTGGGGGGGGTTCCAAATTTGAATTTCTCAGGCAAAACTGAAAACAAGATTGTGGCCATACAAAAAAGGAATTTTTCCATACAAAACAGGATTCCTTTTTCATTTCATACAGTCACATTTTAGTGCTTACTGAGCATGCTCAGAAATATTTTTTTCAAAATTAAAAAATGCAATAACTTAAAAACAAATTATTATTTTTCACAAGACTAGCAAAAGGCTCATCTGTGGGCTAGACCCTTTCTGTCCTGAAAATTTCAGACCAAGATTCCAAACCAGCTAGGCTGTAGGCAAGTTCAAAGAAAAATCCCAGCTAAGTCAATGAGCAACAAAATGCTTTATTCACTTATCCAAAACTCAGAAACTACACATCTGACCAGAATCTAACTTGCCACACCCAGAGATCTTCCATCGTTGACAGTGCATGCCAATTATAATGCAAATCTGTTGAATGGTTGCAGAGTTATTAAAGTGCAAATTTTCGAGTTTAACATTGAAGCACCTACTCAACCCGGCATATATATATATATATATATATATATATATATATATATATATATTCTTTGCAAAAACTACGTTAATGCAGACATTAGAGTTGTAAAATGCAAAGTGCACAAAGACAGGAAATGAAAAAAATATTAGGGATTTGGGTCTCCGGAGTATTGGTGAATCAGTGGTGGGATCTTACTTGGGGTTGTCAAACCTAATGCCCACCCCCCAGACCATAGCCTCATGTCTGAAGCACAAGAAACAGCTCCAACCTAGTGCCTCATAATGATACAGTATGGCAACATAATCTGTCAGAGCTTTCTTCATGCAGGGCCCATAATCACATTTGATATTATCTGATTCAGGGTAGGGGTGGGTAATAGGATTGATAACCCCAAGTAAGACCCCACCACTGATTCACCAATACTCCTGAGACCCAAATCCCTAATGTTTTTTTCATATCCTGTCTTTGTGTGCTTTACGTTTTACAACCCTAATGTCTGCATTAATGTAGTTTTTGCAAAGACTTTCCACTCTTTTTGTGATAATGGAACTGTATCATCATTTGCACAGGACCCTTCTGGACCTGTGCAAAATGAGATAAATACAACATTGGAGACAGTCCTGGAATTGTATCCTCATTTGTGCAGGTCCCAAATGAGATAAGTACAATATTGGAGACAGTTCTGATGCAGTGTATGGGCCCAGCAGACCCCGGTAACATGTCTATACTTTGTGGGTGAAGTTACCTGACCCACCACAGGGTGTGGTATCTGTGTCAAAACACTGCTCCATCTCTACCCAGGCTGTGACTGGTGCTGCATGCTGCAGCACCTTCCCCATCAGCCTTCTCCCAGTAAACCGGCTCATCGAGTTCACAACTGAACTCAGCTCACTGGCATGGTAAGGCAACGTGTTCCCCAGGGGTGCAACAGACATTCCTGCAAACAATGCTACTTAATAAATTCTTTGTTTTTCAATATTTTGACCCCAAACTTTCAACAGTCGTCTTATGACCCCACCTCATAAACCCCGTAGGTGAATAATTTCAAATCTGTGCTGAAACGCCATTCTGAACCACAGATGCAAAAACACATTTGTGACTGTATGTGAAAAAATGACTGCTGTACTGTTCATGAGGTGACGTGAAAAAATGGGTATGTTGAAAATCTGGTGTCACAGTATTATAAATTACCAAAGTTATGCGCTTGCATAGAAAAATTTCAATGCACACTCACACATTTTAAGGAATTTTTTCACCAAATTTTCAACATGGGCTTTTTGGGACACCATCTTATGAACACTGGCACTGTCATTTCATTACTTGGTCCCAAAAGGTGATTTCGCACAGTGAGCATGTCATTCCGCACCATCGGAGTGAAAACATGTTAGAACAGGATGTGAAAAATTACAGCTACACTGTTCATGAGGTGGTGCGAAACAATGGCTATGTTGAAAATTTGGAGTTAAAATATTAAAAATTGTCAAAGTTATGCTTGTACATAAAAACATTTCAATGAAGGCACATAACTCGGCCATTTTTAGGAATTTTTTCACAAATCTTCAACATGGACTTTTTGGGACCCCACCTCATGAGCACTATCACTGTCATTTGATGCATCAGTCTGGAAAGGTGATTTCACGCAGTGACTGCAAAATCACCTTCCCAGGCCCAAGTAATGAAATGACAGTGACAGTGTTCATGAGGTGGGGTCCCAAAAGCCCTTGTTGAAAATTTGGTGAAAAAATATCAAAAAATGGCAAAGATATCAACATAAGTTGAAAACGCCTCTGAAATACATTATACAGCACTTACCTTTATTCCTCAGTTCGCTGTTCGGCTTTGAAGAGTGCAGACATCTCCCAAGCCACAGAAGATGCCAGCGGATAACCTCTGGTGGTAAGTATTGGACAAGGGGGTGGTGTGGGGTGGAGGGTGCACAGTGGAAGGGTCGGGATGGGGCAGGTGTATGGCAGGGATGCCAAGGGACCATTTTCTTTTTTTCAGGGCAAAAAAAAAGACGTTGCGGGACTGTTTTCATTTTTTACAGGTTCTTACATTAAACAGTTAGAGACACCGGGAGTGGGCTCCCCAGTGTCCCAGAAAATTGGGGGGATACACGTTTGGGGATACCGGGAATGGGCTCCCCAGTGTCCCATACTGATGGGGAGAAATGTACGTAATTCCAACATGGGGATTGGGGCAACTGATGTCGGTAAGGTGTTTTTAAACAAGGGGCTGTTGGGGAAGGGAATCCGACACTGGAGGTGTCATATTATATGAAATTTTTCACTAAACCATTTCAGGACACTAATTTGCCACAGGACCTGGTCACTTAGCTTCTCCACACATTAGGACAGCAGGACCGCCTTTCACACTGCAGCTACTGTCAGTTCCCAATAAGCAGGTATGATAACTTTACATGTATGATAACTTTACAAATTAGGCAGAACCCTTGAAAAAAAAAAGAGGACCACTGACAAAATACACACCTGCAGAACTAGACACTGTGCCATATAACTGGAACACGGGCCGACAGTACCATGGAATTAACACTCAACACTGTGGAAGTAATGCAAATACTAAAGCAATAAAATTAAATCTAGCTTGCAGTGCACACAAAAGGGAACACAAAGCAGAGAGAAAAATGAAATCTCTTATATCGGGGGAAACTATTCCATTCAATAAGGGCAGTCAGCAGCTCCAAACAGTACAACTGCAGCTCTACATGTGACACCCAAGTTGCTGTCACTTCCAAAATTAGCCAGTACTGGAACAATAAACTAAGCAGCATTAGAGAAAAAGGTCTAGATGACAATAATTAAATTACAACAGCCAAAATAGACAATTATAGAATTTGCCAGTGATCCTATTAATTTGTCACAGATCAGCAAGTATCACAGCACTAACGAACAATAAACGTGTGTGGAAAGTGATCACATTATGCCTTGCAAAAATTAAATGTAGCTTGGAAAAAACACCGAAGGTCATAGTAAGCTGCAAGACACATTCACTTCGTGATGTTAGTTAGACGAAGACAAAACTATCTACTGAGAAAATACAGCCTCTGCAAACACAGGCACCACATATAAACATTTTGAATCTATCAATGCCAGCCTTCACCCTGTGCTGAGATGTCCTGCTATTTATTTAATGACATCACAGGTGCAGTCCCCTGAGAGTGACGCATGCAGTAATATTTGGCATGTATTTAGGATGGCGGCAGAGGGGACAACAATTTATATAAATAAGTCATTTATTTCCACAATACTTTACTGGATTAGCAAAAACAAGATGCTTTAAATGCAGTTGCTCATTAGGATACTGCCCTGAACTACCATGTGCGAGGAGGTAAGAACCTGCTTTTTAACTTAGTGCCCTATAATGTATTTGGCATATAGGAGCCGGCTGCACTATATGACACAGCTGTCATTTAGTAAAGGACAGCTGTGTTGTATAGTGCAACCAGCTCCTATCCACCAAATACATTATATGGCACTAAGTTTCATTCCTCAGTTTGCGGTTAGGCTTTGAAGAGTGCAGACGTGTCCCGGTCCATAGAAAATGACAGCATACTACCCGAGCAGGTAAGTATAGGGTAAGGGAGGTGTGGGGTGGTGTGTGCTCAGTGGGAAGGTTGGGATGGGGAGGGTAAGGGCGGTGAAAATGAGGGACCATTTTCTTTCTTTCAGGTTTAAATAAAAAAAGACATTGGGGGATGGTTTTCTTTTTTTCAGGTATACATATAAAGTGAATCTATCTCAGGACACTGGGGGTGGGCTCCCCAGTGTCCCACTCAGCTGTGTGTAAGTGTGTGTGTGTATATTGCATTGAGCAAGAGGCTTCAGGGGCAGGGGGTCATCTGACACTGGGGTGGGCATCCCGGTGTTAGACTGTATAAATAAATACACTGCCACCTGGGACTGGGGCACTCGGTGTGCAGATACAGTTGAAGGTCACAGCAAAATCAGAATGGTGGGGCTACAATGACCGTAGCCCTGTCCCTCACCAACAAGCGGTGACAGCTGCAGGGGTTGCACTATAGGACACAGCTGTTGTTTAATAAAGACAGCTGTGTCGTATAGTGCAAATTGCTGCTTTCTCAAAAATTCAGTTATGAATTGAACGTTAATTCTTTGAACTACGCATGCTCAGAAATGGAACATTTTTATTTAATATTTTAAAATCTACTTAATAGCAGGACCTACAAACCACAAAGCACACACCTTGGGCTAACCTCTATCAAACCTGAAAGTTTTAGGTTTCAAAGTCTCCTATTTTTTTAGTTATCAGGTGACCAAAAAGTCTTAAAATTTTCAAAAACTGAGACTTTTGAGGTTTTTTTGCACCTCTGTAACTTTGCCTCCCAGACCTGATCTACATAAAATCTACAGGATCAAGAGTTCTTGGCACAGAGGCTGCGCTTTCCAAAGTTCATGTAAATTGGTTGAAAGGGGGCAAAGGTATTAAGGTGCAACAAACTGAGTTTATCATAAAAGTACTTACACAACCCTAATATACAGGCGCAATCATGCCTGTATAAGATATATATATATATATATATATATATATATATATATAGAATAAACCCACCAGAATGAAACTATACTGCAGAATTCAGCAGTAGAGTTACTGCAGCAAACAATGCAATTTCAATGGGAGTTAATCCCTTTTGTCATGCAGTAAACCTGTGACACTGCGCTTCATCCTGGTGGGCTTGACTCTCTTTCTCTCTCTCTCTCTCTCTCTATCTCTATATATATATATATATATATGTACAGTATATCTGTATATATATATATATATATATATATGTATATCTATATTCATTGATAGAATGGGGAGGGACAAGAACCGATCTAGGATTGGATACAAATGGGAGGTACAGGAACTGATCTAAGATCTGATGGGGGTAGGAGCTGAAGCAAGACTGTGTACAGACTAAGGAGGGTCAGAAACCAATCTAGAATTGCATACAGACTAGGAAGGGACAGAAACTGATCCAGGATTGTACACACATACTGGGGAGATACAGGAACTGATTCAAGACTGGGTAACAACTGATGCAAGATCAGGTACAGACTGGCACCTTAATAGTCTGCCATCTTACCATTCATTTCATTCAGTCACTTCAGAGGAGTATGATCAGTGAAGACCCAGAAGTGACATTCATACAGGCAGGATTCCATTTTGTTAAGAACCACAGAACATCGAGGCACTTTTATTCTACTATGGCATATCCCGTTTCGTTTAGTTACAGTTGAAACATGCCAAGGGTTACTCCTCCCTTCTGTTGAACATTGGCTGAGCACTGTGCCGAAGCATCTGTCTGATGCATCAGTGTGAAGTATACATACCTTCTCATAGTCTGGGTTAGCAAGAACAGAGGCTTGGATTAAGGCCCTTTTGAACTGGATGAAGGCATTTTCACAGTTCTCAGTCTAGGCCACTTTGTCAGGTGCTTATTTAGTTGTGAGACCTTTTAGGGGTGCAGTCACATAACTGAAGTTTGACACAAACTTGTAGTAGCTGGCTAATCACAGAACAGCTCTCACCTTCCTTTTGGTGGCAGAACTGCCTCAATAGTGAATGCTCTCCAACTTTGCTGGTTCAGGCTTGATGTGCCCACCCGTGATATTGTGTCCCAGGTATGTTGCTTCAGTTATGCATATACTGCACATCCAGTCTTGACTGTCTGAGGCCTACTTTTTTGCAGCCTGGTCTGTACCTGCCTGACCTGTTTCATATATTCTGTCCAGGTCTGCTGTAGGTGACAATATCATCCAAGTATTCATATGTGAATTCCTCCACCCCATTTAATATTTTGTCCACAAACCTTTAGAAAGTTGCTGAAGCATTTTTCATCCCAAAGGACATGACTAAGAACTCATACAGTCCAAAGGGTGTGACGAATGCAGGCCACTACTGGGCCTATTTTGTCTGTGGCACCTGGCAGTACTTTTTAGTCCGATGGATAGTGGTGAGGTACTTGGAGCTCCCAAGGTAAAGCATTCCAAGATTTCCTTGGTTCTATGCACAGGGTGTGCACTGACCACAGTGCTGTAATTCAGTTTGAGGTAATCCACACAGAACCAGATAGACCCATCCTTTATTAGAATCAGGATTATTGTGGAAAATCAAGGGCTTTTACACTCCTGCATCATCTCCAGTTTGCTCATCTCTGCTATCTCTTTGCATATCTAGTCACTGACACTAGCAGAGATCCTGTAAGTACTTTGTCTAACAGGTTCATCTGATAATGTCTTGACTCATATTCTGCCAGTTTTGTGTACCTCACTTTAGAAGAGAACAGAGCCTCAATTGTTTGTAGCCCACCTGCAATATCTGCCCCTGACCTGGGTTCAGCTGGGTGGGAAACATGACTGTGTAACCCCTAGGTGGCGTTATCCCAAGGGCTACCACCCCTGCTTGTGTGGCTAGTGACAGGTTAAGGGGCCTAGGTTCAATGGTGGGTGCCTCCACCCAGAGGTCAGGGTTGATAGTGGTTAGACTAGCTCGGGTACAGCCCTCTGGGACACTGTGACCCCCCTTTGTTACCAGATAGTGGCCCACATGATACACGGGAGTTACCTTCCCAATACCCCACATATGCACATTTCTTACACATACAGAAGCCACTTACCCTCAGGGCTGATTCTTGCAGCACATCTCTGAGAACCCCCTGTAAAACAAGGTTAAGCAATATGCACAAACACAATGCAATGCTGTTTCTATATGCACTGACACCACAGACAGCATGTAGTTCAATAACAACAAATCTGATTTATTTAGGGGACAGTAACATGGGAGGGGGCAATCAGGTTGGTTTGGTTTCGCAATATTCAAATCACAGTACTGTGCATACATATAGGGTCCAAAATGTCACCCTCTGGGTACCCAGGATGGGGGAGGGCTAGCCAGGTCCGTTGCCTGCGCTTGGCTGGCTGGTGCAGCTGGATGGGGCCCTGTAGAAAGAAAATATATGCACAACACACAATTATAATCCGGAGCTGAGGCGCAATTCAAGAAAAGAAAGCACAAATAAATCAGACGGCACACTTTTGATTTGAATGGTGTTGCAGGGGTTTGCCCTGAATTGTACTCATGATACCCGAGACAGTTACAGGATGGATGATGTTGTTTCTGGGTTTCCAGCATTCAGCACACACTTCGGATTAAGGGGAATTAAGATTGCGATCCCCCACAAGCACTAGACACATTCATATGTAAAGGAAATTACTATACCAGGCCAGCTGCTCCTCGAACCCCGATCACAAAACCTGGGAGCACTCACAGCAGCTTCAGTTCCTGACAGGCCGATCGCACTTCAGCAAAATTCAGTCTTCTACAGGGCAAGCCTGGTTCTGCACTTCTTCTTCTTCTTCTTCTTCTGAAACTTGGGTTCAGCCCGATGCACACTCTCTAACAGCTGCAGGATGACTTCAGGGCCTCCCACGTGCTTCCCGCGTGAACTATACGCCGCACAGCACAGAGCTCCTTCTCCTCTCACAGGCACCTCGCATCTGGCTTGCCAGCAACAGAACAGGGCATTTCCTCTTGATCCAAATGGTTCCGGTTGGCTGATTCCTTCTGTCAGTCACAGCAGGCTCCCTCTATTGGTGCAAAAAGGTGCCAGGGTCCAAACTACACTTCCCAGGGGCTCTCTCCCACACAGTCCCCTTGTAGCAGGCTGCAACTTAGAGTCCCCTTCTTGACTGACCCAAGCAGTCTCCATCTTAGGGCTCCCCTAACCCAATTGGTCCAATTCGCCAGTTCAGGTCCAAAATGGAGGGGCTAAACAAACAGAGTTTGAGCTGCAATAAAGGCAGGTTAGACAAACTGCATTTTCACTATTACTCTAAATGTTTTCTAGCAAACAGTTGCACCTTTCAGATAGGCTCCCTCTACTCTCTTAGCGACTGCAGAAATGGAGCGATTAGACAGCAGCTCGAGCAGGACTCGAGCAGGGAAACACACAGTCCCCCCATACAAACTAATTATGTCTGCAAGCAGACAGCTCTTAAAGAGACAGTATGCAGAGGCTCTAAAAGCACTCGCTACAGTGCCATTCAAATGGCTTAAATGCCGAACACCATCCAGACTTGGAGCATTTAGCAAGCTCCTGGAAAACTTTTGGGAACCCCCATTTGTGGGGGGGGGGGTTACACCCTTCCTTGCCTGAAAAAACTTGGTGACCGCGTCAAGTAGGTACCCTTATAACACTTTATAGCAGATTATCACATTTGTTTATATCACCAACAGTTTAGGCCTGCATACTTTTGAACACCAGTCAACATATTAAATGTTTGTCATATACACTTATTCTGTATCTCACAGGTTACCATTGTTTGTACAGCTTACTACTGGTTATACAACATTATACATACAAAACCTTTTGAAATCAGGTCATTATTTCCTGCACATAAAACCTGAAAAGAGGGGGCCCTTCCCTATCAGCTACCTTGGGGCTGGATGGGGCAGGGGCACCATACCTAGAGGGCAAAACGAGTAACTTGGAGTTAGCACTTAAGCTCAGTTTGGGCAATGAGCTCGGGGACACATACACTCCCTTATGGACCACATTGAGAGGTAAATCTACAGGCTTCCGAGGAGAATCATAACTGAGGTGTACTACGGCTTTACAGATCGGCCAGTCTTTCTAGGGGTAACTGTTACAGTCTCTGCATTTTTATCCTCACTTTCAGCATGATCTTTACTTGCCAGGGGGTTTTCTTTCAGGGTAGCAAGGTTAGAACTTGGGGAACTTTCAGCTCCGGTATTTGCAATTTCAGGGTTCACAACACTTGTTTCACAGGGAGAGCTCTCTGGCACTGGCAATGAACCAAAAGGCCACTTGAAATACTCTTCTTGCTCTGGTATATTACCAGTCTGTCCCAGTTCATCATTTTCCTCCTCTGAAAGCTCATATAGTTCCACTATGCACAGTGATTCCATGTCATCTGACCTGATATTCTGCACTTCACTTTCTGGGAGCACTGGCTCCAAGGACAAAGCTGGGGGCTTAGGCAGTCCAGAAGGCCCAGTTTCATCTCCATAATTGACTAGGGGGTTACCTTGAAACAACTGACTTAGTTCATAGGAAGGGTAGTATCTAAAGCTGCACTCACTTTCCTCTGAAGTAGACTGACAGTCATGTTCAGCTGGGGTTTGCTGTGGAGAAAACCTAATCTCATCAACTGTAGGTGCAGACTTCCTCTGCCTTTGCTTAGCAGCAGCTCTAGTCACTGGTCCAGGGGGAGTACTTTCTGGTGGCTCAGATTCAATCAATATTTGGCCAGTGGGCAGCAATTGATTTCGATGCATTGTCTTAACATCTTTCAAATTATTTTCAGGCCTTACTTTGTAAACAGGCAGATCATCCAGTTTGCCCACTACAATGTGAGGGAGATGATGCTACCTGTCAGCAATCTTGTGTTTGCCATGCAGTCCCAGATTTCTCAGTAATACATGATCTCCCTCCTGGAGTTCCTGTGCCTTCACCTTTTTATCATACCTTTCTTTGTTGGCCAGATTTCTTTTGGCAGCCATGGTTTGAGCCAGTTGGTATGCATGATTCAGCTGGGCCTTTAACTTTTGCACATCCTGTAAATAATTATCAGCTCGAACCCCATCAGGAGAATCTCCAAAGCAAACATCTACCAGTAGTCGGGTACCAGGGTCTCTCTTCCAAACATCAGGCGGTAGGGGGAGAACCCAGTGGCATCACTTTTGGTGCAGTTTTAGGCATGTACCAAGGTGCTAAATTGTTGGCTCCATCTAGGCTTGTCTTTTGGGTGGAGAGTGCCCAGCATGTCCAGCAGAGAGCGGTTAAAACGTTCAGGCTGTGGGTCCTGCTGGGGGTGGTAAAGGGTGGCTGTGGACTTTCATACTCTCCACAAAGAAAGCATCTCTTTGATCAAACGACTCTCAAAGTCTCTCCCTTGGTCAGAATGGATTCTTTGCGGAGCCCCATAGTGAACAAAAAGTTTTCTACTGGTACTTTTGCCACGGCGAAGGCCTTCTGGTCCTTGGTGGGGAAAGCTTGGGCATACCTCATAAAATGGTCAGTGACCACCAGCACATTACTAATATTTCTTTGATCTGGGCCAAACTCAGAAAATCAATACAAACCAGCTCCATGGGGGTGCTGGTGGTGATGTTCACAAGGGGGGCAGCCCTCTGGGGCAAGGCTTTCCTCTGTAAGCAGCGGCTGCAAGTTCGAATGTGTTGCTCAACATCAGCCCCCATCTTAGGCCAATAGAATCTGGACCTCACCAAATCAAGCGTTCTGTCTATACCAAGGTGCCCCATGTGTCTGTGTAGAAACCTCAGTACCAAGTCTCTGAAGGCAGTGGGTAAAACTAACTGCTGCTTGTCTACTTGTCCCCCTCTGTCCACTGTTTCTCTGTATAGCAGTCGATTAATCAATTTCAGCTTAGGACCTTCCTTGTATAACAATGCAGTTCTCAAATCAGTGGAGCACAACTTGGACACGTCTTTCCCTGCGTAGAGGACTTCTAGAGCTGATTTGATCATAGGATCTCGGGATTGAGCCACTGAAGACTGTCATTGTCGAGCTGAGGCAGTGCACCAATGTCTAATGCAGAAAAGTGGCAATAAGCAGCAGGTATGCAATTCTCAGAGGGCCGCAAACAATCCACCAGACAGTCCACTGTGTCCATGGACATTTGTTCCTACTTCAAACTTCTGGCAGAGTGCTCGAATATCAGGTTCAGACAGTCTGACCCAGTCATTCCAGGAAACAGGCCTCCGGTAGAGAGCATCAGCATCTATGTGGTTCAGACCTGCTCTGTATTCAACAGCATAATCATATGTAGCTAATTCGGAGAGCCACCTATGGCCAGTAGCATCCAATTTGGCTGAAGTCTGCACATAGGTCAAAGGATTATTATCAGTTTTTACCAGTATCTTAGCCCCATACAAGTACTCGTGGCATTGGTCAACAATGGCCCGATTCAAAGCTAGGAACTCCAACTTATGCACAGGATAGTTCTTTTCAGATGGGGTCAGACTTCTACTGGCAAAGGCCACTGGTCTCAGGCCATTCTCATGCTCCTGGTACAACACAGCCCCCAAACCTTGCAAGCTAGCATCAGTGTGTAGGACATAGGGTTTTGCTGGATCTGCATAGGCCAGGACAGGAGTGTGGGTAAGTTGATATATAATATCATGAAAAGCAGCTTCACAATCAGGTGTTCATCATGCTCCAAAGACTTAATTGGGGTGGAAATACACTCTGTCAGCCTCAGGGGAAACCGACCTCTTATATTTTTTGTTAGTAGAAGGGTAACCTTGGGTAAGATTGAGTAGAGGGCGAATCACTCTGAAATCGTCCTTGATGAACCGGCGATAGTAGCCACAGAATCCCAAGAATCTTTGCAGCTCTTTTAAATTGTGGGGCTGTGGCCAGGCGGTCAAGGCCTCAACTTTACTCGGGTCTGTTTCTATTCCCTCGGAGGACACTATGTGTCCCACATACTTTACAGAGGTTTGGAAGAACGGACATTTATCGATGGATAGTTTAAGGCCAGAATCTTCAAATTGGTCCAACACCTTGAACAACCTGCTTTCATGTTCCTCCAGTGAGCTGCCAAACACAATGACATCATCTAGGTATACCAGACACTCTAACAAGTTCATGTCCCCCACCGCACGGTCCATCAGTCATTGAAAAGTGGCTGGAGCACCCGAAATCCCTTGAGGCATCCCCATGAACTCATAGAAACCAAGTGGACAGATAAAGTCTGTCTTCTTATGGTCTTCTGGGGCCATCGGAATCTGGTAGTACCCACTGCAAAGATCCAACACTGAGAACCACTTGCTACCGTTCAGGCAGTCTAAGGCATCCTGAATGCGAGGCATTGTATACTGATCAGGGATAGTCCGCCAGTTCAAGGTGCGATAATCCACGCACATTCTCACTGTCCCATTCTTTTTCCTCACTACCATGATAGGCGAAGCATACGGGCTTCTGGATTCTTGAATTACACCAGCTGTAAGCATCTCCTGTAGGTGGCATCTTACATCATCTATGTCAGCAGGTGCCAGGCATCGAGAGCTTTCTCGAAATGGCCTTTCATCATGCAACCGGATATGGTGCTCAGCTCCTTGCACATATCCCACGTACCATTCCTTAAAGGAAAACACCTGGTCCCTCTGGGCAAGCTTTTCACTGATTCTCATCTTCCATTCAGCTGGCAACGGGGAGTCACCAAAATCGAACAAGTCAGGTGTCACTCAGTCATTCCTCCCCGAACACTTGTTACTGGGCAACACTGCAGTATCTGCACAATGTACATTAGCCAGGGTGCAACCTCTATTTACTCGAATTTCTCTGTCAGACACATTATGAACTTGGATCATTACCCATCTGGCATAAGCATGGGCTCTGGCAGGCAAAATACTAGGCTTGACCAGCAGTCCCTCCGGCAATTTTCCATCGCCTGGTGCATCCAGCATTAGTATTTTATTCTTAACTTCCTTTCTGATATGCACCTCCCCCTGTAAGGTACACTGGGCATTTGGCGCCAGGATCAGGGACTCAAGATCCTTCTTCCAAACAATTCCAACCGGTTCCTCTGGGTCCACTCTTTCAGCATCTTTCTGTGCCTCATAGGCCCTCTTGATCAAGGCCAGAATTCTCAAAGCTCTACCAGTCCTTGACCCCTGCTTCTCGTAACACAACTGCGCCAACTGTCCAAACATATGCGCATTTGTCGCAATTAGCAGAGGGACCCCATCATACAGTCCAGTAGAGGGACACACTAAGGCCAGGGTCTCAACTTATTCGGCCACTCCAGCCACGGAGGTGGGGAAAGACAACCAAATTCGGATATAGCCGGAGTAAGGGGTAGGCCTTCTTACTTAACCCCCAGACATACAGTCCTTCCAATGGTTGTAAGGGTACATCAGACATATGCTTTTGAGAGCAATCCTGGAACATAATTGTCACCTGGGAGTCACTGTCCAATACTGCTCTTGTAGACACTCGATTCAGTTTTACAGTGGTCTCCATGGAGGGACCCACCACTTCAGACCATTCCGGTGGCACTGACCTGGGTGACGATAGGGCATTAGCCCTGGTGACATAACTTTTCCGAGTAGCTCCCCCTGGTGGTCGGGCATTAGTTTTGCGATACAATGCCACTAACCTATTGGTAACTTTTCTCAAGTTCTCTGGCAAGCGACAAGCTGACCGAAAATGCCCATCCTCCCCACAATGGTAGCAAAACTTAATGTCACTAGGGTCTTTGAAGGGTCGGGGGTCTCTTCTCTGTTGGGACACCTCTGGGGCCCTGCGAGGCTCTTCCTGGACTGGGGGCCTACATCCTTGGACTTCTGAATCTCCACAAGGGTGGAGATTGGATGGGTTTTGCAGCAAGTCCCTCACTATGGCTTTCAACTCCCGCACGTCTTCCAATAAACTCCCCTCAGACCGGGGATCTGGGGAGACAACATGCACTCCCACTCCACTCTTACTGTCTGGTGCCTGATATAGATCAGGTTCTCTGCTTGCCTCAGTCAATTCTTTAATAAATTCTCTCAACCACTGGGCCTCATCTAAATCACTCCTTTCGGGAGTCTGGCAAGTGTTCACTGCCCCACCACAGGGCTCCTAGCCCTCTTCATCAGTTTCAATCTCACAAATTTCTTTCATCAAATGACAGTACTCTGGAGGTCTTGCCCTCTTGTCTTGCAACTTGAGCTTTAATGTCATTACACTTGAAAATCTAGCTGACTTCAGGATGTGGTCCAATCTGACCCGGTTTAGCTCTTTGGCAGGCACTCCCCCTTTTCTGTGAGCCCTCTGCAGAGCACTCTCTATCCTAGTGACAAAGGCAGACAACTTCTCCTTTTTCCACTGTTTAGCTGACTTGAATTTCCACAATAAATCATCCCGTGATTCTATGCTGCCAAACACTCCCTCCAGTGCAGAGAGGTATTCTGCTGCAGTAGCCTCCAGACTAATGGCATGTAGAAAACAGATGGCTTCCAGGGCAGGGCCTCTCAAACTCTCCATCAAGCGCTTCCTCTTTTCTCCCTCTGAACATTGCCATTCCTGCACTAAAGGGATAGCATAGTCCATTCAGGTCTCAAAATCATCCTCCCCCGAAGGCACTGGGACAGTACCGGAGAAAAGTCTGTGCCTTCTATAGGAGTCCAGTTGTATAGGGGGAATTATGATGGGGGAGACAGCTACTGGGGAGCTCTTGGGGGACACAGGGAATGTGGTCAGGGAATGCACGGGCGTGTGGTCCTCTGATAGATCTAACACCTTTACCAGCTCTTGAGCAGTTCTCCCTTCAGAGGCTAACAGCTTGAGCAACTTTTCCTTAAACCCATCTATACTAGGATACCGGCCCGGGGTGCCCGGACCACTATGTAAATGGATTACCCTACATCCCTTCTGATCACCTTCCGGTAGAAATCACAGGGGGCACCTTTTCAGGGTCTATTGGGGAACTACACTAGAGCAGTACCATCATAGTCTGTTCAAACAGATCTGCATCTCGTCCTTTACTTCTATCTGGCCCACGCCCTTAAACTGCCCTGCAGTGGTTATAATGTCAGCATTACTTGTCCCTAGAGGGATATTCAATAACAAAATAGCCTTCTGAGGGTCTATCCCCTCGGCTTCACTCCATTCCATCATCCGGTGCACCATTAACTTATGGGGAGCAATTTTTAGCATGGGCGTGGCAAGCCCCTCCATCTTCTCTCCCAAACTGAATATATTGGGGTAATTCTCCCACGTGACCACTAGATGACACTAATCCCAGTGGTGCCTCCAAGATGTAACCCCTAGGTGGCGCTATCCCAAGGGCTACCACCCCTGCCTATGTGGCTAGTGACAGGTTAAGGGGCCTAGGTCCAACGGCGGTTGCCTCCACCCAGAGGTCAGGGTTAATAGTGGTTAGACTAGCTCAGGTACAGCCCTCTGGGACACTGTGACCCCCCCCCTTTGTTCCCAATAGTGGCCCACATGATACACAGGAGTTACCTTCCCAATACCCCACATATGCACACTCCTTACACATACAGCAACCACTTACCCTCAGGACTTATTCCTGCAGCACGTCTCTAAGGTCCCCCTGTAAAACAAGGTTAGGCAATATGCACAAACACAATGCAATGCTGTTTCTTTATGCACTGACACCACAGACAGCATGTAGTTCAATAACAACAAATCTGATTTATTTAGGGGACAGTATCACAGGAGAGGGCAGTCAGGTTGATTTGGTTTAGCAATATTCAAATCACAGTACTGTGTATACATATAGGTTCCAAAATGTCACTCTCTGGGTACCCAGGATGGGGGGGAGGTGCTAGCCAGCTCTGCTGCCCGGTGTTGGCCGGCTGGTGCAGCTGGATGGGGCCCTGTAGAAAGAAAATATATGCACAACACACAATTGTAATCCGGAGCCGATGCTCAGTTCAAGAAAGGAAAGCACAAATAAATCAGATGGCACACTTTTGATTTGAATGGTGTTGCAGGGGTTTGCCCTGAATTGTACTCACAATACCCAAGACAGTTACAGGATGGATGATGTTTCTGGGTTTCCAGCATTCAGCACATACTTCAGATTGAGGGGAATTAAGATTGCGATCCCCCACAAGCACTAGACACATTCATATGTAAAGGAAATTACTATACCAGGCCAGCTGCTCCTCGAACCCCGATCGCAAAACCCGGGAGCACTCGTAGCAGCTTCAGTTCCTGACAGGCCAATCGCACTTCAGCAAAACTTCAGTCTTCTACAGGGCAAGCCTGGTTCTGCACTTCTTCTACTTCTGAAACTCGTGTTCAGCCCGATGCAAACTTTCTAACGGCTGCAGGCCAACTTCAGGGCCTCCTACGTACTTCCCGCGCAAACTATACGCCGCACAGCACAGAGCTTCTTCTCCTGTCACAGGCACCTCGCATCTGGCTTGCCAGCAACAGAACTGGGCATTTCCCCTTGATCCAAATGGTTCCAGTTGGCTGATTCCTTCTGTCCGTCACAGTAGGCTCCCTTTATTGGTGCAAAAAGGTGCCAGGGTCCAAACTACACTTCCCAGGGCCTCTTTCCCACACAGTCCCCTTGTAGCAGGCTCCAACTTAGAGTCCCCTTCCTGATTGGCCCAAGCAGTCTCCATCTTAGGGCTCCCCTAACCCAGTTGGGCCAATTCGCCAGTTCAGGGTCAAAATGGAGGGGCTAAATGAACAGAGTCCGAGCTGCAATAAAGGCAGGTTAGACAAACTACATTTTCACTATTACTCTAAATGTTTTCTAGCAAACAGTTACATCTTTCAGTTAGGCTCCCTCTGCGCTCTTAGCGACTGCAGAAACGGAGCGATTAGACAACAGCTCGAGCAGGACTCAAGCAGTGAAACACACAATCCCCCCCATACAAACTAATTATGTCTGCAAGCAGACAGCTCTTAAAGAGACAGTATGCACAGACTCTAAAATCACTCGCTACAGTGCCATTCAAACGGCTTAAACGTTGAACACCATCCAGATTTGGAGCATTTAGCATGCTCCTGGAACACTTTTGGGAACTCCCATTTGCGGGGGGGGGGGTTACGCCAGCATCCACGAAAGTCTCACCTCTGCTCTGTCAAAGCAGATGAGTTATAGGATCCACCATAGCCACAGCTGTAGAGCATATTGTTGCCAAGACCAGCTATTCTTGAGCATGGTATGGCTTAAGCATATTAACATGGTACATTCAGGTCTTGTGGCTTTGGCCTGGCAGTTTGAGCATGCAATTCACTTAATTTGGTTTCTTCGTCACAACAAAAGGACCCACATAGGCAGCCTTTAATATGTTGTGTCTCACTGGAATAAGTGGCATTACTCTTTGCCCAACCTGATATGTGTGTGTTCTCAAACCCTAATCATACCATTTTTTCTGTTTCCTCTGGGCTTGGAGTCCATGCACTCTGGTACCCTCTTGTGGATATTAAGTACACAAGTGGATCCCTCAACCTATGCGCACACAGTAGTTCAAAGGGGAGCATTCTGTGGATTCCTGCAGCACCTCTGGGTAAAAAAAATAGTAAATTGGGGAAATATTTGTCCCAGTCTCTGGGATGCCTGTCTACAAAGGAACAAAGCATGTGTTTTAGCATGCAGTTGAAATGTTTGCTCAAGCCATTTCCATGTGGATAGAAACATAGAAAAATAGAAACATAGACTTTGACGGCAGAAAAGGACCACTTGGCCCACCCAGTCTGCCCATTTCCCTACCTACTGGATAAGCTGCAGATTCTAGTTAACCAACAGCCTGCTTCCTGCAACCCCACACTATAATTGCTTTGTGTCTGTCCCAAGCATGTTTGAATTCCCCCACTGTTTTAGACCCAACGACCTCCTCAGGAAGGCTGTTCCATGTATCCACCACTCTCTCCATGGAAAAGAATTTCCTCACATTACACCTGAGCCGTCCCCCCTCTATCTTTAAACTGTGCCCCCTTGTTCTGACACATCTCTTTTTCTGAAAGATGCTACCCTCCTGGACTTTGTTGATTCCCTTGAGGTACTTGAACGTTTCTATCATGTCCCCCTGTCCCTCCTTTCATCAAGGGTATACATATTAAGCTCTCTCAATCTCTCTTCATATGGTTTCTGATGTAGACCCTGCACCATTTAGTTGCTCTCCTCTGGACTGCTTCCATCCTGTCTATGTCCTTGCGTAGATGAGGTCTCCAAAACTGCACACAGTACTCCAGATGGGGTCTCACCAACTGTCTGTATAGAGGGATAATCACTTCCCTTTTTCTACTTGTGATGCCCCTTCCTATGCATCCCAGTATCCCCTGGCTCTCCTTACTGACTTCTCACATTGCTTACCCACCTTTAGGTCATCTGATATGACTACTCCCAGGTCCCTTTCCATTTTTGTTGTTGTTAGTACCTCCCCTGCTATTGTGTACTCTTCTCCTGGGTTTTTGTTTCCAGGTGCACTTCTTGCATTGAATCTAAGTTGCCATATGTCTGACCATTCCTCCAACCTTGCCAAGTCCCTTCTCATCTTTTCTACCCCTCTTGTGTATCAACTCTGTTACAGATCTTTGTGTCATCTGCAAAGAGGCATACCTTTCCTCAGACCCTCTGCAATGTCACTTATAAAGATGTTAAAGAGGATTGGACCCAGTACTGAGCACCGAGTACTCCACTAAATCCACTTTCTTAAATGTGTTCCATTCACTATTACCTTCTGTGTCCTGTTGTGCAGCCAGTTTGCAACAGGCTACCACCCTGGGACCCACTCCCAGGATGGCTAACTTGATTATTAATCTTTTGTGCGGGACTGTGTCAAATGCCTTGCTAAAGTCTAGGTAGGCCATATCCACAGCCCTCCTGGTCTATTACTTTGGTCACCCAGTCAAAGAAATCAATTAGATTAGTCTGACATGACCTTCCTGCTGTAAATCCATGTTGCTTTGGGTCCTGTGCCCCACTGGCCTCTAGGTGCTCAACAATTCTTTCTTTCAGAAGTGATTCCATCATTTTCCCTACCACTGAGGTCAAACTTACAGGTCTGTAGTTTCCTGCTTCTGCCTTGCTCCCACTTTTGATAGTACAGTATGGCAGCATTATTTTCTTACACAAGATAGTTATCATGCTCCTGTCTGATGAAAATTCCTTGGGAAATCCCAATCAGCAGACAATCCCCAGAATCTCATCTGCCACATTTTCTGCTTCCACAGAAGACATGGTGACTGACCCAGGGCATCTACAGTAGTTGCACAATCTACAATCACCAAAAATAAATATCTTCCCTGTCTGGCTGGAGTTACTTAAGGACCTCAAAATATCAATAACCAGCCTCTTAAATGGCTTGTCAATGACTGGCAATGATGTAAGGGAAACTTTTGCCTTATCTCTTGCCCTCTGTCTCTTTTGGCATGCCAATTGGGGTTGGCAGTTCCAGGCCACATCTGAGAAGATGGGCGACCCGTAAACATTCAGCAGAAGTCAAATACAGGTTCTGTTTATTTCCAGATACCCAGAAATTAGAATGTCATGCACCAGCTGTAGCAGCTGTCTTCTGCATTGCTGTGACATAACTAGCTGTTAAAACATTTCCCCTTCTTTATGTTTGTGTGCGTGTGCATGCACAGCAGACATTTTGTTATAAAGACCCGTAATTCTGAGGTGTGTCACTGTTGGGTCCAATGCAGCTCCAGCTGCAGTGGGTTCGGAAGTGACACACCAATGATCAAGGGCTCTGATCATGACACTAGTCACTGCTTGCTGGGCAGAAACTTCTCATACTTGGAAGGGGCCAGTCATGCCTATCAAACAGTTGTTGGCTGGTTTCATCTAACTGATGCTGCCCAGCAAGCAGAAGCAGCTGCCTGATGTCAGGACTGACCCTGTGGATGCCTTGGCTAAAAGACAGCTCCCTTCCTACATGTGGAGTGGTAACAAACAACAAACCCACCATGACCTTGGGCTCTCCCAAATCTCATTGACTTTGCTCCCACATTCTCTGGTTTAGAAGAACAAGCAGCACCAGCAGGCAGCTCAAACTACCTATACACTCCATAATTTAGAGCTGTTTGTTTATACTCCTTTCCCACTCAGTCCGTTAATCTTTCTTAATTGTTTTTGCCTGGTTATCCATTGTGTTGCCAAAGACCCAATTTTGCAGAAGTGTCCAGCTTTTTGTAAATACCCCTTCCCATCCCAGCAGCTATCCCACCCTATCTGCCCCCATTTCTATAACCAGTCACTCTTGTTGCTCCCTCACCATCCCTGGCTGTCTCCATTCCCCAGTCCTGCTTCCCCAACTTGAGTCCTGCTGCACCCACAAAAACCTCCATCCATAGTGTGTACCTTACACTGCATGCTCCTGCAGCATCCAGCCCTTGGCCTTAGTCTCTGTCTCTCTACAGACACTGACCCAGCTTTGCTCATTCACTCTCCCTTCCAGCAGCACCATAAGAAACAAAAGTGAAAGCTTCCTCCCCCTAGTGTCTGCCCTCACTTGCACTGCTCTTGTGCACCAAATAAACTATTATGTTTAGCCTCGTAATAGTATGGAATCCATGTCCTGTCACTTGCATGCTTCACAAAATGTGACTGGGGGCAACCATCCAGTCAGTGGCGGATCTAGCCATCCTGTGCATCCTGTGAGAGCAGGACCCTTTTTGGCTGGCCACAGAAAAAATGTAATGTGTACTGCTGCAGTAATTTAACCCCTCACACCTAAGAAAATGCCACCTTTGAAACCCACTTTGCATTGACTTCCTTTAATTCAGGTGTGAAGGGGTTAAACTGACACAAAAAGTACAGCCTGCTTGCACAATTAATCAGCAAGGAGTTATTGTCTGTGACAGTGGGGGCTGATCTCCACCGAGATTCACAGCCAACCTTCACATGAGTCTGTAGCTGTTTAAAAGAGCCTGTAATTCATTTAAAGATTTTGCTTTCTTACCCCCTTTTTCTGATTTCTAATCAGGTTTCTTGCTATCAGATGTCAGTTGAGGTGTTAAAGGGGATGCAACTCAGCTGTATAATTTAGGAAATTATATATTCTAGGGTTGTGCTGTTGTATAGTGCATTTCACTCAATTTGCAACTGAATTTTCTTTGCTTTATCTTGGTATAATTTATCATGTCAAAGGCTGCTGACCACTACCCTCCAGCCATGGCTCTCCCTTTCCCAGCATTTGCACTATGTACTCGTCCACCCATCCACCATCACCAATTTACAGTGTTGTTCCTACTCTGCACTTCTATTGCTTTTGTACATTTGCAAATTTATTTAACATGATCCACCTTATTGTATTGTATTTCTCTGCATCTAGTGTATGCTTTTTGCACAATTATTATTGTTCATTTATTGCACCTTGCTGGATTATACTGCCCCCCACCTCCCTACCCCCAAAGAAATATATATATGTGAATAAGAAAGTGTACCTTGCAGATTTTTTTCCCTTACTTTGTACCTTCTTATTTCTCTCATGGATGGCACATCAGATTAAAACCCTGCTGCTAGCGCACCTCTGGTGAGAGGTTTTATATGAAACTTTTGTCTGTTTTACCATGAATGCTTATATGCTATACACTGCATGAGCTTTGGTAAAAGGGTACCATCCCTATACCTGTGCTCATTGTACTGCTGAGTAAAAGCACTGTGGGATACTGGAGGTCTGCATTTAGACTACCACAGTATAATACCCACTTTGACAGTATTGTTTTACAACTCTGCACTTCTCAGTGCATTTATTGCCTATTCCAGTCCATCAAACATTCAGTGTGTGCCTTTTTAAAGGCTTTCGAGTGGTTTTACAACTTGTCACAGAGCGAGAGACCGGAAGCAGCACATCTAGGCACTTCCGGGTCATGCACATATAAAGACCCGCACTAGCTGAGCGGGGTGAGCATGTGTGGGGCCGCACGCAGAGACACACTCATCTCAGCGCATGTCTACCGTGTCCACCAGGGTCAGTGGAACCGGGCCCATATACTGTGACTCCTGCCAAGGAGCCCGAACATATAAACAATATATCTTGCAAACCACGTGCACTAGCATCAGAGCATCACGAAGAATGCAAACAAATTCTGCTCCTCATGCCAGATGTACACTATAGGTAAACAAATACCCAATTTTACATGTGTTAGGTGTGTGTTGGTTAGCAACTTGCAGGAGGAAATCAAACGGCTCCAACCCAAAGAAATGACAAATTCAGACATCAGAGCCCTGGAGGACTATATTGATCAAATGTCACTCCTTGTGGAGGCAAATACATCATCAACACAATTGATGGATGATGCTACCCTCACCCACCCACCCCTAAATTAGGAGGGCACCTAGCCACCACTTCTACCCCTCAATTGGTGTATCCAATTTCCGGCCACAAACTACAAAAGAGGTGGATAACTGGATTACTATTCCTCAAAGCAAGCTAAAAAGAAATAATATTTGCCCCCTTCTTAGTCCCCCTCCAATCCCTATATATAACTCCTTTGAACAATTAACACAAACAATTGATGAAGTTACAAATATTAGCTCCAAATTTGGAATAAATGTAAATAAGCGAACAAGTCCTAACCACATACCTAGTCAGCAAACTGCTGTTTTACAGACCCAAATATTAACCCTCCCCCAACAGCTCAGGTGAATCCCCCCCCCCCAAAAAAAACAGGTGTATGTCCAGGGAGATTCCATCATAAAATATATTGATCGGGCCGTTTGTAACCCAGATAAAGAACATCAAACCTGCTCAAGTTATCAAGGGGCAAGGGTCTCTGACATTATTTCTATGGCAAAAAATATTCTGTCACCAGCAGGTAAGAACCCCTTAGTAGTCATTCATGTAGGGACTAATGACATTAACAGATCTCCACTACAGCAACTTAAACAGGACTATGTTTCCCTCTGTAACGTACTGGTGGAAAGAGGATGTAATCTATGCCTATCTGAAATATTGCCAGTTCCAAGAGCCACAAGGCAAATTACAGCCAAAATAAAAGCTCTGAATGAATGGCTTCACAAATGGTGCTATCGACAAGATATCTCCTGCCTCACGCGTTGGGAAGAATTTTATGATAAACCGTCCCTTTTCTGTTGGGACAGTTTGCACCTTAGTAGAAGGGGAAGCACATTACTGGGACAAAAGGTTGCTACATTTTTCAGCAACCATTTAAACTGAAGGAGAAGGGGGAGATTGAGTTAGCACTTAATTCTCTTATTACAAATACTTACCCACCACAATATAATAACCTGAATATACTATCTCTCAATGTTCATTCTTTAAATATTTCCGAACATGCGGAACTAGAAACTGAAGTACAGTCCCTCGACTTAGGACTAATAGCTATAATAGAAACTTGGGGCAACTCTGACAAAAAATGGATAGTTGAAATCCCTGGATTTAAACACTACTATAAAAATAGAAAGGATAAAAGGAAAGGGGGAGGCATAAGTATCTACGTCAGAAACGACATTCCCTCCTTTGAATCAACAGCTAATATTCAGTGGAAAGTATATAGATATATATTCAGCCCTCGGGACTTCCCCAAATATTAGTTGGCACTTGTTATCGTCCTCCCTCCGCAGATATCATTCAAACTACACAGTTAGCGGAAGAAATCTCTCAAATAGCAAATAAAGGTATGGTCCTAATACTGGGAGATTTCAACCTACCCTCTATTAACTGGGAGACCTTAACAGGTTCAAATCAACATGATAAACAACTACTTACAACCATCATAGATTTGGGCCTTAACCAACTTATTAGGAAACCTACCTGGGGAGAAAACATCTTAGACCTTGTGATAAACTTAGAGACATCCATAATTAATCTCCAGATCTCTGACCCACTTGATAGCAGTGAACACATGTCTATATACTTCACTATTCCACTGCATCAATATCCTATAACTAATAAACTCAAAATTAAGCAATATGATAGGGCTGACTTTCATAAAATTAATGAACACTTAAGCACTTTCAATTGGGAACATATTCTTTCTTCCCTTAGTACTCAAGAAGCCTGGGACTTATTAAAATCAAAAATTCAAGAATTAGAACATTTATATGTCCCAGAAAAGAACAAATATAATACTAAAGGAAAAATTCCTCCTTGGTTTAATGGATCTATCAAAAAACAAATTGCACGTAAACAAAAACTATTCTCACTGTTAAAGAAATGTCCAAATGATCAAAAGAATGACATATTAACTGAATATAGGGACATTTTAAATAAACTAAAAAAACAGATCATACTTGCAAAACGCAACTTAGAATTCAAAATTACACATGCTAAACATTCACATAAAGCCCTATATTCTTACCTAAATAGCAAAAAAATGAATAACAAATTGATTGGACCATTAATTATAAATAATACAACTATCACATCGGATACAGAAATAGCTACTGTGCTAAATGAATACTACTCCTCAGTTTTTGAGCAAGAAGCTCTATTAACAACATTAATAATGTATTCTTCCAGCTTTACAGACTACAAGGTCTCACTACACGACACTCAGGAAGTATTACAAACATTAAAACATACAACAAGTCCAGGCCCTGACAATATTAGTTCTAAATTCCTTATAGGAACGAAAGAAACCATTATTCTACCATTAATAATTATCTTTAATAAATCTCTCTACGAATCCAGAGTTCCATCTGATTGGCTGACCGCTGTAGTTACTGCCATCTTTAAACAGGGACTTCATTGAAAAGTTGAAAATTACCGACCAATTAGCCTTACTTCAATCCTTTGTAAATTAATGAAAAAAATAATTCAATTACTTTTAGAAATAGAGATGCAATCTTTGAACATTGTAGATATAACTCAACACGGGTTTAAACCAGGTTTCTCCTGCACTACCAATCTACTTTCTTTCTATAATAATATCAGCAAAAGTCTTGACTCTAATACCCCCACTGATGTTATCCTTCTTGATTATAGTAAAGCATTCGATAAAGTGTCACATACCATTTTGATCAATAAATCAGTCATCTAGGTTTTTCACCCTCCATTGTCTCATGGATAAACAGTTGGCTGAGTAACAGAACTCAAAGAGTTAGTATAAACTGTGCATTATCTGACATGGGAAGGGTGACTGGTGGTGTTCCCCAGGGCTCTGTTCTGGGCCCCACGCTCTTTAACATTTTCATCAGGGATATGAATATTTAATCCAACGATATCTTAGTAAAGTTCGCTGACAACACAAAATTAGGGGGTAACGTTAACAATGAGATCAATAGTAAAACTTTATTATCAGACCTTGCATCAATAGAATACTGGGCACATATCAATAAAATGTATTTTAATGTTTCAAAATGTGCAGTGTTACATATGGGAAAAAACAACCCCAAACAAACATATCTTCTAAATAACATTACCATCAGGGAATCAAACACAAAAAAGACCTTGGGATACTGGTTAATGATAAATTAACTTCCTCATCTCATTGCAATAAAATAGCCAACCAAACTAATGCTCTCCTCCGTAGGATAAATCGCACCTTTATCTCCAAAACTGAACAATGCATTATGACCTTGTACAGGTCACATATCAGGCCATACATTGACTACGGCTCATCATTTTGGAGTCCACACCTGATTTCTGATATTAATAGAATAGAACAGATTCAGCGTAGGGTAACTAAACTTGTTCCTCACCTTGCTAAATCAGATTACGATACTAGGCTTCATAAAACCAGTTTATACTCACTAAAAAAAAGAAGAACTAGAAGTGATCTCCTACAGTTATTTAAAATTCTTCAATCACCTGTTCTGATGCAACAGTGTGGTATTACAGTCATCCCTCGCTATACCGAACCCCAGTACAACGAACACGCGGGTATATCGAATGTCCATTTTGGCTCCCGTCAGTACTGTAGTTAGCATGGTTAACGTTTGGCAATTCAACTGTATATATAGTGCTGCTATCAGTCACAACTACTGTTTACCGGGTGCCATGTTAGCAGGTTCATTATTAAAATTTGCTGCAATTAGGAAATTCTGGTTTCAGCCCGACTACCAAGTGATGTATTTCTAAGTTGGTATCTGTACTCTAGAAGGAGATACAGAATTGGCTACTTATTCCTCAAAGAAATAACACTGAGGGAAACTCTTAAAAAGGCCACTAGTGGCCGCCCACGGTAATAAACTGTTGGATTTTTCTCCTAGGCAGTTGTAGTAGTCATAGAATTAAGTGTTTATAATGTTCGATTTTTCATCCTGGTTTAATGTTAATTCATGTTCAAGTGTTCTTTTTTTGCTTGAGTTTAAAGGAAGCAACATTTTTTTTCTTCACAGGCAGGAGTTACACTGTCACAGAGGGCATGGTTTTGGATGGGGGAGAGAGGGGATATGGGGATCCATGGTAACTGTGAGTAAGGTTTGCCTCTTGTCATATAGACTCCTGAAATCATGGAAATGCTAAATAATATATCATACAATGTTAAGGGAATCAATTCCCCGATAAAACCAGATTGTTAACCGAATTCAAATGTTTGGCATGTGATGCCTCATTCCTGCAAGACACGCACTTGTCGGACAAGGAATATGCGAAGCTCCGTAGACAGTGGGTGGGCAGAGTGGAGGCAGCAGCGCACCCCACAGTTAAAAAAGCAGGAAGTAGCAATACTGATCAAGAGAAATGTCCCTTTTTGAAATACAGATTACATCGTCTGATTAATGCTGATTTAATGCTACAGTACTGTACCTGTTTTTTTCCATTTTTGGTGTCCCTCAATACAACGAATTTTCTGCTATAGTGAATGATCTGCGTGGTTCCCAAATCATTCATTATATCAAAGGACAACTGTACTTACTCCACAAGAAAAATTGTGACTAGGTTACACACTAAACAACTGGAAGTCAAAAGAGCAAGAAATAACAAAAGGTATAATTTCTTCACTATTAGAGCACCTAGGCTATGGAATACATAGAAACATAGAAACATAGAATTTGACGGCAGATAAGGACTGCTTGGCCCACCTAGTCTGCCCATTTTCCTACCTAACAGATAAGCTGCAAATCCTAGTTAACCAACAGCTTACTTCTTCCTACCCCCCACTAGGACTGCCTTATGCCTGTCCCATGCACTCTTGAAGTCCCCCACTGTTCTTGACTCCACAACCTCCTCAGGGAGGCTGTTCCATGCATCCACAACCCTCTCAGTGAAAAAATACTTCCTCACATTACCTCTGAGCCGTCCCCTCTCTATCTTCAAATTGTGCCCCCTTGTTCTTGCACATCTCTTTTTCTGGAAGATGCTACCCTCTTGGACTTTGTTAATTCCCTTGAGGTACTTGAAAGTTTCTGTCATGTCCCCTCTCTCCCTCCTTTCCTCTAGGGTATACATATTAAGCTCCTTTAGTCTTTCTTCGTATGTCTTCTGGTGCAGACCCTGCACCATTTTGGTTGCCCTCCTCTGGACAGCTTCCACTCTGTCTATGTCTTTGCGGAGATGGGGTCTCCAGAACTGCACACAGTACTCCAGATGGGGTCTCACCAACTGTCTGTACAGAGGGATAACAACTTCCTGTTTTCTACTATTGATGCCTCTTCCTATGCATCCCAGTATCCCCTCTGCCTTCCTTACTGCCTTCTCACATTGCTTGCCCACCTTTAGGTCATCTGATATAATTACCCCCAGGTCCCTTTCTATTTTTACTGTTGTCAGTATCTCACCCCCATTGTGTACACTTCCCTTGGGTTTTTGTTTCCCATGTGCATTACCTTGCACTTCTTTGCATTGAATCTGAGCTGCCATACATTTGACCATTCCTCCAACCTTGCCAAGTCCCTTCTCATCCTTTCCACTCCATCTTGTGTATCAACCCTGTTGCAGATCTTTGTGTCATCTGCAAAGAGACATACTTTTCCTTCCAGTTCCTCTGCAATGTCACTTATAAAGACATTAAAAAGGACCGGTCCCAGTACTGAACCCTGCGGTACCCCACTAGTAACCCTCCTTTCTTCACTGTGTATTCCATTTACTACTACCCTTTGCGTCCTGTTGTCTAGCCAATTTTTTATCCAGGCTACCACCTTGGGACTCACTCCAAGGCTGGCTATCTTGTGAATTAATCTTTTGTGTGGGACTGTATCAAATGCCTTGCTAAAATCTAGGTAGGCCATGTCCACAGCCCCTCCCTGGTCTACTACTTTGGTCACCCAGTCAAAGAAATCTATTAGATTCGTCTGACACGACCTTCCCATCGTGAATCCATGCTGCCTTGGGTCCTGTGCCCCACTGGCCTCTAGGTACTCAATAATTCTTTCCTTCAGAAATGATTCCATCATTTTCCCTACCACTGAGGTCAAACTAACTGGTCTGTAGTTTCCTGCCTCTGTCCTGCTCCCACTTTTGTGAAGAGGAATCACATCTGCCCTCCTCGAGCCCTCGGGTACCACCCCATCCTCCCATGATTTGTTAAAGAGAGTAGTCAGCAGTGTCACTTGTTCTACCCTTAGTTCTTTTAGAATTCTTGGGTGAATCCCATCGGCCCCATTGCTTTGTACACCTTCAATTTTATCAGTTCTTTCAGAACCCTTTCTTCTGTAAATGGACTGGTATCGACCCTGTCTTGAGTGTTTCTCTTGATTGGTTTAGGTAACTCCCCTCCTCTTCCTTGTGAATACTGAGCAGAAATATTCATTCAGTATCCTTGCTTTTTCACTGTCACCCTCTACCCACATTCCCTCCCCTTTATTAAGCTTCAGTATCCCTCCTTTGGTCTTTTTTCACTCCCTAATGTACCTATAAAAGGTCTTATCCCCTTCTTAACAGAATTGGCTATCCTTTCCTCGGTTTGGACTTTTGCTATTCTGACTGCCTTCCCAGCCTCTTTCTGCTTTAACTGATAAAGTTCTCTGTCCTGCTCCTTCTGTGTTTCCTTATCTTTCCTGAATGCTGTCCTTTTCTCCTTAACCTTCCCTGCCACCTCTTTTGAGAACCATAGCGGTTTTTTCCTTCGTTGTGTTTTATTGATTTGCTTTACACAAAGGCTTGTTGCCTCTGTGATGGCTGTTTTGATCACTCCCCATTGTTCCTCCGCCCTCCTTCTTGCCTGTTTGCTAGTGCATTTCTGGGCACTCTCTCATTTTCCCAAAGTCAGCCTCCTAAAGTCCAGTACTCTTGCTTTTGTATGAAGCTTGATGTATGGCTGTGTTTATCGTGAACCACACTGTTTGGTGGTCGCTTGTTCCCAGATGGCTACCCACTTCTAAATCTGAGATTCTTTCTCCATCCCCATTTGAGAGTACCAGGTCTAAGATTACTCCCTCCCGAGTGGGTTCCAGTACTAGTTGTCTGAGGCAAGCCCCCTGTAGGGCATCAAGAATGACCCTGCTCTTGGATGTGCCTGCAGCAAAGGTGCTCCAGTTAACATCTGGCATATTCAGGTCCCCCATCAACAATATCTCCCTTTTCTGCCATTCTAAAGCCTTCTATCATTTCCTTGTCCATTTCCTCCCCTGAGATGGGGGTCTATATACAACCCCATACGGATTGTGGTGCCATTTCCTGTCTCCAGGGTGACCCAAAGTGCCTCCTCTGCTCCTGTTTACTCTTTAGTTCTGTTGCTTTGATCCTTCCTTTACATAGAGCTACCCCTCCTCTCTTTACCCTCCCTGTCCCTCCTGTAGATTGTGTATCCTGGTATGTTGACATTCCAGTCATGGTCCTCTCTGTACCATGTTTCTGTGACTGCAACAATATCCAGGCAACCCTCTTCCATCAAGGCCACTAGTTCAGGGCTTGTTACACGACTATGGGCATTGGTACTCATCACTCTCCACTTTTGATAGCCCTTTTAGCCCCATTTCTGTCCTTACTGCCTTTGCCTTTTTACATTTAAATCTGTTTCTGCTCCTGATACTTCAGTACCTTGGTGTTTACCTCACTAATCACCATGTTTTGTGGGGAGGCTCGAATTTCCTGCTCCTTTCAGTGCCTCCCCCTTGGCTAGTTAAATGTCTTGCCAATGAGCATTTAAACCTCTCACCTAGGATCTAGTTCCCCCCTGGACAGATGCAGACCATCACACCAGTATAGGTCTGCATCCTCCAGGTGTCCCCAGTCCCCAATGAAGCCAAAACATTGAGCTCCACACCAGTTTTTCAACCACTCATTGAATCTCTGCAAGAAGTGCCTTGAAGCATCTCCTTTGCCATAGAGACAGGCACCTCGAGAATACCGATGCGCTACTTGTCCAAGGCCCTTCCAACTCTATAAACTCCTCTTGCACTGCTCTAGATCCCATTCCTAGCCAGGTCATTTGTCCCTAGGTGGACAATGACATCCAGCTCCCTCCCTCATGCAGCTCCTCCCACGATCCTGAGGATTGCTTCCTGTCCCTCAAGCCGTGGCGCAGGAAGGCCTGCCTCCCTCTCCCCTTCCTCCCCCATTTCTACCCCCCTAATGATTGAGTCCCCCACCAGGAGTTGTTTCCTTCCCCTGTGGGGTCCCATGCCACCCTCCTGTGGGTCTCCTTTGTGAAGGTTCCCAGCATCCTCCTTGGTCTCCACTGCAGGTGCCTCCATAGAGGAACCACTATCCACCAGAAGAGTGAATGAATTGTGGAGAGGTACAGCTGGAGGGATGCAACTCTGTTCCACCACCCTCTCCCTCCTTGAGCCCACCCTGGTCCAGCCTCTCCTCTTTCTTGGCAACCTCTGAGGTAGTGGCATTGGCCCTGGTGGTCCCTGGGGGGAGGAGGGTTTCACGAATCCTAGCCAGGTCAGCCTGGAGACGGGCAACCTCCTCTCTCAGACCAGAGAGGTGTCTGCAAATAGGCAGCATCGCAGCCTCCAGAATGTCTCCCGGAACACTGCCGCCCCAGCCATTGCACTGCACCATTCCTATCATGTCTTATTTTGTGTCCTCTCTGTTTCTCTGGATGCTTACTCTCCTCTCCTTACAACTCTGACCCTTCCTGTTCTGGGACAGCAACTTCCTATCTTCTTCAGTAGCCTCCTTCTTCCTTGCTCAATATCAGACCACCAGCAGCTAAGGGGAGAGTGAGCTACTTTTTACTTAGGTTTGACAAAACCAATGTTTCTCTATGATCCTTTCCTTCCTACTGCCAAACAGGAAGTTCCTGTTGACAGTCAAATCCAGTGGCTATAAAAGTAGAACTGGCTTTGGGTGGGTGGGTTGAGGGTGGGATGGAGGGCAATTAGTAAGAAAAAAGGCTAGCAACAGGAAGTTGTAATTTGACTCATCTGCTTTTCTAGTGTCTAAACCACACCCCCAGGTAAGCTGTCTTTCCTCCTACTGGTTTAGCAAAGTCACCTGATACAGTACCTTTCCCTGCACAGAACACACACTGCCTTTCTTTCTTTTTCTTTTTTTAACCCTAAATAAGACCCCTTCTACTTCTAAAAAAGTTATCTGTCTACTTAATCTTAACTGACACTGACTCCTGCTGAGATATAAGTTTTAAATTAACAAGAAAATGTAGCTTCTTTTAGTTAGCTGCTTTATGCTCTACAAGCAAGGCTACCAACAGCACACTGCCACAAAATATAGTAGATTCTCCAACTATTACAATCTTCAAAAAAAAACTAGATAAATGGCTATTTAAATAACTGTGGGTTAATGTTCCACACATGTGGAGGACAATCTCGATGGGCAATTGCCTTCTTTTGTCCACTAAACCAAGTAACCAAGAAACCAAGAAGTGAGCTTTAGCTCAGTGTGCCTTTCATGATTACCAGCAGTTTACAAATAAAGGACATGCTGTACTCAAATATACAGTTTTTAGAAAATGCATTAAAAGCCATATAACACAAGGCTCTGCATTGTATGCTTGGGTATGATTGGTTTTGTTAAGAAACACTGGGCTACTCAAACCAGTGAGTACTGTTCAGTGCAGTGTGCCTTCCATCTTACCCACTGGCATACGATGCACACTGATTTAAAACAGACACTGATGGTTCCTGATCAAAACTTTTTGTGGACCCCCTAGCTCTGGAAGTATAATTCCAAAACTGGTTTCAGCTGATGCTTGAAGCAGCCTGCAGTGGTGGAGTGAGAAAGGGATGAGGGCAGCAGGTTCCAGAGAGTTGGGAGACAGTAAGAGAAGGTGGACTGGCTGACAGAGGAGTGAGGGTGAGGAGTGGATAATGTTCACTGGTCCCTGAAATGGAGATAGCATGGTGCAGGCATGACTGGAGAGAGAAGTGATAAGAGTTAGGGGGGAGGGAACCAAACCAGTATTTGGAAATAAAGGAGGAACAGCGTGATTGATGACAATGTGCTGGGGGAAATGGTGAGGGATGAATAAAGGGAGCAATGGTGTGTATGAGGAGGTGAGTTTGTTAAACCCAAAAGGCACTGTAGAGGATGTCCAGTCTGGCAAGGGAAGTGGAGGGGACTGAACCAAAGACTATATCTGTAAAGTCAAAAACAGGTGGCACAATTTTGATAAGCTCACAGCAGACCAGCAGGGGGAGGCAGTCTCTATTACTGCAGATCTTTGCAACTATCCCAGTGTCTACTTCTGATGGAGAAAGATCCTTTTCCCCCATGAGGTTTCTGAAGAGCTACCTTCGATCAGCTATGACAGAAACCAGACTTGACAGGCCTTGCTTTGCTTTATATTCAATGAGAATTCACGGAAGACACAGAGAAAACTATTGGTATACTGATTGCTCGCTAGGCCTTACAGCCAAGCACAGTGAAACTGATTTTGTGATTTTTAGTTGATTGCATTGTGGTTGTGCAAGGAAGCGATAGACAAGAAAGAGGTAATTGTGAAATGTAGTGGCAAAGTTTACATGTATTTGACTGTTCCTTGTGTTTTTAAATCTGTACAATTGAAATGTTTTAAAAATATGTTGCATATAAGCAAATAAACTGGCTAACGTGCTTTGGTGTTTATGCTGGTATTGTGTGCATAATATATATATATATATATATATATATATATATATATATATATATATATATATATATATATATATATATATCTACATGTATATATATATATATGTGTGTGTATATATATATATACATAACATATACAATGGGGTGAGAGCTATTCCAGTGGAATAAAAGGAGATATTCTCACTGCAGTGAGATAAATACCGATGACATCAGCAGAGCGAGATAAATTCCATTTATCCATACTCTGCTGATGTCACCACTCACTCACTAAAGCCTGCATTCTAAATGAAACTGCTTCGCAAAACAGTTTCTCTTTCTCACTGAAGCCTGCAACTTATTCAATTAGCATTGCAAAAGACACTCACCTGTGTCCCATAGTGTATCTGAGACTCCCAGTCCATTACTGTGCTGATCTCAGCTTCACAACAGCCTGCTTTCTAAATGAAACTGCTTTACAAAACAGTTTCTTTTTCTCACTAAGGCCTGCAAGTTACTCAATTACCATTGCAACGTACACTCACCTGAGTGCTATAGTGTTCCTAAGACTCCCAGCCCATTAATGTGCTGATATCAGCTTCACTACAGCCTACATCATATTTGAAACTGCTTCACAAAACCATTTATCTTTCTCATTGAGGCCTGCAGGTTATTCAGTTACCATTGCAAAAGAAACTCACATGTGTGCCATAGTGTTTCTGAAACTTCCAGCTCATTCAGAGAAACTCACATACACACTCAGAACACACACAGAAAGAGCAGACAGCACACAGAAACCAGAAATGAACACAGGAAAACATAACAATATGCTTGGAGCTCTCACCCCCATGTATAAATAGCACACATGATGTGCAGATCATGTGCTATGAAAAATATTCTTACTCCTGCAGAGTGAGCTTCAGATACTCTCACTCATGCTGAAGGCTCTCGTGAGTATCCAGAGCTCACTCTGCAGGAGTGAAAAAAATGTCCATATCCCACCCTGCCCATCATGTATCCCATATATATGTGCGTGCGTGTGTGTGTGTGTGTGTGTGTGTGTGTGTGTGTATATATATGTACATATATATATATATATATATATATATATATAAACAGGGCACAGTCATGCCGCTATAGTCAGGATTGAGTATCCTGTTTATTGTCAAACCTCAAATTTTGCACTTTAATAACTTTGCAACCGATCAATGGATTTGCACATAATTTGGTATGCACTGTCCTGTGGGGCAGATCTTTTGACTTGACAAGTTTCATTTCAGTCGGATGTGTGGATTCTGAGATCCATATAGTGAAAAAAAGTAAAATGTCACCCTTCTTTGCAGTTTTTCCTCGTCACCTTGTGCCCAGAAGGTGTGGAATTTTGTTTTGATTTTTTATTGTGGAAAGAACTTGGGTAACAGAATTGTCACTGTTAGTTTGGTGCAAAAAATATTAAACTGTTGCAAAGTTATTAAGTTTTTAAGTCACATTACCAAAAATTGGGCTAACAGTAAACCGGAAAAAGAACATTAAGCTTGGTCAAGATAAAAAATGCTTGTATTTCAAAGCTACAAAAACATCACGAGCAGCATCCCCACCCTCATGGCACACAAACACACCACGTGACCAACGCGTTTCACATAACTCTGACGCCTGTCAAGGTTGAATACCTCATCATCGTCTATTCCTTTTAAGCTGCCTATTTTTTTTTTACTTTATCTTTTTATTGAAATTCAAGTATATAAGAAAGCACACATCTAATACAATAGAAGACTATCCTCCATGTAAGGTACAGAATATCACTTAACAAAACACAGTATTTAGGGTAAACATATTGGAGAAGCCTTATATATATGTATTGATAATAAAACACAAACCTAGACATGATGTAAGTGGAGAGCAGAAGGGTTACAATCAATAGGGTATTATAGGATCAGAAATAGCAACCATGTACGAAATACATGCTAGGGCACGCTATGGCAAGGCATTCAGTAAATTACAAAAAGTGATAAATGTGGTAATATGAACAATGTTCAGTAATGGAGAGGTGAAGATAGGAGAAAACTATGCAAGGAAAGAAAGAAGAGAGAAAAAAGCAAGGAAGAAGGGAAGGAGAGAGGGAGAAAACAGGGAAGAAGGGAAAAAGAGGAGAAATCTGTGCACAAAAGTTTCAAGAAACCCTAATCTGAGAGCAAAATAAGAAGGAGGGCTAAATATCCCAAAGAATTAGGGTCTAGAAGAACTAGGTTCGATGTACTTGAAGTAATCCTGCCAACATCTGTCATATACAGTGAGTTGGTTATGAGTAACATGAGATAATCGGTCTAGGGAGGCATACTGAGAGAGGCTTTGAAGAACATCTGAAAGAGAAGGCACCAGAGTTGATTTCCATTTCATAAGAATCAGATGTTTGACCAGAAGAGAAAGTATGTTTAGCCATCTAAAATGTGCATGTGTGGGGAGAGAGCTATTGGGGATAAGGATGCCTAGAAGGAATAGCTTGGGGTCAAAAGGTATTTTTTTGTCCTGTTACTCTGGAGGCAAGTAAACAGACTTTATGCCAGAGTTTATTAATGGGAGCGCAAGATCACAAGATATGAAATAGATCCCCCATTGGCCAAATTGCAGCACCAGCAATTATTATTACTATTTATTAGGCCCATTAATTGAAGCACAGAGGGGGTTCTATACCAAAGATGTAGGATTTTAGTTTGTATTAAAGAACTACGGGCATCTTTAAAGGTATTATGTGCAATACGCCAGCAATTACTCCATTGTGCGTCTGAAATATTGTAGTTAAGAAGAGTACTCCATTTATTTTTGGCCTGTATAGACTGATCAGGTAGATTATCAGTAATGTCTTTTGTAAATGGAGCTATTTAATTTTACTGATAAATTAGTCCAGTGCGAGATGTATGGGTTTAGAAGAGCATGCCTATACACTAAACTAGAGAGAGAGTTATAAGCTGCCCGAATTTGTAAAACTTCCAGAAGTCCTGTTTAGGAAGTTTCCATGTGACCTGCAAATCTGAGAATGATCTAAGAGTGAGTGAATTCTGGTCCAAGATATCACCGAGAAAGAAAATGCCTTTGTTCCTCCATGTACGACAGAAAATTGGGTGATCTTCTAGAGTGAGCAGTGGATTGCCCCATAAGGGGGCATAAAACCAAGGTGTTGGATTGGATTTCAGGAATTTGTGGGTTAGTTTCCAACAAAGAACAGAGGATGATACAGTCAGGTGAGATTTTAGTTTAAAGGAAATGGGATTAAAAATGAAGGACGTGGGTAAGCTGCCTATTTAAAGGAACAGTACATAAAAAAACTTAACAATCTCTTTTAAATACATTTAAAGTGCCTACAGTATATATAGGGGATACATGATGGGCATGAGTGTGATATGGCAAATATTGTCACTCCTGCAGAGTGAGATATCCAGAGCTCACGATGCAGGAGTGACAATATTTGCCATAGCACACGATCTGACCATCATGTATTCGATATATACAATAGGGCCAAGAGTTTTAGAAGTTTTGTTGTACTCTCTTGTGTTCTGTTCCTGTTTATGTGTTTGCTCACTCTGTGTGTGAGCTTTTCTGAATGGGCTGGCATTGTTATAAACTCTGGGAGACACATGAGTGTGTTTTGCAATGCTAAATGATTTAGTTTTAGGTAGGAGTGATAAACATACTTTTGTGAGGCTGTATTGTCTAGAAGTCTGGCTGCAGTGAAGCTGAGAGCATTACAGTAATTGTAATGAGCTGAGAGGCAGAGTGTCAGAACAGCTGATACTGTTTTCAGTGGTAATTAAGTTAGCTGCAGGCAGAGTGCAGAGTGTTCTGTGAAACTGTGCTGTTTAGGATTCTGGTTGTAGTCAAGCTGATAGTATCACAGTAATTGTAATGGGTGAGAATCAGAGTTTGAGGAACAAGTGAGAGTGTGTTTCAGTGGTAGTTGAGTTAGCTGCAGGCAGTAGTTTAGACTGTTCTGTGAAGCTGTGCTGTTTAGAATTCTGGCTGTAGTCACAGTAATGAGCTGGAAGTTGGGGGGATAGGTGTGTTTTGTAATGCTCACTGAGTTAGATGTAGGCAGCAGTGAGACCTCTGAAGTAGTTCTGCATTTGTGTCTATGGTAACAGCACAGGTGTTTCTTGCATGCTGAGGGGAAAGCAGCCTAGTGTGATGACCTTTTGTGATCTGTGTGTGTAAATGGCTGATATCATCACAGCAGAGCAGAGGATAAAAATATAACACTGCAGTGGATGATACACTGTTTTATCTCACTCATTTACCATTCACCCCTATTGTATATATATATATATATATATATATGTGTGTGTGTGTTTGTGTATATATATATATATATATATAAAACAGGGGCACAGTTGCGAAAGGGGATTTTTTTTTAATTCCTCGGTCATGAGGTGACAAAATCCCCATTCGCGAGCTGTCAAAATCCCCTTTTGCGAGTCAATCCCCTTTTGCGAAGTGTCAAAATCCCCATTCACAAGCCAATCCTTGTTTGCGAGAAGGGCAATCTGGTCGGGAAATGACAATCAAGGAGTTTGTCAGCTCGTGAAAGGGGATTTAGTCAGCTTGTGAAAGGGGATTTTGCCAGCTCATGAAAGGGGATTCAAAAAACAAATCCCCTTTCATGAACTGACAAAATCTCCTTTTGCGAGCTGATCCCCTTTCATGAGCTGACAAAATCCCCATTCGCAAGCATATCCTTGTTTGTGAGATAGGGCCATCTGGTCCTTAAGTCGCAATCAAGGATTTTGTTACCTCTCGAAAGGGGATTGGCACGTGAAAGGGGATTTTGTCAGCTGATAAAATCCTTGATCGCGACTTTCAGACCAGATAGCCAAAATCTGACAATCAAGAATTTCTTGCGAACAGCGATTTTGACAGCTCTCGAATGGGGAGGATTGACCTTGCGAATGGGGATTTTGCCACCTTATGGACTAGGAATTTAAAAACTTTGCCAGTGCACTGTAAATAAACGGTTTGGCCTTTTGGTTTGAAATTTGCAGGGTAATAAGGGGGTGTCCCAGAGATGTGAATTATGCTGTTTATGTGTAAAAAGATTACTCAATTCCATAGATTTGCCATCACAAAGTTGAGATTATTCCCATAGGATAACATTGTGGCACCTACAGTGAATTTCGGTGCCTGTATCTTGGAAACAATGTGAGATATGGATTTTTTGCTACCTGCAGCTTAGTGGACTAAGCTCATGTTGAGGATTTAAGGTCATGATTATAACTGCAATGGGATTTTTTTCATAGCTTGTATGGGTACTGAGATATTGGCAAATTAGTGTTACAGGGGTTCCTTTTCAGCCCTATAGGGCTACTGTATGGCTCCGTTGTTATGTGTAAGTGGGAGCACAATTCCCAGAGGGCCCATGCTCCCACAGATGCATATTGTTATGCACAAATGGACAGCTTGGTGGGAGCCCAGGTCCAGGAGGGCTTGCGCTCCCACCAACACATACCAGTTACCAGTTACATTAACCTTTCTCAAAAAGTAAGGAAATTCATTGCAAAAAACTTTGTTAATGCATCATTTAGGGTTGAAGTGATAAAAGTAGGGTAATGAGACATTAGGGTTGAGCTCCTACCCCCCCACCCTATCACACCACTCCCCATCCTCCACACACCGACAGGCATCGGGTTGTGGCATGGGGTTACTAGGCCTAACTCTCACCCCAGTCTCCTATGCTGTACCATGTCAGCCTGCTTACAAATGGAATGGGGTGACAGTTGGGCCTAATGACCCCATGGCACACCCCGATGCCTGTTAGTATGTGGAGGATGGGGGTGGGGTGGTAGGGTGGGGGAGGTTAGAGCCAATCCAACATCTCATTTCTACTTTTGTCTCTTCAACTCAACTAATGCATTAACAAAGTTTTTGCAATGAGTTAGGGCTGATGACCCCAAGGCACACCTGACGCATGTTGATCTGTGGAGGGTGGGTGTGGGGTGGGCTGGTGGGGTTGGGTGGGGGGCTGTTGGGGCTCAACTATAATGTCTCATTTCCCTACTTTCGTTGCTTCAGTTCTAACTGATACATTAATGATGTTTTTTGCAATATATGTGTGTGTGTGTGTGTGTGTGTGTGTGTGTGTGTGTGTGGTTAGGGAGAACAGGATAGCATTTAGGAAGTATAAGGAAACACAGAAGGAGCAGGACAGAGGGTGGTAGCCTGGGTAAAGCATTGGCTGGACAACAGGACACAGAAGGTAATTGAAAATGGAGTTCACTCTGAAGAAAGAGGGGTTACTAGTGGGGTACTGCAGGGTTCAGTACTGGGTCCAGTCCTTTTTAATGTCTTTATAACTGACATTGCAGAGGGACTGGAAGGAAAAGTATGCTTCTTTATGGATGATACAAAGATCTGCAACAGGGTTGATACACAACGAGGCATGGAAAGGATGAGCAGGGACTTGGCAAGGTTGGAGGAATGGTCAGAAATATGGCAGCTTGGATTCAAATGCAAAGAAGTGCCCCCTGTAGGGCATCATCTGCAAAGAGGCATACTTTTCCTTCAGGTACCTCTACAATGTCAGTTATAAAGACATTAAAAAGGACTGGACCCATACAAAGGCAAAAGTACTGGACTTTAGGAGGGCTGACTTTGCCAAAATGGGTGAGTGCCTAAGGAATGCACTAGCAAATGGGCAAGAAGGAGGGGTGGAAGAACAATGGGGAATAATAAAAACTGCCATCACAGAGGTCACAATCCTTTGTGTGAAGCAAATAAACAAAACAAAATGATGTAAGAAACCACTATGTTTCTCAAAGGAAGTGGCAGTGAAGGTTCAAGAGAAAAAGAAAGCATTCAGGAAGTACAAGGAATCACAGAAGGAGCAGGACAGAGAACTGTATCAGTTAAAGCAAAAGGAAGCTGGGAAGGCAGTCAGAACAGCAAAGGCACAAACCGAGGAAAAGATAGCCAACTCAGTTAAGAAGGGGGATAAAACCTTTTATAGGTACATCAGGGAGCGAAGGAAGACCAAGGGAGGGATAGTGAGGCTTAATAAAGGGGAGGGAGGGTGGGCAGAGGGTGACTGTGAAAAGGCAGAGATACTAAACAAATATTTTTGCTAGGTATTTACAAAGGAAGAGGAGGTACCTAAAACAAACAGTAGAAACACTCTGGATGCAGAAGTTGATACCAGCAGTTACAGAAGAAAGGTTCTGAAAAGAACTCTTAAAACTGAAGGTGGACAAAGCAATGGGGCCTGATGGGATTCCTCCAGAATTCTAAAAGAACTAAGGGTAGAATTAGTGACACCACTGACTACCCTCTTTAACAAATCATGGGAGGATGGGGTGGTACCCAAGGACTGGAGGAGGGCAGATGTGATTCCCTTCACAAAAGTGGGAGCAAGGCAGAAGCAGGAAACTACAGACCTGTTAGTTTAACTCGTGGTAGGAAAATGATTGAATCACTCTGAAGGAAAGAATTGTCGGTATCTAGAGGCCAGAGGGGCACAGGACCCAAGGCAGCATGGATTCACAGTGGGAAGGTCATGCCAGACAAATCTGATAGATTTCTTTGACTGGGTGACCGAGCAGTAGATCAGGAGGGGCTGTGGACATGGCCTACCTAGACTTTAGCAAGGCATTGACACAGTCCCACAAAGATTAATTTACAAGTTAGCCAGCCTGGGAGTGGGTCCCAAGATGACAGCCTGGGTAAAGAATTGGCTGGAGAATAGGACACAGAGAGTAATAGTAAATGGAGTCCACTCTGAAGAAAGGGGGGTTACCAGTGGGGTAACGCAGGGTTCAGTATTAGGACCGGTCCTCTTCAATGTCTTTATAAGCGACATTGCAGAGGGACTGGAAGGAAAAGTATGTCTCTTTGCAGATGACACAAAAATCTGCAACACAGTTGATGCACAAGGTGGGGTGGAAAGGATGAGAAGGGACTTGCAAGGTTAGAGGAATGGTCAAATGTATGGCAGCTTAGATTCAATGCTAAGAGTGCAAGGTAATGCACCTGGGAAACAAAAACTCAGGGGAAGAGTACACAATGGAGGGTGAGATACTAACAACAACAAAAATGGAAAGGGACCTGGGGGTAGTCATATCAGATGACCTAAAGGTGGGCAAGCAATGTGAGATGGCAGCAAGAAGGGCTGGGGGGATACTGGGATGCATAGGGAGAGGCATCACCAGTAGAAAACAGGAAGTTATTATCCCTCTGTACAGACAGCTGGTGAGACCCCATCTGGAGTACTGCATGCAGTTCTGGAGACCCAATTTCCGCAAAGACATAGACAGGAGGAAGCTGTCCAGAGGAGGGCAACTAAAATGGTGCAGGGTCTGCACCGGAAGACATATGAAGAGAGACTTAAGGAGCTTAATATGTATACCTTGAGGAAAGGAGGAGAGGGGACATGATAGAAACCTTCAAGTACCTCAAGGGAATCAACAAAGTCCAAGAAGGTAGCATCTTTCAAAAAGAGGTGTGCAGAACAAGGGGCACAATTTGAAGATATGGGGATGGCTCAGAGGTAATTTAAAGTATTTTTCACAGAGAGGGTTGTGGATGCATGGAATAGCCTTCTGGAGGAGGTTGTGGAGTCAAAACAGTGGTGGAATTCAAGCATGCATAGGACAGTCATAAGGCAATTCTAGGGGTGGGGAGAAAGAAGTAGGCTGCTGGTTAACTAGGATCTGCAGCTTATCCATTAGGTAGGGAAATGGGCAGACTGGGTGGGCCAAGTGGTCCTTATCTGCCGTCAAATTCTATGTTTCTATGTAATGCACCAGGAAACAAAACGCAGGGGAAGATTACACAGTGGGGGGGGGGGGTAGTAACAACAACAACATTGGAAAGGGACCTGAGGGTAATCATATCAGATGATCTAAAGGTGGGCAAGTAATGTGAGAGGGCAGTAAGAAGGGCTGGGGGGATACTGCAATGTATAGGGAGAGGCATTACCAGCATAAAACAGGAAGTTGTTATCCCTCTGTACAGACAGTTGGTGAGACCCCATCTGGAGTACTGCGTCCAGTTCTGGAGACTCAATCTCCGCAAGAACATAGACAGGATGGAGGCAGTCCAGAGGAAGGCAACTAAAATGGTGCAGGATCTGCAAGAGAAGCTGTATGAGGAGAGACTAAAGGAGTTTAATATGTATACCCTTGAGGAAAGGAGGAAGAAGGGGGACATGATAGAAACTTTTAAGTACCTCAGTGGAATCAACAAAGTCCAAGAGGGTAGCCTCTTTCAGAAAAAGAGATGTGCAAGAACAAGGAGACACAATTTGAAGATAGAGGAGGGGATGGCTCAGGGGCAATATGAGGAAGTATTTTTTCACAGAGAGGGTGGTGGACGCATGGAACAGGCTTCCTGAGGAGGCTGTGGGGTCTAAAACTGTGGGAGAATTCAAGAATGCATGGGACAGACAGAAGGCAATTCTTGTGGGGGGTAGGAAGAAATAAGCTGTTGGCTAACTAGGTTCTGCAGCTCATCCTATAGGCAGGGAAATGGGCAGACTAGGTGGGCCAAGTGGTCTTTATCTGCCATCAAAGTCTATGTTTCTATATTTCTATGTTATCTTGGAGGCATCAGCAGCTCTTTAAGTACAGTCAGCGGACCCCAGCCACCTCAGCTTTAATACTGTAGCTTTTAAAATTCCACCGTATCAGTTGTTTTGACATGTCTTTGAACTTCATAAAACATATATTTTACCACTTCCTTCAGAACCCGTCACCTTTGGGCCAAATTCTATAAAATTACTCTGGAACCCATTAAACTATCACTTTCTATCCCATTCTGCTCTCTATCAGCTCCCCCCCACCCAACACACATGCAACTATATTTAGGATTCATTTATATGGAATCCCATAAATCCCATAAATATTGCAAAGACATACAGGGACACAGCAGTAAATTATATCACAGAATCAAGATCCCACTGAAACCAAGATAACATGACTCCACTCCTTGGGTTTATTAATTGATTTATACTGTGGAACGGGAGAGTTGCACTGATGGGAAGTTCATTCCTACTTTATAGAACTTTAAAGCAGTAAAAACATATGTCTTGTCCTCTCTCTCAGGATTTTAGAAGCCAATGCCATCTGGCCCCTCTGTGATCTGAGAGAGGTGTGTGTGTCTGTGTGTGTATGTGTGTCCTGCAAGCTTACCTCATCTGTCCAAAGGCTACTAAACGCCTGCCAAGAGAAAATCTGTTTGCTTAGGCTCTGTATCCCCTTCCCCTCATCACTTACCGTAAAAAAAAAAAATGCAAATTGTCAGCAGTTCGTTCATTAAGCCTTTCAGTGTACCTAGGAGAACAGTGATCACATTCAATCTTGTGTGATACTCGTGTTAGGTATATGTTTGTAAAATATACACAGTAGATGCCCATATGCATTCAGTGAAGCTAGTGTAATTGCCAAGAGAGTACAGCAATGGGCCCAGGATAGAACTCTGGGGAACTTTATCACTAATATCTCTCAGATTGGAGAGGCTACCTCCCCAGTAACCAACTGCTTATGGCCAGTTAGGTAGTTACTAAACCAGAAGCAGGACAAATTGACTTAGCCCTTTAAGTTTATGCAGAAGCAATTCATGATTGAGTAAGTTGAATGCCTTAGTCAGGTCTATAAAGATAGCACCAGTAGATCTGCCCATCTCCTGGGCTTCAAGAAGGTCCACCATGAGCCATATTAGGGCTGTGTACATGCTGTGGTTCTTCCTAAAACCGTGTTGGGCACTGGTTACTAGAGAGTGGGTTTCAGTGTAAGAGTGGAGCTGATTACAGACTAGTCTTTCTAAGACTTTGGATAGGGTGCAAGGAATGGAGATTGCCTGCTACTGCTCTACAAGTTCTTTAGTGCCCCCTTTATGCAAAGGAACTATGTGGGCCACATTCCATAAGTTCAGTAGGACACTCTGCAGAATGGATTTATTAAATAGCGATGCAGTGAGAGCAGCTAGAATGTGGACTCTGAGTTTAAGCAGCCTGGGTTCTAGCTTATAATGGCCTACAGAATCTTCTGCTATTATCTTCAGCAGTTTGAGTAACACCTCCTTTTGAGAGAACAGCTTAAAGCAGACTTCATGTCGAGATAGTTGGGGGGGACAGAGAGTGATGGAGAAGGATCCAAGGAAGGGCCATCGTGGGGTGACTTAAACGGTGTTAGATCTGTAAAAAAATCTGTTGAAAGAATTAGCTACAAGGACACAGTCACTACAAGAAGTCCTAGGAAATACTTAATTTGCCTCTCCCTGGCACATAAAATGATACATTTCCTTCCCTCTAACCTTGCCACCATCTTGGAACTTAGACCTCATAAGTGAACCCTTCAGTCCTCCTCTCAGTTTCTCCTCACTGTCCCAAGAACTGCAACAGCTGCTGGCAAAAGGTCCTTTGCCTCTGTGGCTCAAAGGCTGTGGAACAAACTCCCCACTGATGTCCAGGCTTGCACTACTTACAAGTCCTTCAACCCCCCACCCCCCAGGGGTATACTCCTTATATGCAGCCAGTGTACCCCCCTGTGACCTCTGTGAGGTCATAGGCCTAACCTATGTCTTGCAGTAGCCACTGGGTTGCTGCTGTTACTTTGTTGCTATACTTTTTTCTTAATTCCTCATGTCAAAGTCTCTTAAGCCTGTCAATATACCTCGACTTTGTACCGATTGTAAACTGTTTGCTAATACAGCTTGTACTTTGATATTCTATGTTGCTTTCTATAACCTAGTAACTTGGACTGTTACCTGTATTTATAAATGACTGTTGTATGTCAGCCAAATTGAAGCACGCCACAGTTATCCCTCTTCTGAAGGGTGATGACCCCTCCTCTCCAGGTAACTGCTGCCCTATCTCCCTTCCCCCCACTCTAGCTAAACTGCAGCAACACCTAGTTCTCTCCCAGCTCTCCTCCTTCCTTGATTCTACATCTTTCTTCACGCCATACCAGTCTGGTTTTAGGAAGTCCCACTCCACTACCACCTCCCTTCTAAGGCTCACTGAAGCCATTCTCACTGGTATGAATCAAGCCCACATTACCTCAGCCTTCTTTGTCGACCTCGCAAAGGCCTTCAACACTGTTTCCACCCCCTCCTCCTCACCAAGCTTTCTCTAGCTGGACTGCCCAATATAGCTACCAGTTGGTTCCGCTCCCACCTGGTGGGCTGGACTCAGTCCGTAAGGATTGGAAACTCCACCTTCTCCCCACTCCCCATCTTTTTGGGGATTCCCCAAGGCTCAGTCCTAGGGCCACTGCTGTTCTCCATCTTCCTCAGTGACCTGCCCTCTGCCTGCCCACATGCATCCATTCATATGTATGCGGATGACGCAGTCCGATATACATCAGGCCCCTATACCCCTGATGTGGCATCCAGACTGCAGCTCGACTTCAATGAAGTTCAGCTCTGGTTTTGCTCAAATCAATTATTCCTGAACACCAACAAAACTGTCTCCATGACCTTTGGCACAAGGCAGAAACTATCTTGGCTCTCCTCCACACCCACCTTCCACACCCTGGATGGGACAAAGCTGAAGACTTGCTCCTCCTATAGATACTTCGGTGTAAACAAACCAGCACCTCGATTTTCCGTGCGTTGATACACTGCTGAAGCTGCCTCAAGTTTGGGGCCCTGTACCAGAACGCTGCTGCATCTGCTACCGGCCCGGTGGGAGATTGTACAGAAAATAATCCTCCCTATTTTTGACTACGGTGGTGTAGTCTATTGTGCACTCCCAAAACTACCATGACCAAACTGGACACCTTTTGCCACTCCTTCTGTTGTTTTGCCCTTGACTGTCCTCCCAGCACACACCACTGTACCCTCTATCAGAAGTTATACCTCCCCTCACTGCATAACAGGAGGTTGTCTCACGGCAAAGTTCTGGACCCAGTCCCTGCTCACGTACCTCTCTAGTACCCTGTCCATCACTCTCCCACCTTTGCACTCCCTCAGAAATTATGACACCTGTTCATTCTGCATCCCTCACATGGCCACTACTTCAGGACAGGCAGCATTCTCATACTGCATGCCCAAACTATGGAATTCTCTCCCGCTGCCCATTTGGCAAACCAATTACGCCTACCAACTCAACTCCCTCCTGAAGGACTATTTCTGCTCCTCCTGTACATGCACCTAGACTGCTTACCTGGCACTGTAGCTAAGCGGGGATCCTTGCCAAGGACAATTTGTTCCTGCTGCCACTATGTAGCTAGCTGTGGTCCAGCTGCTGAACTGGCCATCTTCACTCCACCTGGCTAATCCCAAATGTTCATGAGCAGACTTTGCCTTGGTTTCATTTCATAAGGTATCCCAGGACTAATGTTCTATACCCAAAAATGTCTGCTGTTGTGTTAGATACTGTTGTTTTATTTTCTGTATCCTTCACAAATTCCCATGACAATCTGCTATCTCCCAATGTTTCGACAATGTTCATTAAGCTGTCTGTATCAAAGCTCATGACTGTACTTTTCTGTGCACAATGTGTCCTGAAATTATGTATTGCTAATTGTATTTATGTTCTACAGTTGTACTTATATGCTGTATTAACCTCTTGCCCCAGTCCGTCTGGAATCGGTGGTAGTCTGCTCAGTACACTTTCCTGGTAAACTTTTAAATAAATAAATATTTAAATCTAATTAATTCCAGGATGCTCCTGAAAAAGGCACTTTTAGTCTCAGTGAGCCTACCCAGTTAACAAAATGCTACCAGTGTTTCGAAAAATGGAAATTGTTGTCCCACATTTAGTTTCACATCTCATATGATATATATATATATATATATATGTATATAACTTTATAGTGTATAGTAGAGCATCGTTCTGTATAGCATTTCATCCCTTTCAAAATGCTGTTGTACCACAGTTCAAAGTTCACGGAATGTGATTGTACCCTTCTGTGCTACAAAATCGTTCTGGAACCTTTAAAGACTGTGTGAGTCATTGTCATTTTGAAAGTGAAAGAACTGAAGACACATTTCACACAGTACTATACACTATAAAAAATAGAAGATAAGCAACTTACTGCATAAGCAGTGTGTTCTGCCACCTCGGGGTTCTGATTCCCAAGGACTTCTCGAGCTTCGCTCTCAAGGTCAGAGGGAATAAGAACCCCTCTGTGGCAGGACACACTGGTTGTGCATAGTTGCCCATCAAGTATTCTTTATATAGTGAATGGGTACCCTCTATTGTGTATGGATTTCCATACACATAATTTTCTTGTTATGGAACAGTTCAAAGGTCAGGAAAAGTTGTGGTATTGTTCTGACATCACAATGACGCCACAACTTTTCAGCCTCAACATGTCACCTGACTGGCTGAAGACGTGTCTTTCAAAAAAAAGTCAGGGATACATGGCGGTGCCAGTAAGTGAGTGGCTTACTGAGACACTGATGCCTCTGTCATGCAAAACGTGGCTTGGGTATATTTTTTGCCATTTTTTTTAAATGAACACTGTGGCCAAGATTAATCTGTATATAGGGATGGATAGTCAGGAACAGGAGCAACAGATTGGCAGCTCCAGCATGGTCGCAGCGGGCAGGATCAGTGGCCCACGGTACTAAATTCTACAGACTGAAATGTTTAAATATTGAAAAAAAAAAACATACACTATATAAAACAGTGTATAGGTAACCATGCACAACTAAGGCTGTGTTTCCATCTTGGACAGGTGGTGACATCATAGTGACCTCTTGATTTCTCTCTCAAAGTCTCTTTGATGTCATTACATACCTTCGATGGAAACACAGCCTTGTTATGTATGATCATCCATACATTATTCTATATATAATAGTGGAGTTTAATGTTGAGTCATACTGAATTTTGCTTGTGCTTGAGTGCATCATGAGAATAACTGTCAAAATGTCATGTAAGTTCTTTCAACAGGCTATGTCAGTATTTTAAATCAGAGCAGAAACAGAGAGTGAGTGAACATAAAGAACTTAAACAGAAATTAAATTCTTTGAATGGTGAATAAAACATAATGTAAAGCAGCATATGGTGATACAATAAATATACAGTAAGAGGGTACAAGGAGAGACTTTACAAAGCAGCTGTAAGCACTGCTTCTCTGAACAATTTAACTTTTTTTTTATAAAATACAAATTACTTACATTTGTTAAAATTAAATATGCAACACAGAGCAAGGTCAGAGCTATCTAAGGATTTCAGGTGTGTGATAATGACAACTGCATTAATAGTTTTTACTTTTCCAGTATAAATTGGTAGCCATAGGCACCTTACAAATAACTGCATACAAGCAAAACTGACAACATAAATGTAGTTCGTCTTAATCATGCTGTCTTAAGCAGTCTATTATTTGAATTTATAAATATGTATATATTGTTAGCAAACCTGTTTAAACTACCATGCAGAGGCCTTAGCTCAAGCACCACCTTCCACTCGAGATAACAAAGTTGATGTACCATAAACTTCTGTTTAATGCTTATAGCACAGGGTTGAAACGGATGCAAACTTGTAGCCTCTAGTAGTAGCAACACCAACAGTGAAGAAGGTCTTTGAATGCTATATTGGATTAAGGACATTTTGGGATGACTGTGTAATAGATAGGGTAACTGCTGTACTACATACTGTAGGACTTCTGTCTGTTGTCTTTATCTGTAAAAATGGTTAGCAATATGAAACAGCATGGGGGGGCATAGAAGGGATGGTCGACATGGTCCTTTAGAGCCAGGTTGTGATGCTGTCATTTATGTAATCCGGCTTTTTTTTTCCTTTCAGCTTCCCTTTCTTAAAACAAGCATTTGTCAATGCCGAATGTTTGCTTGCTAGCATTGGCAGTGGTAGTGTAGAAGTTACAGATCTGCGTAATAGGAATGGCAGTGAAGTACTGAACTGAAGCCCACCCACCACCACCCTGCAGAGAGTGACAGGCATTGGGGTGTGCGTTTGGAGTCGTGAGCATAGCAGCCGCTGTTTGACCACCTCACCTGGAGCACTGACAAAGTGTCACGGTGTTCCATAGGGTCTTTGGCCCTTATCGCATCCCATTTCATTAGGAAATACGGTGAGATGGGTGCGATATAGAGAATGGGGTGAACTTTGGGGCGAAGAGTCCAAGGCATACCTCAATGCCTCTCACTGGCTGCAGGGTGTGGAATGGTATGAGCATCACAGGCAGAATCCCAAGTCACACCCTGATGCCTGTCATTCTCTACAGGGTTGGGCATTATGGTTGGAAACCCTAATACCGAGGCATTCATTGGTATTTTCACTCCAAATTTTCAACATGTTTGTTTTGTGACCCCACCTCATGAACAGGGGAATATCACTTTGTTAGCGAGCTGCTTATGCACAGTGACTACGGCATTTAGCACCACAGGTGCAAAAACATTCTGAACAGGATGTGAAAAATGACAGCTGTACTGTTCATGGGGAGGTGTAAAAAATGGCAATGTTGCAAATCTGCAGCAAAAATATTAAAAAAAATGGTGAAGTCACGAGCACACATAGAAACTGTGCAACGCACACCCGTAATATAATTAGGTTGGGGATTTTTTACAGCAGATTACCAACTCAGGCATTTTGGTGCCTCCGATCATGAACAGTGTCACTGTGATTTTCTTTATCTGTGCGAACAATGATTTCCCCAGCGACCACGCATCTGCACTGAAACTGTGAAAACACACTTCAGCCATGTTGTGAAAAATGACAGCTGTACTGTTCATAAGGAAGTGTGGAAAAATGACACTGGTGAAAATCTGGACTGAAAATATTACAAAGTCATGAACCTACGAGGGTGCGTGGAAACTGCAATGCTCACTCCGCAACACAGTCATTTATGGACTTTTGTCACCAAATTTTCAACATCGCCATTTTAAGACCTCTGCTCATGAATAGTATAACTGTGATTTTCTTAATCTGTCCTAAACATTGCTTTCGCACACCAAGAGCACCATTGTGCGCTACATGAGTGAAAAAACATTTTGGGCGATATATGAAAAATTGCAGCTATACTGTTCATAAGGAAGTGTAATAAAATGGCAATGTTGAAAATCTGGAGTGAAAATATTGAAAATTCGCGACCTTACGAGTGTGCTTAGGAACTGCGCAATGCACGCTCGTAAAACAGTCATTTTTAGGAATTTTTTCACCAAATTTTCAACATAGCCATTTTAAGACCTCTGCTCATGAACAGTGTCACTGTGATTTTCTTAATGTGTCCCATACATTGATTTTGCACATTGACTGTGCCATTGTGCGCTACATGGGCGGAAACACGTTTTGGGTGAGATGTGAAAAATGACAGCTGTACTACTCATAAGAAGGTGTGGTAAAATGGCAATGTTGGAAATCTGGAGTGAAAATATTGAAATTCATGAACTTACAAGCGTGCATAGGAACTGTACAACGCACGCTCATAAAACAGTCATATTTTGGAATTTTAACACCAAATTTTCAACATATGCATTTTAACACCTTACCTCATGAACAGTGTCACTGTGATTTTCTTAATTTGTCCCGTACAGTGATCTCGCACACCGACTGCGCCATTGTGCGCTACATGGGCGGAAACATGTTTTGGGTGAGATGTAAAAAATGGCAGCTGTACTACTCAGAAGAAGGTGTGGTAAAATGGCAATGTTGAAAATCTTGAGTGAAAATCTTGAAAATTCGCAACCTTACGAGCGTGCGTAGGAACTGCGCAATGCCAGCTCGTAAAACAGTCATTTTGAGAATTTTTCACCAAATTTTCAACATAGCCATTTTAAGACCTCTGCTCATGAACAGTGTCACTGTGATTTTCTTAATTTGTCCCGTACATTGAATTCGCACACCGACTGCGCCATTGTGCGCTACATGGGTGGAAACATATTTTGGATGAGATGTGAAAAATGACAACTGTACTACTCATAAGAAGGTGTGGTAAAATGGCAATGTTGAAAATCTGGAGTGAAAATATTGAAAATTCGCGAACTTACGAGCCTGTGTAGGAACTGCACAACGCACACTCGTAAAACAGTCATTTTTTTGAATTTTGGCATCAAATTTTCAACATGGGGTTTTTGGGATCCCTTCTCATGAATGATGTCACTGTCATGGCGTTATTCAGGCCGAAGGGTGATTTCGCGCAGTGACTGCAAAATCACCCTTCAGGCCAGGATCTCGCCATGACAACTGTTATGGGTTAAACCATGATATGGTGAAATCAAAATACCTGAGATATCAACAAAGTTGAAACCCCTATCTAGCCCATTATACAGCTTACGGCATTTCCTCAGTTCAGTCGGCTTTGAAGAGTGCAGGCGTGTTCCCGGTCCACGAAGATCGTCGGCGCTGAGCTCCGGAGGTAAGTATGGGGTGAGGGTGCGAGGAGCTGAGTGCGCAGTGGGTGGGTGCGGGTTGTGGGAGCGGGGAGACTATGTGGGATTGTTTTTTCTTTAAGGAAAAATAAAAAGCAGACGGCGTGGGACATTTGCCACGCTGGGGTGGGCTCTGGCAATGCTTTAAGAGGACTGATTGAAGTGCATTCAGCCGACGTAGGATTGGACACCCCATCAGCCTGAGATTACTCCCACCCCAGCGTGGCATTTCAGAAGGGTTTGGGGGAGGCGGAAGCGCCAGCACAGCCGGCGGGGACTGGGCACCCCGTCGGCTATACAATCAACGTGCGTCTTGAGTGCACATGCGCCTGGGTGGGCTTCTGTTCTGGGGGGGAGCTGCACATGAGCAGCCTTATCTTATCACTGCTCACTCAAGCGTAGCTCCCCCTTTCAACTGTATGCCACTGCATTTTGGAGCGTGTCATAGACAGCTCCAGAATGCATTGGCTTACAGGGGCCGCGCCTGCCAACACACTGACTGAATTAGAGGAGGGGATGACACACCTCCGAAATCTCCGATGATGGCACTATGTTTCTTGCACATGCGTGCAAGCAAACATAATTAGTAGTGGCTGAACCTAAAAGCTTTAATATGGTAGTGGTATGGAGTGTGTGTGTGTGCAGGGGGGAGGTGTGTGTGCAGGCATAGCAAGAAAAATGTTCTGGTTGCCTTGTTAGGGATCATTGTGCACTTTCTTTTCTGATCTATCTATCTATTTAACTATCTATCCATCATCTGATGGTTTTGTGCATGCTAGTGTTAAAAGTGGCCATTCCACTCAACTGCTTCTCGCAACTTATTTATTTAAGAGGCATGCCTGAATTGTAGTTCTATTTATTTATTTTAGCAGGAATAAAGCTCCATTAAGCAAGACTCATTTACAAGGAGGTCCTGGGTAGGACAGATTACAGTACAACACCAGAGGTGACAGTATACAGAACAGTTCATATAATGCAGTTCATATAATACAGAGTTAGAGATTAGCTCATGGTACAGGACTACAGTTCTTCTCTGTTACAAGGACTAGCATAACGAAAGCAGTTTGATATGGGTGTAACAGCATAGAAAACATGACAACATTTCAGTGATTCAAAAGTAATGCAAGATTTGAATAAAAGTTCTAACAGCAAACACATTTGTCCACACAGAATTGGTCAAGTAGGGTTTGGAGGCATCGGGGGAAGGGGGGACTGACAAGAGAACTCAATTTAAGAGCGATGGTTATGCCAGTGTAAGCAGTCCTACCAAATGACTTCAAGTTTATTTCTCAAAACATTTACACATTATATTCTCTACAAAGCAACCCTTTCTTTTAACCAATCCCCATAGAAAGCATAATTTGTTTCTGAGTTTTAAAACTGCTCTCCACTTACAGGCATCACTTTTTGTTTATGTTGCCAAGCTTTTGATCTCTGGATCACACTGGTTATGGAATTCAAACCCAGGGTGCAAGTTGACAAATTCAAGCTCTAAGTAAACTTCCTTTCTGCTTGGGCTTATGTATGCCTCCCAAAATGACACCGCACTGTGGTTCTGTATATGTCTGTGTGTGTGTCTATTGGGGGGGTTACTCAATGGGCAATTTAATATGATGCAAATCTAGGTTCCTTGCAGCCATATAATGTGTCTACTCGTGATTTGACAGCTCATGGATGTTTTTTCAAATACTTTACTGGGAGTAATTCTGGTTTCCACACCTTGCCAGCACCTCCACTGAAAACAAATTACCTTGATAGTTATATGTGTGAATATTGTGCGACTGTGTCCTCTCTACTGGTATAGCTATTATTTATGCCTTACGTTTTTCTCAGGACAACCCAGCTGACATACAGCATCTCATTTATGGCTGTGTTTTTTCTTCTATCCATTTCTGCAGCTGGGTGCACTGGAGCACTGTGAGAGGTTCAGTGACTTGACAAAGTTTGCTCAGTGAATATTCCAGGTCTAGCAGGGGTTGAACCTGTGACTTCCTGGTGCCCAAGCCAGTGCACAAACCACTAGACCAAACTGCTTCTCCTAACGATAAGTTATTTGGGCTACAGTGGTATATATGGAATTATAAAGCCAGCGTGTGCACTATGCTGGAGATAGGCATTTTGACATACTGTAATAAAATAATGATTCCTGCAGTTGCAGAGTACTGCTTGAATGCATGCATGAGATCAGTAGGGAAAGAAAGAGAACTATCAGGAAGTGAGAGTAAAAACATCTGGAAAGGTTTGACATGCAATATCCCAACAATTGAACAATCGAACACAATCTGGAGCTGCTGAGGCACAATTGCTATTTTTGTTGAACTACTGAAATCATTTTGTTTTGCTGCTGTTCCTGCTTAAACGTGAAAAGGGGGCATGTAGTTAAAATAGAATTAGCAATGTTTGAAGTTCTATGCCTCATGGGATCTCTGCCGGATAAAGACATATTTTGCCCCATGGTTGGGGATTTGAAATAGCTAAAAAACAGACCTGGTAGAATTCCTGCTTCTACATGTCATAATGATGTAACTGTGATCCAAATCTCAAGCAAATGCAAAATTAGACAAAAGAATTAGTTACACAGGTCTTTGTAGTTATTAAAGCTATATTATAAAGGAAATGCTATTTTTTTCATATTAAAAATTATCACTCAGTTGGATGTTGTAATGAACTAAAGCTCATTGATTTCAAAAAGAGTTTTTTTTTCAAATCTTTGTTTGAAATGAGTTGGTAAACGCAATCATACCTAGTTGATTTTTAATAAATAGTTAAAAATTTCCATGGATAACTAATAACTAATAAATATAATACAAAACAAAGAACTCAAAACTCCTCTTTTGGCATGTTTCTTCAGGTTCCATGTCAAAAGAGCAAAAAAAAAAACACAGAGCTGACCATATGAGTGAACACAAATGAGCATGAACAAATACAGCGAATATCAAAAACAGTGACTTCAGTATAAAAAAAACATAGCAACAACAATCCCAAATCTTGCTCCACATTACATTTCATGAACACAAAAGAAGCCAAATGCAGACACCCAGAACACTGAAGGAGACACTGCTAGATTCAAACCCATGACAGCGACACAACTACAGAAACACCCTACTTGCCTAACACCCTACTCTACTCGTTACACTACACCGGAACTATGATCCCAACCCAGCCAACAACAGCATTCATTCACTCACTCCAGAAACAAGAAAATAACCACTCAGTATCTAACACACTTATAAAATGCTACACGATATTTTCTTTTTTTGTTTTAACAAGTTTTTTTTTACTTTTTGTTTTATTTATTAATAAAGAAAAATTATTAATACAGATATTAAAAAACAGTAAGGGGTACAATGATAAATACATCATCTTACATATTCCTAGTGAGACCATGTTTTTTTCAAATAGTCGAATACAGAAAAGGCATACCAAAAAAACACACGTATAGCTTTTCTTCTGTGCAGACAGTCTGGTACGAGAGCCAAACCCTTCCAAACAACCCAACCTACTCCCCCACTCCATCCCCTTTCATGGGACAAATAGGGGGTCTCGGTCAGAGATGAAGAAGACCCAAGTGTGCTATCTAAGCTCAAATTGTGAGGATCTATTATTACACCAAACTATTAACCGTTCCATACAATATAAATCTCCCATAATTTTAAACCACTCCTGAATTGTAGGAGGTTTACTCTGCCTCCATATGTGAGTAGCTTCCTTCTTGGCGACCAAAATATAAGTAAATAGAAGAGAACCCCTTTCAATACGGACACCCACTGGTGGAACAGAGGAGAACCAATTCTGGGGTAAGAACCACCCCCTAACCCAGCAATTCAACCAGAAAGTCTGCCTTTTCCTGCCAAAATGCCCTCAATGCTGGGTAGGACCAGAAGATATGTACCTGATTGGCCACAGGTTCTCTGCAGTTTCTCCAGCACCAACCTATTGGAGCAGAAACAAATTTTACTAATTTTGCTTGTGTATTAAAAAAGCATACACATGCCTTCCAGGCAAATTCTCACCAGTATGAGGCTAAAGATATCCCCAAGGACTTGTGAGCAAATTTTATCCAGCTATGCTACAAAACTGGAGATGGTGATTCCCTGTCCCAGGCCTCAAGTACTCCTCTGGTCGAGTCTCTGAAATATTGCTGAAGCCCCCTGTATAAATGCCCATTTACATGTTTCCACATAAATCCTTGTAAGGTTGACAAACATATTTAACAAAAGCGGCACAGGTTCCAGGAGGTGACTCCTCTCACATCCTTTATGTAGCAGAAAGGTCTGAACCTGAAGGTACCTAAAATATTCTCTATTGGTCAAGCCATGTACTACATATAGCTGTGAGAATGGAACTATTTCCTTGGAGTCTAAAAATTGAAAAATGAAAGAGAGACCTCTTTGATGCCACCATTGAAAAGCGAGATCAGTACAAGCAGGTAAAAACTCGGCTTCAGACATGAGTAACTGAAAAAAATACAATACAGAAGCTAGTGCAGGGATAGCTCTAATTTTGTACCAAGTCTGTAGAGTATGTTGAGCCCTTGTGTAAAATTCCCGTAATCTGGGCAAAGATGTCAAAGGTGCAAAGACCGCTCATGAAGCATCATGTAAATCATTGAGTACACATTCTATTTGCTTCCATATTGCTTTACAGGTTGGGTTCAGCCAACTTAAAATCAATCCGAGGACAGCCACATAGGTGTAATGGAGCAGGTTAGGGAGGTTTAAACCTCCCTTATCTTTAGGGAACTGAAGGAGAGACCATCTACTATGAGGTTTACATCCTGTCCAGATAAATCTCACTAACATTCATTTCCAGGAAATAAAATATGAAGCTGGGAAAATATAGGAATTGTCTGGAACAGGTATACCAATCTAGGTAAAATGTTAATCCTGATTGTTTCTGTTCTAGCATAAAAAGAGAGACGTAATTGTGCCCATCGGTGAAGATCTGCCTCCAAAGTTTGTGTATGGGGTTCGAAATTCATGAGATATAAATTCTGCAGATTTTGGGGTAAATTTACTCCAAGGTACTTAATTGTTGTACCTCTCCACCTGAATGGGAGTAGTTTCTTTAGGGCCAGAAATGGAGAGAAATTCAAAGTCAAGACCTCCGTCTTGGCCGGATTTATCTCATAACCTGAAACCTTGACAAATTCTCTTAATAGCTTCCATACAGCTGGGAGTGAATGTTCTGGATCTAAAAGGGTAAGCAGGATATCATCTGCCTATAGGGCTAACTTATAGTCTTCCTCCTCCACCCGGATACCCTGTATAGCTCTGGATCTCCTAATGGGTATCACCAAAGGCTCAATATATAGAGCAAAAAGAAGGGGGAAGGAGACAACCCTGATGAGTGCCCCTCTCTAATACCAAAGGGGTAGAAATAGTTCCATTTATTCTAATATATGCAGAGGGGGTGGTATATAAGTTACTTAGCCAAGTAATCACCTCATCCAAAAAAACAAAGGCCATCACTCTCCATAGAAAACTCCAAACTACTCTGTCAAAAGCCTTAAAGGCATCAAGATTAACAAAGGTAGCTGGTAAAGATTTTTTTATTGACAAGGTTCATAAGATGAATGACCCTACGGGTGTTATCAGAGGTCTGTCTAAATTTAAGAAATCCCGCTTGGTCCATATGAATCACCTCTGTGTGAATATGTTCTAGGCGATGTGCCCAAATTGCCATATAGAGTTTGTAATCACAATTTAAGATTGAAATGGGCCTGTATGAATCTGTGGACTGAGGGTCTTTCCCCGGCTTCAAAATTGCCGACAATACCACATAGGACCATAAGGCTGGGGGAGGGGTGCCCTCCTGTACTTCCAAAAAAGCTCCTCTCATTAGAGGTAAAAAATGGGGTAAAAAGGCATTGTACTATTCTATGGGAAACCCATCTGGCCCAGGGCATTTCAAGTTTTGGCTTTGGATAACACCCTTTTTATCTCATCCTCAGTTATGGGGAATAGTAAGGAATCCTGCTGCGGTTGGGACAGCTTTGAGATAGGAAGGGAAGATAATCTTCAGTATGCAGGCCACCTGTCGAAACCCACGACAATGCTTGGCTACGGTATGAGTCCCCCTAGGGCCACCTTCATAATAACATTTCTTCAGGTACATACAGGTGGACTGAACCTTCCAGCACAGGATACTCTGTAACTCAGATTTCAGGTTATGAATTTCTTCGATTATGTCAGCTCCCCGTCTCTCCATTTGGTGTAGTTCCCATAATCCATTTTGCAATTGTTCAAATCTAGCTTCTCACTTCCTATGCTTCTGAGAGGCATAGGCTATCATTTCACCTCAGACTACTGCTTTCAGGGTGTCCCAAATTAATACCAAGAGTGCATCAGGGGAGAGGTTATCTTGTATAATTTGAGGGATT